>CM065805.1:56602500-57802500 GCA_033398695.1 Orobanche coerulescens | reverse complement strand
GCACTAGTATATTGATGCAGCAAAATGCATATACTTTATGCATACATTAATCTGGCCCGTATATGAGACAAAAATAAATAACTCAGACTTATTCATATTTCTTACTCAAAAATCCATTCACATTATCCATAATATATGTACACACACACATACACACACACACACACACATATATATATATATATATATATAGATCGTGACATATAATACAATTATGATAATTATTATTCCCAAACAAATACTAGTAATTAATGATAATTTTAGTCTAAATTTATATAATCAAAATGTAATATTAAGGATAAATATTTAACTAATAACTCCATCTTTATATTTAATATATACTTACTTTGATTTATTCGCGAATACATTATTATTATTATTATTTAATTCAGATATTTTATAATCGACATGCATATAATCATAAGTATTAATTTTAATTTATTTTTATTAGACAAAGTTACTATTTTGTTTATTTGTGTACATCTCATATCCATATCAAATCTTGATGATGAAAATAAAAAAAAAACTAGTATGATTATTAACTAAAAATAAACCGGACATAAAGACAAAATATAATGCTTTGATATTGTTGCTTGAGAAGATAAATAAGAGAAAAAAGTGGCAAGAAGACTAGTATTTTGCTATTGTTGATGATATATATGAATTTTTAACCAATGTTAGTGTGTTATAATCTAATATCAAGATGCTAAATTGATGCGATCCCCACACGATGTACCATGGTATCCGCTATTGCTCGCATGATTTTAGTTTCCAAAATCATTCAGATATTAAGCAAATTATTGTTTTACTTCAAGCCCTCTATGTGACGCACCGTAGCCAATCGGAAGGTGCGACTCAAACACGCTACGAGGTTTCTAACGTCTCGATAAGTGAATTGAAATCACGATTTATATTTTGCAGACACACTCAACAAAACAAGAAGAAAGTTTGTTAACACAAACACTAACAATTTTGATAAATTTCAAGGTATTCTTATAAATGAAAATGAGGGCTATCCAAAATTCCTACAACTAGTATAATATAAAATATAAAATAAAGTTTATGAAGAGTAAGAAATTATAAATTCAACATTCAAAGCCTCTAAAATCTGATCAATGACTAATCAATCCATAAGTTAAGGAGTCAACATATTTTTAGGGGGACAGAAATCAAAGACCAAGACTTAAGTTTTGAAAATCAAAGTTAAAAAATATGCTTTCGCCGTTTTAGTGGCATAAGGGCCCCTAAACTTCCAACTTTGATTTTGATATAATCTAGATGATTATAATACTACCTCTTAGTTCCAAATCCACTTTAATCGTCTCAATAGAATATCAGACGTGAATGTTATGACAAAAGTATGAAGATATATCGTATCCGAAAGTTCCAACGTCTGTTTTCATTTGTACCGTATTTTCACTACTGTAAATATCTGATTTTGATGTCATTATGATCATAAAAATTTTAGGACTTTCTATTAGCTTTCTGATGGTGTAAATAGGAGCCTAATTGGACATTATATGTCGTAGATACATCTGAATTATGAAAGCTGCTTCAGTTAGGCTTATGGCTTGGAATGATGACGTCAACACTTTTAATCTAACATGTGATGGCTTCAATGACACAAATAAATGAGTTATTATATTGATGGTCACCGATGTGATTGAAAGATCTTGCACGAGCACCGTTAATGAATTCTTTATCGCTTTTGCTCGTGATCTTGTTAATGGTCCCACAGAAATGTATACTTCTTCTTCCGTGTGACTAACTGCTTCTTGATTCACATCATTCCCCCCGTCCTCAAAAGGATTCGTTCTCTAATCTCAAAATTCAAAAGGGCTTAAGTCAGCAACATTGAAGGTAGCAGAGATATTATACTCACCAGGTAAATCCACTTTGTAGGCATTATTATTGATGCGTTCTAAAATTTGGAATGGTCCGTATCCCCTCGACATAAATTTCGACTTTCCTTTATGCGGGAAACCTCTTCTTACACAAGTGAACCCAAATCTAGTCACCTATTTCAAAGTACATACTTCCGTCCCTTATTCTTTATTCATACATTATGCTCGTTGCATTTTTTAATTTATTCTCGAACCTTTACATGCAGTTGCTTGATCATTACAACCTTTTTCTTGCCATCGATACTGCTCATGTCATCTATAGGGCTAGGCAACAAGTCTAAATGAGTTTTCAAATTAAAACCATATCAAATAGAGAAATTGTAGTGGTAGAATGAACAGTTCTATTATAAGCAAATTCAATGAGTGGTAAAGATGTTTCCCAATTTTTCAAATTCTTGTTAACAACAGTTCGTAACAATTCTCCAAGTGTTTGGTTAACTACCTCGGTTTGGCCATCATCTTGGAGATGATAGGTTGTCGAATAAAGCAATTTTTTCCCAGTTTGGCCCAAAAAACTTTCCAAAAATAGCTAATAAATTTAGTATCCCGATCGGACACTATGCTTTTGGGCATTCTATGTAAATGAACAATTTCTTAGAAACATAAATTTGCAATATGAGTGGCATCATCAGTTGTGCGACATGCAAATGCCATTTTGCTAAATCTATAAATGGCGACAAATATCGAATCACGACCAGATTTTACCTTTGGTAACTCCAACACGAAGTCCATAGAAAGATCAACCCAAGGCTCGTTGGGAACTGGAAGTGGCATGTACAAACCATGCAGTGACACTAGTGATTTTGACCTTCGACAAATAATGCATGAATTGATAATTTTATAAACATCATATAACATTTTAGGCCAAAAGAAGTGTTCATGCAATATTTCGTAAGTTTTGGAAATCCCAAAATTTCCCATTAATCCCCACTATGTGCTCCCCTTATTGACAACTCTCATATCGAACAAAAAGGAATGCATAGTTTATTTTCACAGAATAAAATTCATCATCCCGATAAAATTTATCCACACTTTTTGTTTCGCAAGCAATAAATACTTCGCCAAAATCTTTATCTCCCACATAAGATCCTTTTAAGAGCTCAAATCCTAACAATTTACAAGAAAACGATTAAGTAATACATACCTTCTCGACAACGCATCGACAAAGATATTCTCCTTACCTTGTTTATACTTGATGATGTAAGAAAATGATTCGATCTCCTCTAACCATTTGGCATGTCTTTTACTCAACTTATTTTGTACTTTGAGTTGCTTCAATAATTCATGATTAGTGTGAATCACGAACTCTTTAGACCATAAGTAGTGTTAGAAACCACTTGAAAATCACCTCGAGGAATCACCCGTGAGGAGAAAATGAAGAGGAAGTTGTGAAATAGCAAAAAAATCTGCTCGATGATAGGTGTTTAAAGCTGATGCAAAATGCGACTGTAACATGTAAGGCTTACTACTATAATCCAATACATTATGACCGTAACTGGAAGGTTATACAGCCTTAAACAGGCCATTAGAACAGGAGGACTCGGACTACCAATAATTACAGCCCTAACAATGTGCATAGGACCCTAAGGGAAAAGTAGTACGACCGTAACACATGAGACTTACGACTGTAAGGAATTAGATTCTACGGCAGTAACACACGGTGTATTACAACCATGATTCTGTTGATGAACACTAGGTTTATTTCAGCAGCTTGGAATGGTCCGGACGATAATCAAAAAGTGAAAAACAAGAAAATTGATGAAGCACTTGCATACGTATGCACCGTACGAACTTAATCTCTATGGTCTTGCATGAAAGTGGCAACATACGAGTCATGAAATTGTACAAATGGCAACAAGAGACAAACTACAAGAAAATAAAAGATACCGAAAACCTACAAAATGGCAACATGATAATGCTAGACGCAGAACGACTCAACACTTACATAAGTACGCTAGTCACGAACTCAATGTAATATCCGTATTTTTCTCTTTTTGCATTTTCTCATTTTTTAACGACTCACTTGTTTCATTATCTCATTTTTAACCTACTTTGTTATGCACTCTTTGTCATTCGAGCTAGTTCCGAGTCTGTTCCGGAGTAATCCGTGAATTATTATAATTCTCCCGCTTTTGTGCTTGATTCTCATTAATAATTTATACATTGATTGAATTGTTGTTTTTGAAGGTTTGTGAGTTTGTCGTCATGTTGTGGACTTGTATGTTGTCGCTTGGCTGCGAGTTATGATTTTCGAACGTTTAGGGCTATTTCATAATTTTTATATTTTGGGAACTTGGTTTGGAATTCATTTTTCAGCACCTTCGGGTTGTCGTACTCGCATGTTTGATTAACACTTAGACTCATTTATGGAATGTCACAGTAAGTGCTTCGTCTCATTTTAGTTCTAGCTGCATTTTTCCTTGTTGTTTCAGGATGTGTTGGGTTTAACAGTAGTGCTGCTGTCAGCAGGCTGTTACGGCCGTAAACTGCCTAATATAATGGCCGTAACATTAAGTTCATTACAACTGCAAGTGTATCTATATAACGATTGCAACAGGGTCTAAGTTACGGCTATAACGTAGTCAAATTACGACCGTATTATCGAGCTTGTTATAATCTCCTCGTCAGTTTTCGTAAGACAAATTTATGCCTCTTTTCATTTTCACGCGATTGAACTAAGGGTCTGGGCGATTTTGTCACAAAAGTTCAGTAAGAATTCACCTTGTATCATCATCATCTTCTAGTTCCCGATGTAGATTAGCGTCATCAAATTCCTTCTTTATGGTACATTCTCCGAAACCTTAGTTTTGGGATTTTTGGAATTTTGTGATAAATTGTCCATTTCAATCCATTTTGTGCATAGAATCATGTTTTATATGATTTATCTATTCCATTTAGATGTTTTTCTCTACGAATTTATGGTTAAATTCTTGAGTTATGAGAAATCGAGAGGGTTTTTGTTGAAATCCACCCTCTACGTACTTCATTGTATATCTTACGAACCATAGGGGGTTTCAGGTGTATCTATTTATGATTTTAGTTTCATATCAGTGTTGATGTTAATTTTATGAATCGCTTAGATTTGGACCTGATATGTCTCAAACGCAAGTATTTTCTATGAACTTACAATCTTAAACATGAAAAATAATGCATATATGTGTGAGATTATATACGTTTATTCTGTGAGGGTCCAACGGGGCCTTAGGGAAATTTGTAACCTCTGCCGAATTCACGAACATTTTAGTTAACCACTCGAGAAGGGTCCGGCGGGGCCTCAGGGGGATCAGTAACCTTTGGTCGGGTCCACGGTTAATCACGAGCAATTTTATTACTCTGGCATGTGTTGATATTGCATTCTAGAGTCATTAGCTTATCTTTTGAAAAATATTGATGCACGTATTTTAATATGTAAGATGTGATGATTCATTTATACTTACTTGCACTAGCTATTCCATAGTTAACCCCACTCGGGGGAAGTGTACTTTATGTATTTCAGGTTTAGAGCTACCATAGCGGCGGGCACCATGACAATACGAAGATGATGGCCAATTGCGACACTGTGCTGACTTATTCCTCTTGGATTTTGTCCGTTTAGCTTGATTCGAACATTTGTTTAGTTAGTACTCCAATATTATATGAGTTTTCTTTCTTTTCCTATATGTTAAATTTGTTTTGTGGAAATATTGAGTATTTTGTTGGAGTATTTACCAGATGATCCGAATGGTTGGTTATCGTTCTGTCATTTATAAGATATTGATTTTACGACCTTGAATGTTGGAAATGTGAATGCTATGAGTTTATCCTGGTGAGCCCCAGGTGGGAATTCATGGAACTGTGACATACTTTGAATATCTCGGGGTGTTAAAAAGTATGGTACAAGAGCTTAGGTTTATGGATACCTAAGCTGTCGGTTTTCTAGGTGTAGTAGCGTAGTTTTATATGCATGATATAGTTGTGTTGCCATCTTTCTAGTACCACCACTGCTTGTAGGTTCTCTTTATCTACCTTTATTTTTCTTAATTGTCTTGCCTTTTGAATTCGTAATACGGGAACTGATCTTCTTGACAGTGTGTATTCTGAACTGTGCCGACGTATTTCCAATTCTCTTTCTTTAGAATATCTTATGTTAGAGGACACGAATGCGGTCAGGGACATGGCCTAGCCGATGGGGCAACCATGTCCTTCAATTCTAATGTGGAGGTATCCCTCCATGGCCAGCTTCTTAGAGGGACTACGACCTTTTAGGCCGTGGAAGTTTGAGGCAATAACAGGTTCGTGATGACCTTAGATGTTCTGGGCCACACACGCTACACTGATGTATTCAACGAGTTTATAGCCTTGGCCGATAGGTCAGGGTAATCTTTGAAATTTCATCATGATGGGAATAGATCATTACAATTGTTGGCGTTCAACGAGGGATTCCTAGTAAGCGCGAGTCACCAGCTCACTTTGACTACGTCTCTGCCTTTTGTACACACGCCCGTCGCTCCTACTAATTGAATGGTCCAGTGAAGTGTTTGGATTGAGGCAACATGGGTGGTTCGCTGCCTGCAACGTCATGAAAAGTCATTAAACCTTATCATTTAGAGGAAGGAGAAGTCATAACAAGGTCTCCGTAGGTGAACCTGCGGAAGGATCATTGTCGATACCTATAAAGCAGACCGCGAACATGTCTAACTATATGGAATTGTGGAAATCACCTCGCATTCCACTCCCGCATGCGGGTACCCAGGTGTGCGTTGTGCGGCTAAAGTACCTTTATTTTCTTAATTATGTTGCCTTTTGAATTCGTAATACGGGAACCGATCTTCTTGACGGTTTGTATTCTGAACTATGCTACATATTTTCCTATTCTCTCTCTTTAGCATATCTTCTGTTATAGGACACAGATGTGGTGAGGGACATGGCTTAGCCGGTGGGGAAGCCATGTCCTTCAATTCTAATGCTGGTTCGACTACCACTACTTTGTCGAACTCAGTTCAGCCGACTACTGAAGGTCCTCAGGACCAGCCAAGTACTGAAGATCATCAGGACCAGTTGGCTGGTCAGGGAAACTCCGCAGGGAACAACACAGACGTTGGCATTGCAACCATATTGCAACAAGTGGCAAACCAAATGGTTCTATTAACCGAGGCGGTTCAACCAACAATCCGCCTCTTTTGGCTAATACCTGACACGATCCACTTCTAACTCCTGACATAACCTACCTAATATCATAATAATATTCATAAAATATGGTTGAATTTTTTACAGAGTTTCCTTTAACTTAGTTTCTACCCCAAGATCTATGACAACTGTAATACAAAACTAACATCACCATCACTGAGAGACATACCGTCTCAACCCGGTTCAAACTCATCTCCTCGACATAGCAGTATAATCATGTCAATAAGAGCAAACACCAATAGATTCCCAAGTCCAATCATCTCACCTGCATAAATCCCATATTTAAACATACTATATTGAGTTCCAAAACCTTATTAACATTACATAAAGTAGCAAATCACGCAATTAGCCATACTAAAACATATATGTAAACTAACTAGATATTATACTATATATCTACAATAAAAGGTTCAGAAACATTATCAAGACATGATAAGCTCATAGTTTTCCCAACAGGTCATCCTCCATGTACATCACCTCTCAAAACCAGTGGGAACTCCAACAATCCATCCAAATAGTGATTAGGTTTCAACAAGCTCACCTCCAATGCATAAAGTATATGAGCTAATGTTGAGCAAGTAAAAGTCATGCACGCCAAGGGAAGAATATCACTACTTCTATACAATCCAACATGAAGTGCGATGCTTGACATGAACATGTAGTTTAATTCTCATCACTTAAAATCACTGATTTCTTTGGACCCTTGACTCAACTGCTATACACCAAAAAGATCTCTATACATCATCAATAATCATAACTTACAGTCCGACTATCTCACACTCCCGAAGTAATGTCTCACAGGGCACTGGAATCAATAATCATAACGGCTCAGTCCGACCGTCTCCCACACCCGAAGTAATGTCTCACAGGACACTGAGCATAAAATCAAGAGCCACATCAGATTGTTTCATACACCCAAGGTAATGTCTCTAAGGACACCTGACTCATACATCACATAAGCATGTCTCACATGCCTTGATATACTAGCAGTGGTCAATTAATAAAATCTTTTCCTTCCTCATTGTAGAGATGTGCATACAAGACATTTTCATTGACCATGTAATATGTATGCTCGTGCTCATGAAATATATGACATGTAATGTCATTATCATCATATTTCAACATTACTTAACAAGTATGAATCACTTAACATCTACTTTGGTCACACATAAATATATTGGATAAATACATATATCACATAATACTATATATATGCATTGTAGTTGCAAATCGACTTTTACTTATGTTGAGTTGGGAAATGCTCAAACCTATGGAATTTGACCTTATAAACTTAAGACCTGTTTCATTAAAGACATCCAAAGGCTATAATATATTTTGATGAGACCATTACAAGTAGGTACAAAGTAGGAGCAAGTATTACAACTAGATACAATTTTTTTAGGCATTACTACTAGATACAAAGTTGTATTTGGTAAGACCATTTTACCCTTCTGCACCTTTTTTATTATGTTCATTTGAAAATTGGAATTTGAATTTATTCATTTGAAATTTGAATCTTACATATCTATAATAAAAAAGTTCCATATTTAAAATTGATAAAAACTTTTTTTCTCCAACTTCATCTTCCATCTTCTTCGTGTCCTTCATCTTCATCTTCAAATTTGAATTTTAAAAATCTGTTACAGACCTTCATTATCTTCATTGCAGACTTTTATCTTCTTCGTCTTCCATCTTCCGGTATAAACATGTGCATGCACATGTTCTAAAAAATATACACCCCTGCATGCACCTGTGCACCAATACATGAACCGGTGTACTAATTCATGAACCCTCAATCCCCAAATGAACCAAAAAACGAAAACAAAAAATCAAACCTAATTAAATCCAAAAGAAAGAAAGCAAAATCCAATAAAAAGGTACATGTATCCTTCTCCATTCACCATATGTTCATACAACCAGAGAGTTAACTTGCTCTGTCCCTCTATTTTGTTGCATTCATAATCTCCAGATCTACACACTGAAATCTAAAACCTCGATCAATCGAAATAAAACTTAAACAAAAAATTGAGAAAAAGTAGAATGGCGGAAACGGAGGAAGGCGTCGGTGGTATCTGAAACCAAAAACGTCACCGATGAAGATCTGGACTAGCTATGACAATATTGACAAGCTATCAACCATGTTCAGAATCCAAAAACCCGCGGCCCGAACCTAAATGTGAACACTGAACCAGGACCCCAAAACCCAAAGTCTTGCCAACTACCGTTGCGCCACTCCGCATCACCCACCGCTGTTTCCGGCCGTGTGAATGGTGAGGTGCGATTCAGAGAGATCAATTTTCTATGTATGTTTTCTTTTTCAGTCGTGAGTGTGGATGGCTTGTGTTAGAAAGAGAAATCTCAGATTTTAGAGAGGGAGAAATCTGAGAGGAAGAGAGAGAACCGAGGCGAAGTGAAGAAAGAGAGGAAACTAATTTTCCATTATGTATAGGGATTTTTATATCCCTCGTTTCTAGCTAAAACCAATTTGTGGGAGATGGGGATATATTATAGTTGAGTTGGATGGTGTTTTGGATATTTTGCATCATGTTTTGTACCTAGTAGTAATGCAAAAAACAAATTGTACCTAGTTGCAATTGTGTTCCAAAAAATTATATCTAGTAGTAGTTATTTCTATTTTGATTTATAGCAACACCTCTTATAAACTTATATAAGTTACTAATTTCCTTATAGGCACGAATTCAGTATCTATTAGGTTTTATGCTCACTTTTGGTATGTTTCAGCCTATGAACCCAATTAACACACATCATAAACATATCAAGGGATTTCATACATTCCCATTCAATGGTTTACTTCTTCATTACAACCCTTTAGCTATAAGATAATGCATCAATAAGTTCAACCGAGGAAGTTGCCTAACCCTTTACAAGAACCTGAATTTATATAACTCATTCTCCATTGAATATGTCTTGGATCCGCACCAAATTCTGATATAATATTCCTAACATACCAAATATATGGAAACTCCTAACCCTGAATCACCAGAACTATATGCAACTCATAGATGTTACTAAACAATGGGAAAATTTAGTTCTTTGTTGTCTAGTGATGATTTAAGCTCTATAAATCTACACTAAACACTAGGTTAGGCCATGGATGAATTCTTAACATTATTATAACATGTATAAGGACCGAACAAACCACACTTTCTTAGAAATAATCAAGAAAGATTGCAAGAATAGTAGGAAAACAAAAGAAACTCACCTTAATTGTCAAAAGATATGAGGTGTTGGTGTTTTGATGAATTCTCATTGAATTTTTGGCGAAGTGATGAGCTTCTGGATGAAGTACAGACTGTGTATAAGGAATTAGGATCGGTTTTAATCCTCATCTAGATGATTTAAGCTGATTTAGAGTGTGAAATATCAAAATACCCCCCGAATAGCTTCTAGAAATAAAGGCTTGAAACAACAGAGCGGTTTGGGTGGTTATGATCCGTTCTTGGATGGTTTGAACCGATTTATTGTATAAATGGACCATATATACGGTATGGAAGTCTTGTCTAGGAGTTTTGTAGAAGTTTAGGGTGTGTTTTTATTGATTAAAGTTGGTTACTTATGTAACTCCCCCAATCCACTCAGGGATATTACACGTCGTAGACCTTTTCCTTAAGGATCTACCAGGATGGTAACTAAAATCAAACATCTCAACATCGCCTTTAAGGCTAAAATGCCTCAGTAGACCGATTTGGTCTTCCAATTAATAGATACAACTCAATCTCAATGCATACACACAGGGGTCAAAATATAACACACTCCCGTACAATGGGGAAAATACTGCAGTGGAAATAAAGTACAACTAAACTAATACGATATCGTATGTATCCTCATGTGATAAGTATTGATCATCATTCATCATCCTTCGTACCAACCCTGTTTTATGCTCCCCAAGGCCCTGCACGGACCTGAATACAATACAGACATCCACCCCCCGATTACTCAGGGGTTAGCAAAGTTCCACTATTTTGCTAGTGCAAGCACAAAGTGCAAACACGAGTCATATAAATCATATTCCAAGAATAATAATAATCAGGAACCCTAAAATATTCAAACGTAACGAAAAATACTTCACGAGACAAGAGTTTGAGTAAAACTTTCTATTGTGCGGCGACTAGTACGTCTCGGAAGAGGCGATCGCCTCAACCGCGATCGGCTGTCAAGAAGCATCAACAGCCCGCCAACGGGCACAAAAGTTGGTCGGACCAAGCTATGTGTCAAATAAACCAAGGCATTCTTACCAAACAAAGATGCCAGATCAAGATCAAGTACCGAGCGATCGACATCCAGGGCGATCGCCTTCAGTGCCCGTTCAAAGACGACAGTCTTATGCCGCGCATAAAGCCGGCCTCCGTAAAAATCTATGGAGACTGAATCTAGGGAAGAAGGCCCACCTGCAGACCTGAAAACGACGCAGCAGGAAAATGCTTTTTTAGTGACAAGGACAGTCTCTGACCTACCGACAAGACCCGCAAACAGCGCCGTAGGAGCAGACCTTGGTCACGCGTTGGACTAGGTAGGACCTTACGAGACCGAGTCGCAGGGCACGTGTTGTTTTCTCATTGGTTCGCACGGTTGGCTACTTATAACAGCCACAGATTTTAAGGAAATCGGCCCACGTGCTGAGACGATCGCTCTGGTCGCCACTAATGGCGTGTCAGGATCATTAAATGAGCATTTAATGCAGGAAAGGCGATCGCCAATTTGGGATTAAGACATCCTAACTCCCTCCTTTTCTATAAATAGGAGACTTCCAGCATTAAGAAAAAGGATAGCTCAGACAGAAAGAGAGAAGGATTCCCATCGAGAAATCCAAGAGATAAGAAAGACATTCGGCAGAAACGAACGCTCACTATATTTTATCTTTGTACCAGGAACTCACGGAGTATTAACTCTGGTTCTTCCAGCAATTATCAGCTCTTAAGTGGCTAAACCTCTAGGGTTATTATACTCATTGTAATCGCACTAAAACATTAATAGTTGTACTCCAAAGTAGTATTATTATTAATAATATCTCGCGAGAGCATTCAAGCCCGGGATTAACAACCCCGGCAAATCTTGTGTTATATTCATTCCATCGCTCGTGCTCTTGCATTTTGTTTGTTACTCACCCATAGCCCTATCCAGCAAATCATCCCGAATAATATTTTGGGTAACAACAATTGGCGCTAGAAGAAAGGGGCTGAACCCTTATTTTCTCTCGGACCATTTTGAAGAACACTCACTGTTCTCCGGAACATATACTTGAAGAAACACTCACTGTTCTTCAAAGAAAAACCCTCGAGATAATGATGTCTGCCACCATCTCGAAGAGAGCCACCTTACGGTCCATCGAGCACCTTATTCAGGCCCAAACCGAGTCCCAACCTACGACGGAAGGCAGCCGCGGCGACGCCAGACTCTCACTCCCTCCCTCGAGGGACGTCCCCAGCCTCTGACTCGATCAATTCCAAACCGCGGAACAGATCAAGGAGGTCATGGCCATCCTAAGAGAGCGACGGAGAGCATGCGATGCGCTAACTATTACCCCATCAGCCACCCGCCGCGCGGGCAAATGAAATCTCAAGGGGTTATATGTCGAGCAATCGTCAGAAAGCCCCGATTCACGAGAAAAGGCACTCGCAAGGCGGGACAGTTCCGTCTTCAACCGCCTAGGAAGTGATCCTTCATGGTAACCTGGGCATTGTGGCCCCATCCATGAGACGTCGGAGTCCGAATCCATCACCAGGAGTTTGGCCTACCCAACTACCAAAAAACAGGTCAGCCATTTGGCTCCCACTCGCCGAAAAATCGAGCTCGGCGGCAAAGACCTCGTCGCCTACAACAGAGCCAGGAGATAAGTACACGATCGCCTTGTCTCCCAATCCGAGAGCCAGACCGCGAGTAGCCAGGCTACGACGATGGACGCAATGCAACACCAGCATGATGATATAAAAGCGCTCCTAGAAACTGGGGTAGGCGCCAAGAGAATGGTCGCCGGATCAAGTGAGCCGCTCGCGGTCCAGATTGAGCTTGCCTCCGTGCAACCGAAGATCGCTCTCCCCTCAAACACCTTTGTATGAGGGGAGATCAGACCTCGAGACTCACTTAAGCAAGTTCCAGATCTACATGACTGGAAGAAGGGCGTCAGACGCGACGAAATGCCGAATGTTCCCATTGACATTGGGAAATCTTGCCCATAAGTGGTATATCTCATTGCCACCGCGCTCAATTAACTCCTTTGAAAAGCTGGCGAACAACTTCACGTCATACTTCGCCGCCAAGGTCGCTCGATCAGATGGTCCCCACCGCATGATGAAGATCAGACAGGGGAAAAACGAGTTCGATGAAGATTACATCAATCGGGTGGATGAAATAGTCCTCACCGGTGAGCCCATAAGCGACGAGCTCGCCTCCTACTCGGTCCTGGAGGGATTCGATGATCTTTCGCCCATGTTCAGGCACCTCACAAAGGACATCCCCCCAAACTACGCGATCTTCCGCGCCAAGGCCGCCGGATTTCTGGCCAGGCAGAGATTGCTCTCCCTTCGCCTAGGCGAGGGGGAAACCGGAGAGAGGAAGGCGCCATCTCCCTTCCCAAAGAAGGCGATCGCCAAGCCTTGAAAGGCGGTCGCGAATCTAACCGGTGAGTTCAAGGCCTTCGAGGATGTGGAAGTCCACCTCCTCCACAACCTCAATCTATCTCCGGCCCATATCTTCAATGCCATCAAGGGGCGCGAATGGCTAAGCAAGCCAAAGGCGATGAGGGACAACAATCATCTGGACCGCAATAAATTTTGTGTCTACCACAAAAGTCCCAGCCACAACACCAGCCAATGTCGCGACCTCCTCAGATAACTCTGGAGATTGTTCGAGGAAGGCAAGCTGGACAGTTTAGTAACCAAGCTGGAGCCCTGGGCATAAAGGATCGGGGGCCGCGATCGGCGACAGAACAAAGGCCGTCAACCTCCCAATCTGGTCGCCAGAATCGAACGAAATGAGCCGGTGGACACAGATGAGTCGATCCCTCCAGTCAACCCCGGCGGTCGGGTCAATATGCTTAATCAGGAGGTGGAAATCTCGAAGGTCTGACCCCGGTTTCCACCATGTCAAACAAAAAGCGGAAGGCCTAGCTGAGGGCGTTCGCCGGAGTCCATGTCGTGGTGCCCCCGGAGCCAACCATCTCCAAAAATGCGCTCATCTCCTTCTCCAACGAGGATAGGGAGGGGGTGCAGTGCCCCAAGGGGGATGCCTTGGTGATCTCTGCATGTATCCTTGGGAAAACGGTCGACCGCGTGCTGGTTGACAATGGGAGCTTTTGCAACATCATATACAAGTTTGCTCTGGACCAGCTCGGCAACCTGACCAAATTCATCAAGCCATTCGAAACCATGCTTCAAGAGTTCGGCGACAACACGATTAAAGCCTATGGAAGGATCAAGCTCTTCGTTGAGCTAGTCTGCTGTTACGATCCCAAGGTTAAGATCACTAGGAACTTGAACTTTGTAATCATAAACATGCCCAACATCTATAATGGGTTCCCAGGTCTCCCCTTTTTAGAAACCTTTGAGGCGGTCGCCTCCTCTTTCTTTTATTGTATCAAGTTCCCCGCTACCGAAGGGATAGTCAGTACTCTAAAAAGAGATTAGCTAATGGCAAAGAAGTGTTTGAACAACTCCTATGTTGTAGCATTTCCTTTAAACGTTTCTTGTCCGGTTTGTAACACTGGGACGATCGACAACCAACCAATGGAGATCGACGAGCCAAGCATCTCATACCAGCCCAACTCAGAAGACGGCATCTCACATCGATCGTCGGACGACATCTAACCGAGGATCGGCTTCGAGCCAAACCTCGATGTTGATCCAAGGATCGAGTTTGGCGATCGCTCCAAACGAGAAGTGATCGTCCCCACTAAAGAGTTGGAAAGTATAACAATCTATTCGGATCGCCCGGAGCAGAAAGTGCAGATCGGCTCGAGCATCGATCCCGATCTAAAAGACGATCTGATCAGTTTACTACGAAAGAACATTGGAATCTTTCCCTGGTCGCATCAAGATATGGTCGGCATCAATCCTGAACATGCTTGCCACTATCTGAAGATCAACCCGGCAAGGAAGCCTGTTCACCAAAAATGTAGGAAATTCAGTTCAGAAAAGTATGCTGCGCTAGGTGCAGAAGTCAACAAGCTACTCGACAATAAACTGATCGGGGTAGCTACCTACGAGCCACAGTGGGTGGCCAACGCGGTGCTCGTCAAGAAGGCGAGCGACTCCTAGAGGTTATGCATCGATTTTACCGACCTCAATGCAGCTTGTCAGAAGGATCACTTTCCAATGCCTCACATTAACCACTTGGTCGATAACACGACATGTTACAAAATGATGTCGTTTATGGACGCCTTCACCAGATACCATCAGATCCTAATGGCGGAGAAAGATGTAGAACACACATCATTCCACACGGAAAAAGACGTGTTCATTTGGGTCCGAATGCCGTTCGGTCTGAAAAATACGGGGGCGACCTACCAAAGCCTAGTCACCGAGATGTTCTCCGATCAAATCGGAAAAACCATGGAGGTTTGCATTGACGACATTGTGGTCAAGAGACTCAAAAAGGAAAATCACCTCAAAGACCTCGTCGAGACGTTCGCCATCCTCGAGAGTGTCAACATGAAGCTGAACCCCAAGAAATGCAACTTCAGAGTAAGCTCCGGAAAATTCCTGGGGCACATCGTGAGCCAAAGGGGGATCGAGGTGAACCCCACAAAGATCAAGGCAATCCTCGACATGCAAGAACCAAGGAATGTCAATCAGGTGCAATGGCTCACGGGGTGTTTGGCAGCCCTTAATCGTTTCATTTCGCGGCTTGGGGACAAAAGCAAGCCTTTCTTCGCCACCATAAAGGGTAAAAAATTTGTGTGGACTAAAGAAAGTCAAATGGCGTTCGCAAAAATCAAGGAGTATCTTTCCAACCCCCAAATTTTGGCAAAACCAATCCCCAGCGAGAAGCTGTTCCTTTACCTAGTAGCCTCGGAGGTTGCGCTGAGTGCAGTATTAGTGCGAGCAGAGGGACAAACCCACTTGCCGATATACTTCGTCAGTCAAGCACTACATGATGCGGAGACACGTTACACGCCTCTGGAGAAGCTCGCCTACGCACTTGTCATGAGTGTTCGCAAGCTGAGAGCCTATTTCTTTGAACACCAAGTGGAGGTTCTGACGACTCTCCCTCTAAGACAAGTTATTCACCAGTCAAACACCAACGGGCGACTCCTCAAGTGGTCATTGGAGATCGCCCAATATGATGTCAAGTATGCTCCTCGCACGGCGATCAAGGGCCAAGCGCTGGCGGATTTCGTGGTGGGATTAACTTTCCCACCTAGCCCAACCCAAGTCGGTCGTCCAGCCTGGAAACTATTCGTAGATGGCTCGTTGACCAGCTCGCGAGTAGGGGCGGGGATTGTCCTCATCAGCCCCGACAGCCAGAGTTTCACAAATGCTTTGCGTTTCAATTTCTGAGCGACCAACAACGAAGCCGAGTATGAAGCCTTAGTAGGCGGGCTCGATCTAGTGCTCACCATGGGCCTTCGTCGCCTTTACGTCTTCATGGACTCCCTCTTGGTCGTGAACCAAGTCAAGGGAGAATATGAGACGCGCTGTGAACAGATGATTAAATATCAAGAGTTGATCGCCGAAATGTACACAAATTTTGAAGAAGTGATGATCGAGCAAATACCGAGAGAGCACAACTCCCAGGCCGATGCCCTATCCAAACTCGCATCGTCGGATGGGGCAGCGGATTCCTCTAACATCCAAATCAATAAATTGGCAAGATCGGCGATCAACAAAAGCTTGGTCGCAACAATTACCATTGCCGACGAGAACTGGATGACTCCGTTCATTGAATACTTAAAGGACGGAACGGTCCCCACAGATTGGGTCAAGGCTCGCCAGCTTCAGCTCCGAGCGACCAGATACACCATCTTCGACGATCGCCTTTACAGCGAGCTTTCAGCCTTCCTCTCCTCAAATGTATTTCGCCGGAGGAAGGCCAACTTGTTTTAGCCGAAATCCATGATGGGATCTATGGAGGGCGAGCCCTCATCCACAAGACGACCAAGCAAGGTTTTTTCTAGCCTACCCTGCGAAAGGACGCGATCACCTATGCCCGATATTGTTATAGGTGTCAAATAATGGGCCCGAACATCAATCTATCCCCCGAGCAGCTCACCTCTGTGTATAGTCTGTGGCCGTTCGCCCAATGGGGCATCCTTTGCCAACAGCACCGGGGGGATGTAAATTCGCCATCGTGGGGGTCTGCAGAGGCCGAACCACTCAACAAGATCGGCCAAGAGCAAGTAATTAAGTACATTTGGAAAAACCTCATCTGCCATTTCGGTCTACCTCAGGCAATCATCTCTGACAATAAAAAGCAGTTCGACGGCAAAGAAGTTATGCAATTCTGCGAGAAATGTGGAATAAAAAAGTTGTTCTCGGCCCCTTACACCCTCAAATAAATGGGCAGGTAGAGGCTGTAAACAAGATCCTCAAGCACACGATCAAAACCAGACTCGAATCTAAGCAAGGGCGCTGGGCGAACGAGCTCCCGGAAGTTTTTTGGTCCTACCGAATGACGACGAGAAATTTAACCGGCGAAACCCCATTAGCCCTCGCTTTCGGAACAGAAGCAGTGATCCCATCGGAGATCTCCGTTCTCAGCCACCGAACTGCACAACAACTGACGGCGGACAATGATGTAGCTCGGCGAATCGACCTGGATATGCTCGAAGAACGACGATTTACCTCGAAAATGAAGAACACGATCCACAAAAGGAAATCCGAAAAGTTCTTCAATTCAAAGGTCAAAGAAAGGCGATTACAAGTGGGCAACCTAGTCCTCAAGAAGATCCAGACCCACACGGGAGTATTTGGTCCGAACTGGGAAGGCCCGTTCAGGATATCCACAAAGTTAGGTCCCATCAAGGTATTCTTTTAGACTAGAATTGCGAGTGGATTCATTGTCATATTGAGAGTTATGTTTGCATTAAGTACGACAGATTAATTAGTGACTCGTTCAATTATGATCTGAGTATAGAATTAAGGTCTTTACTATTCTTGTTACCTAGCTCCCACTATTTTTATCGTAATAACACACTCCCATGTGAAATTCGGAAGTATCGTCGCTCTACTTCATAGTGGTGATCGCGCTCTTTATAAATCTTAATAGAGGGCAACCGAACAGGTTTCTAGTCTATTAATTTTCATAAAGTGGTGTCCAACACCAATCCATCTAATGGATGATTCGATCTTCTTTTTCCCCTTGTTCACTCCCCTCAACCTATACGATTTCTATGGTTCGTGAATAAGTTGAGTTTATACCATCGACGCAAATCAGTTTCACAATTGAATCTTATCTGACAACCTATCATGTTTCTAGGGATAAAATTTGCTCCAACCAAAGGCATCCAATGTGCTCTCGGTAATTTATCCGTCCTCCCCGAACAACTACCCCGATAACTCGGAAGCATAGCACATCCGATTTGGATTTCAATTTCCCAAAAGCTCGATGGCGGGAAGGAAAACCTCGAAACCTTATAAACTTAATAATTTGTTCTGGGAGAATTTTCGCGATTAACGTTACACTTTGCACATTAATCATTTAAGCGCGTTTGTGGCATTCATACAATATTAAACATCCATTCACAACCTAGTTGGTACCAACATGTACTTCATGGACCGTTCCTAGAATAAAAAAACTTGGTAATCTAATTACAAGTCTTCGTCTTGAATCTTTGTCTTCTCGAAACGGATCTTCCTCCGGTCTTCATCATTACATATAAATTTTACATTGAAAATTGCATCCAAGATACAAATATTTTTAGTAAAAAAAAATAGGCTCAAAACGGCTTTTACAACCCAATCGAATAAAACCGAACGATTCAAAACTAAGTCCACGAACCACATCCCCATTAAAAAAGCATTCATCAAATAAATACTATATAAATGGAAAGCGTAGAGATACATTGATCCAATCAACAATACGAACCGATCCAATCGATTCACATAATCGGTAATATGAAAACGTTCAAAATAATTCGGTCGATCACTCAATTTCCCCTTATAAAATGAAATACCATAAATCATTTTAATCATATTAAATCCAATTTAAAATGTGGGAAATCAATTTTTAGGAATACACGAAGAAAACAAGCCCGAAACGGGTCCGAAAGGGGATGAACCGCGCCCGAAACGACACCGGGCAACATGTAGGGCTGTCCAGCAGCCCTGGGCCGCGGCCCCCTGAGCCCTGGGCCACGGACCCCAGTCCAGAAACATTAAGTGGGCTGCCCAGCAGCCCTGGGCCGTGGCCCCCTTCTTCCGGATCACTTCCAGACCGTCCAACTGCAATTCGGGGCTAGTTTTTCGACCCGATATCCAATATACATATTTTCCAAGATTTATATCTTCAATATAAATCACATTTCCTAGAAATTAAAGATTTATTATTAGATATAAACTTACAAAAAATACAACTATAACGAACGAAAAACATATACCACAATTATGACTAAAATGATTCCAAATCATTTACCATCTAATCGAGCATTCCAAATGCCAATATCGTATATATGATCGCAAGACCCACGCTCCGATACCAATGTTGGATTCGGTGACTAAATCGAAGGCCCAGCGGAAGCAGTTAAATGAAAATTAATTCAATCCGAATCCCTACGAGGATTGGTCGAGCTACGTATATACGAATATATAAACGAAATCACAAGAGGTATAGAAACTCACCCTTGTATTCCGTTGATTAAATGGATTCCTTATCTTGAGCTATTTCCCAAGCTTTAGTTGTATATCCCTACGATCCAATCTGCTCCAAGCCCTTGGATGATCCAACATCGAAAATACAATGCCTCTACTTGCCACGCGCCGGACAAACGAACGGATGACGATCACCTTGCTATCCTCCAAGGATACGGCTAGAGCTAGGTGATGAAGCTATTTATTATAACACTCTAAGTGTTTTAATGTTTTCTCTCTTTATTTTCTTGATTTTTATCCAAGAATCACCAAGAATAAGAAAATGAAATGAAGAAGAAGACTTTGAGGAAGAACTTCTCTCTCTCAATTTCCTCACCAACCGTAGCATCAAGTAAGTGTGGAGGGATGATCAAGTCTTCCTTTTATTTTCATTTCATAATATAATTATTCCAACACAATAATGTGCATAATACTTATCCCCTCAACATATGAGATTCCAAACATCATGATTGGGTATAAGTCAAAACACACATGCACATAAGTGGTGGTGGTGGGGGGGCATGATGAATGATAGGAAGAGTTCGGTCCGTTTCAGACTCCCGTGAGTCCAAACAGATATAATCCGATCCCATTCTGTTGTATTTATATTAATTAATTAATCCAATTAATTAATCATATCAAATAAAAATTATCATAATTAATTTCTCTAAGAAATAATTACATTTATGAATTAAATTAATCACCCAGTAATTTATTTAATTGATTAGGCCGTAAATTAATTTATCTAATAAATCAATTTAGACATCCAATGTTCCAAATTAGATATCTAATATTTAATATTCATAATGAGGGAATAAACTCGATTCATTCCGTCGTCAATCCTATTGTGCGACTCGGTAGGTCCGTCTCAGTCAGCAATGGGAGGAACCATAGAGTAGTAGCACCAACTAGCCAGCCTGGCAGCCTACACTGTACCCCAACTGAGAACGAATGATTGGGATCATTCAAGAACCATTCTGTCGTGAATATCAGTATACGTAGAAACGCTTATTTTAAATGTCCCGATCAAGTTATAGGGTCACGGTCAGCAAACCCTATATGTACTTGACGCTATGCATGTGTTAATGCAAATCAAGATCATCGAGCTCTCGTGTATCTAATACAACTAGCTCCAATGCTTTGGCTAAAGACTTATGATCTCATCTGCCAATAACCGCATAGGACATATAACCCGCTCACTAACGGGAGAAAGAATTCTATCTTGGTATTCAGTAGGACCTGCTACTTGCCCGTCAAGATGCACGTTGAGGTGGAACCCCACCTCCCGGTTTATAGGGTTCAATTACTCTAATGAAAATCTTGACGTCACAAGCACATCCCTACTAAATCTTCAAGTTGAATGTTCACGAATACCTATCACAACCTTTCAATTCTATCATTGACTGTCCCATAGTGAAATCCATATGACGAATCGAGGGTGAGTCGGTTCGAGTAAACTAATACAATTAGCATACCTATAACGTGTGCTCCCACTAACCATTAGTGTGTCGACAGGCACTCTCCATGTCAAAGAACACGTCATACAAGTCTTCACATAAACTTAACACCCAGTCAAGTTTCATCGACTTGCGAACGATTAAGTATTTCAGCTATAAACCTTTCCAGTGCCGAACCCCTTATCCAATAAGGAGTGGAACGTTTTTCTCTCAAATACACGGACTAGTTTCTATATGTATATTTAGGAGTCAGGAACGCCAGTAACTTCCAGTAAATAAAGAAACATCCATTGCCTTATATAAATGATTGATATAATAACAAGTTCAATGACCTCACTCAACATCCTCTGAGTGGCATTCGAAGGCATACTCCTAACAATACACACATTCACACACATAAAATAGTACACCAAGGATATCCAAAAAATTCACCCAGAGGCAACAAACACTTAGTACGACGCAAACGTCAAACCCCAACGCACCGAAATGAGGTAATATATGTACAGGCATTACCAAGCGCAACATCAACACCAAACATATCCATAGGAATCATGTAATCATTTACGAAACACACCAATCACAAAATACACATGGGTTTTGAAAGAGAGCCTTTAACGAGGCTAAACCAAATCTTTTGAATGTTCATTTCTAATAACCAAAAAAACACACCGATACGATCACCGATCATCATATCCACAAAACAAGAAATGTATGAACAAGGTACTTGCCTCGAAATTAGCACGTAAATACTCCGTCGAACACGGCTCGACTGGGAAACTTCGAAACCCTTGATGTTATAGAAAATGAAGACGACGACAAACGAAAGGGTTCAACACGATCTCTTCGCAAGGAACTCGACCCTAACATCATATCATTAATAAATCAACGATCGTACTAGGATGAATAATCGTAGAACGCCCGAATTCCCCTCTATGATATTCTACCGGACACCTTCATGGCATCGATTATGAACTCAACAAAACAACGAATTCTTAGTAATCAAACCATGGAACAACAAGGAAATTGGTAGAATACAACTTAATAATCAATAATCCATCACTAATCTAGGTTAATTCGAATTAAATGGATGAAATCAAACAAAATCCCCAATTTTCCCAAAACTAGATTTGCAGGAAATCTAACCTTGATTTGGTCGATCGGAGGAGGTTATGAGATGATTAATCGAAGTTAGAAACTCAAAAACTTCGCGGATTGATAGAATAACATCATGGCCTCGTGTTCTAAAAGTATCGGCCGCGGAGGAGATGAAATGGGTGAGAAAACGAGTGAAGAAATAACCTTTCAGACCATATTAATACTGCCCAGCGACGCACGAGCAGACACGCAGGAGCGACCGGTCGTGCGCCACCGCCAGGCATCTGCTGTGATGCACGAGCATCGAGCACGAGCACACGCTCATGCGCATGCAGTCAGGTCCGCATGGGCACCGGATCGTCGCCTAGCTCTTGCGCCATGCTCGTGTGCACCTCGCCGGTCCCTGCCGCACCTGGTCGGCCAGTGCCCAGCCGCCATGACTCGACGTCTCAAATTCCCAAAAACGTACAGAACGAACATGACGAATAATATAACATTCAAAACACCAATTAAGCACTAAACAAACACATGGTTCTGACAACCCGAAGGTTGAAAGGACGATACGAAGGCAAATGCCCCAAAACTTTGGGATATTACGAAATGGCCCAAACTCTCGAAACATTACGATACGACAACGGATAATCAAACTGAAGCTCCCAAAACGTATAACAACATTAATAAACTTAAGAGAAACTCGAAACAACAGTTTCGAATGAGATTCACAAGAATCGAACTCAAGTGCGGAAAAGCCGCTAAGAGACACGGAACTCATCAAAATGACACCGAAATGAACTCGGATGACAAAAAGTGCAGAATTAATCATTCTCAGAATGACGAAACAGTCACAAGTAAGTTGCTAAGATGGACTTCTGCCGTAAAATAAAATTACCGAAAATCGAAATTGCGGATATTACAACTTATGCAAACAGTACTGAAGATATTTGTGAAGGAGTTTATTGTCAAACTTTATAAAATTTTATACATATAACACTATAGATAAGAGACTCATTTATCAAAATGATATAGTTAGGAAACTAAACTAAAAGACAAGTTCGATCCCGACCGCATTTAGAACGAATTGGGTTAGACAAATCACAATATTTAACAAACATTATAAGGTGCAACCACATATTGCATCTATGGAGTATAGAAAAAGAGTGGAGGTGTTTGACACGTGTTATTAGAATAAATACGAGTTACTCACTTGAACCACCAATCTGAAATTGACTCAGGGCACATGCTGACTAAAATCCAGAGATAGAATTGTCAACTCCTGACGGACACGTCACTGACACATTTAGTACTTCTAGCATCTTACACAACTTTGATCTACATCATCACCGCACGCCTAGCAGCTTTCGTGACTCGCCGTAGCATTCCTAATACAATTTCTTCTATCTTTTTGTTAATTTGTGTTACAAGATCCAGCTCTAAATCATTTCGAGGTTTTTAAAATTTCTTTTTAGCAAATAAAATATTTACTCTCAGTTATATTTCCGTTTGCTGATTTTGTTTTTAAAAATCTCAGAAAAAATCATTCAGATTTAGATTTTCTTAATCATTCGTATTTATACTGACTAACTAGTTTTACCAGTTCTCTCTCGCTCTGACCATAATGACGGTCGAACAGGAGGTGTTTGCGAGGCCGAGCGGGCATCATGGTAGTGGAGTTCACGGCTGCCGTCGGCATCTATTTTTTCCAAAAGCTGATATATTTGCTAAAATCGGAACAGTGTCACGGCTTTAATTTTCTATTCAGGATCCTCGTCTCTTATTTTGGCCGGTGAGAATTTTGGTTGTTATCCTGCCGCCCTGCACTAATTATCTCTCTGTCATTCGATTTTGGAATCTCCTTACCCAGATCTGTCTATTCCTATCGAGGGGTTTCTGTTGCCGTTGCTTTTCTTCCCTGCCGAGTACTTTGGAAAACTCTGCGTTTTGTGGTTGTTCTTATCCCGATATGAACCGGGCTTTGGCAAGGGTTGAGTTTTACCACCTGATCTGCTTCCTAGTTCACTTTTGTGATTCCCAAATCTGCAGCGATTCCTTTTTCTGCCATTTTCTGCTTTTCTGCTTTTCATGTTTTGTTTTTGGTTCTCGATTTATGTTGAACTGGTCTCTGTTGGTTGGCGTTTTGGGTTGTTTTTCTGATTTTTCTGTAAGATAACAGTGTGATTTTTAACTAACCCCTGAGCTTTGCCGTAACTTTACACCGCGGCATTCATCCCTCCCCGTCAATCTAACAGTAGTATTGCATTTTAGCTGTCTGTTTTGTAGGTTTCCCGTGCTGCTACCAGGTGTCGTCGTCCTATCGATGGCCTTTTCCCTGTTCAGGAGTCGATTGATTTCCAGCTTCCGCGGCTTCTCCTCCCTCGTCTCCAAGGCGTGTCGAAGTCCGGTATCATTATACTTTTCTATTAAATTTCATTTTTGTCTACCATATATCTACCATTTACTGCGATTTTTATGCGGTTTGCTTGCTTTTATATTGTCTTTGTCATTCTCATCTTATTTTCATTTTTGGCTTCACTACCCCATTTTATTTCTCGTAATGCATTTGGGTTTTGTATTGATCGATGTCGCACTGTTTGTGGGTTGGTAGTTGGAATTTGGGTACCTTGTCGGGTAAGATTTTGGAGCTTGTGGATGTTTTGGGTAAGAGAAGAGTTGATGTGGCTTGTATTCAGGAGACTAGGTGGAAGGGGGCGCAGTTCAGGGAGGCGAACGGTTATAAATTGTGGTATTCAGGCCTTGCTAACTCGAGCAATGGTGTGGGCATTCTTTTGTCTAAGGAGCTTAAGGACAACGTCGTGGAAGTGAAGAGGTGCAATGATAGGATTATGTCCGTTAGAGTGGTGGTTGGAGAGAAGGTGGTTAATGTGGTTTGTGCGTATGCCCCACATGTTGGTTTGGGTGTGCTTGATAAGGAAGCCTTTTGGGTCTGTTTAGATGAGTTGGTTGGGTGTATTCCGGACGATCAATTTATTATTTTGGGGGGCGATTTCAATGGGCACATTGGTGAGGGGGTGGATGGTTATCATAGTGCGCATGGGGGTTTCGGCTTTGGAGTTAGGAATGCAGGAGGTTCCGCACTGTTGGAGTTTGCCACTGCGCATGAGTTGGTAATTGCTAACTCTGTTTTTCAGAAGAGAACTGAGCACCTCATCACCTTTAGTAGTGGGGGGCACAACACGCAAATTGACTACCTTCTTTTGCGCAGTCGGGATGCTAGGGCGTGCGTGGACTGCAAGGTGTTCCGGAGCGAGGCATGTGCTTCTCAACACCGGTTGCTGGCTATGGATTTATCCATGAGAGGTCGTGTTGTTAGCAGGGTTAGAGAAGCTAGACCTAGGATTCTCTGGAAGGATCTGAAGGGTGAGAAGGCGACAGTATTCAAGGAATCTCTGACCCGCAAAGGAGGTTTTTTGCGTGCGGGCGATGCTAACCTTATGTGGACCAGCATGGCCAATGCTATTAGGAGAGTGGGCGAGAAGGTGGTAGGGGTTTCTTCGGGCAGGTCTAGTGGACCTAGGGAGGCTTGGTGGTGGAATGAGGAGGTCCAAAACAAGGTTAAGGCAAAACAAGCGCTATTTAAGGAGCTTTTGTCGGCTAGTGATGGGGAGGAGAGAATCTTGAAGATTGTAGCATATAAGGTGGCGAAAAGAGAGGCTAAGAAGGTAGTGGTTAAGGCTAAATGTGAGGCTTACGAGGAGATGTACAAGCGCCTAGACACCAAAGAAGGAGCGAATGCTATTTTTAAACTAGCGAAAGCTAGGGAAAGAGGGCGGCGCGACCTGGGTCCCGTTAAGTTTATTAACGATGATTTGGGTCAAGTGTTAGTGAACGATGTAGCTATTAAGGAGCGGTGGAATAAGTATTTTTTCAAACTTTTCAATGAGGCTAGAGGTAATGACTCGGTGGTGCAAGGAGTTAGTCTATCTCCTGCTCGTTCGTTTAGTTCCTGTGAGAGCATCAGCAAGGAGGAAGTAAAGGGTGCCCTAATGAAAATCGGTAGAGCTAAGGCTGTAGGCCCGGATCAGATCCCTATTGAGGTGTGGCTTTGTCTGGGGGAAGTCGGAGTTTAGTGGCTAGCAGAGCTGTTCAACATCCTCCTCAAAGGCTCTAAGATGCCGACAGAGTGGAGGCATAGTATTGTCGTGCCTTTTTTCAAGAACAAAGGCGATGCTCAGAGTTGTAGTAACTATAGGGGTATTAAACTCCTCAGTCATACTATGAAACTTTGGGAAAGAGTGGTGGAATACAGGGTTAGAAGAGAAGTGGAGATCTCAGAGAACCAATTTGGCTTCATGCCGGGGAGGTCCATGACTGAGGCCATTCATCTCGTCAGACGCCTTATGGAGAAGTTTAGAGAGCGGCGTAAGGACCTCCATATGGTGTTCATAGATCTAGAGAAGGCTTATGATAGCATTCCGCGCGATGTTATTTGGAGGAGCCTAGTAGAGAGGAGGGTGTCGTTGCCGTTCGTTAGGGCGATCCAAGACATGTACTCCCAAGCTAGGACGTGCGTTAGGACCCCAGTTGGTGACACCTAGTATTTTCCGGTTGAGATAGGGCTACACCAGGGGTCGGCGCTAAGTCCTCTTCTCTTCGCTCTAATCCTTGACGTCATTTCGCGAGGGATTCAAGATGGCATCCCGTGGTGCATGCTTTTTGCTGACGACATTGTGTTAGTGGCGGAGTCGAGGAGGGAGGTGAACTCGAAGTTGGAGCTTTGGAGGGCTAAGTTAGAATCCCAGGGCTTGCGTGTGAGCCGGTCTAAGATCGAGTATCTCTGGTGTAACTTTAGTGGTGAGGCCAACGAGGAAGATGTTGAGGTAATGATTGCAGATCAGATCGTACCCCGTATGGATAAGTTTAAGTATTTGGGTTTGATCATTCAGAAGGAAGGTGAGTGTGAAGATGATGTCACGCATCGCATCAAGGCGGGGTGGCTAAGGTGGAGAGCAGCGTCAGGGGTCCTGTGCGACAAGAAAGTCCCTCTAAAGTTGAAGGGTAAATTCTATAGAGCGGCAATCCGACCTGCAATGTTGTATGGCTCCGAATTTTGGGCGATGAAGAAGTCGCTTGAGAGCAAGTTGGAAGTGGCTGAAATGAGAATATTACGTTGGTCGTGTGGTCGCACAATGTTAGATATAATTGCGAACGGGGTTTTCAGGAACGCGCTGGAAGTGGCACCCATTTCAGCGAAAGTTAGGGAAGGGAGATTGAGATGGTTTGGCCACGTCCGCAGGAGGCAGACATCTGCTCCAGTGAGGAGGCTCGAGAGTTTAATGGTTGTCGGGGAGAGGAGGAGAGGCAGACCGAGGAGGACGTGGGAGGAGCAACTGAGATTAGATTTGAAGGCCTTAAACCTTTCCGAGACCATGACTGTTGATAGGTGCGCTTGGAGGCGCCAAATCAGAGTTGTGGATTCTTTTGTAGGGAGCGGTGTTGTAGTTGAGAGCCTCAGGGTTGGGTTGTCTCGGTTAGCTTTGACCTAGAGCATTGCATTTTTACTTTTATTGTATATTTTATCCTATTGTCTTTGCGTGGTGTATTTTTGATAGGGAGATGTGCGCAGAGCCAACCTCTCTTTTGTTAGAGCAGCGTTCATCGGGAGTGAAGTAGCTAAATTCCGCTTAGGTAAGTCCCATGTGGATCAAGCCATGGGCTCTGGTATGGTCTCGATCTTTTTCGAATCATATGTTTTCCTTTGTATTTATCACTCAAGATTCTGCTGTTCACTAAGCTGGGGGGCTTCACGGAAACAGCCTCCCTACCGTAATAAGTAGGGGCATGGTCTGCGTATATCTTACCCTCCCCAGACCCTGATCTGAGCGGGATATCCTGGGTATGTTTGGTTTGGTTTGGTTTGGTTTAGATTTACCGTGTGTGTTTAGTATAATATTTTAACATGTGTTTTCGTCTTTTATACAAATATAATTGTCACAAAAGATTGAGGTCATGAGAGTTAAATTGAGATATTCAATATTACTGAATTTATTTGTAACGTATTATAAGATTAAATATGAAATGCCCCAGTGAACATAAGTAGCACACAATTAATAAGTAATGCATGAATCAAATTACCTAGATGAGTAGTGTAAGGTTCGGGTCTCACATCCTTCCCTCATAAAAATTTAATTCCCAAAAGTTAAGTTAACGAAACAGATTTGGGTATTTGGCTCTCATCTCGTCTTCTATTTCCCACGTGGCTCCTTCTATAGACTGATTGCTCCATAAAACCTTAAATAGTGGTATTTCTTTGTTTATCAGTTGTTTAACTTCTTATTGAAGACTTTCTATTAGTATCTTCTTGTAGCTCAAATCAGCTTTTACTTCTATTGGATTGCTCTTTAAAATATGAGATGGATCTTCAACATACGTTTTTAGCATTGAAACATGAAAGACATTGTGTATATAAGACATTGAGGTTGGTAGGTCAAGTCCTTGAGCAACGTCACCAATCATCTCTACAATAAGGAATGGACCAATGTACATTGAGGTTAGCTTTCCTTTCTTACCAAACCGAATGACACCTTTTATAACACCCCAGAGCCATCCGAAAATATTATATCGCCGTGGGCCCCGTGCCGGAACTCACAAGGCTAAAATACATATCCGCAATTATAACAAATACGCCCAATAGGCTAACGACGCTATATATGTCAAAATATTCAAAGATACATAAAATCTATTTACCAAATACCGTCGTAAAATCTCATTTAAAAGTACAAGGCTAAAATGCCAAAACTCAACAGTTTCAAAATTATACGTTAAGCCACCGCTTATATGTACCGACAAAATAGTTTA
This sequence comes from Orobanche coerulescens, assembly GCA_033398695.1. Lineage (NCBI taxonomy): Eukaryota > Viridiplantae > Streptophyta > Magnoliopsida > Lamiales > Orobanchaceae > Orobanche > Orobanche coerulescens. Next base: position 57,773,262 of record CM065805.1, on the reverse strand, counting down.
GAAAACGATTTTCCAAAATAATCCAAGTTTACAAAATACCAAAAGGCCATTTTAAAAATAATCATGCAGCAGATATAATAATTAGATTCCATAACAAGGATATAATTCGATAATCATATCAGCAATCACTTCAATTGATAACAAGGATTACATAACATACTCAATTCCGAATCAACCTCATATACGAATCAGATTCCTCCTGGTTTATAATCATAAATTCATAGTAAAATAATAATACCAATATAATCAACAATCTTAACTATCCAAATTGTTCAATACCACAACTAATCGTTTTCTAAGATATATATATATATATATATATATATCCTCATATCATCATCTTTCTCAACAAGCTCCATGAAACATCAAGAACTACAACAACACTCCCATATTTTATCATCATACGAAGTAAACAACGACAACAACATCAAGAATCCAAAAGTGACGAGAGGGTTTAACCAACATACCTCTCGAAGATAAACAATACAATCCAAAACCACAAGAATCATGTCAATACCCATATATCAACAACAACATCATGATTCGATAATCCATTTTACGAGCATGTTTGAATGAATCACAACCCTTACAACATGAATAGACTTTAACCAATATCTTCAATCTATTGTCACAATTCCATTGAATCATGTATAATATCATCATAAATAATAGGATATACCAACATTCTTCCTAACATGTAAACATCCTTCCAGAAACCGAGCTACAATCAGAGGAATACGAATATTACCTTGTATTGATGAACTAAGGTGAAGAACAATCGACCTCCTTCCAAGAATCATCATCAAATCTAAGAACAAAGCTCCAATCCGTGCCCTCAAGCTCAATATTATTATAGATGATCAACTCCAGAAATAATCGAGTGTTTGGAACCCAAAACCATCTCCAAGAACTCTCTCTACTGGATAGAAGGAAAGAATGGCCGAAAATAAATAATAATACCCAACTGCACACACACACACACACACACACACACACACATATATATATATATATATATATATATATATTTATTGTACATTACTAGCGTGAGCTAAATCAGTTCGGTAGTAAGCTGAGTTTCTATCCAACCCCTCTAGCATGCTCTACTCTTACTAGATAACGTCCGCTAAACCAGTTCCAGAGGCTATTGCCTAATTTTGTACAATGACTTACATACGCAACATACCCCTTCAACATACGTAAACATCATGCTCTATTAACGTACGTCATTCTGGAACCATAACGTAATTTATCTCGTCATTGACTCCTTGCCGCACTTTTGCCAAAGGTGCATGTGTCCCACTTGCCGAAAGCAACAGATGATTGCCGGGATTTTGACTGATCGGGAATTACCGTATGTTAAGCCCTACTCTTAGCGTGTGCTAAGTACCGTTGAGCATGAAAGCCTCAAGCTATTAACGACCGGACCCACCTATCGGACACTCTCCAGATCAGGTCTGATATGATCTTGCATGTGCTAATGTTCACTTTTAACGTGCTCTAAGCTTGCACATACATGCGCTATGTCCTTCAACTAGCGTACATTAATCAGGCTATACTTGGCTAATTCTAACTGTTCCTGTCCATCGTCTCGACATACTGGATACGTATATATGATATATTGAATACATATACTCGTTCCAATAATATTCTCATCCGATACAATTATGTACAATAACCTAATACACAATATCCAAAATATAATTGTCGACCAACCACGACAATTTTACTAACTTAGTTTTCTCAGTCCTTCAATTATTTTATCCATACTGTACAGACTCCACACTGTGCAATATAACTCGGATAAAATAAGATTAAACAACTATAGTAGAAATTCAGGATACTACACCTTTCATTGGAGCTACCCTTAGAAACACTTGATCTCATACGGCAAATTCCAACGGTCTTCTCCATTTGCCTGCATAACTTTATATGGACTTTGGGCTATTGTCATCCTATCTCGAATTTGTCTCACACCGTTTTCCATATAAATAGGGTCTCCAGATCTTCAGAACAAAAACTACTACTGCAGGTTTGAAGTCATGTGTAGGATAGTTCCTCTCGTACTCTTTTAGCTATCTTGATGCATACATGTAGGTCACAAGTACGTATGGTTAAAGTATATAGGGGGTGAATAAACTTTCAAAAAATTTACTGAATGATCTGGTTTAAGAAACTCAGCTGTTATGTATGCAGCTAGGTAAACTTAGCTGAAGATGAGATCTCAGCTAGGTACATCTTAGAAGTTAGATGAAAAATAATATGCAGAAGACTTAATTGACTTTTAATGCAACAGTTAAGATGGATGCAACAGTTAAGTATGGTGCTTAAAACAGTAAATAACACAACACTTATAGTGTTTTTAAGGGCAGTTCATCTACTAGTCCACTTTTCTCCAGTCCACTTGGAGATAAATTTGCTTTAACTATTGACGGTTACAATGAATTTAGTTACTGGAGCTTTCAACCAGTGAAAATTCGTAGCCACAGTAACTCCTTCCCTTGGTTGTGACCTTCCAATAAAGAACCTGTGAATGTTGCACAACCTCAACTTCCAAGAACCTCGTTCAAGAAAGTATCCCTACTCAAATCTTTAAGACAAGAGTGTTTATTTTCTACAACTTCTAAGAGCTTCTTACGATTTGAATCTTTATTATCTTAGCTCTTCATGATGCTTGTAGAGTATATTGCTTTTGTTTGCTTTTTGCTTGCAGGTGTTAATCGTATCGTTCTTCTGCTAAATAGTTCTTCAGATATTTATAGTACTTCTTTTGAGCTCTCATAGCCGTTGCATCCTTAAAAAAATTGGTCCATTGGAGAGTAGACTTCTCTGTTTTTTTTTCACCTCTTTGGGATGGCTTGATTCTTTCTTTAAATCTCACCTTTTGAAGATATATGGTTGTCCGCGCCGTTTCTTTGATTTCTATAATAAGAAGACTTCAGGGCACGAATCTCGAGGAATATTTTATTCTTGAACTTGTGGGAATCATTCAGATTGTTTCCTTTGATTTATTTACGTCTGCATGTGATTTTCTGTCTTTGTTCACTTTTCAACATTTGCCGACGTGGACACAACTGATTAATACTTGCTGAATCTTGTCCAAGTATTTTGACTTCCATACTTAGCTGACTGAATTGTCTTGGTCATACACTATAAGAATAAACGTCAAAGACTTCGGATAATATCTGAAGTAAAAACGTTATAATTACCGAAGTCTATGTCCGTGTAGTAAAAAGTATACTTTAGATTTCGTTTTTTATACGAAGTCTAATATCCTAATAACCGAAGTCTATCTCGGTTTTTTTTCTAATTATGATCCAAATGTGGGGGGTAAGTGAAGTAAAAGAATGCCTTTAACTTTGGTTATTTTATAATTGGCATAGTAAAAAAAGAACTTTTTACTTCAGTTATCGTATAATATATATTAGTATTTTTTGTAGTAATATATATTAATATTTCACATTTCAATTTAAAATTCATTGCCAAAATCTACATTCACCTATAACTAACCATCAACCACGAGCTCAATAATATAAGAACCAACAATTTCATATCATCCCATATAAAAAAATAACAAGCATTCCAACTAATTCAAAACCAGATACATATCAAACAAAGACAAAGAATGTGTAATAAGATTCTATTTATTTCATCATGAACACCACAAATAGGACAAAAAGGATTAAAAAAGATCATATACTTCAAAATGACCAAGTCTCTCTTCAGCACATCATTGCTTTTCATCAGACGATCATACTAGTTGAAGAAGACAGATCATATAGATCGTAAGCAGAATCACGCCTCCGCCTCTGTCGGTTATCATCGTTCTTGGCAGTCCAAACATATAGCCTAATCTAGCCAATCAAAGATATAGGCAGGAAACACTTGCTTGATCTTAATGTATACAAATTTTACTGCCTGTGAAAAAAGTACTAGTTTTAGAAAATGATTCCAAAACGGCCAGAACTAGTCTAAAATTCCCACAGAAAGAAAAATTGGGCCCACCTCTCTACAGATACTTGGATCCAGATTCCTTCTAAATATTTCACGACTTGTCTGCTATAGACGAGCAATCCCTGTAATGCATAATTTACAGCAAGTATGAGACAATTTAAAGTTGAAAACAATTAAATCTTTATGTTTTTTATTTTTCAGTTATCCATGAAAACAATTAATTTAAGGCTTTTTTTCACCAAAATAAGAGTAAATACTAACATCATAAGTTGTGATTTCCCATCTGAATAAAAAAAAGAAAAAAACTCTATTAGCTAATCCTGATACAGTCGTGTACTGTCTTTGTCTTCCCTAAAAAAAATCACATATATCTATGACTGATTATTTGCAATGATATTTTTGAGCAAATAATGCAAATATTTATCTTGTGTTGTGGCCAAAAGAATACAAACCAAGCAAATCATTCAGTTCATCACTGCACTTCAGGAGAGACAAATTGCTAGAACGTGGAATAGATAAAATGGAAGGGATTCACTAGACCTGCACAAATACATTAGGAGAAACCTCCAAAATAATGCCATCTTTGCCAGCTAAATTTACCATCTTGAAAATGTTTAATACAGTTGGACGAGTCTGCATTACAGAACAATCCAATGAGAGAGAAAATAGCATCAGTGCCAACCAAAGACTACATTACAGTCGCATGGAATATAAAGTCCAATCAAATCACAAAGAAAGTTCATTTATTACTTTTCCAGTGGCTACCACCACTTTTACATCCCTCGATAAGGCTTATTTTAGAGCTTCAACAGTTGATAAGGAAAAATGTGGCCATAGACAATATTTGGCATAAATGTAGAATTTGAACCCCTCTTCCTATTTTTTTCCTTTTATTATAGTTATTAAGTAATTAGGTATAAATTTGACAAACCAGCAGATAGGCTTCCTTCTTGTTTTATTCTTCCTCGAAATTCCATGATAATTAATAGAAGCTGGGCAAGACCTCAGTAAGCAAAGGTAAAGACATAAGCCGACAAAATATGCTGGTGAATGCGAAATTCCATTATAAATTAAAGTACTTACTTGAGACAAGGTGCTGGTGAATGCGAAAACAAGGACCAACTTTTGCTTGATATCAAAAATTAAAGTATTATACATCTGTAATATCCTAGAATTTCGCTATGAATTTTTCGCATTATTTTATCTGAATTGTACTGTACAGAGTGGGACCGATACATTATGGATGAGTAATCTTGGGGAACTGTGATATATGTACCAGTATATCTATCGGGGTTATTTTTAATTCTAGGATATTACATGCTTGATATGTTTTTCAATATCGGATATATTGTATGAGTATTTGTATAATTGTCGTACTTGGTCGACTATTGCAATTGAGGATAACGTGCATCACATGTATCGTATGAGAATGTTATCGGAACGAGTATATGGAATCCGTATGTCGCGTGTACCTATTCAGTATATTGGGACGACAGACAGGAGTAGAAATGGCAAAGTATGAAGTCATTACGTACGTTAAGCGTAGGAGCTTACGTACGTAAAGGTGCAAGTGTAGCGTACGCTAAGCAGAGAAGCTTACGTACGTAATGAAGCGAGATTAATGTACGTTAAGCTGGGTACATAACGTACATTATGAGGGGAATCAGAGAGGACCGAGTTATAGTCAGCAGGTGGGCCCAGTGTCGGCAGCTTTCGACACGGATGTGGACAGGCGAGTCAACCTCGAGCCTTACGTACGTTAAGGATATGCAATTGCGTTCGTTAAGCGAGTTTGTTACTGTAGCAAGTCAACTGTGTGTTACGTACGTAAAACAAGGTGCGAAATGAGGCAGTGAGCTCTGGATGCCGATAACGTATGCTATATAGGACATGTAGCGTACGTTAGGAAGTCTTACGTACGTTAATTGTGGGTGTTAACGTACATAACATGCCAGACATATTATATAACTAAGGTCGGTCTTTCATTTCCTCACGAGAAGAGGCATATATTTTCCTCCCAAACTTCATTCCTCTTCACTCCTAATCATATTTCCGACCCCTATACATCGGTTAAGACCTTAATGAGTTAATCAAAAGCATGAGGTTTGGAATCCTTGAAGTTTCATGAAGTGTTTGATCATTGTGGCTCTTCTTCAAGAGGTTGCGTTAAGTGATCGTTGATGATTAACTGTTGTGCTGCGGTTGAGATTTGAGAATGCATGGATCACCTTGGTCGGGGCTAAGGAGCTTGCAGATGAAGACGACGTGATTCGTAACGACTTCATTGTATCGGTATCGAGGCAAGTTACACTTGCCCAGTTCATAATGTTTATAAAATGGTTTTGATGTCATTTCATTTATGATCCATATAGCAATGATGTTGTGAATATGAATTATCGGGATGGTGGTATATATATATATATATATATTTGTGTGTGTGTATATTGCTTGGACTGAGATAAATCTTAATGTATATGATTTTAAAGATATCTAGTGGAAACGAAGATATGAGTATCTTTGGTCTATTGTATAAAATGTTGGATATCGAGGACAGTTTATCATGCCGACATTGAACTCGAGATGGTGGATTGGCACGAGTGACGGACTGTACTTCATTTTGGACTATTCGGATAATGGTGTATTCGTTCAGGGAAGTTGGTCGTGGAAAGGTTAGTGTCACCGGCTTGAGGTAATCTAATATTGCTAAATTATGCTAATTATCATGTCGCATCGTTGCATATGTGTGTGTTGATGTTTCACGTAATGAGTGTGCATCATTGTTTGGTATATTGTGATATGCTCTTTCTTTGAATTGTAATTTGTTGGGCCGATGTGTTGGGGGATAAGACCTAAATGGCACCCACGTTCCGGAGTATTACTGTGAGATGCTTCCATGACCCTTGGTTGCGACCTTATGGTGTTTTGTGATTGCATGTACTATGTTGCGAGATAAAACCTGAATGGTACCCACGTCCAGAGTATTCCTGAGTAGATGCTTCCGTGACCCTTGGCTGCGGCCTTGGGATTTTATGTGCTAATATTGCATGCATTATTGAGCATTCTGTGAACCGTTGTCTGACGGCGATATGACATTGTGGTCGTATTGGTCTTTCATGATCGAGTTATCGTTGCTCACTTGGAAAGTATTCTGACCCTTGTTTTAAATGCGTTTCTTCGAGTTTCATTGTCATGTTGTTATCGTGGCATATCTGGAGTCAGATACGTTCTGATCGGTCTCTGTAGGATTTTCAGGGCGGGCACGTGTAGCATGTGTTGGTTTCGACCTCACATTGAACCATGCACACGAGATGTACTTTGTGAGACTAATTAGGAACGAGACCAGACGTGTATCTGATCAATACCCATGGATGGCTTGTGTACGGACACATTTCCAAATAGGGTATATCGTGACGTCCATCTTGAGTCATATTGATTGGTTGTTTATATTCCATGTATGGTCGGATCTGTTCGATAGTTGGGTTTGTCTACGAGATCCCGTATATGTGATTTGTATATGGTTGACGATTTTATTCTCTCGTATATCTGTTCCTGTTGACCCTCTACTGATCTCAATTGGAGTTACCATATCGTTGGTCAACTTGTTTTTTATTGCTCCTTTATTAATCTCATTTGAAGCTCACCATATCACATTGGTAATCTCATTTTTATTGATCTCATTTGGATCTCACCCTATCGTGGCTAATCTCGTTTGTTATTGATCCTTATTGATTCCATTTGGAGTTTGACTTACCGTTTCTCGGTCGTTGTTGATCCTTTATTGACCTTGCTGGAGTTTACCGTGTTGTTGGTATTCTCGGTTGTTTATCCTTTATTGATCTTGTTGGAGTTTACCGTATCATTGTATTCTCGGTTGTTGATCCATTATTGACCTTTCTGGAGTTTACCATATCGTTCGTATTCTCGGTTGTTGATCCTTTATTGATCTTGTTGGAGTTTACAGTATCGTTGGTATTCTCGGTAGTTGATCCTTTATTGCTCGTTGGAGTTTACCACATCAATGGTATTCTCGTTCGTGGTTGGTCCTTTCTTGATCTCGTGTGGAGTTATCATGTCATTGATATTCTTGTTCCGATGCATTGATTGTTTATTATTATTGATTGTGTGAGCATTCATACTTTGTATCGGTATCCGGAACTTGTCATTATTTCGGGGCAGTTGATCTACAGATGTATCATGTGTTATCAGTTTTGCCAGAATTGGAATTCGGTTGTGCGATCCAGCGAACAGAATTAGACATGTTCAGGTTATTCCATATTGGAGATATATTTATGTTTGAGAAATCTTGGTGTCGTTTTGAATACAGTACAGATGGTTATTTTCGGATTCATTCGTCACTTGAGAATGCGAGGTGTGAATTGAGGTAAGGGTTGATTTGATATGAGTTACCACGAATTGGTAAGGTTATTACGGTAAGATTACATTGGAAATATTCTTACTCTGTAATTACATTGATATGTACTTGTTTATGTGGATGTGATTGTTATCATTGTTGAGTATTGTGGATGACCCCGTCATGGGCTTTATATTTTAGGTACTCGAAGTTCGAGCTAGTAGCGGTCGTGAAAGGGTGAGCTTCCCGGGTGATACTGGCTATGGCATGGTTATTTGGGATTCGTGTATTCCTTTCTGGTTATGATTCCGCTGCACTGTATTTTATTATGTTATATCCGCTGCGTGTGTATTTTATAATGGCTTTCGGTATTTCACCAACTCGTGCATACTTTCTAAATGCCCTTTTTGGCGTCTTCGCCTTATGCTTTCAAATGGTATTTTCTGACGGTATTTGGAACTTTGTTTTGTAAAATATTTGGATATTTAAAATATTACTGTCTTTGCCTCTTTGGCATGTTTGTAACGTTTGCGAAAATAATTTTTGCCTTGTGGGTTCCAGTGCAGGGCCCACGGTGCTGAAATATTCCCGATTAGTTTTTGTGGGTGTTACAACATCTTTCTATCTTTAATAAATTACCAATGATAATCTCTTGAAAGACTGCATTCATTGTTAGAATGTAAAAAAAAATACACATACCGACTTTTGCTTGATATCAAATTTCCTGCTCCTGTTGATTGATGAAGATCTTCAATAACTATTGGAGAGCAGAAGTGAAAAGTATTTAGAAGAAGATAATATCATACAATATCGTGATTCACACAAGATATTTCTTTAGCTATTGAACTTCTGTATGTTATAATGGCCTAGCATGTAAAGAATACAAGAACTAATCAACCTAATAAGCTTCCTGATCATAACATGGAGATGCTGATGAATTCATATTCTATAGCCTGCAAAAATTTCTCCCTAGATAATGAACAAGCAAACTTACTAAGGGCTTCAGTTCATAGTCTAGACACTAGAAATGGTTCCAGTAACTAAAATAAACCATCAAAGTAAACAAGCCTTCAACAAGCATTAAAATGAAAATAAGAAAAAGAAAATACTGGAACAAACCTTCATGAAAATAAGCAATTAATTGCCTAATCCAATCAGAAAATCTTGTAAAATAGAACTAAATAAAAATCAGAAACACTAAATCTCTTCTAAAGAGATAGCAAATCTAAAATAAAATAAAATAAACTCAGTGCAAAATCCATGAATTAGAGGCAATGGATTAACCTCAACCAACCATCATTCATGATTTCCTTCCACATTCCATGTCTTACAACAACGAGAAATCAGCTTTGTTAATGCAATCAAACATAAAATAGAACAAACTAATGTGTAGATAGAAAAAATTATGCATACAATGAGAGGGGCACGACGAACAGGCGGTGCTGGTCGTGGTGCCTAATGTTAGCAAATGAGAGGGGCGGCAAAATGGTGGGCGCTGTGTGGCATGCTTCGTGGTGGTTAGGAAAGAGGCGGATGGAGGTTAGGCGGACCAAAGGAGGTGTCGTGGCGGACCGGGGTAGGCGGATGGAGGCAAGGCATATAGGGAGGAGATAGCATGGCGGACTAGGATTCAGGGGCGGGGTGGAGGATTTTATGGGAGGCAGAGGCGGATTAAGGGGCGGGGCAGACAGAGAATCAGATCGGGGGCACGTCGAACCGGAGGAGGATGCCGAAGGCGCGCCAGACTGGGGGAGGCAGTGAGGCAGACTGGGTGCGGGGTAGGCGAATGACACACAGAGAGAGAGAGAGAGAGATCATTAGGAAGTATACTTGTTTCTTTTAATGATCAAAATCTGAAGTTTAAAATCTAATACATAACATAAATTAATAACAGTATATTTCCATAAATTATAAACTCTTGATAACAGGAACTTTACTTGTAGTGATATTAAAATCTAATACATAACATAAATTAATAGTGGTAAATTGTTATGTTTCCATTAGGAAGTTTACTTATTTTTTTTTACTTCACTAATATACATAACTGAAGTAAATTGTACCGAAGTCTTTGATGTTTATTCTACTAGTGATACTTGATTGAAGACTTGTCAATACCCGACTGATATTCTGACTTGGCGATACTCAGCTGATATTTTGTCTTGTACAAACTCAACTGACATTCTGTCTTGGCTATACTCACCTGATATTTTGTCTTTTCAAAAATCAACTGATATTTTAACTTGGTGATACTCAGCTGATATTCTATCTTGGCTATACTCAGCTGATATTCTGTCTTGCTATACTCAGCTGGCATTTTGTTTTAGCTATACTTAGCTGAACAAACTTAACTTCAATCCTATTTGATCAATACTTTGCCTAACTTTAAAGGCTTATAGAAGATACTCATTTGGTTCTTCTTTACAATGCCAAGTACTTAGAATATTATATTTGAATAAAACTTAGAATACAAGGATGACATCATAAAAATCTTAAATGTATTCCTAACAAATTCCTCCTATTTTGATGATGGAAAACTTAATGATTGTTTAAATGTAAAGGAGTCATCACACATCGAAAAAAAATAAAACTCAGTCTGTTTGAGACAACTAGAAATTGTCATTCAGGTTGACTGTATATACATTTTACTTTAGTTTATATTAAAGTAGTTGAATAAGTTTGTCAAACAAAAGTAAAAACAAATTACAAGGAAATGACAAAACAAATAAAAAAGCTAAACATTTATCTCCTTCTTTCTCTTCCTTTGGACTTGGATGGAGGTAGTGCTTTTAATGGTTTTGCTCCAATAGGTTTATCTAAAATCGAAATAAGCCCATATTTCTTGTTATCACAGTTGAGGCAAACTCTTGGTCTTCAGGAGAAGTGTATTTGTTTTTAATGCACACTTCCCTTATCTCCTTCCGAAGTGCATTGTCATTAAACTTTCCATTGGCATCTATAGAAGCTTCTTGTGGTCGCAAGTATGGGATAATTAGATATGCATCGAATTCATATTCAGCGTACTTCTTTAGAATTTCCCACAAGTTCGACCAGTTTAACTCCATATAGTCATTGAAGATTTGTTGTAGGGGACAGTTGGGGCTTGAAGTATTTCCCAAATGTAATACTTCTCGAGGAACTGCTTTTTGGATGTACCCCACATTGGTACAACTTCCTCATGTATGAATTCCTCCACATAGTACAACTCCTTTCCCTCCCAGCTGAGTGGTTGGACAATGTCTTTTCTAGTTCTTCTATTATTTGTTAGAGGGTCATGATCCTCGACTGAGTTTTTCTTTTTCAGTTTTTAAGAGCTTGTTCCTGCTTCTAGAAAGTGAATAACTGGTGGAGGGGCACATCTAAAAATAACAGCTAAGGATTCTTTCCATTTGCTCCTTATTTCTTCGGCTTTTTTCCAGCATCAATAAGATGTTCCAGCTGTTCTTCCACCTTGGTTATAAAGTATTGCATGCCAAGGGATGGTCTGACTAAGGTAGGTGCTGGGTAAGATTCCTTTCCATTAGCTAAGGAATCCATTTTGCTATTCAAATCCAACAAATGTGATTCAACTATGTGGCTAGAAGTCTTTCAACTGTTTCTTCAACTATCTTTCTGATCAGTTCAGCTAGGTTCTTAGGTAGCTGATTAGTAGGTGGCTGATTTGACTGTTCATTGAGGTTATTGTTTGAGGTAGCTGATTTTTCAGCAGGGGAGACTTAGCTGAAGAATGTTTCCCCTGTTTATCTGACTCCTTGTCAGCACTTGTTCAGCAGCTGTCCCCCCTCCATCTTGTTCAGGTCCACCCTGATCCTCATCATGATCAAAGTCATCCTGATCATCTTTTTTCTGCTCATCATTTTGTTCATCTTCTTCTTCTTCTTTTCTTCTTTTCTTCTTATTCTTCTTCAACTCCTTCAACTTTTTCAATATTTTCATTTTAAACTCCAACTCTCTCATCTTTCTCATCCAAATCAATATTTTTCCCTTGGGCTACCCCTTACATAATATCAAGAATAATGTTTTCCATATTTCTTATGAAATTGTTTATGAACCAATTTTCATACAACAACAGATCCGTCTCAGTTTCGTTACAGAATACTTTGATGAGTTGCTCAGTGGTCAGGGGGTAGTCCCATCCACTCATATCAACTAACTCCTTGAGGGCAGTGAAGCTAAGGGACCTCAACTTCTTTCAGTCTTTATATGCGGAAATAATGCAAAGTTTGAGGATGTGCTTCCTTACCATTTTGAGTTGCTCTTTGTTGAGTTGGAATGGGTTTTTGTCCTTGAGATTGAATTTGTAATGTATGTCAGCTTCCTCAATGACTTCTTCTTATGTAGGTTCAATTTCTTTAGGAATGCTGGCAAGCTCCAAAACTGGTACATCAGGGATGAGATTGTCTTCTTCCTTTTCATCTACTAGGACCAGCTCGGTTGACAGAGCTGCTGGTTCTTCAATGAGAGTGATGTGAGTTTCAACTGGGATTGAGGTCACATCACGTATCTCATTTGATGGAATTTCAGTTGTCTTCCTCTGAGGACTCAGTTGAGTAATCAACTAGTCCTTTAAATATTTTTGTTGTATATTATGGTGGTGAATCTACAGTGATGACTTCCTCCTTTTTAGGAGACTTTTTTTCTTGAAATAAGCAAATAATGGTAGATCGTCGCTTTCTTCATCATCCTCAAATTGGGCAGGTGTAGCTATTAGGTATTCCTCAACAACAACTACTTTTCAGTTAGGATGTCGAATGCAGCGATTTCGGCTGGGGTCAGTTGAGTTGGTGGTATCTCAGCTGAGTTTGGTAAGGTAGTTGTTGTTGATTCCACCTCTGCCCCATCCTCGGATTCAGATGCCAATTTGTATGAGGATGTGTCTTTCTTCATTTTTGCTAACATTTCGTCAGCTCGATGTTGCTGAGTTGAACCAGTGCAGCTGGGTCCAAATGCCCCAAGGCGTTTGTTGATGTGGAACTTTTCTGATCTTCCTTTAGCCATTCCCAGATGCTCGAGAATCCAGCTAATTTGTGTACCATAAGTCAGCTTCTGCCTAAATTTCTTCTTGGCACTGTCCCAGCTGACTTTGTTCACCTCCTTTACTAACTGCCTGAAGATATAGTCGGACCATTTGATTCTCTGACTTTGCATCATTGCCCCCATCACTGTGTATTTTGATGTGTACATCTGATCAGAGCTTCCAGACATGCCCATTACCATCTTGTTGGGCATGTCCATTAAGAATCATAATTCCTTCTGGATATCTGCTTTCTTTGTGGCGTTTTTCAACTTGCTCGGCTATTCTGGCAGTTTGATCCATTTCCAGATAACCAAATGATTATGTTTGAGGGCTTCCACTGGTATTCCATGGTTCTTTAATCTGAATGCAGCATCAACAGTCTATTGGTTGATGATGATGCGTTCGCCAAATATTGAGCTTTCTATGCCTCGTTCAGTCACTTTAGCTTTTTTGAATAAACAAATAACCACTTCCTTGTAGAGTTCGGAAGGGTTGATGCACAGGTAATGGCAGATACCATTTTTCTTCATCTTCAGGATTAGGTCCGCCATTAGGAGAGTGTTGTTAGACTCTATATGTCCGACTAAGTCCACCATGATGCTGAAGATAATCTGCTCCTTCACGACCTTTAGATTGATATTCTTGAAATAGGTTGCGGAATCTATTTCTGCAGTTAGACAGTGTTTTTAGTGTTGAGAATAATTCAAATTTTTTCTATCGGATAGGGTTCTTACTCGGAGATTGAAGATGATATGTTTTTTATCAATACTTTCAATTGTTTTAAGTAACGAATGTTTTGAATTGATTTTAATGAATATTTAATTCTAAAGTGGCGGTTCGACATTTCAGAAAACACGCATTAGTGTTTTGACAACATGAGATAGATGTGGTGTATCGTGCATATTAACCCACATGTTTTTAAATAGAATAAAATAATATTACTGGAATTATGAAGTTACCTTGTTGAATGTTTGAATTCTGATGCAGCTAAGTCTTGATCCTCGACGAGTTTCTGATCAGCTAGGTTCTTTCATCCTGGACGAGTTCTTGTATCAGCTATGTTCTTCAATCCTGGATGAGTTTATGATCATCTAGGTTCTTCAATCCTGGTTGACTTTATGATCATCTAGGATCTTCAATCTTGGTTGAGTTTATGATTAGGTAGGTTCTTCAATCCTGGCTGACGTTTCTGCATCATCTAGGTTCTTCATTCTTGAATGAATTTTCTGCATCATCTAGGTTCTTCACTCACAGTCTAAACGTAAAAGATCTCTGCTTAGTTCAATAAATATTTCTTCGGGCAAAGGCTTGGTGAATATATCAACTATCTGATACGCAATGCTGACTCTTTCCACTCGAACTATTTTGTTGATCACATAGTCTAGGATAATGTGATGCATGACATTTATTTGTTTTTTATGGAGTGTAGTACTGGGTTGTTTGTAATAGCAATTGCGCTTTTGTTGTCACACCATATTGAGACTTCATTTGCTATTATGTTGTAGTCTCTTAGTTATTGTATGATCCATAGAATTTGAGCACAACAGCTGCGTGCAGCCAGGTATTCTGACTCAGTTGTGGATATTGAATTGGAGGTCTGTTTCTTGCTGAACCATGATATCAACTTAGTTCCAAGAAATTGAAATGTTCCACTTGTGCTTTTCGTGTTGATTTTACAACTTGTAAAATCAACACCAGAATAACATGATAATTCGAAATTGTCATCTTTGGGATACCATAATCCAACAATGTTTTTGGATTTTAGATATCTAATTATTCTTTTAGATGCTTCCTGATGGGACTGCTTGGGCTTGGATTGAAATCTTGCACACACTACAACTGCATATGATATGTCTGGTCTGCTTGCATTTAGGTATAGTAGTGAACTAATTAATCCTCTGTAGTGAGTTGGGTCCACTGAGATGCCTTCACCATCTATGTCAAAGTGCAGGGATGTGCTTATGGGTACTCTCAGGGGCTTGGCTGACTCCATTCCAGATCTTTTGATCGGATCCTTTGTGTATTTAGCTTGGTTAATGAAGATACATGTTTCAACCTGTTTGACTTGTAAACCAAGAAATAAATTTAGTTTACCCATTATGCTCATTTCAAATTCTCCATGCATAAGATTTGAAATTTTTTAACATAATTCAGGATTTGGTTGATCCAAAAATGATATCATCCAGATATATTTGATCGAGCAATATGTGGTGTTCACGTTCAATTCTGAAGAGTGTCTTGTCCACTCTTCCTTTGCTGAATCCATTTTTCTCAAGAAATATAGATAATGTTTCGTACCAGGCTCTTGGTGCCTGTTTGAGTCCATATAAGGCTTTCAACAGTTTGTACACATTGTCTCATTTGACAAATCCAAGAGGTTGTTCAACATACACTTCCTCTTCCGGTACTCCATTGAGGAAGGCACTTTTCACATCCACTTGATACACCTCTAATTTTTTGAAGGCTGCATAGGGAAGAAATAGCCCAATTGCTTTCAATCTTGCTATTGTTGCAAAAGTTTCATCAAAATCTATTCATTCACATTGAGCATATCTTTTTGCAACCAATCTAGCTTTATTCCTAACAACAGTTCCATCTTCATCACATTTGTTCTTGCAGACCCACTTGGTGCCAAAGACTTTCTTGTGGTATGGTTTGTCTACTGGCTCCCGTACATTATTCCTTTCCATCTGGTTTAGTTCTTCTTGCATGGCATTCACCCAAGTGTAGTCATACAGGGCTTGTTCTGTTGTTTTTGGTTCCATCTCAGACATAAAACATGAGAACATGGCCATTTTTGTTGGTCTTTAGATTTTCTGGTTTTGACACCATCAGTTAGGTTCCCAATAATTTGTTGGATGTGATGGTCTTTTAACCATTTGGGAGTTTCATCCTCAGGTTCTGCTTTTGGTTGAGGGTTATCATTGTTTATTCCTCCTTAATATTGCACGCAAGGTTTGATATATCTATCTATGCTTCAGCTAGGTTTCTTTAAACTACAGCCGAGTTTGGTTAAGAAAGGTTTGAGTCAGCTGAGACTGGTTTAGCTAAGTCTGTGCACCTGGATGATCTGCACTAGGATCTTCATCTGCTGAGTCAATCAATCTTGTATCTTTGACAATGATTTCTTCTAGAGTGGTGGGGTTAGAGCTTTTTCTCAATTTGATCCACTTATTTCCTATACTCAGCAGTAGATTCATCAAAGACTACATAATGTGTTTCTTCCACAACTAATATTCTTTTGTTAAAGACTTTGTATGCTTTGCTTATTTGGGAGTATCCGATAAAGATATCTCTAGCATCAAAAGCATTTAATTGCGTTTTGCCATTGTTGTGGATGAAACACTTACAACCAAAAATATGAAATCTGCAACAATTGGTAATTTGCCATCCAAGCCTGATAGGGAGTTCTACAATGTCTCCCTATAATCATGCTTCTATTTTGTGTATCACAGGCTGTGTTGACTGCTTTAGCCTAAAACCTTTTGGGGAGATCAGCTTCTACAATCATTGTCGTGGCTTCTTCCTTGAGGGTTCTGTTCCTTCTTTCAGCTACATCATTTTGTTGTGGTGTTCATGCAACTGACACTTCATGTTGGATCCCATTCTGATCACTGTATTCAATTATGACTTTTGTTGGCCACTAAGTATATAGAATATAACTTGGAAAGTGTTTTGAGCAACAAACTGTACGATTTTCTAATTAGAGTGCGTAGCGGAAGTCTTAAGAGAGTAAGTTGCTGAGGATGCAACAACTCGGTGTGCAGTGTATACTTAAATAATCACAATTATTAACAGTAAAGTAGAAGATAATTAGCACAGTAATTAAAGTGGTTCGAGCTAAACCCCTCTACGTCCACTGGTCCTCCACAAAGGAGTAAATAGTTTATTATAATTACTGCGTACACAACTATGTAATTATAACTAAACCTATTAATGTATCGTTCACACGGATTGATACAAAGATCGTAGCCTTCAACCGTTCACACAGATTGGTTAAATCTAACACTTGACTCGCTTCTTCACACACAGTTCTGAAGCTTCGTCTCTTCAATGCATATCCGTCACACACAGTTCAGAAAAAGCAAGGCTTTCACAGTCCACACAGGGCTGATGGTTTTCTTTAATGTAAGATCACTGATTGAACAACAACTTTGACTTTCTTGAGCTTTGAGCTGATGATGTGTTGTTCAAGGTTGAGCACTTGTATATTTCTTCTCTCAGAATATGCACTATGCCTGAAGAAATATGTTTGCTTAGATGTATATATTTGTTAGCTTGTATATGCTCTTTAGTTCACGTATATATTTCACTTGTTGTCATCTGATATTCAATCTCTAGGATATATAGTTTCTGAATAGATCCGTTGAGAATAGATCCATTAAGCAAAAGTCTTTTTCAACTGGATGGTTGACTTGAATAAAACACGATTCAGTTTTTGCTCCTTGATTGAAGATTTGAGACAGCTAGTATTTAAATACTTTATCCTTCAGTATTTAAATACTTCTTTTCAAACGGGACTTGACTTTAGTGAATAGATAAGATTCCGTCCCAACGGTCTTAAGTCCTATTTCGATAAGCATGGTTGATCTCAATACTTTATGACTTGAATGCTGTATCCATTTATGATGTAGGCTAATGAAGTATCCACTATATGGAATGTTGCTGTATTGAAGGGACAACTTCCATACTTAGCACTTTTTAGACTCTGTTGTTGAATGCTAGAATTTATGAGAAGTCTTCGATACAGGATCATTTAACCAACGATTTCATTTGTCTTCGATCTTCTTTTGATACAACTGCTTTGGCACTTTATAAAAACTTTGATACAGGATTGTTTTATCCCAACAATTTCCCCCTTTTTGATAATTGCCAAGTCTTCTTAAAACTTCTTTAACACAACTTCTTGATGATGCCAAAACCTTTTATGTTTGAGACTTTGGTTTTTAGACCTTTTTGAGACATCTTACAAGAGGGCAGTCTTCTTGGTCTTCTGTCGAATGTTCTGGCCTTCAGCAAACTAGTCTAATACTTATGAACTGCTCGCAGGCTAGTTCAACTGTTTTTACAGGAAAGAGTATTACAACTTAAACTTATTATTGGCGCGTAAGCACAATCTTACAGTGAAATCTAGTTTAATTCAACTTAACCTATGAACTGTTCGTAGACAAATTCTTACAGCTTTATATTTTAAACAAGTTTTCATACTTGTTTGAATTCAGCAAGTGAATTGAATATCGTAATCATACAGGAACACAGTAGATTACGAGTTGTAATCTTTCAAGACAGAAAAACATTTTATTGATGATGAACAAATATTACAATATAAACATACAATATTTTGCTGTTAAAATATTAAAAATACAGATACAGGAGGGAATCTAGCTCCTATAATCAGAATGTCTCCAAGGCCTTCTAGGGTCGTTTTTGGTTCCCTTCCACCAATTTTGAAGGGCATCCTTGTTTCGATTGTAGTATATGGCTTGACCTTCATAAGATTTATCGAATACAAGGATCCAATCTTCTGGGTGGGTAACCAAATCTCCTTGCCTATGCTTGGATTTCATCTTTTGCTATAGCGGGAGCGATCCTTCGTCCAACATCTTCTTGAATTTTTCTGCAGCTTCCTGCACTGTCTTACAACTATTGAATATTGAGGATTCCCTGAAAAGAACCACGAAGTATCTTAACAGTTCATTATTCCTCCAATTCTTGATTTCTCAGCAGTAGGCTGTCGGTTGGCCGGGAGATTTATTTCTTGGGGCTTCTGGATGAGGTTTTTTACGGAAATTTAGGGTCTTGAAATTCCAGGCTATTTCCCTATATCCTAACATGGTGAGTAGGAGATGATAATCGAGAAATTTCAGCAGTAATGTTATCTCCGAATGCAGCTTCCATCTATTTCTCTTGCTCAAGCCTTAAACTCCTCGCAACAACTTGAGCTTCTTCCCTATTTTTGGCCTCATACAGATAAGAGACCTTTTCGTCAAGGCGTTCGAGGATTCTCATAGCATCATCCTGTTTGGTCTCGAAGCTTCAGAATTTCTGAACTAGGGAGTTGAGCACAACAATCATATCTTCAATCTTTTTGTTGTGAGCTCAAAGCTGGGAACCATATTCAATAAGGGCGGATATAGTCTTGGCTTCAGAAACATGAAGTTTGACTTGTTCTTCCTTCAGGATTTGCTCCTGACGCTATTGCAATTGGCTAAGTGCCTATTTGAAGACAGTGGGAAGGATGCTGAAGGCTTCTCCTACTGTGGATACTTCATGCCTCAGACCAGTCGTCTCTTCAACAGCAGACTAATGCATCCAATCCAGTGCTTTCTCGACAGCGTGTAGGGCATTAATAGCATCATGCAGGAAAACTGTTTGATAGCCAAGAGCATGCAGTTGCTCTTTCTTGCTTGCAGTCCTGGGAGAATCTGGCTTGGCAAAGTCTTCAGCGCCATTTAGCTGCGTGACGACCACATTAGGGTGTGGCCGGAGTGATTCATCCTCAGGCAGGAAACTATCATTAGATTTCTCTTCAATGGGAGAGGGACCAGGTGCAGCAGTGGCTGTTTTGGTTTGCGGTTGCTCGGGCTCGGCTACAGGATGAACTGGTTCTTCCTGTTCCGAAATTGGGTCTGTAGACATACATACAAGAGGGACTGATTCCTCCTGCTGGCTCTCAGCTTCTGCCTACTCCGGTAGAGGGACTGATTCCTCATGCGGGATGGCGCGTGTCTGGTCAGGCTCGGTAGCGGTGGCGACAAGCTCGGATGCCTGTTGCGAAGCTGAATGTTCCTCCATGACAGAAGGGCCTGAATCCTCTCTGTCTTGAACATTATCTCGCTGAGGGGAAGGGGACTGATGATGAGTTGATGCCCCTTCTCCTCGTTGATCGGATGACCTCAAAATATCTTGGGTTTGAGCATCCTTTCGACTCATTCTTAGACCTGCCTGAAAGGCATCGTCATCGTCGTCTGAGTCATAATCAGATTTAGGGCTTGGAGGAGCTGAGTCAGTGGATTTGGATTTTCCTTTGAGTCGGGCCTTCTCCTTTGACAAGATACGGCTACAGATAAGTTCGTGACAAAACTTGTTGTCCCATCGAATGATTAAATGGATGTCTTGACAGTGTGTCAGTTCCAAGATCAAGGCCTCTTCGTCCTTCCATTCACTCCAATGATATAACGTGTCATATGGGACGACTCGATATGATTTCCACTGAACAAAGTGCTCAAATGCTTGCTCAACCTGTATTTGCAACAGGATTTCATTTATCAGTACAGAAGGGGAGGGACTCTGAACAGCAGTTGGGCTTGCCGTCGGCATGGGTTCCTCTACAGGTATGGGTTCCTATATCGGAGATGGATCCTGTACAGGGGTTGGTACCCTCCAGGGAGATGGATCCCTTACAGGTGTGGAATCCCATTCAAGAGATGTAGCCATTTGCTCCAAAGTGGCAGGAGACTCACCAGAGTCTTTTAAGTTGGCAGATTGCTGTATTTCCGTCATTGCCGCCAAAGGCTCGGGATCTACTATTTGTACAATAGCATCTATCTCTTCCACATGAGTTGCGCTCTGGGGTGTCAATACAGTGAGTTGGGCCACATTTTTTGTTTTCGAAAGCTTCCTTAGCTTTCTTTTCAACTTCTCACCAACAACATGAGTCTTGCTGTGAGATCTCTTCCTTTTCCTTAAAGATTCCTCGCTCCTGGACTTTGAAGAATCATCCCTTGTATCAGAGGAAAGGGTCAGAGTTCGGATAAATGGTCTATCAAAGTATTTCTTCTGTGAGGCAGGCTTGGACACTTCTTCTTGTAGCCTCTTGAGAATAATTTGGCACCAATTGATCTTCTCACAGGACATAATGGCTACCATCATCCTAAATCTCAGATTGGTGCACATCTCGAACGCACCTGTTCTATTTTCAATGATACGACAACAAAAATCATGCAAGTAAATAAAGGTAAACAGAAAGATTTCTTGCGACAAGAAGCATGGACATTGTCATCCAATGCAGAACCGGTGAAAAGTCCCCAATATTTGGTTAAAATTTCCTGAGACCCAAATGTCTCAAGATCCTCCATGGATAGGCCGTCAGCAGGTAGCCTATAGTGATTTTTCAGCAGCTCTTGGTCAACATGGATCTCCATTCCGCGAATGACAGCAGTTATGTCAGCAACGTTTCCTCCCTGCGTAAGAGAAAAGAAACGAACAACAGCATTGAGGTAGAAATCCTCAACCATATGAGCATCGTAACGCTCAATTGTGTAGCTTCCAAGGTGATAAAGGCCTTGTTGATGAAGCCTTGAGATGACAATCTCCATGGATTCAGTGTCATCTCCCTTAGATCGAACACGTTCAACGATGACAGATTTAGCGAAAATCCTTCCGTCAATGATGTTAGAGTTATTCTTCAGAGATTGAGAAGTAGTCTTAGATGATGCCATAGTTGTTTTTGAAGAAATGAAGTGAAATTCAAAGAAATTTGCAGTAAAGTTTCAGAGAAATGTCGGCTGTTTTGCACACAGACTCTTATAATATCCAGAAAGCATAAAGAGTCAACAGGGGCATTAACAGTCATTTTATAGTGGGCGACGATTAAGGGTGTTCAGTAAATGAAGGGTCAGATTTAAGGGATGGGAACCGTTTGTTTAAAATGGACGATCTGGATGGACTTAGTATAACTGGTACATCTTATCCATCGAATTTTGAAATCATTATGGGTCCCACTTCTGACGTTTAGTGTAAAATATTAAATAATTTGAAAAATTGCGGCTTTTGATATATTGTTGTCCAGATGTCGTGTAAGGCATTTAATGTAAAAGACGTTTGAATATTAAAACAGGACACATGGACAAAAATTATTTTAACAAATGAATAAAATATTATTATTTAATATAAATTGATTTCCCACAGTATGTGCTGTATCCGCGAAAATACAGCGTTCCTCGTTAAAACGTACATACGGGATTCAATTCCATACAACAACTTTCGGATTACTGCTGTATTCATGGGTCATACTGTATTCCCCCTTAATTATTGCACACTTCAGCTGTAGGATAATTCATTTTGCTTTGTCCCTACAGTGTTGTTCTGAGGGTCTGAGTGTACAGATAATTATCGGTGGATACTGTATTCTTGGGTCCTACAGCATTCCCCCTTAATTGTTGAGTGAAAACATTAAAAACTTACAGGGAGTCAGGCTGTAGCAATCCCAATTCTTGTCGAAGCATGCGGAATCTTGCTGTGTCGAGAGGCTTGGTAAAGATGTCGGCCAACTGGATATCTGTATGAACTTTTTCCAGCCGAACATCCTTGTTCTCGACATGATTCCTAATGAAGTGATGCTTCATATTAATATGCTTAGTGCGCGATTGCAATACAGGGTTGTGCGTTATTGCAATTGCACTCGTGCTATCGCACATAATTGGTGTTTTCTTGGCTTCAATTCCATAATCTGACAGCTGTTGTTGCATCCAAAGGATCTGCATGCAGCAACTACCAGCAGCATAGTATTCTGATTCTACAGTGGAAAGCGAGTTTGCCAATTGTTTCTTGCTAAACCAATACACAAGTCTAGGTCCAAGAAACTGACAAGTACCACTTGTACTCTTCCTATCTAGCTTGCAGCCTCCGAGATCCGAGTCGTTGTAGCCAACTAAATCGAATCTGCCTTCTTTAGGATACCAAAGTGATACATCGACTGTTCCTTTGATGTATTTCATAATTCGTTTAGCTGTGTTGAAGTGTGATTCTTTAGGTGCTACTTGATATCGCGCACACACTCCCACAACAAATTGGATATCGGGCCTGCTAGCCATTAGGTACAGGAGTGAGCCAATAAGCTTCCTGTAGAGTGATTGATCAATCGGTTTTCCAGCTTCATCAGCACTAATTTGCACGTAAGTGCTCATGGGGGTTGATGATGATTTGGAAGTATTCATTCCAAACTTGTTGAGAAGCTCCTTGCTGTATTTTTCCTGGTTTATGAGTATCCCTGTAAGCAACTGCTTTACCTGCAAACCAAGGAAATAACTAAGTTCTCTCATCATACTCATTTCAAATTTGCTTTGCATTAGATGAGAGGACATTTGACATAAAGCAAGGTTAGTTGAACCAAATATTATATCAGCTACATAAATTTGAACCATTAGAAGGTCATCACCTTCCTGTATTTTGAATAAGGTCTTGTCCACAGCACCTTTCTCAAATCCATTATCGGTTAGATAGTGGGACAGGGTCTCATACCACGCTCTAGGTGCTTGCTTAAGTCCTTACAACGCCTTCCTTAGCCTGTATACTACGTCTTCGCCTCTTGTGTTGGCAAACCCTGGTAGTTGTTCAACATAAACTTCTTCGGAAAGGTCTCCATTCAAGAATGCACTCTTGACGTCCATTTGATATACAATGAAGCTCTTATGGGCGGCAAAGGCTAAAAATATCCTAATGGCTTCTACTAGGCGGGATTTGTTTCTTATAACAAGTCCATTTCTATCCTTCTTGTTTCGAAATACCCATTTGGTTCCAATTACGGTTTGATGCGTAGGTCTGGGTACTAGATACCATACATTGTTTCTTTTGAAACCGTTATGCTCTTCTTCCACAGATGAAATCCAGTGAGAATTATTCAGAGCTTCTATGGTAGAAACAGGTTCGGATTGGGCTAAGAATATAGCAATGGTGCACATATTGAGTCTTCTAAGTTCAGATTGAGACTTCCATACAGGAAATGGAGAAATCTCAGGTTCTCCTGGTTCTTCTTGCGTACATAGTACATTTCCTTGTATACTTTGTATTCTCCTACGAGTAGTTACTCCAGCATCAATATTTCCTATGATCAACTCTTTTGGGTGATCTCTCAACCATCTTCTGTCGGGTTCTAATTCGAGGTCCCGTACTGTATCGTGAGCTGCTGTAGTTTCAGCTTCAGCTTGTACAAAATCAACTTCACCTACTTCAATCCTTACAGCTGCGAGGTTGATTTCTAGGTCAATGACAAGTTCTATAGGAGTTGGTGAATCTAAGATGGAAAGTTGTTGGATGTTCTGAGTGATATCTTCTATTCCTGTAGGGTCATGGTGAGGTTCATCGAACACTACATGAACTGATTCCTCAATTGTCAGCTTCCTTTTATTAAAGATCCTATAAGCTTTGCTGACGGAGGAATATCCTACAAATATCCCTTCATCCGATTTCTCATCGAAGGTTCTAAGTTGATCCTTCCCGTTTTTCAACACATAACATCTGCATCCAAATATATGAAAGTAGGAAACTAATGGAGTTTTGTTGTTCTATACCTCGTATGCTGTTTTGTTGTGATGTTTGTTGACGATACAGCGGTTTTGAGCGTAGCACGGTGTATTGGTAGCTTCGCCCCAGAAACACTGTGGCAATTTGCTTGCGGAAATAATTGTCCTTGTTGCTTCTTTCAGTGTCCTGTTCTTTCGCTCGGCAACACCATTTTGTTGAGGTGTTCGGGCAGCTGAGTATTTGTGCTGTATCCCATTTTCTGAATAGTATTGCTCTATAAAGCGGTTATTGAATTCTGTACCACTGTCAGAACGAAGGGACACGATACTCAACCCTTTTTCATTTTGAAGCTTTCTCAGGTGCTCGGGTAGCTTTGATGTTGTTTCCTTCTTCTTGGTTAGGAAGATAGTCCAAGCATACCTGTAAAAGTCATCGACAATAACGAGACAGTATTTCTTACCTCCCAAACTTACCAGGTCTACAGGACCATAGAGATCCATTTTTAGCATTTCCAAAATTCTGTGAGTGGAAAGGTAGGATTTGCTTTTCAGGGTGGACTTGATTTGCTTGCCTTTCTGACAGGGTCCATAGATGCTGTCTTTTTGGAATGTCACATTTGGCAATCCTCTAACCATTCCTTGTCTGGAGAGTTTGTTGATAGTCTTGAAGTTGACATGAGACATCTTCTTGTGCCATAACCAGCTTAGATCTGCAGTGCCTTTGGCAACAAAACACGGAATTGAGGATCTCATAGGCATCCAGTCAGCAATATACATGTTACCTGATTTGCTTCCTGTGAGCACAACTTCTTTGGTCAGAATGTTCTTGACTCTACAATGATCTACATAGAATTTCACCGAGAACTGTTTATCACAGAAGTGGATAATACTAAGTAGATTATACTGTAGGCCTTCAACATACGCTACATAAGATACTTTGAATTTTCCAATGAGCAGGGTTCCTTTCCCTCCAGTTCATCCTTTAGATTTATCACCGAAGCGCACTTTTGGACAGTGACCTTCTACGAAATCTGAGAGCTTGGTTTTGTCTCCTGTCATGTGCCGAGAACATCCGCTATCAAAGTACCAGATGTACATCTCTAAGATGTCCTGTAGGCAAATAATTTAAGTAGATTTAGGTTCCCTTTGATTGTTGGGTCCATGTATGTTAGTGCCTTTAGGTACCCATATTTTCCTGACAGCAACGGGCTTACTGTAGGTTATATTAGGTACATTCTTGCGGTATCTACGTGGGGCATGTATGTAGTCGCAATAACCATGATAGTCATTATGCATGTAAAATTCGGGGTTATTATTATCAATCCGGTACGAATGTCGTCTTGGAGGTGGAGCCATTTTCTTCGGCCTTACAGCTTGCCTTCTGGGTCTCCAGATGGATTCCCAAACCTGTTGTTGATACTGTGCGGACACCTGCTTTCGCGATGGATAACGAGGCTCCTGTATCCAATACATAGACGTGTTGTACTGAAAGTACTGCCGCGGGCCTTTGATATTTGGATACAGCCTTCTTTCTGAATGTCTGTTGGCATTGTTGGTATGCTCAGGGAGCATGCTATTGAGTACGCCTTACAGGTTTGAATGGATGATGATTCCGCTGTCTGGAATATGATTGAGGTGGCGGAATGGCAGCCTTTGCTGTTCGCGGTGCAATAGGTTCCTTCACGGGACTCGGGATTTTTTCCGATACAGGAATGGGTTCCACACCCCTGACGAACACAGTACTAGTTTTTCCTTTGTTGGAAAATGAGTTGTATCCTAAGCCACTTTTATCATGAGCATGTTGCCCAGTACTTAGAATTTCTTCCATTCATTTAGATTATTTCTCGAAAGATTTCAGAATGGTCGCAAGTTCTCCTTCTCGTTTTTCGAGAGTTTTAATTTTGTCTTGAAGTAGAACAAAATCATTTGTCTTGCATTCATTATGAGACTTAGCCTCACTTAGTTTATGAGCAAGTTAATGATTGCTCTCCATGAGTTTTTCATCGACTTTGCTGTTTTCACAATCACAGACATATTTTCATAATTTATCTTCAGCAAGTCATTTTCTTCTTTCAGCTCTAGGTTAGAAAGTTGAAGCTGAATGTTTTCATTTTTCAATGTCTCATGGGATTTTTGAATATTCTTAAATTCATTCATCATATTTTCAAAAGTATGCGATGCATTTACAAGAATAACTAAGGTTAAACTTACCTCATCATTGCTATCTTCATCTTCCGGAATGTCTTTGCCATAAAGCACATATATGCTTTATCTTCGAATTCATCATCATATGAGTCACTGTCAGTGACTACCTGAAGACATTCTTCGGATTTGGATAGTGCAGGGGAGGCTTCTGATTCTCCTATCAGGGCCTTGAGCTTGTTTTTCCAAACTCGTCTTCTTTCATCCTTCTCTTGTTGCTCGGCTTCCGGTAACTTTTAGACACGAGGATAAGGATATTTATTTGCATAATGCCTTGGTTTCCTACAGTTATAACACATGTTAGCATCACCAGATGAATTTCCGGTCAATATCTTGTGAACAGGCTTGGGCCTGTAGGGAGTTTTTCCCGACTACTTGATGAACTTTTTGAACTTGTGCATGAGGAGCGCCATTTCGTCTTGTGATAGGATGTATTCGTCGCTTTCAGTATTCTTGTGAATAGGCTTTGATGAGGTGGGCATGATGTGTCTTCGGTTGGATACAGCGGCTAGCGCTGTAACCATTGCAGGAGATTCTTCAGCTTTCTCTCTTCTGTCAATATCATACTCAAAAGCTTTGAGGTCAGGGAAAAGATCAAAAGTAGATATTTCATTAAGATTGCAAGACACACGCATAGCTGTGGTCTTAATGTCCCATCGGGCAGGGAGAGATCTGAAAATTTTTAGATTCTTCTCCTGTTGGGTATAAATCTTGCCCAACGCTTCAAGTTCACCAACAATACCAGTGATGCTGGGGTCATGTTCCGCAACTGTTTCAGTTGGTTTCATTTCAATGTATTCAAATTGCTGAGTTAATTTTGAAATCTTGTTTTCTTTTGAGAGCTCAGTTCCCTCACAAATTAACTTGAGTTTATCCCAGATATCTTTGCTGATTTACACCTCTTTACCTTCGAGAATGTGCCTTTGTCAAGAGTGACAAATAACTCGTTCTTAGCAACATTGTCGAGGTTGGTGCGCTTTCTATCATGAGAAGTCCATTGTTCACGCTCTTTCTCGAGCATCTCTGCATGAGCTTGGCCTTCAATACTTGGGGCCGGATTTACCTTCATGATCTTTATGGGGCCACCCTGTATAACAAAAATCATCTCTTTGTGCATTGCTCCAAGATGAGCCTCCATCCTAATTCTCCAATCGTCAAACTCATTAATAGAGAACATTGGAACTTTATTGGTCATTGATGTATCCATATGAGAATATAGGAAAGAAAAAGACCGTTTTAGAAAAATAAGTGATTTATGGATCTGATTCGGTTAAAAATACGACTGATTCTTTTTAGAATGAACCTCTCTGATACCACTTGTTAGCCACTAAGTATACAGAATACAGCCGGGAAAGTGTTTTGAACAACAAACTGTATGATTTTCCAATTAGAGTGCGTAGCGGAAGTATTATGACAGTAAGTTGCTGAGGATACATCAACTCGGTGTGCAGTGTATACTTAAATAATCACAATTAATAAATCAGTAAAAGTAGAAGGTAATTAGCACAGTAATTAAAGTGGTTCGAGGTAAACCCCTCTACGTCCACTGGTCCTCCACACAGGAGTAAATAGTTTATTATAATTACTGTGTACACAAATACGTAATTATAACCAAACCTATCAATGTATCATTCACACAGATTTATACAAAGATCGTAGTCTTCAACTGTTCACACTGATTAGTTAAAGCTAACACTTGACTCAAATAGATCCGTTGAGCAAAAGTCTTTTTCAACTGGATGGTTGACTTGAATAAAACACGATCCGGTTTTTGCTCCTTGATTGAAGATCTGAGACAGCTAGTATTTAAATACTTTATCCTTCAGTATTTAAATACTTCTTTTCAAACGGGACTTGAATTTAGTGAATAGAGAAGATTCCATTCCAGCGGTCTTAAGTCCCGTTTTGATAAGCATTTTTGATCTCTATACTTTACGGCTTGAATGTTGTATCCATTTATGTTGTAGGCTAATGAAGTAGCCACTGTATGAAATGTTGCTGTATTGAAGGGACAACTTCCATACTTAGCACTTTTTAGACTCTGTTGCTGTATGCTGGCATTTATGAGAAGTCTTTAATACATGATCATTTAACCAATGATTTCATTCGTCTTCGATCTTCTTTCGATATAGCTGCTTTGGCACTTTATCAAAACTTGGATACATGATTGTTTTATCCTAACAACTTTGTTGAGAAATTTCCGTGCTTTGTCTGATCTGATCTTGATGATAGATAGATATTTCTAATTTGGAATTTTCCTCATTAGCTCAGGCAACATGGTTAGTGCTTCACTATTCTTGTAGAGGAAAGCAATCCAACTGTATCTTGAGTAGTCATCTACGATACTAAGGCATGTTTTTTTCCACTCAAGGTTCTTGGCTTGATGGGTCCTAAAAGATCCATGTGAAGTAGTTCCTGTAAAACCCCTAAACTACTTGGGAATATTACAGCGCCGCATACCCTATCCATGAGTATCTACCAGGCTAAATACATAAACCAAAACAACACAATACATCCCGACATGGCTAGATAACGAACCATTAGACCCATTTGGTCTTTTGCTACAACATACAACTTACATATACACAACTCTTTCTCACAACTCATACCCGCGCAGGGGTCAGAATACATCAACACTCCCGTAAGACGGGAAAACACCAAAACGGAAAGACAAAACAACAAGACTTGACCAAAATACTAAACACTGGTCTTCATGTGATTAGTATCATCATCATCATTCCGTCATTCCTCATACCGATCCTCTGATTTGCTCCCCAATAACCTACAAGTACCTGGACGCAATACAGACATCCACACCCCGATTACTCAGGGGTTAGCAAAACTCCACTGTTTTGCTAGTGCAAGTATAAAGTACAAATACGAGCCATACACTACATATTCCGAGAATATAACAGTCAAGAACAGTCAACTAGTAAGACATAATGAAAGACTTCCCGAGATAGTTCGCTTGAATAAAACCATTTGAACCATGAAAGGTAGGAATAAAACGCAATATACATTTTCGAGAAAACATTTTAAAATCTCGGTGGTTTTGAAAACATTTGAGTTTTCTCACTTATCGAAACCACTTGGGGACACAACCAGAAGATTATTTTTCCAAAATACAATTCTGATAAAAAAAACGGGGCCCACGACCCAATCATCCATATCAACATGTTCCCAAGGATTATTCGCGTCCCGTGCTAACAAGCCACGAACCTCAGATTCTCCCATAGAACATTCCCGAGTGAATAACCCAGTGGGAAACATAATATCACATGTCACCGTGACAACAGTCACATAACCACAACCATGACATACCCTCATAGTTATCCCGACATCGGTCTAGCAAGCCACGAACCTCGGAGCCTCCGCGAGACATACCCGATTAGACAACCCATGACATGTACGTCACACAACCAAACCACAACCATAAGTTATCCCGGCATCGCGCTAACAAGCTACGAACCTCGGAATCTCCATATCGACATACCCAGTTTGGATAACCCAACAAGTTATCCCGACATCGGGTTAGCAAGCCACGAACCTCGGAGTCTGCGCAAGACATACCCGATTGGATACTCCATGGTCATGCCCGATCCGTACTAGTAAGGATAGATCCCGGAGATTTAACAATCTTACGTGGTGGCACATCACTTCACATAATCACACAACAACAAGGAAGTACCATTTCCAAGCAACGCTGAACATCACATCCTCTTTATATAGAAGTCACGAACCATATCACACAATATCACATATTCACATAACGAGTACACGTACCAACATGAAATCCTTCTCAAGTGAAATAAAGACTACTACATCCACTAAATGTAAACACAACATATCCATACTCACTCCACAAATGCACATGTTCAGAAAAACATATTCGTTCACAAGGCATATGAGTTATCTTTGTCAATGCCGATTTTGGACATATACTGAGGCTTTGGGGAATTCATTACAAGCATTCAAGTAACACATACCATCACACACCAACTACCATATCTATGGAATATGAAATGTATGGGCAAGATACTTTCCACAAAACCACGAGCAACAGAACAATGAATGAACGGGGTCGAGCGGCCCTGAACTTCCAAAATTAACAACGAATCCGACAAACCCACGAACACTACGAGAATAACATCACCACGAATCAACAACACTAACTGAAACCCAAATCAACACGAAGAACAACAAGGGTTTGAAGGTTACTCAAAGAAATTGTAAATCATGTTCCGGATGAAATAAAATCGATAAACGAGTTTCTAATCTGAAGATGACGACCAAGACAACATGAATTACTTAACCAATTCATTCACCTCGGATTAAATCAAGGAATCATGGGAAAAAATCCCCAAAATTGCACAACTAGGGTTCTAAGGAGAGAATACCTCGATCCGAACAAAGAAGATGATTAGATGATGTTGAATTATAAAAATCGACCCCAAGATGAAGCTTGATGATGAAGTTCGCTCAAAATCACTTCTGGAATATGACCAGATGGAAAAAGATGAAGAAAGAATGATAAATGATGAGGTAAAGCTGATGTCCAGTATTTATACTGGACAGTTATTAGCATGCGCTAAACATACTACATTAGCGTGCGCTAATGGGGTCAACGCTTCCAGCACCTTCTGCCGAATGCTGTTAGCGTGCGCTAGCCAATATACATAGCATACGCTAACGAGTCACGAATCCAGTCTAGTGGCATCTGGATTGTTCCACACTTACCAGGTAGCGTGCGCTAGAACGGACAAATAGCGTGCGCTAAGACGGACGATAGCGTGCACTAACTACTAAACTTGGCATGCACTATCGAGACTCCAGTCCCAGTCTAATAGCTCCTGGACTGCCTCCGAACTGCCAATTAGCGTGCGCTACAATCCATGTAGCATGCGCTAACTGCGGCACAGTGGCGCACGCTACACCACTTAGTAGCGTGCACTACACTACAATGAACCAAAAACTCATGCAACGATCTGAATCGAAATCAAACACGTGTCCACTCATGACATACTCAAACATGGCACAAAATTAAAAGACATGGACAACTTCAATTCGATAACCCGCGGAAGACTCAACGAACCGGAGCAAAGATCTCGGGTATTACACTCTACCCCCCTAAAAATAAGCTTCGTCCCGAAACCTAAAATATGAAACAATCAAGGTAGGGCAACTCTATATAACACCCATTATCCGTTGCTAACAGCATACACAAAAAACTCTATGCAATACAGAACTGCTACAATCCTCTTCTCTATGCCAGAGCGATAACAAAATGCAACGAACAAACATCACTACGGCAGATTAATCCGAACAGCACCACAAACCAAAACACAAGTCTAACGCTGATCAAGTATGAAATCTTGATAGTCCCAGGGATTTGGTAGATCCGATACCAAGATCATCAGTTGGAACTCTGGAAAATTACGAAAAGGTTCAGACGCTCAATAATCCGATATGAGATCAAATGACAGCAATCAAACAATAATGATCGAATAGCAACGATCGAACAATAATGATTAAATAACAGTGCCAAAGTTTACACCTCAACTCAAGACACGAACTAATCTTGTAAGGACTATAAGATGCTCATTTCACATAGGGTTCACGAAAATCGATCCGGACTCGGAAAAAGTTACAATGATAGATGGATTAATCCGAACAATGTCAGAACTTGCTCGAACAAAGAAAATGAAGAATATAACAAGTTCAGAAAATATTGACGAATACAAATGAGTCGATAGAATTTGAAAATATAGAAGTTCAAAAATCCGATCCGCTTCTACTAAAAGAAATCTGTCCCCGAAATTTGAAACAACGAAACAAGGAAATAACATACCAAGCAACTGGTACACTACACCTCTCAGGAACTTCTCAGAGTCGATCCTAATATCGGTGCTCAAGTCCGTGCCTCGGAAGACTCGGTGATCAACTCGCAAATCTGAATTCGGTGTCCCTCGAGTCCGCACTTGTAACACATTACTGGCGGAGAAGGACAATATACACATACATGCCCCGACACATTACAGTTAAAACACCTTGTGGCATTACCAGGAGTCAAAGCTGACGACTTGGAACTCTTAGTCCCAGTCATCGAGCGATGGAGATTCAAAGCGGAAAGACTACGGCATTGTAATCTAGAAACACCAACTCCTACACTGCCCATAACATCATCGGACTTCCTCTGTTTCTTCGACTCGGGCACCCGTTCCGATGATAACAAAGCTAGCTCGTAAGCTAAGGCTCGATTCTGATAATCTCTCAACAGAGTGCAAGTGAATCCCGCCATATACTTGCGAATCTCCAACTTCATCCGTATGTCAAAATGACTGATCTTCTCTTCTTCAGTCCTCACCTGATCTCGCACATAACTAAGTTGTTTACTATAGTTGATAATGGCTTGCGACACCGATACATCCCGCGGTTATGCCAAATAAAAATCACGAATCTTATGATCTCTAATCAGTTTTGGATATAACTCAGCTTCCATAAATTCCTGGAACTCCGCCCAAGAGACAACATGATCACGGGGTTTAACAGCTTCCCACCAATTAGCGGCATCTTTGTCAAGAAGGTACTGAGCAACAGGCACCTTCTGATCTTCGGGACAACCAACTGCCTCGAATATTTTTCCTAACTGAAGAAACCGACCATCCCAGCCCAACTCATCCGCAACACCAGCGAATCGAGGGGGATTCATACAAACTACCTCTCGAAGCCATTGGTTTAGACTGACATTTTGAGTCGCATCAACGTTACGTTAAACCGCTTGGGTCAACTGAGTCATCTGTGATGCTACTTGTTGCAATATAGTAGCAACACCAATACCAATATTGTTCCCAAAAAATTCTCTTGGTCTCGTGTCTGATCACCGTGGCCATCTGTACCACGGTTATGACCACGACCTCTACCCCTCGGCATACTAACAAGTAACCACATAGCACAATGAAAAATCATAACACATAATCACACATACCAAATGTTATCACCAGTTAACATACATAGAATACGGTCAGAGATGATCGATCTAACGATCGCAAACGTTAGACCTAAGTGCTAAAATGCAGTTCCAAAGCATCTGACCAGACTGATTAGTGCGCGCTACAACAAAGATTTAGCGTGCACTAGCCATGCCACATTAACGCGCGCTAGCTTTACACCCAGCGTGCGTTAACTGCTCTAATTCAGCCACACATTATTGTGAACCAAGCAATACTAGAACCGAAGGTTGCAAATAAACAACAACATACAAATCCAAACGCCTACGGCTCACATAATAACGATATCATATGAGCAATCATCAAAAGGCAATTAACATTCTAAACCAGAATTTTCACCTCTCATTAAGGAGGTCTTATCTCAACTAGAGCATACCGAACGTCTCAGCATTCACACCACCATTTTAATCACAATTCTGAGCACTGATGCCCAAACAACGATAACATCATCACCACATGTCAGAAACTTCTGACTGACAATCATGAAACTGAAAAGTTAAAAGCGAGAGTCACGTCTTAGGTAAATTTTGTAGAGCTCATTTGAGTTTAGAAATCGCATTTTGAAAACTTATAATGCAAGATGAAAATGAAATAGTGGTGGTTTGAATCCTCAAAAATTTTAAACCTTGAGGTCATCATACGAAAATCAAACTTTTCCTTCCTATGAAGGATATTTAAAAATAAAATTTACATGACTCCCCAAAAATATTTAAAGCTTTAAAATATCACACTAATGAACTTTTCTTGCGTAACCATACTAAAGCCATTATCCCTTTAAAAACGATTTATACAAATATATATAAATACATATACACCGACACCACTCTTCATTCTATCACAATACGAGAATCAAACAAGCATAGATCACGTATTCACAATTCACATTTAAACACCGCTTCACAACATAGAATCACACAAGCTCGTATAACACGACACAATATAGTAGGGAGACTTACATCCACATGTCGCATGAAGATGATGGCTGCACCTTGATATTAATCACAATCGACATCTCAGACGACGCGTCGCGACACGACTCAGTAAGACACAATCCGACAAGAAGACTCGACAACACACAACTCAAATCAACAGCCTAGGTTCCACAACCTAAGCTCTGATACCATATTCTGTAACACACCCAAACCACTTGGGAATATTACAGCGCCATAGACCCTCTCCGTGAGGATCTACAGGCTAAATACATAAACCAAAACAACACAATACATGCCGACATGGCTAAATAATGAACCATTAAACCCATTTTGTCTTTTGCTACAACATACAACTTAAATATTCACAACTCTTTCTCACAACTCATACCCGCGCAGGGGCCAGAATACATCAACACTCCC
The DNA here is from genome assembly GCA_033398695.1 of Orobanche coerulescens. NCBI lineage: Eukaryota > Viridiplantae > Streptophyta > Magnoliopsida > Lamiales > Orobanchaceae > Orobanche > Orobanche coerulescens. Next base: position 57,738,139 of record CM065805.1, on the reverse strand, counting down.
GTAAGATGGGAAAAGACCACAACGGAAAGACAAAACAACAAGACTTGACCAAAATACTCAACACTGGTCTTCATGTGATTAGTATCGTCATCATTCCATCATCCCCCATACCGATCCTGTGATTCGCTCCCTAATAACCTACAAGTACTTGGACGCAATACAGATATCCACCCCCGATTACTCGGGGGTTAGCAAAACTCCACTGTTTTGCTAGTGCAAGTATAAAGTGAAAATACCAGCCATACACTACATATTCCGAGAATATAATAGACAAGAACAGTCAACCACTAAGACATAACAAAAGACTTCCCGAGATAGTTCACTTGAATAAAACCGTTTGAACCATAAAAGGCAGGAATGAAACTCAATATACATTTTTGAGAAAACATTTTAAAATGTCGGGGTTTTTGAAAACCTTTGAGTTTTCTCACTTATCGAAACCAATTGGGGACACAGCCCAAAGATCATTTTTCTAAAATACAATTCCGATAACAAAACACGGGGTCCATGACTCAATCATACCCTTCCGATCACAAAACACGGGGTCCACGACTCAATCATCCATATCAACATGCCACGAACCTCAGATGCTCCCACAGAACATACCAGAGTGAATAATCCAATGGGAAACCACACAATATCACATGTCTCCGAGACAACAGTCACATAACCACAACCATGACATACGCTCTTAGTTATCCCGGCATAGGGCTAGCAAGCCACTAACCTCGGAAACTCCGCGAGCCATATGCGATTGGACAACCCATGACACGTACGTCACACAAGCAAACCACAACCATAAGTTATCCCGGCATCACGCTAACATGCTACGAACCTCGGAGTCTCCGCATCGACATACCCGGTTTGGGTAACCCCAATAGTTATCCCGGCATCGGGCTACCAAGCCCCGAACCTCGGAGTCTCCGCAAGAAATCCCGATTGGATACTCCATGGTCACGCCCGATCCATACTAGCAAGGATTGATCTAGGAGATTTCGAAGCAACACTGAACACCACAACCTCTTTACATAAAAGTCACGAACCATATCGCACAATATAACATATTCACATAACGAGTACACGTACCAACATGAAATCCTCGACAAGTGAAAGAAAGACTACTACATCTGTAAACACAACATATCCATACTCACTCCACAAATACACATGTTTAGAAAAACATATTCGTTCACAAGGCATATGATTTATCTTTGTAAAAACTTATTTGGACATATACCGAGGCTTTGGGGAATTCATTCCAAGCATTCAAGTAACACATACCATCACACACCAACTACTATATCTACGGAATACAAAACGTATGGGCAAGATACTTGCCTCGAAACCACGAGCAATGGAATGATGAACGGACGGGGTCGAGCTGCCCTGAACTTCCAAAAGCAACCAAGAATCCGACAGCCCCACGAACACTACGAGAATAACATCACCACGAATCAACAACACTAACTGAAACCCAAATCAACACGAAGAACAACAAGGGTTCGAAGGTTACTCAAAGAAATCGAAAATCATGTTCCTGATGAAATGAAATCAATAAACGAGTTTCTAATCTGAAGATCATGACCAAGACAATAGAAATTACTTAACCAATTCATCTACCTCGGATTAAATCAAGGAATCATGGAAAAAATCCCCAAAATTATACAACTAGGGTTCTAAGAAGAGAATACCTCGATTCGAACAAAGAAGATGATTAGGTGATGTTGAACATACAAAAATCCACCCAATATGAAGCTTGATGATGAAGATCACCCAAAATCACTTTTGGAACTCGACCCGACGAAAAAAGAAGAAGAAAGAATGAGAAATGACGAAGTAAAGCTGTTATCCAGTATTTCTACTGGATAGTTATTAGCGTGCGCTAAACATACTACATTAACGCGTGCTAACGGGGTCAACGCTTCCAGCACCTTCTGCCAAACGCTGTTAGAGTGCGCTAGCCAATATGCATAGCATGCGCTAACGAGTCACGAATCCAGTCCAGTAGCTTCTGGACAGTTCAACACTTACCAGGTAGCGTGCACTAGAACGTACAAATAGCGTGTGCTAAGACAGACGATAGCATGCACTAACTCCTAAACATAGCATGCGCTATCGAGACTCCAATCCCAGTCCAGTAACTCCTGGAATGCCTCCGAACTTCCAACTAACATGCACTACAATCTACGTAGCATGCGCTAACCATGGACCAGTAGCGCACGCTACAACACTTAGTAGCGTGCGCTACACTACAATGAACCAAAAACTCATGCAACGATTAGTATCAAAATCAAACACGTGTCCACTCATGACATACCCAAAAATGGCACAAAATTCCAAAGACATGGCCAACGCCAATCCGATAACCCGCAGAAAACTCAATGAACTGGAGCAAAGATATCGGGTATTACACTCTACCCCCCTAAAAATAAGTTTCGTCCCGAAACCTAAAACATGAAACAATCAAGGCATGGCAACTCTAGATAACACCCGTTATCTCAAGGTCGACAAAGACACACAACAAACTCCATGCGATGCAGGCGCAGCTGTTGGTCCCTTTTTCAAGTATACTCGTCTGACTTGGGAAATGTTTAAGCAACAGTATGGTTTCGAATCAGTGCGTAGCGAAGTCTTTAATATAGTAAGTTGCCGTCTGATACCTCGGTCTAATCTCTGTTAGCTTGCGCGCGCAGGTTTTGCATGTATACTTGTATAAATTATAGTTTGAAAAAGCGACGGCAAAAGGTAAATAACACAGTATTTAAGTGGTTCGAGGTAAACCCCTCTACGTCCACTGGTCCTCCACACAGGAGTAAAACGTTTATTATAAATACTGCGTACACAACTATGTATTTATAATCAAACCTATCATTGTATCTATCTGTGTGAACGATACAAGGATAGGTTTGATTATAAATACATAGTTGTGTACGCAGTATTTATAATAAACGTTTTACTCCTGTGTGGAGGACCAGTGGACGTAGAGGGGTTTACCTCGAACCACTTAAATACCGTGTTATTTACCTTTCGCCATATCGCTTTTCAAACCGTGATTTATACAAGTATACATCGCAAAACCCCGTACGCACCAAGCTAACAGAGATTAGACCGAGTTGTCAGACGACGGCAACTTACTATATTAAAGACTTCCGCTACGCACTCGCATTCGAAAACCATACACTGTTGCTTAAACATTTCCCAAGTCAGACGAGTATACTTGAAAAAGGGACCAACAATTGGTATCGGAGCGGTTGATTCTAAAAAGAATCAGTCGCATTTTTAACTGAATAAGATCCTTAAAAACACTTATTTTCGAAAACAGTCTTTGTAATTCCCATCTTCTAATATGGATACCTTTATGTCTAATAAGATATCTATGTTTCACATTAACGAGTTTGATGACTGGAGACACAGGATGAAGAACAAACTCAAAGCCCTCATTGGAGAATCAAAAGCTCCGCCCGCATCAACAAAGATCGAAGAATGTCTTCAGGTAGTCACTGATAGTGACTCGTCTGATGATGAGCTATAGGATAGAGCCTATGTGTGCTCTATGGCCGAATTTAAAGAGGAAAATGAAGACGGCGATGATGAGATAAGCTCCACCTCAACTATTCCCATAAATGCATCTCATACCTTTGAAAATATGCTGAATGAATTTAATAACATTCAAACGGCCCATGAGATATTGAAAGGAGAAAACATGCAGCTTGAAATTTCTAACTTAGAGCTGAAAGAATAAAATGACTTGCTGAAGAATAATTACGAAAATATGTCAGTTGATTGCGAAAACAGCAAAGTCAATTTAGAAAAACTCATGGAGATCAATCATCAACTTGCTCATAATCTAAATGAGACTAAGTCTCATCTTGAAAGCAAGACAAATGATTTGGCTCTACTCGAAGCCAAAGTAAAATCTCTCGAGAAACGTGAAGGAGAATTAGAGACAATCTTGAAATCTTTCGAGAAATCCTCTAAAAGAATGGAAGAGATCCTAAGCACTGGGCAACATGCTCATGATAAACGTGGCTTAGGATACAACTCGTTCTCCAACAAAGAAAAATCTAGTACAGTATTCGTCAGGAGTGAGGAATCCATCCCTGTATCGAAATAAGTTCCGAGCCCTGTGAAGGAACCCGTTGCACCGCGAACAGCAAAAGCTGCCATTCCGCCCCCGCAACTCTACTATTCGAGACAGTGGAACCAACACCCACTCAGAAGGCGTACTCAACAGCATGCTCCACAAGCATATCATAAACGCCAGCAGTCATTTAGGAAGAAGGCTATATCCAGCCAACAAAGGCCCGTACAGCAGTACTCTCAGTACAGCTCGCCTAGGCACTGGATACAGGAGCCCCGTTAATCATCAAGAAAGCAAGTGCCCGGACAATATCAACAACATAATTGGGAATCCAACTGGAGACCCAGGAGGCAATATGCAAGATCTATGAAAATGGCTCCACCTCCGAGACGACAATCGTACTGGAATAACAACTATAATTCTCGAATTTTCATGCATTATAATTATCATGATTACAACGACTACGTGCCTGCCCCACGTAGATATCGATATAATGGACCAAAAGTAGCCTACAACAAACAAATTATTTCTCGGCAAATTTGGGTACCAAAAGTCAATATCTCACCAGGACCCAAAGTTACTTGATATCCATGCGTCGACATGAATTGGAAACGCTACAGCCAGAAATCCCTGTAAGTTCTTATGCTTTTATTCATTAAGTGAGGGGGAATGCTGTAAGACCCATGAATACAGTATCTGCCATTAATTAACTGTACACTTAGAACAGTCAAGACAGCACTGTAGGACTAAGAAGGCATGAAACCTTCATACAGCTGACGTGTGCATTAATTAAGGGGGAATACAGTACGACCCATGAATACAGTGTTAATCCGAACATGCATGTAAGAACTGAATCCTGTATGTTCCTTTTAAGGGGGAACGCTATATTATTCGCGGATACAGTATTTTTCACTTCATGACATCAAATTTTTGATTGATAAATTTTATTACTGTAAGAACTCGTCTACGAACAGTTCATAGGTCAAGTTGTACTCAACTAGATCAAAATGTAAGATTGTGCCTGCGCGCCAATCATAAGCTTAAGATGTAATAAAGTTTCCTATCATGTTAGAAATTGCCAGCGAGCAGTTCACATTTCTTTTAAACTAAGTGCTGAAGACCAGATCATTTGACAGAAGATCAAGAAGCCTGCTCAGGAAATTATCAAAAATAGAGGGAAACTGTTGGAAAATCATCTCCTGTATCGAAGTTGCCAACAACTGGTTATCAAAAGAGAAGGAGAAATTATTTTAGCTTAAAAAGGTCTTGGCATCAAAGTTTTGGCATCATCAAGAAGGTTTGGAAATTATCAAAAAGGGGGAAATTGTTGGGTTAAATAATGTTGTTTTGATAATTGCCAAACAACAAAAGCTTGATACAGCAAGCCCTGTATCGAAAGCCGGTTGAAGTTGCAATCCTGTATCGAAGACCTTCTCACAGCGCCAGCATACAGCAAGCTCTCGCGCTACCAAGATACATCAACAAAGTCTCAATACAGCGCCCTTCCATACAGCGCCTGACTATCCCAATATGGCTACAGCTCTAGTGGATACAGCATCCACATCGGATCAGGACTGAAGATCATTTTAAAAGGAATCTTTAGTATTCACTAAAGTCAAGTACCGTTTGATAAAGAAGTATTTAAATACTGAAAAGATAAAGTATTTAAATACTGAAGCTGTCAGAGATCTTCAAATCCCGCAATATCCGGATCCTGGTCTATTCAAGTTATCACGGAATCTTGCCCAACGGATCTATCTCAACGGATATATTATTCAGAAGACTATATATATCTCATTAGAGCGTTGAAGATAAAACACTGAAGTTACCAAGTGAAGAAGCTATCATTATATACATCAGAGCAAAACATATCTCCAGAAGCTTTCTGCAAATCAGATCTAAAGAGATATACAGTGCTCAACATCAAGAACAGTCATCATTAGCTCAAGAACTTCATATTCAAAGCTGCTGTTCTTACCCGGTTACCTACCTTTTACCTTTGTGTAAAAACTGAGCTCTGTGTGAACTCAACAAGTTATTCTGACCTGTGTGGGACGAATAAGGACGAAGCTTTGGAACTGTGTGTGAAGAAGCTAGTCAAGAAGGAAGCTTTAACCAATCTGTGTGAACGGTTGAAAGCGACAGTCTTTGTATCTATCTGTGTGAACGATACAAGGATAGGTTTGATTATAAATACATAGTTGTGTACGCAGTATTTATAATAAACGTTTTACTCATGTGTGGAGGACCAGTGGACGTAGAGGGGTTTACCTCGAACCACTTAAATACTGTGTTATTTACCTTTCGCCGTTACTGTTTTTCGAAACTGTGATTTATACAAGTATACACTGCAAAACCCTGTACGCACCAAGCTAACAGGAGATTAGACCGAGTTGCTGTATCGACGGCAACTTACTATATTAAAGACTTCCGCTACGCACTCAGATTCGAAAACCATACCGCCTGTTGCTTAAACATTTCCCAAGCTGTATCGAGTATACTTGAAAAAGGGACCAACAACAACAATCTGCTTCGCTACGCCAGAGCGATAACAAAATGCAACGAACAGACATCACTATGGTAGATTAATCCGAACAGCACCATAACCCCAAACACAAGTGTAATGCTGAGCAAGTATGAAATCCTGATAGTCCCAAGGATTTGATAGATCTGATATCAAGAGCATCAGTTGGAACTCTGGAAAATTACAAAAAGGTTCAGACGCTCAGTAATCACGATACAAGATTAAACGATAGCAATCGGATAATAACGATCGAACAACAATGATTAAATAACAATGCCAAAGTTTATACCTCAACTCAAGACACAAACTGATCTTGTAAGGACTATGAGATGCTCATTTCACATAGGGTTCACGGAATTCGAACCGAACTCAGAAAAAGTTACAATGTTAGATGGATTAATCTGAATAATATCAGAACTTGCTCGAACAACAAAAATGAAGAATAGAACAAGTTCGGAAAATATCGACGAATACAAACGAGTCGATAGAATTTGAAAATATAGAAGTTGAAAAATCCGAACCGCTTCTAATCAAAGAAGTTTGTCCCTGAAATTTGAAACAACGAAACAAGGAAATAACATAGCTAGCAACTGGTAGACTACACCTCTAAGGAAGTTCTCATAGTCGATCCTAATATCGGTGCTCAAGTCCATGCCTCAGAAGACTCGGTGATCAACTCGCAAAACTGAATTCGGTGTCCCTCGAGTCTGCACTTGTAACACGTTACTGGCGGAGAAGGACAATGTGCACGTACATGCCCCAACATATTACAGTTAAAACACCTAGTGGCATTACCTGGAGTCAAAGCTAACGACTTGGAACTCTTAGTCCCACTCATCGAGCGATGGAGCTTCATAACAGAAAGACTAGCATGTTGCAATCTAGAAACACCAACTCCTGTACTGCCCATAAGATCATCGGACTTTCTCTGTTTCTTCGACTCGGGAACACGTTCCGACGATAATGAAGCTTGCTCGTAAGATAAGGCTCGATTTTGATAATCTCTCAACATAGTGCAAGTGAATCCTGCCATATACTTGCGAATCTACGTCTTCATCCGTATGTCAAAATGACGGATCTTCTCTTCTTCAGTCCTCACCTGATCTTGCACATAACTAAGTTATTTTCTATAGTCGATAATGGCTTGCTACACCGGTACATACTGCGGTTATACCAAATAAAAATCACGAATCCTCTGATCTCTAATCGGTTTTGGACAAAACCCAGCTTCTATAAATTCCTGGAAGTCCGCCTACAAGACAACATGATCACGGGGTTTAACAGCATCCCATCAATTAGTGACATCTTTGTCAAGAAGGTACCAAGCAATAGGTAACTTCCGATCTTTGGGAAAACCAACTGCCTCGAATATTTTTCCTAACTGAAGAAGCCAACCATCCCATCCCAATGCATCCACAGCACCGGCGAATCGAGGGGGATTCATACGAACTACCACTCGAAGCCATTGGTTTACACCGACGTTCTGAATCGCATCAACGCTATGTTAAACCGCCTGGTTCAACTGAGTCATCTGTGCTGCTACTTGTTGCAATATAGTAGCAACACCAATACCAATATCGTTATCGGATACACTCTCTTGGTCCCGTGTCTGATCACTGTAAAACCTAGTTTTTTGAACATGTTAAAATACCCTTTAATCTGGAATCTATAAAAGACATTTAATTATTTAAAATATTGCATTACGATTATAACCTAAGTATTTAAATCGTTAACATTTGAACAAATTAATGTAATACGAATATAAGACTTATACTGAAATAATTTGTACACATTCACATTTTTTCTTATACCGAAAGATATGTTGTACACAAATATATGGAATCATGAATCATGTCAAGGTTCGTGATGGGTTTTAAATTTGGCAAAGTCTTCCATCAAATCCCCATAATTTAGGCATTTTCCTTTTTGAAATTCCTCCCCACTCGCCTATATATATCACACACACATACTTCACAAAACTAAAAACCTTAACACCTAAAACTAAAAACGGCGGCTACCGAGTTCTCTACCATTCCCGTTCGATCGAGGCGTGCACAAAGGAAGGCTTGGTGGTAGATTGAAGGTCTCGGGTGCATTGGTATGATTAAACACGTTATATGATGGCTTAAATGAATTCTGGAATTAAGACAGCTTGTATACCTGAAATTATGAACAATATAGGTCATGATATATAATGATTCAATTCCGTTTATTTTTATGAAAACCTAGTTTTATGTCTTAGTTAAGTTCTTCAATTGGTTTGGAGTGATTTTGAGTTGTTTGTTCGTGTTTTTGATTTTTGTGTGATTAAGTGTTGAATCTGAAATTCTGGAGTCTGAAATCAGTCCAATTTGTCGATTTTTGATTCAAAAACTATAATGAGTTGGGCCATGAAACTCTTTAGTATGTAACTTCTATATGGTTAGTAATATCATGAATATTTGGGAATTTTTCCTGGATGTTTTGGTAGGTCTTTGAGGCGGATACTTTTTGGGTACGACTGCAGGTTGGTTTTCTGAATAGTCTGAGTTTGAGTATTTTTCGTGTGGGGTTAAACTAAATAATAAATTATGGAAATATTCTTGTAGGTTCTAAAGATATTGAAGTACCTGTGTGAATTTTTGTGAATTTATACTTTGAGTTCTGATGTGGTTCACAAATTCGTTAAGTTGTAACCTGTTCATTGTTAGGCGTATTTTTATACGCTTATTCATCATTATTTTGTATTGTTTTGAAGAGTGAATTTGATTAAATGAGCCTTTAATGCATTAAGTTTGTATTTTTGTCAGGAAGTTGAAGTCCGGAAGCTAAAACAAGGCGAAACGGGCGAAAACGGCAAATTTTGGCTATGAGCCGCGGCACAAGGCAGCAGGGCCGCGGCACAGGAAGACACCTAGCCGGACACAAAGTAAACTGTACTCTGTGCCGCGGCACAGTCCAGGTGAGCCGCGGCACAGAAGAATTAAATGACGCCCAGGCATCCAGCTAAAGGCAGTGTGCCGCGGCACAGACTTAGTGAGCCGCGGCACACTAGGCGGCTTTTGTATGCATCGCGCGGATTTGGGCCGTTTCGAAGCCAGTTTTCGACCTACTCATACGGACGCGATTTGGAGGATGTAAAAGATATAAATAAGGGTTTAAGACCCTAATTAACTATCTTTGATCTTTTGGATCTTAAACTTGGAATCAGAGAGGAGAGACGGCAGAAGAGGAGGGAAGCAGAAGACTTCAAGAGCAGAGGGCGGAAGCCGAAGAACGGAGGAATCCGAGCTTCATCTGCGTTTGATTTTAATGCTTTCATCCATTTATTCTGTATTTTCAATTATTAGTATGTCAGGCTAAAACCTTAATCTAGGATTTTGATGAAACTTACGTTTTGACGGATTTTGCTTGAGGTTATCTAATTAATTACCTTTTTGTTGAGTTTTCCCAATCGTGTTTAATGCTTGCAATTATCTGGCCAATAGTTGTATTGATTTAATCATTCAATTCGAATCGGGAGAGGAGAATTGGTGAGGAACTATTGGTGAGGACCGTTTTATTTTGTGAGATAGGAATATACTCATAGGAACTACGTGGCCTTTTGGAAATTTTATGCTTTTTTGCCTATTGACGAATTAATTCACCTAGGAATAGAGTGCGTTATTCGCCTTTAGAAAATCTAGTGACCTCGGGAGAGGCGGTAGAATACATTAGCAATCTCCGCCTTCAATAAATTGGGAAAATTATTTACTACGGATAATCGAGAGTAAATTCGGATAAACCGAGGTGGATTCAGAATCCTAGACTTATTCATCATTTGATTTCCTTTTATTCAAGCCATCGTTTTCTACTGTTTAGTCTTTTAATAATTCTTTTAGTAATTAATTACAAAACCCAAATTCGATTGTTCGAATAAAACTGGAATACATAAAAATCGGTAGTTAGTGATTCAGTCCTTGTGGGAACGATACTCACTCATCACTTTATTACTTGTAAACGATAACGTGCACTTGCGTGTAAGAAATAATCGCAACAAATTTTTGGCGCCGTTGCCGGGGACTGAAATTTTCTAATATCGATTTAAGTATTTCTAGTCTTAATTTGAACGTTTTTATTTTTTATTTTTGTGTATTTAATTTCATTTATTTTATTTGTTTTCCTTTCAGGATCTTTCGCGTAGTGCATGAGAAAACTCGGTAACGAAGGCCTACTACCGTTGGATACCGAGCTCGAGCGCACTCTTCGAAGGAACAAGAAGGAGAAAAGAGAGTTGCAGACGACGGTCAACATGGCCGAAAATATCGAAATCCAAGGAGGAGATAACCATGTGCGGCAAGTTCAACCGGAACTAGCTCTTCGAGACTATGCCATGCCGCAAATTAATGCTAATTTTTCGGGAATTCAGCGTCCCACTATCCAGGCGAACAACTTCAAGATCAAGCCTGCGATCATTCAGATGGTGCAGGCGAGCCAATTTTGTGGATTGCCGAATGATGACCCAAACGCTCATATTTCTTCTTTCCTTGAGATATGTGACACGTTCAAGACTAATGGTGTCACCGACGATGCCATCCGATTGAGGCTTTTCCCTTTCTCTTTGAGGGATAAAGCGAAATTTTGGCTAAATTCCTTACCGCCGGGGTCGATTACAACATGGGCAGAGTTAGCGCAAGCCTTCCTTGCCAAATTCTTCCCACCTTCGAAGACGGCTAGATTGAGAAACGAGATCACCACTTTCGGTCAGTATGATAAGGAATCGCTCCACGAGGCTTGGGAGCGATACAAAGATTTGTTACGGAGATGCCCACATCACGGCCTTCCTGATTGGCTTCAGATTCAGACGTTTTACAATGGATTGAGTGCCTCTACACGCACTCTCGTGGATGCAGCCGCCGGTGGGGCTTTGATGGGAAAGACTATGGCCGAGGCACATTCGTTGTTGGAAGCTATGGCCGCAAATGCATATCAATGGCCATCTGAAAGATTGACGCCGAAGCGAGTTATGGAAGTTTCTAGTAATGATCCGATATCCACATTGTCAGCTCAAGTCGCCGCCTTAACCCAACAGCTCCAAGCATTTTCACACGCACCTTCCCCCGTTACCATTGAGACATGCAATTGGTGTAACGGATCCCACCCGAGCGCGGAGTGTCAAGTCGAAAACCCGTTCGAGCAACATCCGATGGAGCAAGCTCAATTCGTGGGAAATGGAAATCGACAAAATAATCCGTACTCCAACACGTACAATCTGGGGTGGCGTAATCATCCCAACTTTTCGTTGAGAAATGGACAGACTTCAAACCAGCCTCCATTCGCTCAGAACCAACAACAGCCCCCTCCCGCTCTAAAAGTTTCTCTCGAGGAGGCAATCGCGAAATTGGCAGCAAATACGAGTCAATTCATGACCCGTACTGAAGCGACATTGCAGAATCATTCCGCTTCCATTCGAAACTTGGAGGTCCAGCTGGGCCAAATTGCTAATGTGTTGACAGCCCGCCCGGAGGGAGCATTGCCAAGTACAACAGAGACAAATCCTAGAGAGAGTCTAAATGCAATCAGCTTGAGAAGCGGGAAAGAGGTGTTGGACCAGCCCGAGCGGTGTGAAAAGAAGAATGAAATTGAGGAAAAGAATAATTTAGAGACAGAGGAGTCACAAGATTGGAAACCTTCGATAACGTTGCCGGTTAACCTGAAGACATGTGTGCCCCCCGTCCCGTTTCCGCAAAGATTACAACAGAAAAAGGCGGACAAATAATTCTCTAAGTTCCTTGACGTGTTCAAAAAGCTTCACATTAACATTCCATTCGCCGACGCGTTGGAACAAATGCCGAGCTACGCTAAATTCATGAAAGAGATACTGTCGAGGAAAAGAAAACTCGAGGAGTTTGAAATAGTTGCCTTGACGGAGGAATGCAGCGCAATTCTACAAAAGAAGCTCCCACCAAAATTGAAAGATCCGGGAAGTTTCAACATACCGTGCACCATGGGGAATCTTTCTTTTAATAAGGCATTGTGCGATCTCGGCGCTAGTATTAACCTCATGCCTCTGTCGATTTTTAAGAAGCTGGAAATTGGAGAAGCAAAGCCGACGACAGTCTCCTTGTAGTTAGCGGATCGATCTATCAAATACCCAAGGGGAGTGATTGAGGATGTATTAGTCAAAGTTGATAAGTTCATCTTTCCGGCCGATTTCATCGTACTCGACATGGAGGAAGATGAAGATATCCCGATCATCTTGGGACGACCATTTTTAGCGACTGGCCGAACCCTTATAGACGTGGAAAAAGGGGAGTTAACTCTGTGGGTCCAAGACGAGCAAGTTACGTTTCAAGTATTCAAACCTTTTCCATGTCCGGGAGATGTTGATAAAAGTTCACAAATTGAAAGGGTGGATGCCGTTGCTGAAGAAAGACACCGAAAACATCGTCGGTCGAAAAATTCAGATTCTGTGTTAGATGGCCCAATTTTGAAGAAAGATGTAGAACGAGTAGCATTTCTCGAGCACTCGGACAAGTCTGCTGGGGTCGTAAAGTCATTTTTGAAACAAAAAAATAAGCCGGAAAGCAAACGGACGTCTAGTCGTGAGAATACCAGGTGTTTCGGAAACTTATTTTCGTCAAAACCTTTCCGCAACCAACATTGGGTATCCGAACCAAAAATCGAATCGTTAATAACCAATGGTCAAAATTTTAAAAATAATATTAACGGTTCGATGAACGGGGCGGAAACCAAATGGAGTTTGCGAAAAGCGAACTAATATTTTCAAATAGGTCCGGCTGAAGACTATAAACTCAGCACTTCTCGGGAGGCAACCCGAGTTCGTAGTTGCAGATTTTTGCGTTTCTTTATTTTTCTTGCATTCTTGATTTTTATTTTTCATCATTTTTGTGCTTCAATTTGCTTCTGCCTCTCGCTTTTAACGTGTTCTTCTCAAAATTCTGTGCAGGAAAGTCCCAGGGGAGAAACTGAAACCTGAGCCGCGGCACAAGTATTGTGAGCCGCGGCACACACAAAACGAAAGGATAAGCTAAACCCACTGTACCATGTGCCGTGGCACGGCACAAATGAGCCGCGGCACACTTGAGCACTGAGCCGCGGCACACTTGAGCACTGAGCCGCGGCACACGAAATCGATGCCGCGGCACACAACAAAACTTGCGAACAGCTGAAAAGGAACTGTACTCGGTGCCGCGGCACACTTGAGCTGTGCCGCGGCACACCATGCGGAATTCGAAGGGGTCACGTACCTTATAACTCTCATTATGCCGGCCAACACAGGTAAGTTTCCTTCTCTTCTCTCCCTTGCGCGTGCGAATCGGCCGAACTCTTCGCAAATTTCTCCTTTCGATTTTTCTTGCACTTTTCACAAACCAATCGAGGACTGATTATGGCTAGGACGAAGAAGCTGAGCAAGAGATCCAGGACTCAGTCATCCCCCACTCGAGGGGAAACCTCTCGTAGCCGCGCCGAGTCTGAGGGGCACCAGTTCTCCGACCCTGAGATCCACAAAATCTTTAATGAGAAGATTCGGCCGCGACCTCTTATCCCAGAGAGGGGATTTACTCCAGCTCCCCAATACGGGGAACTGCTTACCATGATTGATGAGATGGGGTGGGCCAGATTTGCTGCACCCCCCGAGCCAGCGGTTATCTCGATTGTGCAGGAGTTCTACGCCAGCGCATTACTGAAGCACATTCGGCCAGGCCATACGTTGTCGTCGTTAGAATCTCGGACTCAGGTCAATGTCCGAGGTGTTACAGTTGACTTTTCCACTGCTGCCATTCGGAGGTTGTTTGGGTTTCCGATGGTAGATGAGTCGGCTTATGACCGAGTGATGACTAGCCTCACGAAGGAGGCCCTGCTCGAGACTATTGCACAACCCGACTCCGACTGGGAGCAGTGCGCACAGGGTTCTACCACTTTCCACTTCAAGAGCTCGCGCCTCAGCCGGCTCGGGCGTGCCTGGCTTTACTTTATCTGCGCACGCATTGACCCCACCTCTCAGATCCGCACTGTCTTTCTCTCCCGCGCCCGGACTCTATATGCTATCACGTCCGGGTTGCGTTTCTATGTGGCCCATCTTTTGGTCCGATCTATATTTCAGTGCATTCAGGGAGGGGCCAAGACGGGGCTGAAGCACCCCTCTCTCATATGCGCTTTGTGCCGGCATTCGGGGCTGACATGGTCAGACGACGAGCCGTTGCTTGCTCCCCAGGCCCTGATCGACCACCGCATTATCTCATATTTTGACCAGTGGGGAGAAGCGCCGGCGGACGCTCGGGGGAGAGGATTTATGTTGGAGGAGGCCCACGAGGGATCCCCCGAGCCTCTTTTGCTGACACATGGAGATGCCGGCCCGCCGCCCGACAGAGCGAGATTGCAGGAGATGTTTGATGGGCTGAGGGAGGATCTGAGGAGAGAGAGAGAGGAGCTGAGAGAGGAGACGAGGAGAGAGAGAGAGGAGCTGAGAGAGGAGATGAGGAGAGAGAGATGAGATGAGGAGAGAGAGTATGTTGGCTGCCATGCGAGAGGAGCAGCGGACGGAGCGAGAGAGCGTTATTGCGGCCGTCAGAGCTGAGATGCGAGAGCAGGCCCGCCGGGCCAACCGACGAGAGGTGAGGAGTCTGGCAACGAGGGACGCCGATCATCAGGAGCACCTTGCCGCATGGACGGCCCATATCATGCATCCCGACGGGCCATTTATTGCACCCGCCCGGCCAGCCACACCACCCTCCTCACCGGATGATGCCGGCACCAGCTCGTGAGAGGAGTGGAGGGGAGTACTTGACCTTTTTACTTTTATTGCATATCATATTTTGTCCATTGAGGTCAATGTACGTCCTAAGTTTTGGGGGGGGGGGGGGTTTACTTTCAGTTGCTACATCCATTACTGTACTTTATTTCGTTGCACTTTTCATTACTTTGCGTTATTTTTTTTCGATAGCCTTGCTTGTCTTAATTTGTCTCTATTCGTGAATTTTTCGTGCTTCTATTTGTGTAATACTGATGTTACGACACTTTTTTTCTCTCTGAAGAAACGGTCAAGTTCTAGTCGCGTTGTAGTCAGTGATTTCTGTTTCTGCTTGGTATTCATTTAGGTCCGAAATTTTTTTCGTGATTGTAGAGGTCTTGGCGGATAAGAGAGGATACATACTTGTTTTAAAATCACCGTCGATACGTTTGGTTACATTTTCTGGTTAGTTAGTCGTCCAGTTACATTAGTCGTGTTGGCACTTAGATTGAGTTTAGAGTCGGTCAGTTTTTCCCAATAGTCGAGATATTTTTGTTCTATGAAGGGAAGTCTAGTAACCGGGGGTATTCACGTGACCCGTTGTTTACTCTCGCGTAAAACGACGACCCTGATTAGACTAGTGATTTAGATATTTCACATGCCGATGATAGGGAGCCTAGTAACCGGGGGTATTCGCGTGACCCACTGTTTACTCTCGCGTAAAACGGCGACCTTGATTCGGACATGCGGAAATTATATATTCGAGTTGTTTCTCCGCTGTAGAAAGGAACTTAGTAACTAGAAGCATCCATGTGCCCCATGAGTGTCTTTTACGTCAAACGGTTTCCCAATACATGAGAATGGAAGTTCCACCCTAGGATTATCCCGATGAAGCATCCCGAGATCCGAACCTAGTGGTCAACTCGAATCAAATGCTTGAGCATATATATAAGGGAATACTGTCCGAGGATTATTTTATGAAACTCGTGAAAATTTTGCCAGTAGACTGTGGAACGGGACGAACTAGCTTGTTTATTTTAGCCTTTCATATTGACGGTCGATTTGATTCACGTTTGTTAATCTTTGAGCTAGATTTTCTTCATGAACGAGTAATTAGGACTGAACTTGATTACTTTGTGGGATCAGTATTCTGAGTGTAGCTCGCTATTACGACACTCGTATTATTCAGAGAGAATTTTAGGATAGTATTGATTAGGTTGAACACTACGAGTCGCACGATGATTCACGACATTCTATTGTTGAGATTAATTCTTTTTGCTTGAGGACAAGCAAAGGCTTAAGTTTGGGGGTATTTGTTAGGCGTATTTTTATACGCTTATTCATCATTATTTTGTATTGTTTTGAAGAGTGAATTTGATTAAATGAGCCTTTAATGCCTTAATTTTGTATGTTTGTCAGGAAGTTGAAGTCCGGAAGCTAAAACGAGGCGAAACGGGCGAAAACGGCAAATTTTGGCTATGAGCCGCGGCACAGGAAGACACCCAGCCGGACACAAAGTAAACTGTACTCTGTGCCGCGGCACAGTCCATGTGAGCCGCGGCACAGAAGAATTAAATGACGCTCACGCATCCAACTAAAGGCAGTGTGCCGCGGCACAGACTTAGTGAGCCGCAGCACACTAGGCGGCTTTTGTATGCATCGCGTGGATTTGGGCCGTTTCGAAGCCAGTTTTCTGTAATATCCGCAATTTTCGATTTTCGGTAAATTTCTTTTTTTTGGCGGAAGTCCTTTTTGACGACTCTCTCATGACCGTTTCGTCATTCCGAGAATGATTAATTCCGCACTTTTTGTCATCCGAGCTCGTTTCGGTGTCGTTTTATTGAGTTTCGTGCTTTTTAGCGGTTTTTCCGCACTTGAGTTCGATTCTTGCGAATCTCGTCAGAAACTGTTGTTTCGACTTTCTCGTAAGTTCATTTAATGTTATTATTCATGTTGCGAGCTTTGGCTTGGCGTTTCGATCACGTATCGTAATTTTCGGGCGTTTTGGGCCATTTTCGTAATTTCCCAAAGTTTGGGGTAATTACTTTCCGTTGTCGAATTTCGAGCCTTCGGGTGGTCGGAATCGTGTGTTCTATTAGTACTCGGATTCGTCTTTACGAGTACTTCGTAACCGTATCTTCGATTCGTACTCAGGTTCGGGTTTCGGGGTCGTTCGGGCCGTCGGAGTTGGTCCCGGCCGAGTCATGGCCGGGCATGCTGGGGCCAGGCCAGCCCTGGCCGAGTAACGTACGGTAGTGATCGGTAGTTACGTACGTAAGGCCGGTTACGTACGTAAGGCCCTGGACGGTTTCGTACGTAATGCTTCCGGCATTTCCAAGCAGTGAGTTCGGCCATGGCCGGTTACGTACGTAAGCCATGGCCGGTTACGTACGTAACCCGGCCGGCAGTCGGCCTATTTAAGGCCTGGCAGCGTATTTCTCAGCCATTTCTCACTCGTTCTTCTTCTCTTCCGAGGCTGAGGTTGTGTTAATCATGGAGGAGTGTTGTTATACAATTAATCCATGAAGTTTTGAGGTTCATATCATCAATCATCCATCCAATAACATCCTCCGATCTACCGAATCAGGTAAGATTTCCTAGAAATCTAGTTTTGGGGAATTTGGGTATTTTGGTTGTTTTCATCCGATTAATCCGATTTAACTTAGGATTATGATGGATTGATGATTATTTAGATGTTTTATATCCTTTCCCTTGTTATTCCATGGTTGGATCGTATCGATTCGTTGTTTTGGTCGAGTTCTTGGTCGACGCCTTGAAGGTGTCCGGTAGAATGTCATAGAGGGGTTTTCGGGCGTTCTACGATTATCCTTCCTCGTATGATTGTTGATTTATGGATTATATGTTGTTAGGGTCGAGTTTCTTGCGAAGAAACCAAGTTGAACCCTTCCGTTCGTTGTCGTTTTCCTTTTCGAAAACATCGGGCGTTTCGAAGCTTTCCGGTTGAGCCGTGTTCGTCGGGATACTTGCGTGCCGATTTTGAGGTAAGTACCTTGTCCATATAATTCTTGTTTTGTGGATATGATAATTGGTGATCGTCTAAATGTGTTTGTGTGGTCGTTTGAATTGAACTTTCAAAAGATTTGATTAGCCTTGTTAAAGGCCCTCTTTCAAAACACGTGTGTTTTGTGAATGGTGTGGTTTTTGAACTATGTGAATTCTATGGATATGTTTGGTGTTGATGTTGCACTTGGTATTGCGTGTGGACGTATATGATTTCTTTTCGGTGCGTTACGGTTTGACGTGGTGTTTTGCTAAGTGTTGTTGGCATTAACTCATGATTTGACATATTTGTGATTATGGCAAATGTGAAACCCTTGTCGTTGTGAACTCTATACATTGATGATTCGACCACAAGGTTATCAATTCGGGTAGGTATGGAGAGGGCTCCGAGAATCGTCACTTGCGAGTGCGATGTCACGATAACTTATGGGTATATTCGATTGATGTTTACCGGGTAGGGACCCGTGAGGCCTCCGGCGGCGCGTTACTTGCGAGTATGGCCATTTGATATGATTTGACCATAAGGTTATCTAATCGGGTAGGTCTGTAGAGGGCTCCGAGAATCGGTACTTGCGAGTACGATGTCAAGATAACTTATGGTTGTGATATGTTGTCATTTGTTTCGCTAGCCAGCTCGGGAGGGTCCTTCGAGGCCTCGGGTGGGATGTCTGTGGTGGCGTCCCGGTCCTAGGCGATGCACGTTCGTTATTATGTTTCGTTGATTTTATGTCCGTTGAGGACACGTGATGTTGGGTTCTGACCCTGTAAATTGTTATCGGTTTTCTATTTGCGAAAACAAAACCTTTGGGCTGTGACCCTGTTGATTTTTGGAAATAGAAGGATTCGATAATCCTAAAGTTGTTTTCTATTAAAACTCTCGATGGAATTTTAAACGGTTTTATAAATTGTTTCCCTTGATTTATGATCTATCGGTTTTGGAGTGTTTTACCCAAACTCATGCCTCAGGAAGTACTTTTTGTTACGTTTGAATCTTTGGGGATTTCCTGGTTATTGTTATTCGTGGAATGTGAATTGTATGGCTCGTATTTTTTGCACTTGTACTTGCACTAGCAAAACAGTGGAGTTTTGCTAACCCCCGAGTATTCGTGGGGGTGGATGTCTATTTTGCATTCGTGTTTTGGAGCATAGCACGTGGTCGGCACGAAGGATGATGAAAGATGAACGATACTAATCACACGAGGATCCGTTGATGTCGTATTGGTCTAGTTGTATTTTCTTTTCACTGCAGATCTTTCCCCGTTGTACGAGAGTTTATTGTATTTTGACCCCTGCGTGGGTATGTATTTGGAATTGAGTTGTATGTTATTATTGAAAGACCAAATCGGTCTCTCGAGTCATTTTAGCCTTAAAGGCGATGTTTAGATGTTTGATTTTAGTTATCAGCCTGGTAGATCCTCGAGGAGAGGGTCTACGGCGTGTAATATCCCTGAGTGGATTGGGGGTGTTACATAAATGGTATCGGAGCTTAGGTTGTGGAAACCTAGGTCAGCCGGGTCGATGGTGTCTGTTGAGTTTTGTCTCGTCGGATTTTATCCGATCGAGTCGTGTCGCGACGCGTCGTCTGAGTTGGTTGGTCGTGATTAGTATCGTGGGCGATCATCATCTTCGTGCGACCTGTGAATGTAAGTCTCCCTTCTTTGTGTTGTGCCTCGTGTGACACGAGCCATTTTTATGATTATTTGTTAAGTGACGGAATCCTCTTATGGATTTTGATTTCGTGATATGTGATTATTTGACTCCCATTTTTCGTTCATATGAGGAGTAATGTTGCTGTCTTGTGCATGTTTGACTTTATTTCTTTTATCCGCTGCGTGAGTTCTTTTGTAATGGCTTTCGGTATTTTACCGACTGAGTTTTATTTCGAAAACCGATTCCTTAACCGAGTTTTTGGAATTACGGCCTTGATCGTTTTGGCGAAAGTCATATGACGGTATTTATTATTTTCTAAATGGCTTCTGTGAGTTTTTGAAATATTACCGTCATCGGCCTTTTTGGCGTTTTTGTAAATGGTTTTTAGCCTGCTGGGTTCCGGCGCGGGACACATGGCGCTATAATGTTCCGTGTAAGTACCTAAACTTTTTGGCCATTCTAGCCCATTGAATTACTTTTGAAAACCTTGAGTATCTTAGAAAACTAAAATTCGAGACGTACTTTTAAAATGAATTATTTTCTTGCGGTGTTTTCAAGGTGTTTTCTAATGCCGCAATACATTTCAAAAATTCTCCGGTTGAGGACCAAAAATATTTTGAGATATTTTCAAATGCAGTTGCTTAGACCCAAGGGTCGAATATTTTTGAAAGTTTTTCACTAAAAGAAAGGTGTCCTCATTTTTGTTCAAACGCAAGATGATTTTCAAAGTCTCGATAATGGTGTTTGTATTACTTTTTGTAAAATGATACTCAAGATCAACTATTGTTTCCAAACTGTTTTCAAAAGGTGGTTTTCGTTTTTAAAACCTATCATTCCTGTTTGCGGACCGGAAATGCGTGTATGGTTTTCGAACTTTCGTTACGATGTTAACCCCGAATTGTGATTGAATTGGTGGCGTGAGCGTCGAGTCGTTTGCCACGCATATATTTCGTTAGCCCTTGTGGGAGGTGTGATGACGATCCTTAATGTTGTCATTTCGTGGTGGCTTGCGTGTTTTCGCACTGTGTGGTATTAAAGCTTGGGTTTGTACGTTTGTGTACATATGTGCTTGTTTCATAATGTTTGTAATTATGTGCTGGTTATTGTTCGGGCCGTTGAGGTCGCCGAACGATACCGTCGTTGCTGTAGTGTTTGTTTGTATTATTTTACGATGATAATCGTTGTATATGATATGTATTATGATTCCTTGTTGTGCTGAGTTGGCATCTCCGCTATGTTGTTTTGCGACGTTATGCCCCATTGTATCTAGCATTTGTATTTTTTGTATGTCGAGCCGAGGCGTTTCAACCGTGATGTGCCGGGGCATGCACGTGTAAATTGTCCTTCTCGTCAGTAACACATTTCAAGTGTGGACTCGAGGGACACCGAATTCAGTTTTGCAAATTGACTACCAAGACTTTCGGAGTTCGCGCTTCAGCACAGTTATCAGAATCGGCTTTGAGAGGCCTTCGAAGGATGTTTCTATCGGTTGCTTGTTGTGTTGTCACATTGATTTCGTTGTTGTGAGTTTCGGGGACGACACTTCTTTTAGAAGAGGTCGAATATAATACCCGTATTATTTTTGGCTCCTGCATTTTCTCTTTCTCAATTCTATCGGCTCGCTTGTGTTCGTTGATACTTTCTGAACTTGTTCTGTATTTCGGTTTCATCGTTCGAACGAGCTGTGATCTTGTTTTGGGTCGATCTGGTTATCGCTGTAACTTTTCCGAGTTCGGTTCGATTCTTGTGAACCTTGTTCGGAAGTAACATCCTTTGGTTCTACTAATTCTTTTATTCGAAGTGGATCGGATTTGGAACACTTGTGTTTTCGACTCTGTCGACTCGTTTATGTTCGTTGACATTTCTGAGCTTGTCCTGCCCCTTGCTTTTGTTGATCGAACGAGTGTGGTATTATTTCGGAATAACTCGTTTATCGTTGTGACTTTTCTATTGCTATTCCCTTTCCTGTGGATCTTATATGAATGCACATCCTGTTGTTTTCACCGGATCATATATTGTCTCGAGTCGAGATGTGAACCTTGGAGTTGTTGTTTGAATTTTATTGTTCTTCGTGATTCGAACATGATTGTTCGATTTTTGTTGTCTCGACCGTTGTGGTTCGATCGTTTGATTGTTCGGTTTTTGTTGATCTCGTTTCGTGATTGTTGAGTGTTCAGACTCCTTCCTAATTTCCTTATATTCGGGAAATTTGTCTCGTTTTCGATCTTCCAACCCTTGGGCGGTGGAATTCCGTATTTCTTCGATTGGCTCGCGTTTTGATTGATGTACCGTTGGGGTGGTCAATCATATTGATTTTCATTCGTTGTGTTTTGTGATTGTTCGGATAATCGACTTGGTTGTATTATCTGTTTGATGACGCTTGTCACTTGTTGGTTTTATTATGTCTCTATCGGTGGCGTTGTGTTGGTCGTTGTGGAGCGTGTTTTCACGCCGTATGTTCCTTTGCGTTTCTTGCAGTGTTTCGCCGTCGGGCGCGAGTTTCGGTTTTGGGTATCTCGTCGAGTTTTCCTGATAGTGGATATTGCTTCTCCCTACTTATTTTAAGTTTCGGGACGAAACTTCTTTTAAGGAGGGTAGAATGTAATATCCGCAATTTTCGATTTTTGGTAAATTTCTTTTTTTCGGCGGAAGTCCGTTTTGACGACTCGCTCATGACCGTTTCGTCATTCCGAGAATGATTAATTCCGCACTTTTTGTCATCTGAGCTCGTTTCGGTGTCGTTTTGTTGAGTTCCGTGCTTTTTAGCGGTTTTTCCGCACCTGAGTTCGATTCTTGCGAATCTCGTCCGAAACTGTTGTTTTGACTTTCTCGTAAGTTCATTTAATGTTATTATTCATGTTGCGAGCTTTGGCTTGGCGTTTCGATCACGTATCGTAATTTTCGGGCGTTTTGGGCCATTTTCGTAATTTCCCAAAGTTTGGGGTAATTACTTTCCGTTGTCGAATTTCGAGCCTTCGGGTGGTCGGAATCGTGTGTTCTATTAGTACTCGGATTCGTCTTTACGAGTACTTTGTAACCGTATCTTCGATTCGTACTCAGGTTCGGGTTTCGGGGTCGTTCGGGCCGTCGGAGTTGGTCCCGGCCGAGTCATGGCCGGGCATGCTGGGGCCAGGCCATACGGCCGAGTAACGTGCGGTAGTGATCGGTAGTTACGCACGTAAGGCGATTACGTACGTAAGGCCCTGACGGTTTAAATGCGTAATGCTTCCGGCATTTCCAAGCGGTGAGTTCGGCCATGGCGATTCGTCGTAAGCCATGGCCGATTCGTCGTAACGGCGTGATCGGCTATTTAAGGCCTGGCAGCGTATTTCTCAGCCATTTCTCACTCGTTCTTCTTCTCTTCCAAGGCTGAGGTTGTGTTAATCATGGAGGAGTGTTGTTATACAATTAATCCATGAAGTTTTGATGTTCATATCATCAATCATCCATCCAATAACATCCTCCGATCTACTGAATCAGGTAAGATTTCCTAGAAATCTAGTTTTGGGGAATTTGGGTATTTTGGTTGTTTTCGTCCGATTAATCCGATTTAACTTAGGATTATGATGGATTGATGATTATTTAGATGTTTTATATCCTTTCCCTTGTTATTCCATGGTTGGATCGTATCGATTCGTTGTTTTGGTCGAGTTCTTGGTCGACGCCTTGAAGGTGTCCGGTAGAATGTCATAGAGGGGTTTTCGGGCGTTCTACGATTATCCTTCCTCGTATGATTGTTGATTTATGGATTATATGTTGTTAGGGTCGAGTTTCTTGCGAAGAAACCAAGTTGAACCCTTCCGTTCGTTGTCGTTTTCCTTTTCGAAAACATCGGGCGTTTCGAAGCTTTCCGGTTGAGCCGTGTTCGTCGGGATACTTGCGTGCCGATTTTGAGGTAAGTACCTTGTCCATATAATTCTTGTTTTGTGGATATGATAATTGGTGATCGTCTAAATGTGTTTGTGTGGTCGTTTGAATTGAACTTTCAAAAGATTTGATTAGCCTTGTTAAAGGCCCTCTTTCAAAACACGTGTGTTTTGTGAATGGTGTGGTTTTTGAACTATGTGAATTCTATGGATATGTTTGGTGTTGATGTTGCACTTGGTATTGCGTGTGGACGTATATGATTTCTTTTCGGTGCGTTACGGTTTGACGTGGTGTTTTGCTAAGTGTTGTTGGCATTAACTCATGATTTGACATATTTGTGATTATGGCAAATGTGAAACCCTTGTCGTTGTGAACTCTATACATTGATGATTCGACCACAAGGTTATCAATTCGGGTAGGTCTGGAGAGGGCTCCGAGAATCGTCACTTGCGAGTGCGATGTCACGATAACTTGTGGGTATATTCGATTGATGTTTACCGGGTAGGGACCCGTGAGGCCTCCGGCGGCGCGTTACTTGCGAGTACGGCCATTTGATATGATTTGACCATAAGGTTATCTAATCGGGTAGGTCTGTAGAGGGCTCCGAGAATCGGTACTTGCGAGTACGATGTCAAGATAACTTATGGTTGTGATATGTTGTCATTTGTTTCGCTAGCCAGCTCGGGAGGGTCCTTCGAGGCCTCGGGTGGGATGTCTGTGGTGGCGTCCCGGTCCTAGGCGATGCACGTTCGTTATTACGTTTCGTTGATTTTATGTCCGTTGAGGACACGTGATGTTGGGTTCTGACCCTGTAAATTGTTATCGGTTTTCTATTTGCGAAAACAAAACCTTTGGGCTGTGACCCTGTTGATTTTTGGAAATAGAAGGATTCGATAATCCTAAAGTTGTTTTCTATTAAAACTCTCGATGGAATTTTAAACGGTTTTACAAATTGTTTCCCTTGATTTATGATCTATCGGTTTTGGAGTGTTTTACCCAAACTCATGCCTCAGGAAGTACTTTTTGTTACGTTTGAATCTTTGGGGATTTCCTGGTTATTGTTATTCGTGGAATGTGAATTGTATGGCTCGTATTTTTTGCACTTGTACTTGCACTAGCAAAACAGTGGAGTTTTGCTAACCCCCGAGTATTCGGGGGGGTGGATGTCTATTTTTGCATTCAGGTTTTGGAGCATAGCACAGGGTCGGCACGAAGGATGATGAAAGATGAACGATACTAATCACACGAGGATCCGTTGATGTCGTATTGGTCTAGTTGTATTTTCTTTTCTGCTGCAGTATCTTTTCCCCGTTGTACGAGAGTTTATTGTATTTTGACCCCTGCGTGGGTATGTGTTTGGAATTGAGTTGTATGTTATTATTGAAAGACCAAATCGGTCTACTGAGTCATTTTAGCCTTAAAGGCGATGTTTAGATGTTTGATTTTAGTTATCAGCCTGGTAGATCCTCGAGGAGAGGGTCTACGGCGTGTAATATCCCTGAGTGGATTGGGGGTGTTACATAAATGGTATCGGAGCTTAGGTTGTGGAAACCTAGGCTGTCGGGTCAGTGGTGTCTGTTGAGTTTTGTCTCGTCGGATTTTATCTGACTGAGTCGTGTCGCGACGCGTCGTCTGAGTTGGTTGGTCGTGATTAGTATCGTGGGCGATCATCATCTTCGTGCGACCTGTGAATGTAAGTCTCCCTTCTTTGTGTTGTGCCTCGTGTGACACGAGCCATTTTTATGATTATTTGTTAAGTGACGGAATCCTCTTATGGATTTTGATTTCGTGATATGTGATTATTTGACTCCCATTTTTCGTTCATATGAGGAGTAATGTTGCTGTCTTGTGCATGTTTGACTTTATTTCTTTTATCCGCTGCGTGAGTTCTTTTGTAATGGCTTTCGGTATTTTACCGACTGAGTTTTATTTCGAAAACCGATTCCTTAACCGAGTTTTTGGAATTACGGCCTTGATCGTTTTGGCGAAAGTCATATGACGGTATTTATTATTTTCTAAATGGCTTCTGTGAGTTTTTGAAATATTACCGTCATCGGCCTTTTTGGCGTTTTTGTAAATGGTTTTTAGCCTGCTGGGTTCCGGCGCGGGACACATGGCGCTATAATGTTCCGTGTAAGTACCTAAACTTTTTGGGCATTCTAGCCCATTGAATTACTTTTGAAAACCTTGAGTATCTTAGAAAACTAAAATTCGAGACGTACTTTTAAAATGAATTATTTTCTTGCGGTGTTTTCAAGGTGTTTTCTAATGCCGCAATACATTTCAAAAATTCTCCGGTTGAGGACCAAAAATATTTTGAGATATTTTCAAATGCAGTTGCTTAGACCCAAGGGTCGAATATTTTTGAAAGTTTTTCACTAAAAGAAAGGTGTCCTCATTTTTTTTCAAACGCAAGATGAATTTCAAAGTCTCGATAATGGTGTTTGTATTACTTTTTGTAAAATGATACTCAAGATCAACTATTGTTTCCAAACTGTTTTCAAAAGGTGGTTTTCGTTTTTAAAACCTATCATTCCTGTTTGCGGACCGGAAATGCGTGTATGGTTTTCGAACTTTCGTTACGGTGTTAACCCCGAATTGTGATTGAATTGGTGGCGTGAGCGTCGAGTCGTTTGCCACGCATATATTTCGTTAGCCCTTGTGGGAGGTGTGATGACGATCCTTAATGTTGTCATTTCGTGGTGGCTTGCGTGTTTTCGCACCTGTGTGAGCTGTTAAAGCTTGGGTTTGTACGTTTGTGTACATATGTGCTTGTTTCATAATGTTTGTAATTATGTGCTGGTTATTGTTCGGGCCGTTGAGGTCGCCGAACGATACCGTCGTTGCTGTAGTGTTTGTTTGTATTATTTTACGATGATAATCGTTGTATATGATATGTATTATGATTCCTTGTTGTCTTTGAGTTGGCATCTCCGCTATGTTGTTTTGCGACGTTATGCCCCATTGTATCTAGCATTTGTATTATCTGTATGTCGAGCCGAGGCGTTTCAACCGTGATGTGCGGGGCATGCACGTGTAAATTGTCCTTCTCGTCAGTAACACATTTCAAGTGTGGACTCGAGGGACACCGAATTCGGCTTTGCAAATTGACTACCAAGACTTTCGGAGTTCGCGCTTCAGACAGCTTATCAGAATCGGCTTTGAGAGGCCTTCGAAGGATGTTTCTATCGGTTGCTTGTTGTGTTGTCACATTGATTTCGTTGTTGTGAGTTTCGGGGACGACACTTCTTTTAGAAGAGGTCGAATATAATACCCGTATTATTTTTGGCTCCTGCATTTTCTCTTTCTCAATTCTATCGGCTCGCTTGTGTTCGTTGATACTTTCTGAACTTGTTCTGTATTTCGGTTTCATCGTTCGAACGAGCTGTGATCTTGTTTTGGGTCGATCTGGTTATCGCTGTAACTTTTCCGAGTTCGGTTCGATTCTTGTGAACCTTGTTCGGAAGTAACATCCTTTGGTTCTACTAATTCTTTTATTCGAAGTGGATCGGATTTGGAACACTTGTGTTTTCGACTCTGTCGACTCGTTTATGTTCGTTGACATTTCTGAGCTTGTCCTGCCCCTTGCTTTTGTTGATCGAACGAGTGTGGTATTATTTCGGAATAACTCGTTTATCGTTGTGACTTTTCTATTGCTATTCCCTTTCCTGTGGATATTATATGAATGCACATCCTGTTGTTTTCACCGGATCATATATTGTCTCGAGTCGAGATGTGAACCTTGGAGTTGTTGTTTGAATTTTATTGTTCTTCGTGATTCGAACATGATTGTTCGATTTTTGTTGTCTCGACCGTTGTGGTTCGATCGTTTGATTGTTCGGTTTTTGTTGATCTCGTTTCGTGATTGTTGAGTGTTCAGACTCCTTCCTAATTTCCTTATATTCGGGAAATTTGTCTCGTTTTCGATCTTCCAACCCTTGGGCGGTGGAATTCCGTATTTCTTCAGCGATTGGCTCGCGTTTTGATTGATGTACCGTTGGGGTGGTCAATCATATTGATTTTCATTCGTTGTGTTTTGTGATTGTTCGGATAATCGACTTGGTTGTATTATCTGTTTGATGACGCTTGTCACTTGTTGGTTTTATTATGTCTCTATCGGTGGCGTTGTGTTGGTCGTTGTGGAGCGTGTTTTCACGCCGTATGTTCCTTTGCGTTTCTTGCAGTGTTTCGCCGTCGGGCGCGAGTTTTCGGTTTTTGGGTATCTCGTCGAGTTTTCCTGATAGTGGATATTGCTTCTCCCTACTTATTTTAAGTTTCGGGACGAAACTTCTTTTAAGGAGGGTAGAATGTAATATCCGCAATTTTCGATTTTTGGTAAATTTCTTTTTTTCGGCGGAAGTCCATTTTGACGACTCGCTCATGACCGTTTCGTCATTCCGAGAATGATTAATTCTGCACTTTTTGTCATCCGAGCTCGTTTCGGTGTCGTTTTGTTGAGTTCCGTGCTTTTTAGCGGTTTTTCCGCACCTGAGTTCGATTCTTGCGAATCTCGTCCGAAACTGTTGTTTCGACTTTCTCGTAAGTTCATTTAATGTTATTATTCATGTTGCGAGCTTTGGCTTGGCGTTTCGATCACGTATCGTGATTTTCGGGCGTTTTGGGCCATTTTCGTAATTTCCCAAAGTTTGTGGTAATTACTTTCCGTTGTCGAATTTCGAGCCTTCGGGTGGTCGGAATCGTGTGTTCTATTAGTGCTCGGATTCGTCTTTGCGAGTACTTCGTAACCGTATCTTCGATTCGTACTTAGGTTTGGGTTTCGGGGTCGTTCGGGCCGTCGGAGTTGGTCCCAGCCGAGTCATGGCCGGCATCTTTGGGGCCGGGCCACACTGGCCGAGTAACGTGCGGTAGTGATCGGCGATTCGCACCTAAGGCCGATTCGTCGTAAGGCCCCGGCGATTACGTACGTAACGCTTCCCGGCATTTCCAGGCATGAGTTCGCCATGGCGATTCGTCGTAAGCCGTGGCCGATTACGTCGTAACCGGCCGTGATGGGCTATTTAAGGCCTGGCAGCGTATTTCTCAGCCATTTCTCACTCGTTCTTCTTCTCTTCTGAGGCTGAGGTTGTGTTAATCATGGAGGAGTGTTGTTATACAATTAATCCATGAAGTTTTGAGGTTCATATCATCAATCATCCATCCAATAACATCCTCCGATCTACCTGACCGTCGATTTCCTAGAAATCTAGTTTTGGGGAATTTGGGTATTTTGGTTGTTTTCGTCCGATTAATCCGATTTAACTTAGGATTATGATGGATTGATGATTATTTAGATGTTTTATATCTTTTCCCTTGTTATTCCATGGTTGGATCGTATCGATTCGTTGTTTTGGTCGAGTTCTTGGTCGACGTCTTGAAGGTGTCCGGTAGAATGTCATAAAGGGGTTTTCGGGCGTTCTACGATTATCCTTCCTCGTATGATTGTTGATTTATGGATTATATGTTGTTAGGGTCGAGTTTCTTGCGAAGAAACCAAGTTGAACCCTTCCGTTCGTTGTCGTTTTCCTTTTCAAAACATCGGGCGTTTGAAGCTTTCGGTTGAGCCGTGTTCGTCGGGATACTTGCGTGCCGATTTTGAGGCAAGTACATTGTCCATATAATTCTTGTTTTGTGGATATGATAATTGGTGATCGTCTAAATGTGTTTGTGTGGTCGTTTGAATTGAACTTTCAAAAGATTTGATTAGCCTTGTTAAAGGCCCTCTTTCAAAATGCGTGTGTTTTGTGAATGGTGTGGTTTTTGAACTATGTGAATTCTATGGATATGTTTGGTGTTGATGTTGCACTTGGTATTGCGTGTGGACGTATATGATTTCTTTTCGGTGCGTTACGGTTTGACGTGGTGTTTTGCTAAGTGTTGTTGGCATTAACTCATGATTTGACATATTTGTGATTGTGGCAAATGTGAAACCCTTGTCGTTGTGAACTCTATGCATTGATGATTCGACCACAAGGTTATCAATTCGGGTAGGTCTGGACAGGGCTCCGAGAATCATCACTTGCGAGTGCGATGTCACGGTAACTTGTGGGTATATTCGATTGATGTTTACCGGATAGGGACCCGTGAGGCCTCCGGCGGCGCGTTACTTGCGAGTACGGCCATTTGATATGATTTGACCATAAGGTTATCTAATCGGGTAGGTCTGTAGAGGGCTCCGAGAATCGGTACTTGCGAGTATGATGTCAAGATAACTTATGGTTGTGATATGTTGTCATTTGTTTCGCTAGCCAGCTCGGGAGGGTCCTTCGAGGCCTCGGGTGGGATGTCTGTGGTGGCGTCCCGGTCCTAGGCGATGCACGTTCGTGATTACGTTTCGTTGATTTTATGTCCGTTGAGGACACGTGATGTTGGGTTCTGACCCTGTAAATTGTTATCGGTTTTCTATTTGCGAAAACAAAACCTTTGGGCTGTGACCCTGTTGATTTTTGGAAATAGAAGGATTCGATAATCCTAAAGTTGTTTTCTATTAAAACTCTCGATGGAATTTTAAACGGTTTTATAAATTGTTTCCCTTGATTTATGATCTATCGGTTTTGGAGTGTTTTACCCAAACTCATGCCTCAGGAAGTACTTTTTGTTACGTTTGAATCTTTGGGGATTTCGTGGTTATTGTTATTCGTGGAATGTGAACTGTATGGCTCGTATTTTTTGCACTTGTACTTGCACTAGCAAAACAGTGGAGTTTTGCTAACCCCCGAGTATTCGGGGGGGTGGATGTCTATTTTTGCATTCAGGTTTTGGAGCATAGCACAGGGTCGGCACGAAGGATGATGAAAGATGAACGATACTAATCACACGAGGATCCGTTGATGTCGTATTGGTCTAGTTGTATTTTCTTTTCTCACGCAGATCTGCTCCCGTTGTACGAGAGTTTATTGTATTTTGACCTCTGCGTGGGTATGTGTTTGGAATGGAGTTGTATGTTATTATTGAAAGACCAAATCGGTCTACTGAGTCATTTTAGCCTTAAAGGCGATGTTTAGATGTTTGATTTTAGTTACCAGCCTGGTAGATCCTCGAGGAGAGGGTCTACGGCGTGTAATATCCCTGAGTGGATTGGGGGTGTTACATAAATGGTATCGGAGCTTAGGTTGTGGAAACCTAGGCTGTCGGGTCAGTGGTGTCTGTTGAGTTTTGTCTCGTCGGATTTTATCTGACTGAGTCGTGTCGCGACGCGTCGTCTGAGTTGGTTGGTCGTGATTAGTATCGTGGGCGATCATCATCTTCGTGCGACCTGTGAATGTAAGTCTACCTTCTTTGTGTTGTGCCTCGTGTGACACGAGCCATTTTTATGATTATTTGTTAAGTGACGGAATCCTCTTATGGATTTTGATTTCGTGATATGTGATTATTTGACTCCCATTTTTCGTTCATATGAGGAGTAATGTTGCTGTCTTGTGCATGTTTGACTTTATTTCTTTTATCCGCTGCGTGAGTTCTTTTGTAATGGCTTTCGGTATT
This sequence comes from Orobanche coerulescens, assembly GCA_033398695.1. Taxonomy (NCBI): domain Eukaryota; kingdom Viridiplantae; phylum Streptophyta; class Magnoliopsida; order Lamiales; family Orobanchaceae; genus Orobanche; species Orobanche coerulescens. Next base: position 57,706,804 of record CM065805.1, on the reverse strand, counting down.
TTACCGACCGAGTTTTATTTCGAAAACCGATTCCTTAACCGAGTTTTTGGAATTACGGCCTTGATCGTTTTGGCGAAAGTCATATGACGGTATTTATTATTTTCTAAATGGCTTCTGTGAGTTTTTGAAATATTACCGTCATCGGCCTTTGGCGTTTTTGTAAATGGTTTTTAGCTCTTGGTTCCGTAGCGGACACACGGCGCTATAATGTTCCGTGTAAGTACCTAAACTTTTTGGGCATTCTAGCCCATTGAATTATTTTTGAAAACCTTGAGTATCTTAGAAAACTAAAATTCGAGACGTACTTTTAAAATGAATTATTTTCTTGCGGTGTTTTCAAGGTGTTTTCTAATGCCGCAATACATTTCAAAAATTCTCCGGTTGAGGACCAAAAATATTTTGAGATATTTTCAAATGCAGTTGCTTAGACCCAAGGGTCGAATATTTTTGAAAGTTTTTCACTAAAAGAAAGGTGTCCTCATTTTTGTTCAAACGCAAGATGATTTTCAAAGTCTCGATAATGGTGTTTGTATTACTTTTTGTAAAATGATACTCAAGATCAACTATTGTTTCCAAACTGTTTTCAAAAGGTGGTTTTCGTTTTTAAAACCTATCATTCCTGTTTGCGGACCGGAAATGCGTGTATGGTTTTCGAACTTTCGTTACGGTGTTAACCCCGAATTGTGATTGAATTGGTGGCGTGAGCGTCGAGTCGTTTGCCACGCATATATTTCGTTAGCCCTTGTGGGAGGTGTGATGACGATCCTTAATGTTGTCATTTCGTGGTGGCTTGCGTGTTTTCGCACCTGTGTGAGCTGTTAAAGCTTGGGTTTGTACGTTTGTGTACATATGTGCTTGTTTCATAATGTTTGTAATTATGTGCTGGTTATTGTTCGGGCCGTTGAGGTCGCCGAACGATACCGTCGTTGCTGTAGTGTTTGTTTGTATTATTTTACGATGATAATCGTTGTATATGATATGTATTATGATTCCTTGTTGTGCTGAGTTGGCATCTCCGCTATGTTGTTTTGCGACGTTATGCCCCATTGTATCTAGCATTTGTATTTTCTGTATGTCGAGCCGAGGCGTTTCAACCGTGATGTGCCGGGGCATGCACGTGTAAATTGTCCTTCTCGTCAGTAACACATTTCAAGTGTGGACTCGAGGGACACCGAATTCAGTTTTGCAAATTGACTACCAAGACTTTCGGAGTTCGCGCTTCAGCACAGTTATCAGAATCGGCTTTGAGAGGCCTTCGAAGGATGTTTCTATCGGTTGCTTGTTGTGTTGTCACATTGATTTCGTTGTTGTGAGTTTCGGGACGACACTTCTTTTAGAAGAGGTCGAATATAATACCCGTATTATTTTGGCTCCTGCATTTTCTCTTTCTCAATTCTATCGGCTCGCTTGTGTTCGTTGATACTTTCGAACTTGTTCGTATTTCGGTTTCATCGTTCGAACGAGCCGTGATCTTGTTTTGGGTCGATCTGGTTATCGCTGTAACTTTTCCGAGTTCGGTTCGATTCTTGTGAACCTTGTTCGGAAGTAACATCCTTTGGTTCTACTAATTCTTTTATTCGAAGTGGATCGGATTTGGAAAACTTGTGTTTTCGACTCCGTCGACTCGCTTATGTTCGCTGACATTTCGAGCTTGTCCTGCCCCTTGCTTTTGTTGATCGAACGAGTGTGGTATTATTTCGGAATAACTCGTTTATCGTTGTGACTTTTCTATTGCTATTCCCTTTCCTGTGGATCTTATATGAATGCACATCCTGTTGTTTTCACCGGATCATATATTGTTTCGAGTCGAGATGTGAACCTTGGAGTTGTTGTTTGAATTTTATTGTTCTTCGTGATTCGAACATGATTGTTCGATTTTTGTTGTCTCGACCGTTGTGGTTCGATCGTTTGATTGTTCGGTTTTTGTTGATCTCGTTTCGTGATTGTTGAGTGTTCAGACTCCTTCCTAATTTCCTTATATTCGGAAATTTGTCTCGTTTCGATCTTCCAACCCTTGGGCGGTGGAATTCGTATTTCTTGATTGGCTCGCTTTGATTGATGTACCGTTGGGGTGGTCAATCATATTGATTTTCATTCGTGTTTTGTGATTGTTCGGATAATCGACTTGGTTGTATTATCTGTTTGATGACGCTTGTCACTTGTTGGTTTTATTATGTCTCTATCGGTGGCGTTGTGTTGGTCGTTGTGGAGCGTGTTTTCACGCCGTATGTTCCTTTGCGTTTCTTGCAGTGTTTCGCCGTCGGGCGCGAGTTTTCGGTTTTTGGGTATCTCGTCGAGTTTTCCTGATAGTGGATATTGCTTCTCCCTACTTATTTTAAGTTTCGGGACGAAACTTCTTTTAAGGAGGGTAGAATGTAATATCCGCAATTTTCGATTTTCGGTAAATTTCTTTTTTTCGGCGGAAGTCCGTTTTGACGACTCGCTCATGACCGTTTCGTCATTCCGAGAATGATTAATTCCGCACGTTTTGTCATCCGAGCTCGTTTCGGTGTCGTTTTGTTGAGTTCCGTGCTTTTTAGCGGTTTTTCCGCACTTGAGTTCGATTCTTGCGAATCTCGTCCGAAACTGTTGTTTCGACTTTCTCGTAAGTTCATTTAATGTTATTATTCATGTTGCGAGCTTTGGCTTGGCGTTTCGATCACGTATCGTGATTTTCGGGCGTTTTGGGCCATTTTCGTAATTTCCCAAAGTTTGGGGTAATTACTTTCCGTTGTCGAATTTCGAGCCTTCGGGTGGTCGGAATTGTGTGTTCTATTAGTGCTCGGATTCGTCTTTGCGAGTACTTCGTAACCGTATCTTCGATTCGTACTCAGGTTCGGGTTTCGGGGTCGTTCGGGCCGTCGGAGTTGGTCCCAGCCGAGTCATGGCCGGGCATGCTGGGCCAAAGCCACTCGCCGAGTAACGCACGGTAGTGATCGGCGATACGCACCTAAGGCCGGTTACGTACGTAAGGCCCTGGCCGGTTACGTGCGTAACGCCCAAAGATTTCCAGCGGTGAGTTCGCCATGGCCGTTACGTACGTACGTAACCCGGGCAATGGCCTATTTAAGGCTCCGGCGTATTTCTCACCATTTCTCACTCGTTCTTCTTCTCTTCCGAGGCCGAGGTTGTGTTAATCATGGAGGAGTGTTGTTATACAATTAATCCATGAAGTTTTGAGGTTCATATCATCAATCATCCATCCAATAACATCCTCCGATCTACTGACCAGTCGATTTCCTAGAAATCTAGTTTTGGGGAATTTGGGTATTTTGGTTGTTTTCGTCCGATTAATCCGATTTAACTTAGGATTATGATGGATTGATGATTATTTAGATGTTTTATATCTTTTCCCTTGTTATTCCATGGTTGGATCGTATCGATTCGTTGTTTTGGTCGAGTTCTTGGTCGACGTCTTGAAGGTGTCCGGTAGAATGTCATAAAGGGGTTTTCGGGCGTTCTACGATTATCCTTCCTCGTATGATTGTTGATTTATGGATTATATGTTGTTAGGGTCGAGTTTCTTGCGAAGAAACCAAGTTGAACCCTTCCGTTCGTTGTCGTTTTCCTTTTCGAAAACATCGGGCGTTTCGAAGCTTTCCGGTTGAGCCGTGTTCGTCGGGATACTTGCGTGCCGATTTTGAGGCAAGTACATTGTCCATATAATTCTTGTTTTGTGGATATGATAATTGGTGATCGTCTAAATGTGTTTGTGTGGTCGTTTGAATTGAACTTTCAAAAGATTTGATTAGCCTTGTTAAAGGCCCTCTTTCAAAACGCGTGTGTTTTGTGAATGGTGTGGTTTTTGAACTATGTGAATTCTATGGATATGTTTGGTGTTGATGTTGCACTTGGTATTGCGTGTGGACGTATATGATTTCTTTTCGGTGCGTTACAGTTTGACGTGGTGTTTTGCTAAGTGTTGTTGGCATTAACTCATGATTTGACATATTTGTGATTGTGGCAAATGCGAAACCCTTGTCGTTGTGAACTCTATGCATTGATGATTCGACCACAAGGTTATCAATTCGGGTAGGTCTGGAGAGGGCTCCGAGAATCGTCACTTGCGAGTGCGATGTCACGGTAACTTGTGGGTATATTCGATTGATGTTTACCGGGTAGGGACCCGTGAGGCCTCCGGCGGCGCGTTACTTGCGAGTACGGCCATTTGATATGATTTGACCATAAGGTTATCTAATCGGGTAGGTATGGAGAGGGCTCCGAGAATCGGTACTTGCGAGTACGATGTCAAGATAACTTATGGTTGTGATATGTTGTCATTTGTTTCGCTAGCCAGCTCGGGAGGGTCCTTCGAGGCCTCGGGTGGGATGTCTGTGGTGGCGTCCCAGTCCTAGGCGATGCGCGTGCGTGATTACGTTTCGTTGATTTTATGTCCGTTGAGGACACGTGATGTTGGGTTCTGACCCTGTAAATTGTTATCGGTTTTCTATTTGCGAAAACAAAACCTTTGGGCTGTGACCCTGTTGATTTTTGGAAATAGAAGGATTCGATAATCCTAAAGTTGTTTTCTATTAAAACTCTCGATGGCATTTTAAACGGTTTTATAAATTGTTTCCCTTGATTTATGATCTATCGGTTTTGGAGTGTTTTACCCAAACTCATGCCTCGGGAAGTACTTTTCGTTACGTTTGAATCTTTGGGGATTTCCTGGTTATTGTTATTCGTGGAATGTGAATTGTATGGCTCGTATTTTTTGCACTTGTACTTGCACTAGCAAAACAGTGGAGTTTTGCTAACCCCCGAGTATTCGGGGGGGTGGATGTCTATTTTTGCATTCAGGTTTTGGAGCATAGCACAAGGTCGGCACGAAGGATGATGAAAGATGAACGATACTAATCAACGAGGATCCATTGATGTCGTATTGGTCTAGTTGTATTTTCTTTTCCGCTGCAGTATCTTTTCCCCGTTGTACAAGAGTTTATTGTATTTTGACCCCTGCGTGGGTATGTATTTGGAATTGAGTTGTATGTTATTATTGAAAGACCAAATCGGTCTACTGAGTCATTTTAGCCTTAAAGGCGATGTTTAGATGTTTGATTTTAGTTATCAGCCTGGTAGATCCTCGAGGAGAGGGTCTACGGCGTGTAATATCCCTGAGTGGATTGGGGGTGTTACATAAATGGTATCGGAGCTTAGGTTGTGGAAACCTAGGTTGTCGGGTCAGTGGTGTCTGTTGAGTTTTGTCTCATCGGATTTTATCTGACTGAGTCGTGTCGCGACGCGTCGTCTGAGTTGGTTGGTCGTGATTAGTATCGTGGGCGATCATCATCTTCGTGCACTGCGGAATGTAAGTATCCCTTCTTTGTGTTGTGCCTCGTGTGACATGAGCCATTTTTATGATTATTTGTTAAGTGACGGAATCCTCTTATGGATTTTGATTTCGTGATATGTGGTTATTTGACTCCCATTTTTCGTTCATATGAGGAGTAGTGTTGCCGTCTTGTGCATGCTTGACTTTATTTCTTTTATCCGCTGCGTGAGTTCTTTTGTAATGGCTTTCGGTATTTTACCGACCGAGTTTTATTTCAAAACCGATTCCTTAACCAAGTTTTTGGAATTACGGCCTTGATCGTTTTGGCGAAAGTCTTATGACGGTATTTATTATTTTCTAAATGGATTCTGTGAGTTTTGAAATGTTACCGTCATCGGCCTTTTTGGCGTTTTTGTAAATGGTTTTTAGCCTCATTGGTTCCGGCGCGGGACACACGGCACTATAATGTTCCGTGTAAGTACCTAAACTTTTTGGGCATTCTAGCCCATTGAATTATTTTTTAAAACCTTGAGTATCTTAGAAAACTAAAATTCGAGACGTACTTTTAAAACGAATTATTTTCTTGCGGTGTTTTCAAGGTGTTTTCTAATGCCGCAATACATTTCAAAAATTCTCCTTTGAGGACCAAAATATTTTGAGATATTTTCAAATGCGATTGCTTAGACCCAAGGGTCGAATATTTTTGAAAGTTTGTCACTAAAAGAAAGGTGTCCTCATTTTTGTTCAAACGCAAGATGATTTTCAAAGTCTCGATAATGGTGTTTGTATTACTTTTTGTAAAATGATACTCAAGATCAACTATTGTTTCCAAACTGTTTTCAAAAGGTGGTTTTCGTTTTTAAAACCTATCATTCCTGTTTGCGGACCGGAAATGCGTGTATGGTTTTCGAACTTTCGTTACGGTGTTAACCCCGAATTGTGATTGAATTGGTGGCGTGAGCGTCGAGTCGTTTGCCACGCATATATTTCGTTAGCCCTTGTGGGAGGTGTGATGACGATCCTTAATGTTGTCATTTCGTGGTGGCTTGCGTGTTTTCGCACTGTGTGAGTTAAAGCTTGGGTTTGTACGTTTGTGTACATATGTGCTTGTTTCATAATGTTTGTAATTATGTGCTGGTTATTGTTCGCCGTTGAGGTCGCCGAACGATACCGTCGTTCTTTGTAGTGTTTGTTTGTATTATTTTACGATGATAATCGTTGTATATGATATGTATTATGATTCCTTGTTGTGCTGAGTTGGCATCTCCGCTATGTTGTTTTGCGACGTTATGCCCCATTGTATCTAGCATTTGTATTTTCTGTATGTCGAGCCGAGGCGTTTCAACCGTGATGTGCCGGGCATGCACGTGTAAATTGTCCTTCTCACAAGAACACATTTCAAGTGTGGACTCGAGGACACCGAATTCGCTTTGCAAATTGACTACCAAGACTTTCGGAGTTCGCGCTTTAGCACAGTTATCAGAATCGGCTTTGAGAGGCCTTCGAAGGATGTTTCTATCGGATGCTTGTTGTGTTGTCACATTGATTTCGTTGTTGTGAGTTTCGGGGACGAAACTTCTTTTAGAAGAGGTCGAATATAATACCCGTATTATTTTTGGCTCCTGCATTTTCTCTTTCTCAATTCTATCGGCTCGCTTGTGTTCGTTGATACTTTCTGAACTTGTTCTGTATTTCGATTTCATCGTTCGAACGAGCTGTGATCTTGTTTTGGGTCGATCTGGTTATCGCCAGAACTTTCCGAGTTCGGTTCGATTCTTGTGAACCTTGTTCGGAAGTAACATCATTTGGTTCTACTAATTCTTTTATTCGAAGTGAATCGGATTTGGAACACTTGTGTTTTCGACTCTGTCGACTCGTTTATGTTCGTTGACATTTCTGAGCTTGTCCTGCCCCTTGCTTTTGTTGATCGAACGAGTGTAGTATTATTTTGGAATAACTCGTTTGTCGTTGTGACTTTTCTATTGCTATTCCCTTTCCTGTGGATCTTATATGAATGCACATCCTGTTGTTTTCACCGGATCATATATTGTCTCTAGTCGAGATGTGAACTTTGGAGTTGTTGTTTGAATTTTATTGTTTTTCGTGATTCGAACATGATTGTTCGATTTTTGTTGTCTCGACCGTTGTGGTTCGATCGTTTGATTGTTCGGTTTTTGTTGATCTCGTTTCGTGATTGTTGAGCGTTCAGACTCCTTCCTAATTTCCTTATATTCGGGAAATTTGTCTCGTTTTCGATCTTCCAACCCTTGGGCGGTGGAATTCCGTATTTCTTCAGCGATTGGGTCGCGTTTTGATTGATGTACCTTTGGGTGGTCAATCATATTGATTTTCGTTCGTTGTGTTTTGTGATTGTTCGGATAATCGACTTGGTTGTATTATCTGTTTGATGACGCTTGTCACTTGTTGGTTTTATTATGTCTCTATCGGTGGCGTTGTGTTGGTCGTTGTGGAGCTTGTTTTCACGCCGTATGTTCCTTTGCGTTTCTTGCAGCGTTTCGCCATCGGGCGTGAGTTTTCGGTTTTTGGGTATCTCGTCGAGTTTTCCTGACAGTGGATATTGCTTCTCCCTACTTGTTTTAAGTTTCTGGACGAAACTTCTTTTAAGGAGGGTAGAATGTAATATCCGCAATTTTCGATTTTCGGTAAATTTCTTTTTTTCGGCGTAAGTCCGTTTTGACGACTCGCTCATGACCGTTTCGTCATTCCGAGAATGATTAATTCCGCACTTTTTGTCATCCGAGCTCGTTTCGGTGTCGTTTTGTTGAGTTCCGTGCTTTTTAACGGTTTTTCCGCACTTGAGTTTGATTATTGCGAATCTCGTCCGAAACTGTTGTTTCGACTTTATCGTAAGTTCATTTAATGTTATTATTCATGTTGCGAGCTTTGGCTTGGCGTTTCGATCACGTATCGTGATTTTCGGGCGTTTTGGGCCATTTTCGTAATTTCCCAAAGTTTGGGGTAATCACTTTCCGTTGTCGAATTTCGAGCCTTCGGGTGGTCAGAATCGTGTGTTCTATTAGTGCTCGGATTCGTCTTTGCGAGTACTTCGTAACCGTATCTTCGATTCGTACTCAGGTTCGGGTTTTGGGGTCGTTCGGGCCGTCGGAGTTGGTCCCGGCCGAGTCATGGCCGGCATCTTTGGGCCAGCCCTGGCCGAGTAACGTACGGTAGTGATCGGCAGTTACGTACGTAAGGCCGGTTACGTACGTAAGGCCCTGGCCGGTTACGTACGTAACGCTTCCGGCATTTCCAGGCAGTGAGTTCGGCCATGGCCGGTTACGTACGTAAGCCATGGCCGGTTACGTACGTAACCCGGCCGGCAGTCGGCCTATTTAAGGCCTGGCAGCGTATTTCTCAGCCATTTCTCACTCGTTCTTCTTCTCTTCCGAGGCTGAGGTTGTGTTAATCATGGAGGAGTGTTGTTATACAATTAATCCATGAAGTTTTGAGGTTCATATCATCAATCATCCATCCAATAACATCCTCCGATCTACTGACCGTGCCGATTTCCTAGAAATCTAGTTTTGGGGAATTTGGGTATTTTGGTTGTTTTCGTCTGATTAATCCGATTTAACTTGGGATTATGATGGATTGATGATTATTTAGATGTTTTATATCTTTTCCCTTGTTATTCCATGGTTGGATCGTATCGATTTGTTGTTTTGGTCGAGTTCTTGGTCGACGCCTTGAAGGTGTCCGGTAGAATGTCATAGAGGGGTTTTCGGGCGTTCTACGATTATCCTTCCTCGTATGATTGTTGATTTATGGATTATATGTTGTTAGGGTCGAGTTTCTTGCGAAGAAACCAAGTTGAACCCTTCCGTTCGTTGTCGTTTTCCTTTTCGAAAACATCGGGCGTTTCGAAGCTTTCCGGTTGAGCCGTGTTCGTCGGGATACTTGCGTGCCGATTTTGAGGCAAGTACCTTGTCCATATAATTCTTGTTTTGTGGATATGATAATTGGTGATCGTCTAAATGTGTTTGTGTGGTCGTTTGAATTGAACTTTCAAAAGATTTGATTAGCCTTGTTAAAGGCCCTCTTTCAAAATGCGTGTGTTTTGTGAATGGTGTGGTTTTTGAACTATGTGAATTCTATGGATATGTTTGGTGTTGATGTTGCACTTGGTATTGCGTGTGGACATATATGATTTCTTTTCGGTGCGTTACGGTTTGACGTGGTGTGTTGCTAAGTGTTGTTGGCATTAACTCATGATTTGACATATTTGTGATTGTGGCAAATGCGAAACCCTTGTCGTTGTGAACTCTATGCATTGATGATTCGACCACAAGGTTATCAATTCGGGTAGGTCTGGAGAGGGCTCCGAGAATCGTCACTTGCGAGTGCGATGTCACGGTAACTTGTGGGTATATTCGATTGATGTTTACCGGGTAGGGACCCGTGAGGCCTCCGGCGGCGCGTTACTTGCGAGTACGGCCATTTGATATGATTTGACCATAAGGTTATCTAATCGGGTAGGTATGGAGAGGGCTCCGAGAATCGGTACTTGCGAGTACGATGTCAAGATAACTTATGGTTGTGATATGTTGTCATTTGTTTCGCTAGCCAGCTCGGGAGGGTCCTTCGAGGCCTCGGGTGGGATGTTTGTGGTGGCGTCCCAGTCCTAGGCGATGCGCGTGCGTGATTATGTTTCGTTAATTTTATGTCCGTTGAGGACACGTGATGTTGGGTTCTGACCCTGTAAATTGTTATCGGTTTTCTATTTGCGAAAACAAAACCTTTGGGCTGTGACCCTGTTGATTTTTGGAAATAGAAGGATTCGATAATCCTAAAGTTGTTTTCTATTAAAACTCTCGATGGCATTTTAAACGGTTTTATAAATTGTTTCCCTTGATTTATGATCTATCGGTTTTGGAGTGTTTTACCCAAACTCATGCCTCGGGAAGTACTTTTCGTTACGTTTGAATCTTTGAGGATTTCCTGGTTATTGTTATTCGTGGAATGTGAATTGTATGGCTCGTATTTTTGCACTTGTACTTGCACTAGCAAAACAGTGGAGTTTTGCTAACCCCCGAGTATTCGGGGGGGTGGATGTCTATTTTTGCATTCAGGTTTTGGAGCATAGCACAGGGTCAGCACGAAGGATGATGAAAGATGAACGATACTAATCAACGAGGATCCATTGATGTCGTATTGGTCTAGTTGTATTTTCTTTTCCGCTGCAGTATCTTTTCCCCGTTGTACAAGAGTTTATTGTATTTTGACCCCTGCGTGGGTATGTATTTGGAATTGAGTTGTATGTTATTATTGAAAGACCAAATCGGTCTACTGAGTCATTTTAGCCTTAAAGGCGATGTTTAGATGTTTGATTTTAGTTATCAGCCTGGTAGATACTCGAGGAGAGGGTCTACGGCGTGTAATATCCCTGAGTGGATTGGGGGTGTTACATAAATGGTATCGGAGCTTAGGTTGTGGAAACCTAGGTTGTCGGGTCAGTGGTGTCTGTTGAGTTTTGTCTCGTCGGATTTTATCTGACTGAGTCGTGTCGCGACGCGTCGTCTGAGTTGGTTGGTCGTGATTAGTATCGTGGGCGATCATCATCTTCGTGCGACCTGTGAATGTAAGTATCCCTTCTTTGTGTTGTGCCTCGTGTGACATGAGCCATTTTTATGATTATTTGTTAAGTGACGGAATCCTCTTATGGATTTTGATTTCGTGATATGTGGTTATTTGACTCCCATTTTTCGTTCATATGAGGAGTAGTGTTGCCGTCTTGTGCATGCTTGACTTTATTTCTTTTATCCGCTGCGTGAGTTCTTTTGTAATGGCTTTCGGTATTTTACCGACTGAGTTTTATTTCGAAAACCGATTCCTTAACCAAGTTTTTGGAATTACGGCCTTGATCGTTTTGGCGAAAGTCTTATGACGGTATTTATTATTTTCTAAATGGATTCTGTGAGTTTTTGAAATGTTACCGTCATCGGCCTTTTTGGCGTTTTTGTAAATGGTTTTTAGCCTGCTGGGTTCCGGCGCGGGACACACGGCACTATAATGTTCCGTGTAAGTACCTAAACTTTTTGGGCATTCTAGCCCATTGAATTATTTTTTAAAACCTTGAGTATCTTAGAAAACTAAAATTCGAGACGTACTTTTAAAACGAATTATTTTCTTGCGGTGTTTTCAAGGTGTTTTCTAATGCCGCAATACATTTCAAAAATTCTCCGGTTGAGGACCAAAAATATTTTGAGATATTTTCAAATGCAGTTGCTTAGACCCAAGGGTCGAATATTTTTGAAAGTTTGTCACTAAAAGAAAGGTGTCCTCATTTTTGTTCAAACGCAAGATGATTTTCAAAGTCTCGATAATGGTGTTTGTATTACTTTTTGTAAAATGATACTCAAGATCAACTATTGTTTCCAAACTGTTTTCAAAAGGTGGTTTTCGTTTTAAAACCTATCATTCCCTGCTTATGGACCGTAAATGCGTGTATGGTTTTCGAACTTTCGTTACGGTGTTAACCCCAATTGTGATTGAATTGGTGGCGTGAGCGCGAGTCGTTTGCCACGCATATATTTCGTTAGCCCTTGTGGGAGGTGTGATGACGATCCTTAATGTTGTCATTTCGTGGTGGCTTGCGTGTTTTCGCACCTGTGTGAGCTGTTAAAGCTTGGGTTTGTACGTTTGTGTACATATGTGCTTGTTTCATAATGTTTGTAATTATGTGCTGGTTATTGTTCGGGCCGTTGAGGTCGCCGAACGATACCGTCGTTGCTGTAGTGTTTGTTTGTATTATTTTACGATGATAATCGTTGTATATGATATGTATTATGATTCCTTGTTGTGCTGAGTTGGCATCTCCGCTATGTTGTTTTGCGACGTTATGCCCCATTGTATCTAGCATTTGTATTTTCTGTATGTCGAGCCGAGGCGTTTCAACCGTGATGTGCCGGGGCATGCACGTGTAAATTGTCCTTCTCGTCAGTAACACATTTCAAGTGTGGACTCGAGGGACACCGAATTCAGTTTTGCAAATTGACTACCAAGACTTTCGGAGTTCGCGCTTTAGCACAGTTATCAGAATCGGCTTTGAGAGGCCTTCGAAGGATGTTTCTATCGGATGCTTGTTGTGTTGTCACATTGATTTCGTTGTTGTGAGTTTCGGGGACGAAACTTCTTTTGGAAGAGGTCGAATATAATACCCGTATTATTTTTGGCTCCTGCATTTTCTCTTTCTCAATTCTATCGGCTCGCTTGTGTTCGTTGATACTTTCTGAACTTGTTCTGTATTTTGATTTCATCGTTCGAACGAGCTGTGATCTTGTTTTGGGTCGATCTGGTTATCGCTGTAACTTTTCCGAGTTCGGTTCGATTCTTGTGAACCTTGTTCGGAAGTAACATCATTTGGTTCTACTAATTCTTTTATTCGAAGTGAATCGGATTTGGAACACTTGTGTTTTCGACTCTGTCGACTCGTTTATGTTCGTTGACATTTCTGAGCTTGTCCTGCCCCTTGCTTTTGTTGATCGAACGAGTGTAGTATTATTTTGGAATAACTCGTTTGTCGTTGTGACTTTTCTATTGCTATTCCCTTTCCTGTGGATCTTATATGAATGCACATCCTGTTGTTTTCACCGGATCATATATTGTCTCGAGTCGAGATGTGAACTTTGGAGTTGTTGTTTGAATTTTATTGTTCTTCGTGATTCGAACATGATTGTTCGATTTTTGTTGTCTCGACCGTTGTGGTTCGATCGTTTGATTGTTCGGTTTTTGTTGATCTCGTTTCGTGATTGTTGAGCGTTCAGACTCCTTCCTAATTTCCTTATATTCGGGAAATTTGTCTCGTTTTCGATCTTCCAACCCTTGGGCGGTGGAATTCCGTATTTCTTCAGCGATTGGCTCGCGTTTTGATTCATGTACCTTTGGGTGGTCAATCATATTGATTTTCGTTCGTTGTGTTTTGTGATTGTTCGGATAATCGACTTGGTTGTATTATCTGTTTGATGACGCTTGTCACTTGTTGGTTTTATTATGTCTCTATCGGTGGCGTTGTGTTGGTCGTTGTGGAGCTTGTTTTCACGCCGTATGTTCCTTTGCGTTTCTTGCAGCGTTTCGCCATCGGGCGTGAGTTTTCGGTTTTTGGGTATCTCGTCGAGTTTTCCTGACAGTGGATATTGCTTCTCCCTACTTGTTTTAAGTTTCGGGACGAAACTTCTTTTAAGGAGGGTAGAATGTAATATCCGCAATTTTCGATTTTCGGTAAATTTCTTTTTTTCGGCGGAAGTCCGTTTTGACGACTCGCTCATGACCGTTTCGTCATTCCGAGAATGATTAATTCCGCACTTTTTGTCATCCGAGCTCGTTTCGGTGTCGTTTTGTTGAGTTCCGTGCTTTTTAACGGTTTTTCCGCACTTGAGTTTGATTATTGCGAATCTCGTCCGAAACTGTTGTTTCGACTTTATCGTAAGTTCATTTAATGTTATTATTCATGTTGCGAGCTTTGGCTTGGCGTTTCGATCACGTATCGTGATTTTCGGGCGTTTTGGGCCATTTTCGTAATTTCCCAAAGTTTGGGGTAATCACTTTCCGTTGTCGAATTTCGAGCCTTCGGGTGGTCAGAATCGTGTGTTCTATTAGTGCTCGGATTCGTCTTTGCGAGTACTTCAGAACCGTATCTTCGATTCGTACTCGAGTTCGGTTTTGGGGTCGTTCGGGCCGTCGGAGTTGGTCCCGCCGAGTCATGGCCGGCATCTTTGGGCTGCCAGCCACCGCCGAGTAACGACGGTAGTGATCGCGATACGCACGTAAGGCCGGTTACGTCGTAAGGCCCTGGCCGATTACGCACGTAACGCTCCGCATTTCCGAGTGAGTTCGCCATGGCCGGTTACGTACGTAAGCCATGGCCGGTTACGTACGTAACCCGGCCGGCAGTCGGCCTATTTAAGGCCTGGCAGCGTATTTCTCAGCCATTTCTCACTCGTTCTTCTTCTCTTCCGAGGCTGAGGTTGTGTTAATCATGGAGGAGTGTTGTTATACAATTAATCCATGAAGTTTTGAGGTTCATATCATCAATCATCCATCCAATAACATCCTCCGATCTACCGAATCAGGTCAGATTTCCTAGAAATCTAGTTTTGGGGAATTTGGGTATTTTGGTTGTTTTCGTCTGATTAATCCGATTTAACTTGGGATTATGATGGATTGATGATTATTTAGATGTTTTATCTCTTTTCCCTTGTTATTCCATGGTTGGATCGTATCGATTCGTTGTTTTGGTCGAGTTCTTGGTCGACGCCTTGAAGGTGTCCGGTAGAATGTCATAGAGGGGTTTTCGGGCGTTCTACGATTATCCTTCCTCGTATGATTGTTGATTTATGGATTATATGTTGTTAGGGTCGAGTTTCTTGCGAAGAAACCAAGTTGAACCCTTCCGTTCGTTGTCGTTTTCCTTTTCGAAAACATCGGGCGTTTCGAAGCTTTCCGGTTGAGCCGTGTTCGTCGGGATACTTGCGTGCCGATTTTGAGGCAAGTACCTTGTCCATATAATTCTTGTTTTGTGGATATGATAATTGGTGATCGTCTAAATGTGTTTGTGTGGTCGTTTGAATTGAACTTTCAAAAGATTTGATTAGCCTTGTTAAAGGCCCTCTTTCAAAACGCGTGTGTTTTGTGAATGGTGTGGTTTTTGAACTATGTGAATTCTATGGATATGTTTGGTGTTGATGTTGCACTTGGTATTGCGTGTGGACGTATATGATTTCTTTTCGGTGCATTACGGTTTGACGTGGTGTTTTGCTAAGTGTTGTTGGCATTAACTCATGATTTGACATATTTGTGATTGTGGCAAATGTGAAACCCTTGTCGTTGTGAACTCTATGCATTGATGATTCGACCACAAGGTATCAATTCGGGTAGGTCTGGAGAGGGCTCCGACAATCGTCACTTGCGAATGCGATGTCACGATAACTTGTGGGTATATTCGATTGATGTTTACCGGGTAGGGACCCGTGAGGCCTCCGGCGGCGCGTTACATGCGAGTACGGCCATTTGATATGATTTGACCATAAGGTTATCTAATCGGGTAGGTCTGGAGAGGGCTCCGAGAATCGGTACTTGCGAGTACGATGTCAAGATAACTTATGGTTGTGATATGTTGTCATTTGTTTCGCTAGCCAGCTCGGGAGGGTCCTTCGAGGCCTCGGGTGGTATGTCTGTGGTGGCCTCCCGGTCCTAGGCGATGCGCGTGCGTGATTACGTTTCGTTGATTTTATGTCCGTTGAGGACACGTGATGTTGTGTTCTGACCCTGTAAATTGTTATCAGTTTTCTATTTGTGAAAACAAAACCTTTGGGCTGTGACCCTGTTGATTTTTGGAAATAGAAGGATTCGATAATCCTAAAGTTGTTTTCTATTAAAACTCTCGATGTCATTTTAAACGGTTTTATAAATTGTTTCCCCTGATTTATGATCTATTGGTTTTGGAGTGTTTTACCCAAACTCATGCCTCGGGAAGTACTTTTCGTTACGTTTGAATCTTTGGGGATTTCCTGGTTATTGTTATTCGTGGAATGTGAATTGTATGGCTCGTATTTTTTGCACTTGTACTTGCACTAGCAAAACAGTGGAGTTTTGCTAACCCCCGAGTATTCGGGGGGTGGATGTCTATTTTTGCATTCAGGTTTTGGAGCATAGCACAGGGTCGGCACGAAGGATGATGAAAGATGAACGATACTAATCACACGAAGATCCGTTGATGTCGTATTGGTCTAGTTGTATTTTCTTTTCTGCTGCAGTATCTTTTCCCCGTTGTACGAGAGTTTATTGTATTTTGACCACTGCGTGGGTATTGTTTGGAATTGAGTTGTATGTTATTATTGAAAGACCAAATCGGTCTACTGAGTCATTTTAGCCTTAAAGGCGATGTTTAGATGTTTGATTTTAGTTATCAGCCTGGTAGATCCTCGAGGAGAGGGTCTACGGCGTGTAATATCCCTGAGTGGATTGGGGGTGTTACATTTTCGACCTACTCATACGGACGCGATTTGGAGGATGTAAAAGCTATAAATAAGGGTTTAAGACCCTAATTAACTATCTTTGATCTTTTGGATCTTAAGCTTGGAATCAGAGAGGAGAGACGGCAGAAGATGAGGGAAGCAGAAGACTTCAAGAGCAGAGGGCGGAAGCCGAAGAACGGAGGAATCCGAGCTTCATCTGCGTTTGATTTTAATGCTTTCATCCATTTATTCTGTATTTTCAATTATTAGTATGTCAGTCTAAAACTCTAATCTAGGATTTTGATGAAACTTACGTTTTGACGGATTTTGCTTGAGGTTATCTAATTAATTACCTTTTTGTTGAGTTTTCCCAATCGTGTTTAATGCTTGCAATTATCTGGCCAATAGTTGTATTGATTTAATCATTCAATTCGAATCGGGAGAGGAGAATTGGTGAGGAACTATTGGTGAGGACCGTTTTATTCTGTGAGATAGGAATATACTCATAGGAACTACGTGGCCTTTTGGAGATTTTATGCTTTTTTGCCTATTGACGAATTAATTCACCTAGGAATAGAGTGCGTTATTCGCCTTTAGAAAATCTAGTGACCTCGGGAGAGGCGGTAGAATACATTAGCAATCTCCGCCTTCAATAAATTGGGAAAATTATTTACTACGGATAATCGAGTGTAAATTCGGATAAACTGAGGTGGATTCAGAATCCTAGACTTATTCATTATTTGATTTCCTTTTATTCAAGCCATCATTTTCTACTGTTTAGTCTTTTAATAATTCTTTTAGTAATTAATTACAAAACCCAAATTCGATTGTTCGAATAAAACTGGAATACATAAAAATCGGTAGTTAGTGATTCAGTCCTCGTGGGAACGATACTCACTCATCACTTTATTACTTGTAAACGATAACGTGCACTTGAGTGTAAGAAATAATCGCAAAATTCATAGATAAAAGCTGATAAAAAAAGGTTAAAAGGCTAATAAAAGTTAGGGTTGTATTGAATTTATCTCCAGGTATGCTGTCAGGTTTTTGGGTCATATTGAAAGGGGTCCATTAATGATACCAACGTGTTTCTCAGTGATTCTTAAGTCTAAAATCAAGTTATGGAAAAGTACTTTCTGAATATGTAAGTCTTGTAATTTTTAGAAGTCGAGAAAATGTCTTTTCTGATTTTACAAGTTCAAGTGCAAACATATCAATTAGTAATCCGAATTTCAACCTTGGTTTATAATTTTTGTTTTGAAATCAGTAAGGAATCATTAACTCAAATTGGACAGGGCTTAAATATAAGATGTGTTTGGCCTCTGTGATTTTTGGTGGAATTTTTAGAGTAGCATATCATGGTCTCTTAATTGCTTACTTTTTGAGTCTCAGATCTGTCACCGATTCTGGACTAGTTTTGATAAGGAATTTTTGTTCTATAGCTATACTACCCGGAAATTCTACAAAAATTACGCAAAGTAGAAAGTATATGTACCTACCTTGGGTAATTTTTCTAATGCTGCAGGAGGTGCACAAGTATACATTAAAAAATCCGGAAATGTGATACATGTTTTGATATTAAAAGCTGAGTTTTCTTAAAAAGGTGGTTACACACTCAAAGTCTATTATATTACTAAAATTAGTAACCAAATTCATTTGGACTTAAAGTAATACTTGGTTATTGATCCGTATAGGTTCCGTGAAGCAGGAGTGATCCTGTATCTTGTGATCCATCTATCTTTGTTTACTTTTGCTGTTGAATAAGGTACAGATATTCCGTACTCTTTCAGCAAGAGTACAACTACTTTCTCTCTCATGACCTTTCTCTCTCTTCTATATTATTTGCCTATCTTATTTTGGACTGTTGATATTCGAACTCTTTGTTTGAACCTTTGACATTGCATCTTTGATTTAATACATGTGATTTGAACCTTTGATATTAGCCCTTTGATTATTCGAACCTTTGACATTGAACTTTGACTATATGATTATAACCTACACTTTGATTTGGACTTGTACTTTTTGACCCTTCAATATTTACCCAGGTAATATCTGTTCCCAGTTATGGGGGGTCCATGACCGTAGCATTGATGCACCAATGTTATGAATCTAGTGTGGTTGGAGAGATGTACCACACCGTCCCTTATCTGATATCTGTTATGGCCATTATTATGATTATGAATTGTTTGCAGGGGCGTATGGATGCATCCTAGATTTGTTTGTTATTTGTTTGGGCTACTATGATGATATGGATATATATTATATTTTTTTGATGATTGGGCATGCGTGCATGCAGTCCCTTCACATTTTGGTATAGAAACAAGAGATAGAAACAAGAGAGAACTCTTTTTCTAAACACACTCAATTTATTTCTTACCTTCAAGATGATTTAATACATAAGAGAGTAATCTATTTATAGAAAAAAATACAATATGAAATGATAATGTGAATGGTTGAATGTTGAATGTTGAATGGTTGGATGGTTGAATGTTGAATGTTGAATGGTTGAATGTTGAATTCAATTCTTCTAGATGGTGGCTTTGAATCATACTCCCCGGGTTACAAAGAACTCGCCCTCGAGTTTAATCTGCTTCATTATATAAATAAGGTGAAAGATCAGCGATGTTGAAAGTTGCAGAAACACCATATGTTCCAGGTAGTTCCACCTTGTAAGCATTGTCGTTGATTTTCTAGACAATTTTGAATGGCCCATCAGCTCTAGGGGACAACTTGGCATTTGGTTGAATTAGAAAACGTTCTTTTCGCAAATGAATCCAGACCAAATCTCCAACTTTAAAAATTTGTTTCTTCCGATGTTTGTCATGCTGAGTTTTATATTTCGAATTTTGTTTTTGAATCCTTTCTCGAACTTGTTCATGTAGTTTCTTGATTTCCTTTGCTCGACTATCTGCATCTGAATTGAATTGTTGTTTGTCAGTTGACGGAGTCAGATCAAGTGGACTAAGAGGTCGGGTGCCATATACTACTTCAAATGGACATTTTCCCGTGGCTTGATTAGGTGAATTATTGTAGGCAAATTCAACCTGAGGAAGAATAAGATCCCATTGCTTCAAACTTTTACCAACAAAACATCGAAGTAAATTTCCCAATAGACGGTTGATAGCTTCGGTTTGTCCATCTGTCTGTGGATGACTGGCACTACTGAACTGAAGCTTAGTTTCCATCTTCTTCCATAAAGTTCTCCAAAAATGACTTAAAAATTTCACATCTCGATCAGAAGTGATAGTTTTTGGAATTCCATGAAGACGGACTATTTCTTTGAAATACAAATCAGCAACTTGAACAGCATCATTAGTATTCTGATAGGGAATGAAATGAGCCATCTTTGAAAATTTGTCTACCACAACCATGATTGAATCTTTCCAGCGTTGACTTCATGGTAGTCCTAAAATGAAATCCATGCTAACATCTTCCCCTGGTGATTCTGGTACTGGAAGTGGCATATATAATCCGGTATTTTGTCGTTTAGATTTAGCCAAATGACAGATTCTGCATCGTTGTATATGCCGATGATATCTCTTTCCAGTCTTGGCCAATAAAATTTCTCCTTCACCAGGGCCACCGTTTTATCTTGGCCAAAGTGACCTGCTAATCCTCCGTCATGGGCTTCCCAGATAATGGCTTCTCGCAGTGAACATTGAGGAATACACAAAGTTTTCCCTTTGAATAAAAATCCTTCATGCTAGTAGTCTTGGGAGGATTACAATTCAGTAGCATCCCATATTTTCTGAAAGTCATGATCATCCGGGTACAACTCCTTGATCATTTCAAAGCCAACTACTTTTGTTTGGAGGGTAGAAAGCAGAGCATGGCGCCTACTGAGGGCATCTGACACAATATTTTGAACTCCAGCCTTGTGCTTGATCAAAAAAGGATAAGACTATAAAAACTCACTCCAAGCAGCATGTCGACGGCTAATCTTATGTTGAGAGTTCAAGTGTTTTAAAGCTTCATGATCAGAATAAAGAATAAATTCTTTATTCAACAGGTAATGACTCCAATGGTGCAAAGCACGAACAATTGCATAAAAATCCTTGTTGTATGTTGAATATCGAAGTTTAGCATCGTTGAGATTTTCACTGAAGAAGGCTATAGAATGACCTTCTTGACTTAAAACAGCACCAATTCCAGTGTTGGAAGCGTCACAGCTAACTTCAAATACTTGATCAAAATTGGGATGAGCTAATACTGGTGCTTCAGTCAAACATTTCTGCAGCTTGTCAAAACTTTTCGGCGCGGCTTCAGTACATTGAAACTTGTCTCCTTTTATGCAATCTGTAAGTGGGGCGGCAACTGAACTGAAGTTTTTTATGAATCTCATGTAAAAAGAAGATAATCCATGGAAACTTCTTACTTCACGGATTGATTGTGGGATAGGCCAACTATTAATTGCTTCCATCTTTTCAGGATCAACTCGTATGCCTTCAGAGGTGATGATATAACCAAGAAAACTAACTTCATTGGTCAAGAAAGAACATTTCCTCAAGTTAGCATATAGTTTTTATTCACGAAGAGTTTGTAGCACTTGTCGAAGGTGCTCCAAGTGTTCGTCTTTATCCTTACTAAAGATCAAAATGTCATCAGAATAGACGACGACAAATTTACCAATAAAAGGTCAGAGAACTTGATTCATGAGTCGCATGAATGTACTCGGGGCATTGGATAACCCAAAAGGCATAACAGTCCATTCATAAAGACCATCTCTGGTTTTAAAGGCAGTCTTCCATTCATCTCCGGGTCGAATTCTGATCTGATGGTATCCACTTCGAAGATTAATATTTGAAAAGATAGTGGAACCATGTATCTGATCTAGCAAATCATAAAGTATGGGAATTGGAAATCTATACTTGATGGTAATTTTGTTGACAGCCCGACTATCAACACACATTCTCCAGCTTCCGTCTTTCTTAGGGACTAGAATGGCAGGAACCGCACACGGAATAACACTTTCATGTATTAATCCTTGTTTTAATAGTCCTTCCACTTGACTTTGAATTTTTGCATGCTCCCGAGGACTCATTCTGTAGGCTGGTCTGTTTGGAATCACTGCTCCTGGAATGAAATCAATGGCATGCTGGATGTCTCGCATTGGTGGTAGTCCAGATGGAATTTCTTTTGGTACCACATCGGGAAACTCCTCAAGTAGTTGTTTAATTTCTACTTGAATAGTAGTCTCCTTATTTAACTCGAATTATAGAATCAAGCTCATGGTTTGAACTTCCTCTACAGCTTCTTTCAGTTGTTCCTTCGTGACTAGGGAAACCAACGATTTGACCTCATTCTTGTTTTTATCAAGCTCACTCCGCGGCAGAGTAGATATCTTTATTTTTACCCCATCTTTAACAAAAGAGTAGGTGTTTTCATAACCGTCATAAAGTACTCGACGATCATACTGCCATGGTCTGCCTAGGAGAAGATGACAGGCATCCATAGGCACAACATCACACCAAACTTGATCCTGGTACTTCTGACCAATCGAAAATGTCACAAGGCATCGTTTGTCAACTTTTATTGTACTTCTTTTATTGAGCCAATGCAACTTGTAGGGGTGTGGATGAATCTCGGTTGGTAGATCCAACTTTCTACCATGTAACTCGAAATGACATTTTCGCAACTTCCATTATCGATAATGACATCACAAATTTTTTTAGCGGAAGTGCAACAGGTGTGGAAAAAATTTTGCCTCAACCAAGGTTCTTCGTTTGTGGTCATTGTATGTAGGCTCCGTCTGATTACTAAAGATTCACCATGGTCAACAACAGTAATTTCTTCATCATATATTGGATCTATATCCTTTTCTCCTTCGGATTCTTCTCGAGCCTCGTCTTCCTCAGATACTTCATAGGCTTCTCCTTTGATAATTGTAATAGTTCTTCGGTTTAGATAGTTGGAGTCAATGTGACCAAAACCTTGGCATTTTAAACATTTTATGGCCTTGGTTTTGTTTTCAGTAGAAGTGGGTTTTGACAATGGGTTTGTTGGTGGGTGTTTTGCGGGTGTAAGGTGGTTGGTTTGATGGGGAGAAACTTCTATAAGTGTATCTTTTGGGTGATTGGTTCTCTACTCGTATATCAAGATGAATAACATCTTCTAACGACCAATATTGTTGAAGTTCAACACGATCAGCAATATCGGTGTTTAATCCTCCAAGATATCTAGCTATGGTCTGCTCCTCTTTTTCTTGTATATCACACTGCATCATCAGCTTCTCAAATTCTCTTGTGTAATCTTCGACTGATAAATTCTTATGACGAAGATTTTGCAGTTGGATGAATTTATCTTGGTAATATTGAGGAGGAAGGAACATTCTGGTTAATTCCTTTTGCATTTTCTCCCATGTCTTGATCTTACTTTTTCCTTCTCGATCTCGCCTTTTCTTAAGGTTTTCCCACCAAATAGAAGCATGTTTCTTTAACTTCACAGCAATAATTTTTACCTTTTTCTCGTCTGGAATCTCCTTGTACTCAAACACTCTTTCGACTGTATGAAGCCAATCAATGAAATCATCCGGTTGAAGTCTTCCTTCAAAGTCAGGAATGTCAACTTTGATGTCATCATGTCTAATCGGCGGTCTTTGGGGATGTCGGTTTCTAGGTACTGAAGAATCACTGGAAGAGTTTTCATCTTCGAACTGTTGTTGGCGTTCATTTAATAAGACTTGTTGGGCCTGCAACGCGTCTTGTAATTCCTGAATTTGTCTCCGAATGTTCGCCATTTCAATGTCTCGTAGAGGTTGTGTTCGCGGAGGAATGTTGCAAAATGAATAAAATTGTAAAACACTTGTTTCTGATGTGGAGGTTTTTTCTTTTTTTCGGGTCAACTCTGACTATGACTGGTCAAACTTTGACTGATGATGTCACAGTGAGGTGGCAGTGAGGTGGCGTGGCATTGAGGTGGCGCTAAGGTGGCTCTCTTGACAAGTGGCGTGAAGAGAGTGGTTGACGGTGTGACGTGGCACTATGATGTGGATGGTGACGTGTCGTCGTCTTCAACCTCAAATTTCCGACAGTTTTTCCGGAAGCAGTTCTGCACTTTCCGGCCACTGGAATTTTTCCGGCGGATTTTCCGGCTACGAGAAATTTTCAGGCGAATTTTCCGGTGACCTTCGTGGCGGCGGGTGGAGGCTCCGCTGGACGCGAAACTTGGGTTCCCAAGGTTTTTCGACGTTGAGAACGTGATGGCGGCATTAATTTTGTGAAAATATGGCCGCAAAGTGGAGTTTTTGGCAGACGACTCTTTCTCACCAAAAAACACTCAACTTTCCGTTGATTTTTTCACTCAAACTTAACTCCGGGATCTAAGAACTTGCTCCGGTACCAATATGGTATAGAAACAAGAGATAGAAACAAGAGAGAACTCTTTTTCTAAACACACTCTGTTGGCCACTAAGTATACTGGATACAGTTTGGGAAATAGTTTAAACAACAAACTGTACGGATTTTAAGTCTGAGTGCGTAGCGGAAGTCTTAGATACAGTAGGTTGCTGTGGATACAGCAAGTAAATGTATAGTGTATACTCAATTAATCACAGTAATTAAAACAGTAAAAACTGATGGTAAATAGCACAGTAATTAAAGTGGTTCGAGGTAAACCCCTCTACGTCCACTGGTCCTCCACACAGGAGTAAAAAGTTTATTATAATTACTATGTACACAACTACGTAATTATAACAACACACAATCAATATATCATTCACACAGATTGATATAAAGATCTTAGCTTCAATCGTTCACACAGATTGGTTTTGAGCTAATGCTTTGACTTGCTTCTTCACACACAGTTCTGAAGCTTCGTCTTCTTCAATGCAAATCTTTCACACACAGTTCCGGAGAAGCACAGATTGCTCAGTCCACACAGGGCTGATCTGGGTTTGTTCAAAGTATAGAACAGATGGTGAACAACAACTTTGACTTTAAGAGCTTTCAGCTGATGAAGTGTTGTTCAGGATGATGAGCACTGTATATCTCTTTTGATCTGAGTTGCAGTAAGCTTTGGAGATATGTTTTGCTCTGATAATTATTTCGATATCTTGGGTAACTGATCTTCAGCATCTTGATGTGATATATATTGTCTCTGAAATATATATATCC
The DNA here is from genome assembly GCA_033398695.1 of Orobanche coerulescens. Lineage (NCBI taxonomy): Eukaryota > Viridiplantae > Streptophyta > Magnoliopsida > Lamiales > Orobanchaceae > Orobanche > Orobanche coerulescens. The sequence continues at coordinate 57,682,448 of CM065805.1, read as the reverse complement.
GTTGAGATGTATCTGTTTGAGTGAGATTCCGTTCCAACGGGATTATAACACGATCCGGATATAGCGGGATTTGAAGATCTGTTGACTGACAGTATTTAAATACTTTATCCTTGAGTATTTAAATACTTCTTTATTCAACGGGACTTGACTTCTGGAGATTCCTTCTTTGTCCTGTTGTGAGTGTAATATCCGCAATTTTCGATTTTCGGTAAATTTCTTTTTTCGGCCGGAATCCATTTTGACGACTCGCTCATGACCGTTTCGTCATTTCGAGAATGATTAATTCTGCACTTTTTGTCATCCGAGTTCGTTTCGGTATCGTTTTGTTGAGTTCCGTGCTTTTTAGCGACTTTTCCGCACTTGAGTTCGATTCTTGCGAATCTCGTCTGAAACTGTTGTTTCGAGTTTCTCGTAAGTTCATTTAATGTTATTATTCATGTTGCGAGCTTTGGGTTGGTGTTTTGATCGCGTATCGTGATTTTCGGACGTTTTGGGCCATTTTCGTATTTTCCCAAAGTTTTGGGTAATTACTTCCGTTGTTGAATTCCGAGCCTTCGGGTGGTCGGAATTGTGTGTTCTCTTAGCTGTTAGATTCGTCTTTGCGAGTACGTCGTAACCGTATCATCGATTCGTATTCAGGTTCGGGTTTCGGGGTCGTTCGGGCCGTCGGAGTTGGCCCCGGCCGAGTCATGGCCGGCAACACAGGCCTGTGCCGCACTAGCCGAGTCACGGCCGGTAGTGCTCGGCAGATTCTGGCCGAGTCACGGCCGGCAGTGCTCGGCAGTTTCTGGCCGAGCAGTCCGTGGGCCGCGGCACATGCTGGCAGGGCCGCGGCACACTCTGTGTGTCACGGGGTGCGGCTCACTGAGGTTCAGGCCGTCAAATTCGTGCAGCGGATCACGAATCACCCGTGCGCCTAGGAAACTTCCGAGTCTCCGTCCGTCTACCATCTACGAGATTTCATATAGTACCAACATTAGAGATATCATGCACTGGTCCATTGTGCTGCGTAAAACGCTAGGCACCCGCCTGTCCTTTGCCTCCGACCGACTAAGGGCCGGTATCTCATACCCTTCAAGCTTAACCCACAATGGCACACGGCACTAAGGGTCACTCGCATGCCCGAAGTGCAATTCCTCGTGCTCGCAACTCACTCGGGACGTCCTAGGTGCAGTACCTTGGCGCCCTTGAGAGTACCTCACCCGAGACGGACAACCTTTTAGATCTTGGCTTAGATTCATGCCATCAATATATATTTGGACTTAATGATGTTTGGGACTACTTCGCATACCGACATATTACCTTTAATCCGCAATGTGGTGTTGTCTCGCAACCACATGTACAAGCCAACGATCCCCCGCAGCATAGCCTGAACCGATAGCTAATGCTTACGAGTAAGCTCACGAGGCGTATGATTTAAGCGAGTGCCTCGATTGCCCAATCGATATAGAAGAAGTGTTATATGGCCGACGGCATCCCTCCGGTCACACTAGAGCCTCCATGCCAACCTTAAGCCCAACGCAGACCCCAAAAGTCCTACGCCGCCCTAACGATTTCCAACTCGCTCGGGAACTCTTCGCACACTTCGAATGCTTAGAGTTGGCTCCCTAGAGGCCCCTCTTACCTCTTGGAATATTGCACGCTTGGTGCTCGACAGCACGAGGAAGACTGGCCGCTTGCCCACCATTGCCCATCTAAGGACTGTCCCCCCTATAATAGGCTTAGACAAATATTCCCTTGTAATTGCACTAGACATTGATTGGCCGAGGAAGCACATCGGGTGTAACTCCCTCATACGAACTCCAAATCCTTATCCGCTTGAACCGTAGAGTAGCTTACGATATTATCTATAAGTCCTCAAAGTTTCAGCCCCATCGGATACTCGAGGAGTGAGGAATTGCCTCTGCAATATTCTGAAACTACTACAATGCCACTGCACTGCAGCATCTCGATCCTTCGCATCGTTCGCTACTCAAACGGAACCGTCTAGTTGTGAAACTTGGTGGAGACCTTACCAACACTCAAAGGAACTCCCCATTACAAGCATTTCACGAAACTCTTCTCCTAATGCCCTCTTCTCAACGACTCAAGTTCCTGCTCGCGCACGGACACACTCCGGACGCTGACCACTGTCGCACGTCCCCAACCTTATTCGTGTCGCAAGGCAACTATCCAACATAATCCTCTGTAAGTCCGGGGCAATACCGGGTACTCCGAATAATATGGAAATCGCCCTGTGACATCCTCCCCCTCTCGATCCGTTGACGTCCTCGTCAACGCATGCACACACGACCTGCTCTATGTACATGTGCTTCCCATCTCATCATGAAAATACTTGGGCAACGAACCCGACACACTACCTCCATCTCTCGGATGTTGCCTCTATCTCGGCGCACACCCACTCTAATCTTGGCAGGAATCATTCTCTCCATGCCTCGATATAACCGAAAACCAACCGATGGTGTTAGATTGCCACTCTAGCTCAAATCAAGCTACTCCCTCATTGTCAAGTCCGAGACTAGCGACAAGTTCTCCGAATTAAACCGGGTCGATTTGCCTGAACGTCTGGAGTACATGATACTTATAAGAGTGCTCACTAACACCAAGAACCCATCCAAAGGATCCTTGCGCTCCGCTCAAAACACCACCGCGGCTGCCCTCTCAAAAATCCTTAGTAACCATACCCCATAATACGGATTCCGAATTCTATCAAGCACGAGCCAAACCCAATCTGAAACTCTGTAAGACAAGTGCCCTCTAGCACAAGTCGAAAGAGGCCTGCACGGCTGCTCACAGATCACTACTCTCGGCCCTCACGCCACCGCACTTCTACGTCAAGGAGCTTGAAGGCTGTACACGTGATCAACGCACCCTCCCCCGCTCGAAGGTGATGCCTAACTCTCGGTACACCGCATCACCGGCCATCTGACCTGGCGTGACGAAAACTCAAGGGTTGGTATCTCTGGTCATCTGACTCAGACGAAGACACGAACCCAGGCCATCTGGCCTAACTCGTAACCTAGCCATCTGGCCTTATTGCTCAATGCACAATTGTGTACTCTGTACGAGCACACCTCATTCAGCTTGCTCCCATCAGAAATCCTTCAACCAATAGGTCCCGTTAATTGGCTTCCAAATCACTTCCAAGAACATCCATCTCAGAATCGCTAACATGTGTGTCCTAGATGGACACACCTCTGCGGTAACCAAGGAGCCCAATGCTCCATATAACTCAGTCCCTTTCAAAAAAATCCCTCAACCACAGAGCCCATACTCTAGGCTTTGGAATCCTCTTAAGGAACATCGTTCTTGAATCAGCCCATTCTGTGCTCTTAAGTGACGCACTTCCTCTCGAGAGTCTGGCCCTCCCCCACTCATGTTGGAGGCCAGACCCAAATCTCTTGTCCCTCATAGACTGCTGGGACATGCAACACCACACTTGGAGCATGCCCATTCTCATATCTGCCCGACTCGAACCAGGAAGACTGAACACTCCACTCTTGCAACTCCCGTGGTGGCTGTGTTACGATTGCACCTCATGTGCGAAAGCGATTTGCGCATAACAATTCAAATCTCAGTAACCAATGTAACCGATGCACCTTAAGTGCTATGACGCTTGCGCGCACTATAATTCAGCACAAGTTTTGCACCTGAACGTGCTGTGACGGATTCCCGAACTGAAGTTCTCGCACAAATAGGTCTCAAACCCAAATCACCTCTCAATCTGCGGCGCTACGCAAACATGGCTGCAACTTGGCAGACGTGGATACTGCACACCACCCGGCTCACCGGCATGTCTCCTTCTAGGAGATCAAGATGTCTTATAAGCCCAAAAAAATAGGCCAACATAAAGTTTCTGATCAGATTATACCAACACCGTTACTCACGCGTCCGCAATTTACCGATGAGAATGTCCCCCTCACATTCACCAGCTGCCAACCGTACTCGCAGAGAATAAATACAGTCATTAAACACGTCGTAACTCGGTTACTACCATTCACCGGAATCACTAATGCCAACAACTCGCACCGAACAAAGTCTTCGAACATCACCGACAGAAACCATACAACCAGGGTACTACCATTCGCCCAATTGCAAAGCCAACTCGAGGTACTACCATTCGCTCAAGTCCCACTGCCAACTTAATTCTCAACTCTGCCACAATACGTAAGAACGCACTGCAAGCCCTTTGCTAAAATGCCACTACAATGGCTAATCAAAAAAAAATTTTGGCACAATTTTGGTATCCGGTTCTCAAGGGAAGAAAGATATTCAACAAAGCTCAACTGAAACCTGGATGCGACATTCCGGGATCCGATACCACTTGTCACGGGGTGCGGCTCACTGAGGTTCAGGCCGTCAAATTCGTGCAGCGGATCACGAATAACCCGTGCGCCTAGGAAACTTCCGAGTCTCCGTCCGGCTACCATCTACGAGATTTCATATAGTACCAACATTAGAGATATCATGCACTGGTCCATTGTGCTGCATAAAACGCTAGGCACCCGCCTGTCCTTTTGCCTCCGACCGACTAAGGGCCAGTATCTCATACCCGTCAAGCTTAACCCGCAATGGAACTCGGCACTAAGGGTCACTCGCCTGCCCGAAGTGCAATTCCTCGTTCTCGACACTCACTCGGGACTTCCTAGGTGCAGTACCTTGGCACCCTTGAGAGTACCTCACCCGAGACGGACAACCTTTTAGATCTTGGCTTAGATTCATGCCATCAATAGATATTTTCCCTTCATGATGTTTGGGACTACTTCGCATATATACCGACATATTACCTTTAATCCGCAATGTGGTGTTGTCTCGCAACCACATGTACAAGCCAACGATCCCCCGCAGCATAGCCTGAACCGATAGCTAATGCTTACGAGTAAGCTCACGAAGCGTATGATTTAAGTGAGTGCCTCGATTGCCCAATCGACATAGAGGAAGTGTTATATGGCTGACGGCATCCCTCCGGTCACACTAGAGCCTCCATGCCAACCTTAAGCCCAACGCAGACCCCAAAAGTCCTATGCCGCCCTAACGATTTCCAACTCGCTCGGGAACTCTTCGCACACTTCGAATGCTTAGAGTTGGCTCCCTAGAGGCCCCCATTACCTCTAGGAAGATGGCACGCTTGGTGCTCGACAGCACGAGGAAGACTGGCCGCTTTCCCACCATTGCCCATCTAAGGACTGTCCCCCCTATAATAGGCTTAGACAAATATTCCCTTGTAATTGCACTAGATATTGATTGGCCGAGGAAGCACATCGGGTGTAACTCCCTCATACGAACTCCAAATCCTTATCCGCTTGAACTGTAGAGTAGATTACGATATTATCTATAAGTCCTCAAAGTGTAATACCCCCAATCCACTCAGGGATATTACACGCCGTAGACCCTCTCCTCGAGGATCTACCAGGCTGGTAACAATATTTAACATCTCGACCATGCCTTCAAGGCTACAATGACTCAGTAGACCGATTTGGTCTTTCCACAAATACATACAACTCAAATACAACTCATGCCCACGCAGGGGACAAAATACAACTACACCCGTACAACGGGAACAATACAGCAGCGGAAAATAAAGTACAACTGAACCAACACACGATGTACGGTTCTTCATGTGATTAGTATCGATCATCTTTCATCATCCTTCGTGCCGACCCTGTGTTATGCTCCAAAACCTGAATGCAAAAACAGACATCCACCCCCGAATACTCGGGGTTAGCATAACTTCACTGTTGTGCTAGTGCAAATACAAAGTGCAAATCCGAGCCATACACTTCACATTCCACGAATAACAATAACCGAGGATCCTCAAAGATCCAAACGAAGCGAAAAGTACTTCCCGAGGCAAGGGTTTGAGAAAACATTTCAAAAACGAAATATCATAAATCAATGGGAATAATTTATAAAACGGTTTAGAAACGCCATCGAGAGTTTTAATAGGAAACAATTTAGGATTATCAAATCCTACTTTTGAAAACCAAAGACGAAGGGGTCACCGCCCCAAAGGTTTACTTTACGGAAAATGACATTAACCAAATCGTTGGGATTTTAGCCCCAAATCAGTAAAGCGACTTTTATAAACCATTGGGATTTTAGCCCCAAATCTCATCAACTCACGACACGAGAACGTCAACAAGGTTCGTCTTCCAACGTCAAAATACACAAATAAATGATTTAAAACAAACAACAAAATACTCTAGTGCCATCCTAGCCAAGTAAGCGACGAACAACTTACCTCTTACACACTTAGTCAATGCATGCAATCATGAAAACCGTTCAAAAGCACTCATTTAGGAAATGCCAATATCGAATCACATTTGCAAAAATGCACCACAATTAACCGCGGACCACGGCCGTGGATCCCTGCCGAGACCCCGTCGGATCTAACCCACAGTGGTTAAAAGCAAGCTCGCGGTCCACAGCTTCGTGGAGCCCTACCGAGACCCCGTCGGATCTAACCCGTAGTGAGCATACACACACACACGTTACTCATGCAATACTAACATGCTAAGAATGTAAGTTCATTAAGAATACTTACTTGAGATGGCCATTAACTCGACACCATTACCAAACTCTTCAAAAATACAATAACAAGTTTAAATAAGGAATACACGATTCCATAACTGAAACAATAGGAGTATCATCCTAAAATCCTTCAATGTTCAAAAAAACCAAAACATAAATAATTCTCAAAACACCGTTCACAAATCACACTAGATATGAAAGAAATCCTTTAACGAGGCCAAACCGAAATCCAAAGAAACTTCAAAACAAATAACCAAACAAACACGTTAAGGCGACCACCGATCATCATATCCATAAAGCGAGAAAAGTATGGGCAAGGTACTTGCCTCGAATAAGAACAACGCGGAGAATCGACCAAGTAGGTTGGCCCGAAGGGACTACGAACCCGCGGACTCCATCGAACGCCAACTCTCGTTCATAAACTAGGTAGGACAATTAATAACTATGATATGTTTTCCTTAACACGTCTCATTGCCGTTGAATTCTAAGTCCGAATGACGAAAGTTCACGTATTTTTCCGAAATTGGCCATGAACACGATTCGTTAAAATCAAAACCCGAAAACGGAATTCCAAGTTGAAATATGGATATACAATCCATAGAATGTGTTTAACAACATCATTTAACCACAATCGATCCATAAAAACGGATGAAAAAGCGAGATCGAGAACAAATCCCCAAAAAGTCAACTCGAAGGAAATCAAGAATTATACTTGATTCGACGAAGAACAATGGATTAAACGATGTTAAACACAAGAATACTATCAAGATTAATCATACCCATCATGAATTAATCAACAACACGGAACGAATCGGACGAAAATGCAAAAATCCCCAAATTCACGAAATTAGGGTTCTAAGGAAGATTACCTTGATTATTTGGATCAAAGGTTGATAAAGGACGATCGATTGATGTTATGGACTCCGAACTTCATGGTTTTGTTGTTAAACAACATGGCTTAAATCGCCCATGAATCGCCACTCGCGGATGGAGAAGGAAGGAAATGAAAAACGAAGTGAAATGTGATTGCTCACCATATTTATACGGCCACTAGCGTGCGCTAGCCTTCCCGGACTAGCGTGCGCTATCGGCGTGCTCGGCCGAGTACCTCGGCCGGGGCCCACACGACCGGCATCACCGACCAACCCCGCCGACCAACACTGCCGACCCAACTCCCGCTAGCGTGCGCTACGGCCGGATACTGCGCGCTGCCAGGCTGTCCGATAGCCACTGGGTGACCGCCGGCAGTAACGCTTCGGCCGGGCGGCGTGCGCTTACGCTGCCGACTAGCGCGCTACGCTCGGCGTAGCGTGCGCTACTGCCGATCTGGCCGAGTCGAACCTCGAAACCCATCGCTGCCCGGGCAGATAGCGTCGCTAGGCCACGGCGGCGTCGCTACACTGCCGGTTAGCGCGGCAGCCTTCCGGCCGTAAGCGTGCGCTCTGGCCGGTTCTGCCGCACCGTCCGGCGGTGCCAATCGTCCGGCCGATCCACCGTCCGGCCGATCCACCGCCAGTGGCTCGGCGACCCGATTTCCGAAGCAGCGGAGCGAACATGGCGAAAAGTTCGCGGACAAGATAAACGACTCGAAATGAAAGCGTAATACCATAATTAGTCATACGCGACCAAGAAACGGGTCGAGACAACAATTACAGATACGGATACCCGTAACTTTCAAGAAATTACAAAATGGCCCAAAACGCCCGGAAATCACGATACGTGATAGAATAACCAAACCGAAGTTCACAACACGTCTAACAAAGTTAAACGGACTTGCGGGAAACTCGAAACAGCAGTTTCGGTCGAGATTCGCAAGAATCGAACTCAAGTGCGGAAAAGTCGCTAAAAAGCACAGAACTCAACGAAACGACACCGAAACGAACTCGGATGTCAAAAAGTGTAGAATTAATCATTCTCAGAATGACGAAACGGTCATGAGCGAGTCGTCAAAACGGACTCCGACCGAAAAAAGAAATTTACCGAAAATCGAAAATTGCGGATATTACATTCTACCCTCCTTAAAAGAAGTTTCGTCCCGAAACTTAAAACAAGTAGGGAGAAGAAATATTCCGCCAGGAAAAACTCAATGAGACACACAAGAATGCGTAACTAACGCCCAACGGCGAAATGTCACAAACAACGCAAAGGAATATACGGCGTGAAAACGCGCTCCACGGCGACCAACACAACGTCGCCGTTAGGGATATAATAAAACCAACAAGTGACAAGCGTCATGAAACGGATAATATATCCAAGTCAATTATCCGACAATCACAAAACACAACGAACGAAAACCAATATGATTGACCAACCCAACGGTACATCAATCAAAACGCGAGTCAACCGCTGAACAAACACGGAATCCCATCGCCTAAGGGCTGGAAGATCGAAAACGAAACTAACTTCCCGAACTGAAGGGAATTACGAAGGAGCCTGAATGTTCGCCAATCACGGAACGAGATCAATAAAAACCGAACAATCAAACGGTCGAACCACAACGATCGAGACAACAAAATCGGAGAATCATGTTCGAATCACGAAGGATAATAAAATTCAAACAACGACTCCAAGGTTCACATCTCGACTCGAGACAATATATGATCCGGTGAAAACAACAGGATGTGCATTCCCATAAGATCCACAGGAAAGGGAATAGCAATTAAAAAGTCACAACGAGAAACGAGTTATTCCGAAACAATACCACACTCGTTCGATAAACAAAAGCAAGGGGCAGGACAAGCACAGAAATGTCAACGAACATAAATGAGTCGACAGAGTCGAAAACACAAGAGTTCCAAAGCCGATCCACTTCGAATAAAAGAACTAGTAGAACCAGATGATGTCACTCCCAAACAAGGTTCACAAGAATCGAACTGGACCCGAAAAAGTAACATCGATAACCAGATCGACCCACAACAAGATCACAGCTCGTTCGGACGATGAAACTGAAATACCGAACAAGTTCATAAAGTACCAACGAACATGAGCGAATCGATAGACTGGAGAAAGAGAAAATACAGAAGTCCAAATAGTACGGGCATTACCTCCGACCTCGTCCACGAAATTCACAAAAAAAAACGGGAGCAAGGTAACAAGACATTAAACAATCGACGCATAACGGAACCATCACCGATGCACACGGTCATACCAAACCAAGCTCTAACAGCTCGCACATGCGCGACAACGCAGAGATTGCCATGAGGCGACAACATTCAATACCAACACTCCGCCTCTCACAGGGGCTAGCACAACCAATGTGTGGAAAGCGTCTCAACGCTCACACCGCCAATTCGATCATACTCGGGAGAAAGTATCAAAATGACAACGCGAACATCACACATACATACCCAGCCCTCAAACGGGAATGGATAGGTTTTAAAAACGAAAACCTCATTTTGAAAATAATTTAGAAGAATACTGGTTGATCTTGAGTATCACCTTTCAAAAAGTACAAACGTGAAACATCATTATCGAGACTTTGGAGAACCATATCACCTTTGATAAAAATGAGGACACTTTCTCTTAGTGAAAACTTTCAAAATATTCGACCATCGGGTCTAAATAAAAGTGTTGAAAATATCTCAAAATATTTTGGTCCTCGAGGTAGAAAATTTTTGAAATATATTGTGGCACCTAGGATGTACCACAAGAAAATAAGTCATTTGAAAAGTATGTCTCGAAATTTATTTTTCTAAGATACTCAAGGTTTTCAAAAATCCAATAGGCCAGAATGCCCAAAACTCACACATATCGAAGTTCACCAAAACAACTCCTAGCACACGCACCAAAACGTTTAAAATCAAGACAATATATGTCCTTAAACGGAAATAAACGATAAAATACCACATTCAGAACAAAACCACTGATAAAATACTCTCCCGCACTGGCTAGTGAACAAGTCGAACGCGTATAAGCACAAAGCTTTTACAATAGAACTTGTAAAACGTGCAAATCGATTCGAAAATCATCAACAACGAACAAAAACAACAATAAAAGGACATCACAAACGACAATACTCCTCGTATAAATCAAATACGAAAGTCGACTAAATACATATCGTGAAATCAAAATTCACATAAAAATTCCACCACTTAACAAATAATCATAAAAATAGCTCGTGTCACACGAGGCACAACACAAAGAAGGGAGACTTACTTCCACAGGTCGCACGAAGATGATGATCGCCCCACGATACTAATCACGACCAACAAACTCAAACGAAGCGTCGCGACACGACTCAGTCAGATAAAAATCCAACGAAACAAGACTCAAACAACACGACTTGACCCGACAGCCTAGGTTTCCTCAACCTAAGCTCCGATACCATTTATGTAACACCCCCAATCCACTCAGGGATATTACACGCCGTAGACCCTCTCCTCGAGGATCTACCAGGCTGGTAACAATATTTAACATCTCGACCATGCCTTCAAGGCTACAATGACTCGATGACCGATTTGGTCTTTCCACAAATACATACAACTCAAATACAACTCATGCCCACGCAGGGACAAAATACAACTACACCGTCTGGCGGAACAATACAAGACGGAAAATAAAGTATAATCGAACCAACACACGATGTACGGTTCTTCATGTGATTAGTATCGATCATCTTTCATCATCCTTCGTGCCGACCACGTGTTATGCTCCAAAACCCGAATGCAAAACAGACATCCACCCCGAATACTCGGGGTTAGCAAAACTCCACTGTTTTGCTAGTGCAAATACAAAGTGCAAATACGAGCCATACACTTCACATTCCACGAATAACAATAACCGAGGATCCTCAAAGATCCAAACGAAACGAAAAGTACGTCCCGAGGCAAGGGTTTGAGAAAACATTTCAAAAACGAAATATCATAAATCAATGGGAATAATTTATAAAACGGTTTAGAACGCCATCGAGAGTTTTAATAGGAAACAATTTAGGATTATCAAATCCTACTTTTCGAAAACCAAAGACGAAGGGGTCACCGCCCCAAAGGTTTACTTTACGGAAAATGACATTAACCAAATCGTTGGGATTTTAGCCCCAAATCCGTAAAACGACTTTTATAAACCATTGGGATTTTAGCCCCAAATCTCATCAACTCACGATGCGAGAACGTCAACAAGGTTCGTCTTCCAACGTCAAAATACACAAATAAATGATTTAAAACAAACAACAAAATACTCTAGTGCCATCCTAGCCAAGTAAGCCAAACGAACAACTTACCTCTTACACACTTAGTCAATGCATGCAATCATGAAAACCGTTCAAAAGCACTCATTTCCGGAAATGCCAATATCGAATCACATTTGCAAAAATGCACCACAATTAACCGCGGACCCACCGCTTCGTGGATCCCTGCCGAGACCCCGTCGGATCTAACCCACAGTGGTTAAAAGCAAGCTCGCGGTCCACAGCTTCGTGGAGCCCTACCGAGACCCCGTCGGATCTAACCCGTAGTGAGCATACACACACACACGTTACTCATGCAATACTAACATGCTAAGAATGTAAGTTCATTAAGAATACTTACTAGAGATGGCCATTAACTCGACACCATTACCAAACTCTTCAAAAATACAATAACAAGTTTAAATAAGGAATACACGATTCCATAAGCAAACAATAGGAGTATCATCCTAAAATCCTTCAATGTTCAAAATAACCAAATCATAATTAATTCTCAAAACACCGTTCACAAATCACACTCGTTTTGAAAGAAAGCCTTTAACGAGGCTAACGAAATCCTTTGAAACTTCATTTCAAATAACCAAACAAACACGTTAAGACGACCACCGATCATCATATCCATAAAACGAGAAAAGTATGGGCAAGGTACTTGCCTCGAATAAGAACAACGCGGAGAATCGACCGAAGTAGGTTGGCCCGAACCGACTACGAACCCGCCGACTCCACCGAACGCCAACTCACGTTCATAAACTACGAAGGACAATTAATAACAATGAAATGAATTCTATAACACGACTCAAAGCCGTTGAATTCAAAGAACGAATGACGAAAGTTCACGGATTTTTCCCAAAATGGCCAAGAACACGATTCGTTCCGTCAAAACCCGAAAACGGAATTCCAAGTTGAAATATGGATATACAATCCATAGAATGTGTTTAACAACATCATTTAACCACAATCGATCCATAAAAAACGGATGAAAAACGAGATCGAGAACAAATCCCCAAAAAGTCAACTCGAAGGAAATCAAGAATTATACTTCGATTCGACGAAGAACAATGGATTAAACGATGTTAAACACAAGAATACTATCAAGATTAATCATACCCATCATGAATTAATCAACAACACGGAACGAATCGGACGAAAATGCAAAAATCCCCAAATTCACGAAATTAGGGTTCTAAGGAAGATTACCTTGATTCGCTGGATCAAAGGTTGATAAAGGACGATCGATTGATGTTATGGACTCCAGAACTTCATGGTTTTGTTGTTAAACAACATGGCTTCGTCGCCCATGAATCGCCACTCGCGGATGGAGAAGGAAGGAAATGAAAAACGAAGTGAAATGTGACTGCTCAGCCATATTTATACCGGGCCAGCCTAGCGTGCGCTAGCCTTCCCGGACTAGCGTGCGCTATCGGCCGGTATCGGCCGAGTACCCTCGGCCAGGGCCCACACGACCCGGCATCACCGACCAACCCTGCCGACCGAACCTGTCGACCCAACTCCCGCTAGCGTGCGCTACGGCCGGATGCCTGCGCGCTAGCCGACCTGTCCAGTAGCCACTGGACTGAACTGCCCGGCCAGGTAACGTACGCTAGCCGGCCGACAGCGTGCGCTACGCCTGCCGACTAGCGCGCTACGCTCGGCGTAGCGTCTTTATCACGCCCGAGAGAAATGACCGGCGAGTGCTCGGGCAGACCCGCACTGAGAGGGTGCGAGGTTCAACAGATCAACGTGCACGGCACGTTGAACAACTAGGCCGTGTGGATCGGCACAACCGGCGAGGACTTAGCCGTGTGGCGCGGCATGCGTGGATGTATGGCCGAGCAAGCGAGGCCAACCGCAACAGAGTGCCGACCAGGGACAAGGCCATCGGGCACGATGCGGGACTACAGGCGGGCTGGACAAGGCACGCCGGAACCGAATCGACGAGTGCAATGGACAAGCACACCGCTTGGACAATGCGGGACAAAATGACGAGATGAGGCACTTCCGAGGGCCGAGACTCGGACACGGCGACGGACACCCGCGAGGGTGCGCGCGAGCTGGCGCGCGGGCGCGCGAGGATGCACGGAGCACCCTGCCCCTATAATAGGCTTAGCGGGAAAAAGCCTTGTGATGGCGGTGGACATTGGAAAGCCGAGGAGTCCAGCATGCGGAAATTATACTCGGAACATTCGAGAAGCGGACCGGGATGGTCAGAACATCAAAGATGAATCCGAGGCATGTGTGAAAGGCCGGGCCGGATCGGGTCGGGTTACATGGAGGCGGGCCGAGTCGGGCCGAGCGGGCAGTCGGGCCGAACGAACCGGGAAGATCCAGAAACATGTGGAAGGTGCTAGAGGCTCTTGGAAGAGTCAAGACTTGTAATCTAGTAGATGATTCTAGACATTTGTAAAGGCTTTTGTACTTAGAACACTCTAGATTTTGTAATAGTGTAGGAGGGACTAGAAGCCTCCAAATGAGGAGGTGGAGGAAGGTTCTAGTGATAGGAGGTAGTATAAATAGGAGAAGTTGGGCTCATTTGCAGCCATCCTTGGGAATTCATTTGTAAGAGACATACTTGTAACTCTTTGTTATTTAGTGGAAGAAATTTTCCCTCAACCCATTGCCTCTCTTTCGTTGTGCCAACTTCATACTTAACCAATTTCGGAGGGATTAAGGCTGACTAGCAAGAGGGTTGCTAGGCCGCACGACGCTTAGGATCATAGCAAACTCTAAGCCCGTGACAAGTGGTATCGGAGCCATCGTTAGCCACACAAGGAGGTGTGCAAGACTGTGGGAGTCGACGCTGACGATCAGCAGGCATCATGGCCGACGGACAGATCGAGGCAGGCATCAATGTGGAGGACGGACGAGTCACAGAGGCTGACAAGGTCCGAGGACGTGGAGAAGTCCCAGCTGAAGGGAAAGCCAAGCGGGGCAAGAGCAAGGCGCGCGGTGTGGTGCCACCGCAACACGAGGAGAACCCGGCACGAAGCCGACTTCTTGAGGATGAAGACATCCGAAAGATCATACTCACCTTAGCAAACCGCCTACCCGACATCGAGGACGACATCGAAGCTCTTGGGCAGCGCATCACTAACACCCAATTGAGCACGGAGGAACGCGTGGGAACTCTCGAGAAAGCTGTTGGCCAATTGGAAGGGCACACGTTGGGCCAGCTCGAGACCTTCAAGAGGGAACAACTCTCGTTGCGCAAGGAGTTAGCAACGATCGAGGATCATGTGGCAGCCAGCATTACGGAGATGCGTAGGCAGTATGCCGAGTTTTGCGAGGTAAGTGCCAAACGATTTGAAGATTTTTGTGATAAAATCTGTCGGGCAAGCAACTCGGGCACCAACTCGAATGGTGGGCCGAGCTGGAACAGCACATTTGGCGGGGCGAGGTTCGAGGGACCAAGGGTTGAGGTCCCCAAACCCAAGGAGTTCATTGGCAAGAGAGATGCCAAGTCAATCGAGGAGTTCCTGTGGCGAATGGAACTTTACTTTGATGGTCTGGGACTGACGGACGAGAAGGCCAAAGTACGGCAGGCCGCACTATATCTTGCCGACGATGCAGCGCTGTGGTGGCGTCATCGACAGGCCGGTGTTACGAAAGGAACTTGCCAACCGATTGGGACTTGGGACGAGTTCGTGTCGGAACTCAAGGCACAATTCTATCCCGAGAACACATGCTATGAGGCAAGGAAGAAACTCCGCGAGCTCAAGCACAAGACTACCATTCGGGACTATGTTCGGGACTTTACATCGATCATGCTCCAGATTCCGGACATGACCGAGGATGATCGACTATTTTTCTTCCTGGATGGACTACCGAGTTGGGTCAGGGACAGAGTACAAAGCCGCGAGGTGAAGTCTGTCAATGAAGCAATCAAAGCGGCCGAGTCCCTAGCCAAATTCGAGAAGAGGAATGAGCCGCGAGCTGAGGGTCAAGCCAAAGGCGGGGGAGACACCCGCACGTCAGTACAGCAACCAGCCCAACCATCACGTGGAAGATTCGGGACGAGACCGCAATATGACGCGGACAAGCCATACAACTCGGGTGAACGCAGGGGCGTTCCCGACCAACGAGGATGCTTTATGTGCGGCGGAGCTCATCGGATGAAGGACTGTCCGAAAATGGGGAAGCTCAACGCCATGGCCGAATGCGAGGGGCCAACAATTGATCACGACGTGCAGCAGGTAAGCACGATTCAACAACTTAATTCTGTCGTCATTGCAGGCAGCGAGGGACCGCGAGGGAGCAAGTTGATGTTCGTGGAAGGAACCATCAACCACCAACCCATCAAGGCCTTGGTCGACACAGGAGCCGACTACAACTATATCACTGAGGCCGAAGCCAAGAGACTGGGACTACTTGTGCAGCCATGCAAGGGCTGGATGAAGTCCAACAACGGACCAGCAGTACCGGTCACAGGGGCAGCAAACGGAGTGCGAATCGTGCTCGGAGACTGGGAAGGCCGAGTACCCTTCAAAGTCACCACAATGGATGATCGGGACCTCATTTTGGGAATGGACTTTCTGGAGAAGAACAATTTTGCCTTTTTCCCAAAAGCAAAGACACTATGGGCGAACGGTCAGAACAAACCCATCATTATCCCCTTGACTGTGGAACAAGTCCCGTCTGTGACGATAGCGACACTTCGATTTGAAGAAGGCGAAGAGGAAATGCCGATGTATTATGCAGGATCAATGCGGTACATCGAGGCACCGAGAGTGGCGGCGCGTCGGCGGGGATGTCGGCCAGGCGAGGCGGGGAGAGTGTCACGCCCGAGAGAAATGACCGGCGAGTGCTCGGGCAGACCCGCACTGAGAGGGTGCGAGGTTCAACAGATCAACGTGCACGGCACGTTCGAACAACTAGGCCGTGTGGATCGGCACAACCGTGAGGACTTAGCCGTGTGGCGCGGCATGCGTGGATGTATGGCCGAGCAAGCGAGGCCAGCAAGACAGAGTGCCCGGCCAGGAACAAGGCCATCGGGCACGATCTTGCGGGACTACAGGCGGCTGGACAAGGCACGCGGGAACCGAACGGACGAGTGCGGCGGACAAGCACACCGCCGGGACAATGCGGGACAAAATGACGAGGCGAGGCACATCAGGGCCGAGACTCGGACACGGCGACGGACACCGCGAGGGGTGCGCGCGAGGCGCGCCAGGCGCGGCGCGCGAGGATGCACGGAGCACCCTCCCCTATAATAGGCTTAGCGGGAAAAAGCCTTGTGATGGCGGTGGACATTGGAAAGGAGAGTCAGCATGCGGAAATTATACTCGGAACATTCCAGAAACGGACCGGGATGGTCCAGAACATCAAAGATGAATCCGGAGGCATGTGTGAAAGGCCGGGCCGGATCGGGTCGGGTTACATGGAGACGGGCCGAGTCGGGCCGAGCGGGCCGGGTCGGGCCGAACGAACCGGGAAGATCCAGAAACATGTGGAAGGTGCTAGAGGCTCTTGGAAGAGTCAAGACTTGTAATCTAGTAGATGATTCTAGACATTTGTAAAGGCTTTTGTACTTAGAACACTCTAGATTTTGTAATAGTGTAGGAGGGACTAGAAGCCTCCAAATGAGGAGGTGGAGGAAGGTTCTAGTGATAGGAGGTAGTATAAATAGGAGAAGTTGGGCTCATTTGCAGCCATCCTTGGGAATTCATTTGTAAGATACATACTTGTAACTCTTTGTTATTTAGTGGAAGAAATTTTCCCTCAACCCATTGCCTCTCTTTCGTTGTGCCAACTTCATACTTAACCAATTTCGGAGGGATTAAGGCTGACTAGCAAGAGGGTTGCTAGGCCGCACGACGCTTAGGATCATAGCAAACTCTAAGCCCGTGATGATGCGCTACTGCCGATCTGGCCGAGTCGAACCTCGAAACCCCATTGCCCGGGCCGATGGCGTCGCTGAGCCACCGGCGGCATGCGCTACACTGCCCGGTTAGCGCGCGCGACCTTCCGGCCGTGGCGTGCGCTACGCCGGTTCTGCCGCACCCGTCCGGCCGGTGCCGCAATCGTCCGGCGATCCCGCCACCGTCGGCCCGATCCATGCCGTCGGCGATCCCGCCCGAGCTTTCAGCGACCCCATTTCCGAAAGCAGGCCAGGCGAACACGGCGAAAAGTTCGCGGACAAGATAAGCGACTCGAAATGAAAGCGTAATACCATAATTAGTCATACGCGACCAAGAAACGGGTCGAGACAACAATTACAGATACGGATACCCGTAACTTTCAAGAAATTACAAAATGGCCCAAAATGCCCGGAAATCACGATACGTGATCGAATAACCAAACCGAAGTTCACAACACGTCTAACAAAGTTAAACGGACTTGCGGGAAACTCGAAACAGCAGTTTCGGTCGAGATTCGCAAGAATCGAACTCAAGTGCGGAAAAGTCGCTAAAAAGCACAGAACTCAACGAAACGACACCGAAACGAACTCGGATGTCAAAAAGTGTAGAATTAATCATTCTCAGAATGACGAAACGGTCATGAGCGAGTCGTCAAAACGGACTCCGACCGAAAAAAGAAATTTACCGAAAATCGAAAATTGCGGATATTACACAAAGTTTCAGCCCCATCCGAAACTCGAGAAGTGAGGAATTGCCTCTGCAATATTCTGAAACTACTACAATGCCACTGCACTGCAGCATCTCGATCCTTCGCATCGTTCGCTACTCAAACGGAACCGTCTAGTTGTGAAACTTGGTGGAGACCTTCCCAACACCCCAAGGAACTCCCCATTACAAGCATTTTCCGAAACTCTTCTCCTAAAGCCCTCTGCTCAACGACTTAAGGTCCTGCTCGCGCACGGACACACTCCGGACGCCGACCACTGTCGCACGTCCCCAACCTTATTCGTGTCGCAAGGCAACTATCTAACATAATCCTTTGTAAGTCCGGGGCAATCCCGGGTACTCCGAATAATATGGAAAGCGCCCTGTGACACTGTGGCATTTTTCGGCCAAACCGACTGTACCGGGTGCCGCGGCACACTGCCGACCACTGGGAGCCATTTTTGGGCTTGTGCCGCGGCACACTCCCGCTGGGCCGCGGCACACTTTGCAGCCTATTTATGGCCCTGCACACGGGTTTTTGGCCATTTTTCTCCTTCTTCTCCTTCTCTTCCGCGGCTGAGGGTGATCTTACCATGGAGCCATGTTGTTTAACAACAAATCCATGAAGTTCTTGAGTTCATATCATCAATCAATCATCCGTTATCATCCTTTGATCCAGCGAATCAAGGTAATCTTTCTTAGAACCCTAATTTCGTGAATTTGGGGGTTTTTGCGTTTTTGTCCGATTCGTTCCGTATTATTGATTAATTCATGATGGGTATGATTAATCTTGGAAGTATTCTTGTGTTTAACATCATTTAATCCATTGTTCTTCGTCGAATCGAAGTATATTTCTTGATTTCCTTCGAATCGACTTTTTGGGGGATTTGTCCTCAATCTCGTTTTTCATCCATTTTTGATGGATCGATTATAGTTAAATGATGTTGTTAAACATATTCTATGGATTGTATATCCATATTTCAACTTGGAATTCCGTTTTCGTGTTTTGTCGGGACGAATCGTGTTCTTGGCCGTTTTGGGGGAAACGCTTGAACATTCGTCGTTTGTTCTTTGAATTCAACGGCTTTGAGTCGTGTTATGGAATTCATTTCATCGTTGTTATTGTCCTTCGTAGTTTATGAACGCGAGTTGGCGATCGGTGGAGTCGGCGGGTTTGTAGGCGGTTCGTGTCAACCTACTTCGGTCGATTCTTCGCGTTATTCTTATTCGAGGCAAGTACCTTGCCCATACTTTTCTTATTTTATAGATATGATGATCGTGATCGTCTTGGTGTGTTTATTTGGTTGTTTGAAATGAAGTTTCAAAAGATTTCGGTTTGGCCTCGTTAAAGGCTCTCTTTCAAAACGCGTGTGTGTTTTGTGAACGTTGTGTTTTGGGAATTGATTATTTTGAACGTTGAAGGCTTTGACGATAACCCTATTGTTTAAAGTTATGGAATCGTGTATTCCGTGTTTAATCTTGTTATTGTGTTTTGAAGAGTTTGACAATGATGTCGGATAAGTGGCCATCCCTAGTAAGTATTCTTGATGAACTTACATTCTTAGCATGTTAGGATTGCATGAGTATCGGGTGTGTGTGTATGCTCACTACGGGTTAGATCCGACGGGGTCTCGGTAGGGGTCCACAGAGGCGTGGGTTCGCGAGCTTGCTTTTAACCACTACGGGTTAGATCCGACGGGGTCTCGATAGGGGTCCACAGAGGCGTGGGTCCGCTGTTAATTGTGGTGCATTTTACAAATGTGATTTGGATTATTGGCATTTCCGGAAACGAGTATTGTGAACGGTTTTCATGATTGCATGCATCGACTAAGTGTGTAAGAGGTAAGTGTTCGTTTGGCTTACTTGGCTAGGATGGCACTAGAGTATTTTGTTGTTTGTTTTGAATCCTTTATTTGTGGATTTTGATGTTGGGAGACGAACCTTGTGGTCGTTCTTGTGTACTGTGAGTTGATGAGATTTGGGGCTAAAATCCCAATGGTTTTGTAAAAGTCATTTTCCGGATTTGGGGCTAAAATCCCAACGGTTTGGTAAAGGTCATTTTTCAGAAGGTAAACCTTTGGGGCGGTGACCCCCTTTCGTATTTTGGGTTTTGAAAAGTAGGATTTGATAATCCTAAATTGTTTTCTATTAAAACTCTCGATGGCATTCTAAACTGTTTTTTTTATAAATTTTTTTCCATTGATTTGTAATCTTTCGATTTTGGAACGTTTTCTCAAATTCTTGCCTCGGGAAGTTATTTTCGTTTCGTTTGGATCTTTGAGGATCCTTGGTTATTGTTATTCGTGGAATGTGAATTGTATGGCTCGCATTTGCACTTTGTTCTTGCACTAGCAAAACAGTGGAGTTTTGCTAACCCCCGAGTATTCGGGGAGTGGATGTCTGTTTTTGCATTCAGGTTTTGGAGCATAACATAGGGTCGGCACGAAGGATGATGAAAGATGATCGATACTAATCACATGAGGAACCGTACATCGTGTATTGGCTCAGTTGTACTTTATTTTCCGCTGCTATATTTTTCCCGTTGTATGGGTGTGGTTGTGTTTTGACCCCTGCGTGGGCATGAGTTGTAATCGAGTTGTATGTTTTTATTGAAAGGCCAAATCGGTCTACTGAGTCATTTTAGCCTTAAAGGCATTGTCGAGATGTTTCATGTTGTTACTAGCCTGGTAGATCCTTGAGGAAAGGTTCTACGGCGTGTAATATCCCTGAGCGGATTGGGGGTGTTACATAAATGGTATCAGAGCTTAGGTTGAGGAAACCTAGGCTGTCGGGTCAAGTCGTGTTGTTTGAGTCTTGTTTCGTCGGATTTTATCTGACTGAGTCGTGTCGCGACGCGTCGTTTGAGTTTGTTGGTCGTGATTATTATCGTGGGGCGATCAGTATCTTCGTGCGACCTGTGGAAGTAAGTCTCCCTTCTTTGTGTTGTGCCTCGTGTGACACGAGCTATTTTTATGATTATTTGTTAAGTGATGGAATCCTTATGTGGATCTTGATTTCACGATATGTATTTAGTCGACTCTCGTATTTGATTTATACGAGCAGTGTCGTCGCTTGTGATGTCTTTTTATTTTTGTTTTTGTCCGTTGCTGGTGATTTTCGAATCAATTTGCACGTTTTACAAGTTATCTTGTGGAGGCTTTGTGCTTATACGCGTTCGACTTGTTCACTAGCCAGTGCGGGAGAGTCCTTAGAGGCCTCGAATGGGGTCAGTGGTTTTGTTCTGAATGTGGTATTTTATCGTGTATTTCTGTTTAAAGACATGTATTGTCTTGGTTTTAAACGTTTTGATGCGTGTACTAGGAGTTGTTTTAGTGGACGTCGATATGTGTGAGTTTTGGGCATTCTGGCCTATTGGATTTTTGAAAACCTTGAGTATCTTAGAAAATTAAATTTCGAGACGTACTTTTAAAACGAATTATTTTCTTGCGGTGTTTTCGAGGTGCTTTCTCGTGCCGCAATATATTTCAAAAGAATTTCCAATTGAGGACCAAAAGTATTTTGAGATATTTTCGATGTTTAGAAACACTTATACCTTGACCCGAGAGTCGAATATTTCTGAAAGTCTTTCGCTAAAAAAAAAAAGATGTCCTCATTTTTACCAAATGCATGATGGTTTTCAAAGTCTCGATAACGATGTTTCATGTTTGTACTTTTTGAAAAGTGATACTAAAGATTAACCGGTGTTCTTCTAAATTATTTTCAAAATGAGGTTTTCGTTTTTAAAACCTATCCATTCCCGTTTGAGGGCTGGGTATGTATGTATGATGTTCGCGTTGTCATTTTGATGTTTGCTCCCGAGTATTACCGAATTGGCGGTGTGAGCGTTGAGTCGTTTTCCACACATTTGTTGTGTTAGCCCCTTGTGAGAGGCGGGATGTTGGTGTTGAATATTGTCGCCTTGTGGTGATTTCTGCGTTGTCGCGCATGTGCGAGCTGTTAGAGCTTGGGTTGGTATGGCCGTGTGCATCGGTGATCGTTCCGTTATGTGTCGGTTGTTTAATGTCTTGTTACCTTGCTCCTGTTTTTGTGAATTTCGTGGATGAGGTCGGAGGTAATACCCGTACTATTTTGACTTATATATTTTCTCTTTCTCTATTCTTTGGACTCGCTCGTATTCGTTGATACTTTCTGAACTTTTTTTTATTTTGGTTTCATCGTCCGAACGAATTATGATCTTGTTGTGGGTTGATCTGGTTATCGCTGTGATTTTTTCGAGTTCGGTTCGATTCTTGTGAACCTTGTTCGGAAGTGACATCATCTGGATCTATTAGTTCCTTTATTCGAAGTGGATTGGATTTGGAACTCCTGTGTTTTCGACTCTGTCGACTCGTTTATGTTCGTTGACATTTTCTGAACTTTCCCTATCCCTTGCTTTTGTTGATCAAACGAGGGTGGTGTTGTTTCGGAATAACTCGTTTGTCGTTGTGACTTTTCAATCGCTATTCCCTTTCCGGTGGATCTTATGGGAATGCATGTCTTGTAGTTCTCACTAGATCATCCTGGGAGTTGTTGTTTGAATTTTATTATCCTTCGTGTTTCGGACATGATTGTTCGATTTTTATTGTCTCGGTCGTTTGTTTGTTTGGTTTTTGTCCTCGTTTCGTGATTGTTGAGCATTAAGGCTCTTTCCTAATTTCCTTAAGTTCGGGAAATTAGTCTTGTTTTCGATCTTCCAACCCTTGGGCGGTGGAATTTCGTATTTCTTCAGCGTTTGGCTCGCGTTTGGATTGATGAACCGTTGGGTTGGTCAATCGTATTGATTTTCATTCGTTGTGTTTTGTGATTGTTCGGATAATTGACTTGATTGTATTATCCATTTGATGACGCTTGTCACTTGTTGGTTTTATTATATCCCTAACGGCGACGTTGTGTTGGTCGTCGTGGAGCATGTTTTCACGCCGTATATTCCTTTGCGTTGCTTGTAACGTTTCGCCGATGGGCGTAAGTTATGTGTTTCCTTGCGTATCTCGTTGAGTTTTCCTGGCGGGATATTGCTTCTCCCTACTTGTTTTAAGTTTCGGGACGAAACTTCTTTTAATGAGGGTAGAATGTAATATCCGCAATTTTCGATTTTCGGTAAATTTCTTTTTTCGGCCGGAGTCCGTTTTGACGACTCTCTCATGACCGTTTCGTCATTTTGAGAATGATTAATTCTGCACTTTTTGTCATCCGAGATCGTTTCGGTATCGTTTTGTTGAGTTCCGAGCTTTTTAGCGACTTTTCCGCACTTGAGTTCGATTCTTGCGAATCTCGTCCGAAACTGTTGTTTCGAGTTTCTCTTAAGTTCATTTAATGTTATTATTCATGTTGCGAGCTTTGGGTTGGTGTTTCGATCGCGTATCGTGATTTTCGGACGTTTTGGGCCATTTTCGTAATTTCCCAAAATTTTGGGTAATTACTTCCGTTGTTGAATTCCGAGACTTCGGGTGGTCGGAATTGTGTGTTCTCTTAGCTTTTAGATTCGCCTTTGCGAGCACGTCGTAACCGTATCATCGATTCGTATTCAGGTTCGGGTTTCGGGGTCATTCGGGCCGTCGGAGTTGGCCCTGGCCGAGTCATGGCCGGGCAAACTGGGCCCAGGCCGGCACTGGCAGAGTCACGGCCGGTAGTGCTCGGCAGTTTCTGGCCGAGCAGTCCGTGGGCCGCGGCACATGCTGGCAGGGCCGCGGCACACTCTGTGGCATTTTTCGGCCAAACCCATCGGGTGCCGCGGCTGCAAGCCAGAACGCGGCTGCTGCGACCACTGGAGCCATTTTTGGGCTGTCTGCGGCACACTCCCCGGGCCGCGGCACCTTGTGCGGCTGTTATGGCCCTGCACACGGGTTTTTGGCCATTTTTCTCCTTCTTCTCCTTCTCTTCCGCGACTGAGGGTGATCTTACCATGGAGCCATGTTGTTTAACAACAAATCCATGAAGTTCTTGAGTTCATATCATCAATCAATCATCCGTTATCATCCTTTATCCAGCGAATCAAGGTAATCTTCCTTAGAACCCTAATTTCGTTAATTTGGGGGTTTTTGCGTTTTTGTCCGATTCGTTCCGTATTATTGATTAATTCATGATGGGTATGATTAATCTTGGTAGTATTCTTGTGTTTAACATCATTTAATCCATTGTTCTTTGTCGAATCGAAGTACGTTTCTTGATTTCCTTCGAATCGACTTTTTGGGGGATTTGTCCTCGATCTCGTTTTTCATCCATTTTTGATGGATCGATTATGGTTAAATGATGTTGTTAAACATATTCTATGGATTGTATATCCATATTTCAACTTGGAATTCCGTTTTCGTGTTTTGTCGGGACGAATCGTGTTCTTGGCCGTTTTGGGGGAAACGCTTGAACATTCGTCGTTCGTTCTTTGAATTCAACGGCTTTGAGTCGTGTTATGGAATTCATTTCATCGTTGTTATTGTCCTTCGTAGTTTATGAACGCGAGTTGGCGATCGGTGGAGTCGGCGGGTTCGTAGGCGGTTCGTGTCAACCTACTTCGGTCGATTCTTCGCGTTATTCTTATTCGAGGCAAGTACCTTGCCCATACTTTTCTTATTTTATGGATATGATGATCGTGATCGTCTTGGTGTGTTTATTTGGTTGTTTGAAATGAAGTTTCAAAAGATTTCGGTTTGGCCTCATTAAAGGCTCTCTTTCAAAACGCGTGTGTGTTTTGTGAACGTTGTGTTTTGGGAATTGATTATTTTGAATGTTGAAGGCTTTGATGATATCCCTATTGTTTAAAGTTATGGAATCGTGTATTCCGTGTTTAATCTTGTTATTGTGTTTTGAAGAGTTTGACAATGATGTCGGATAATTGGCCATCCCTAGTAAGTATTCTTGATGAACATACATTCTTAGCATGTTAGGATTGCATGAGTATCGGGTGTGTGTGTATGCTCACTACGGGTTAAATCCGACGGGGTCTCGGTAGGGATCCACAGAGGCGTGGGTTCGCGAGCTTGCTTTTAACCACTACGGGTTAGATCCGACGGGGTCTCGGTAGGGGTCCACAGAGGTGTGGGTCCGCGGTTAATTGTGGTGCATTTTACAAATGTGATTTGGATTATTGGCGTTTCCGGAAACGAGTATTTTGAACGGTTTTCATGATTGCATGCATCGACTAAGTGTGTAAGAGGTAAGTGTTCGTTTGGCTTACTTGGCTAGGATGGCACTAGAGTATTTTGTTGTTTGTTTTGAATCCTTTATTTGTGGATTTTGATGTTGGGAGACGAACCTTGTGGTCGTTATTGTGTACTGTGAGTTGATGAGATTTGGGGCTAAAATCCCAATGGTTTTGTAAAAGTCATTTTCCGGATTTGGGGCTAAAATCCCAACGGTTTGGTAAAGGTCATTTTTCAGAAGGTAAACCTTTGGGGCGGTGACCCCCTTTCGTATTTTGGGTTTTGAAAAGTAGGATTTGATAATCCTAAATTGTTTTCTATTAAAACTCTCGATGGCATTCTAAACTGTTTTTTTATAAATTTTTTTCCATTGATTTGTGATCTTTCGATTTTGGAACGTTTTCTCAATTTCTTACCTCGGGAAGTTCTTTTCGTTTCGTTTGGATCTTTGAGGATCCTTGGTTATTGTTATTCGTGGAATGTGAATTGTATGGCTCGTATTTGCACTTTGTTCTTGCACTAGCAAAACAGTGGAGTTTTGCTAACCCCAGTATTCGAAGTGGATGTCTGTTTTGCATTCGGGTTTTGGAGCATAACACGAGTCGGCACGAATGATGATGAAAGAAGATCGATACTCATCACATGAGGAACCCTACCTCGTGTATTGGTTGATTGTACTTTATTTTCATTGCTATATTTTCCGTTATGCAGGTGTGGTTGTGTTTTGACCCCTGCGTGGGCATGAGTTGTAATCGAGTTGTATGTTTTTATTGAAAGGCCAAATCGGTCTACTGAGTCATTTTAGCCTTAAAGGCATTGTCGAGATGTTTCATGTTGTTACTAGCCTGGTAGATCCTTGAGGAAAGGTTCTACGGCGTGTAATATCCCTGAGCGGATTAGGGATGTTACATAAATGGTATCGGAGCTTAGGTTGAGGAAACATAGGCTGTCGGGTCAAGTCGTGTTGTTTGAGTCTTGTTTCGTCGGATTTTATCTGACTGAGTCGTGTCGCGACGTGTCGTTTGAGTTTGTTGGTCGTGATTATTATCGTGGGGCGATCATCATCTTCGTGCGACCTGTGGAAGTAAGTCTCCCTTCTTTGTGTTGTGCCTCGTGTGACACGAGCTATTTTTATGATTATTTGTTAAGTGATGGAATCCTTATGTGGATCTTGATTTCACGATATGTATTTAGTCTACTCTCGTATTTGATTTATACGAGCAGTGTCGTCGCTTGTGATGTCTTTTTATTTTTGTTTTTGTCCGTTGCTGGTGATTTTCGAATCAATTTGCACGTTTTACAAGTTAACTTGTGGAGGCTTTGTGCTGATACGCGTTCGACTTG
Source organism: Orobanche coerulescens (assembly GCA_033398695.1). Lineage (NCBI taxonomy): Eukaryota > Viridiplantae > Streptophyta > Magnoliopsida > Lamiales > Orobanchaceae > Orobanche > Orobanche coerulescens. Next base: position 57,655,695 of record CM065805.1, on the reverse strand, counting down.
TTCACTAGCCAGTGCGGGAGAGTCCTTAGAGGCCTCGAATGGGGTCAGTGGTTTTGTTCTGAATGTGGTATTTTATCGTGTATTTCTGTTTAAAGACATGTATTTTCTTGGTTTTAAACGTTTTGATGCGTGTACTAGGAGTTGTTTTAGTGGACGTCGATATGTGTGAGTTTTGGGCATTCTGGCCTATTGCATTTTTGAAAACCTTGAGTATCTTAGAAAATTAAATTTCGAGACGTACTTTTAAAACGAATTATTTTCTTGCGGTGTTTTCGAGGTGCTTTCTCGTGCCGCAATATATTTCAAAAGAATTTCCAATTGAGGACCAAAAGTATTTTGAGATATTTTCGATGTTTAGAAACACTTATACTTTGACCCGAGAGTCGAATATTTCTGAAAGTCTTTCGCTAAAAAAAAAAAAAAGATGTCCTCATTTTTACCAAATGCATGATGGTTTTCAAAGTCTCGATAACGATGTTTCATGTTTGTACTTTTTGAAAAGTGATACTAAAGATCAACCGATGTTCTTCTAAATTATTTTCAAAATGAGGTTTTCGTTTTTAAAACCTATCCATTCCCGTTTGAGGGCTGGGTGTGTATGTATGATGTTCGCGTTGTCATTTTGATGTTTGCTCCCGAGTATGACCGAATTGGCGGTGTGAGCGTTGAGTCGTTTTCCACACATTTGTTGTGTTAGCCCCTTGTGAGAGGCGGGATGTTGGTGTTGAATATTGTCGCCTCGTGGTGATTTCTGCGTTGTCGCGCATGTGCGAGCTGTTAGAGCTTGGGTTGGTATGGCCGTGTGCATCGGTGATCGTTCCGTTATGTGTCGGTTGTTTAATGTCTTGTTACCTTGCTCCTGTTTTTGTGAATTTCATGGATGAGGTCGGAGGTAATACCCGTACTATTTTGACTTATGTATTTTCTCTTTCTCCATTCTTTCGACTCGCTCGTATTCGTTGATACTTTCTGAACTTGTTTTGTATTTTGGTTTCATCGTCCGAACGAATTATGATCTTGTTGTGGGTTGATCTGGTTATCGCTGTGATTTTTTCGAGTTCGGTTCGATTCTTGTGAACCTTGTTTGGAAGTGACATCATCTGGATCTATTAGTTCCTTTATTCGAAGTGGATTGGATTTGGAACTCCTGTGTTTTCGACTCTGTCGACTCGTTTATGTTCGTTGACATTTTCTGAACTTTCCCTATCCCTTGCTTTTGTTGATCAAACGAGGGTGGTGTTGTTTCGGAATAACTCGTTTGTCGTGTGAGTTCTCTAAGGAAATCTGGAATTTGTGCTACGGTTGGACAAAACTACTAATGGTCCCTCACATCGACCCCATTCGTAGTTTTCTTCAACATGACAATTTCTTAGATTCGGATAGAAAAGGGAAAAAATCAGCTTCGATATGGATGTGCATTATTTGGAAAATTTGGAAAGCTAGAAATGATCGTGTTTTTGAAGATGAAATTTCGAGTCCACATAAGATTGTTGAGGAAATTAAAGCAACAGTTTGGTCATGGTTAACTACAATTAATGAGATTAATAGTAGTGGTGAGTACTTAAAGTGGAGAGCAAATCCTAGAGATTGAGGAGTCAAATTAATTTGGAGTCGATTTTGTTAATTATTTTTATTTTTTTTTTTTTTTCATGTAAGGGTTTGAGTACCCCTTGTACTCAAAGTTTCATCATGAAAGTTTTTTTGCCTGACCAAAAAAAAAAAGTTCTCACTAGATCATCCTGGGAGTTGTTGTTTGAATTTTATTATCCTTCGTGTTTCGGACATGATTGTTCGATTTTTGTTGTCTCGGTCGTTTGTTTGTTTGGTTTTTGTCCTCGTTTCGTGATTGTTGAGCATTCAGGCTCTTTCCTAATTTCCTTAAGTTCGGGAAATTAGTCTCGTTTTCGATCTTCCAACCCTTGGGCGGTGGAATTTCGTATTTCTTCAGCGTTTGGCTCGCGTTTGGATTGATGAACCGTTGGGTTGGTCAATCGTATTGATTTTCGTTCGTTGTGTTTTGTGATTGTTCGGATAATTGACTTGATTGTATTATCCATTTGATGACGCTTGTCACTTGTTGGTTTTATTATATCCCTAACGGCGACGTTGTGTTGGTCGTCGTGGAGCGTGTTTTCACGCCGTATATTCCTTTGCGTTGCTTGTGACGTTTCGCCGATGGGCGTAAGTTACGTGTTTCCTTGCGTATCTCGTTGAGTTTTACTGGCGGGATATTGCTTCTCCCTACTTGTTTTAAGTTTCGGGACGAAACTTCTTTTAAGGAGGGTAGAATGTAATATCCGCAATTTTCGATTTTCGGTAAATTTCTTTTTGGCGGAGTCCGTTTTGACGACTCGCTCATGACCGTTTCGTCATTTCGAGAATGATTAATTCTGCACTTTTTGTCATCCGAGTTCGTTTCGGTATCGTTTTGTTGAGTTCCGAGCTTTTTAGCGACTTTTCCGCACTTGAGTTCGATTCTTGCGAATCTCGTCCGAAACTGTTGTTTCGAGTTTCTCTTAAGTTCATTTAATGTTATTATTCATGTTGCGAGCTTTGGGTTGGTGTTTCAATCACGTATCGTGATTTTCGGACGTTTTGGGCCATTTTCGTAATTTCCCAAAATTTTGGGTAATTACGTCCGTTGTTGAATTCCGAGCCTTCGGGTGGTCGGAATTGTGTGTTCTCTTAGCTTTTAGATTCTTCTTTGCGAGTACGTCGTAACCGTATCATCGATTCGTATTCAGGTTCGGGTTTCGGGGTCGTTCGGGCCGTCGGAGTTGGCCCCGGCCGAGTCATGGCCGGGCAACACAGGCCAGGCCGGCCGAGTCACGGCCGATAGTGCTTGGCGATTCGCCGAGCGATCAGTGGGCCGCGGCACATCTTTGGTAGGGCCGCGGCACACTGTGGCATTTTTCGGCCAAACCGATCTGGTGCCGCGGCACACGCCAAGCCGCGGCACCGACCACCGGGAGCCATTTTTGGGCTGTCTGCGGCACACTCCCGGGCCGCGGCACCTGTTCGGCTATTTATGGCCCCGCACGGGTTTTGGCCATTTTCTCCTTCTTCTCCTTCTCTTCGCGGTGAGGTGATCTTACCATGGAGCCATGTTGTTTAACAACAAATCCATGAAGTTCTTGAGTTCATATCATCAATCAATCATCCGTTATCATCCTTTATCCAGCGAATCAAGGTAATCTTCCTTAGAACCCTAATTTCGTGAATTTGGGGGTTTTTGCGTTTTTGTCCGATTCGTTCCGTATTATTGATTAATTCATGATGGGTATGATTAATCTTGGTAGTATTCTTGTGTTTAACATCATTTAATCCATTGTTCTTTGTCGAATCGAAGTATGTTTCTTGATTTCCTTCGAATCGAATTTTTGGGGGATTTGTCCTCGATCTCGTTTTTCATCTATTTTTGATGGATCGATTATGGTTAAATGATGTTGTTAAACATATTCTATGGATTGTATATCCATATTTCAACTTTGAATTCCGTTTTCGTGTTTTGTCGGGACGAATCGTGTTCTTGGCCGTTTTGGGGGAAACGCTTGAACATTCGTCGTTCGTTCTTTGAATTCAACGGCTTTGAGTCGTGTTATGGAATTCATTTCATCGTTGTTATTGTCCTTCGTAGTTTATGAACGCGAGTTGGCGATCGGTGGAGTCGGCGGGTTCGTAGGCGGTTCGTGTCAACCTACTTCGGTCGATTCTTCGCGTTATTCTTATTCGAGGCAAGTACCTTGCCCATACTTTTCTTATTTTATGGATATGATGATCGTGCTCGTCTTGGTGTGTTTATTTGGTTGTTTGAAATGAAGTTTCAAAAGATTTAGGTTTGGCCTCATTAAAGGCTCTCTTTCAAAACGCGTGTGTGTTTTGTGAACGTTGTGTTTTGGGAATTGATTATTTTGAACGTTGAAGGCTTTGATGATATCCCTATTGTTTAAAGTTATGGAATCGTGTATTCCGTGTTTAATCTTGTTATTGTGTTTTGAAGAGTTTGACAATGATGTCGGATAATTGGCCATCCCTAGTAAGTATTCTTGATGAACATACATTCTTAGCATGTTAGGATTGCATGAGTATCGGGTGTGTGTGTATGCTCACTACGGGTTAGATCCGACGGGGTCTCGGTAGGGATCCACAGAGGCGTGGGTTCGCGAGCTTGCTTTTAACCACTACGGGTTAGATCCGACGGGGTCTCGGTAGGGGTCCACAGAGGTGTGGGTCCGCGGTTACTTGTGGTGCATTTTACAAATGTGATTTGGATTATTGGCGTTTCCGGAAACGAGTATTTTGAACGGTTTTCATGATTGCATGCATCGACTAAGTGTGTAAGAGGTAAGTGTTCGTTTGGCTTACTTAGCTAGGATGGCACTAGAGTATTTTGTTGTTTGTTTTGAATCCTTTATTTGTGGATTTTGATGTTGGGAGACGAACCTTGTGGTCGTTCTTGTGTACTGTGAGTTGATGAGATTTGGGGCTAAAATCTCAATGGTTTTGTAAAAGTCATTTTCCGGATTTGGGGCTAAAATCCCAACGGTTTGGTAAAGGTCATTTTTCAGAAGGTAAACCTTTGGGGCGGTGACCCCCTTTCGTATTTTGGGTTTTGAAAAGTAGGATTTGATAATCCTAAATTGTTTTCTATTAAAACTCTCGATGGCATTCTAAACTGTTTTTTTATAAATTTTTTTCCATTGATTTGTGATCTTTCGATTTTGGAATGTTTTCTCAATTTCTTACCTCGGGAAGTTCTTTTCGTTTCGTTTGGATCTTTGAGGATCCTTGGTTATTGTTATTCGTGGAATGTGAATTGTATGGCTCGTATTTGCACTTTGTTCTTGCACTAGCAAAACAGTGGAGTTTTGCTAACCCCCGAGTATTCGGGGGGTGGATGTCTGTTTTTGCATTCAGGTTTTGGAGCATAACCCAGGGTCGGCACGAAGGATGATGAAAGATGATCGATACTAATCACATGAGGAACCCTACATCGTGTATTGGTTCAGTTGTACTTTATTTTCCGCTGCTATATTTTTCCCGTTGTACGGGTGTGGTTGTGTTTTGACCCCTGCGTGGGCATGAGTTGTAGTCGAGTTGTATGTTTTTATTGAAAGGCCAAATCGGTCTACTGAGTCATTTTAGCCTTAAAGGCATTGTCGAGATGTTTCATGTTGTTACTAGCCTGGTAGATCCTTGAGGAAAGGTTCTACGGCGTGTAATATCCCTGAGCGGATTAGGGATGTTACATAAATAGTATCGGAGCTTAGGTTGAGGAAACCTAGGCTGTCGGGTCAAGTCGTGTTGTTTGAGTCTTGTTTCGTCGGATTTTATCTGACTGAGTCGTGTCGCGACGTGTCGTTTGAGTTTGTTGGTCGTGATTATTATCGTGGGGCGATCATCATCTTCGTGCGACCTGTGGAAGTAAGTCTCCCTTCTTTGTGTTGTGCCTCGTGTGACACGAGCTATTTTTATGATTATTTGTTAAGTGATGGAATCCTTATGTGGATCTTGATTTCACGATATGTATTTAGTCTACTCTCGTATTTGATTTATACGAGCAGTGTCGTCGCTTGTGATGTCTTTTTATTTTTGTTTTTGTCCGTTCTTTGGTGATTTTCGAATCAATTTGCACGTTTTACAAGTTAACTTGTGGAGGCTTTGTCTTGTCTGGCGTTCGACTTGTTCACTAGCTTGATCTTGGGAGAGTCCTTAGAGGCCTCGAACGGGGTCAGTGGTTTTGTTCTGAATGTGGTATTTTATCGTGTATTTCTGTTTAAAGACATGTATTTTCTTGGTTTTAAACGTTTTGATGCGTGTACTAGGAGTTGTTTTAGTGGACGTCGATATGTGTGAGTTTTGCGCATTCTGCCCTATTGCATTTTTGAAAACCTTGAGTATCTTAGAAAATTAAATTTCGAGACGTACTTTTAAAACGAATTATTTTCTTGCGGTGTTTTCGAGGTGCTTTCTCGTGCCGCAATATATTTCAAAAGAATTTCCAATTGAGGACCAAAAGTATTTTGAGATATTTTCGATGTTTAGAAACACTTATACTTTGACCCGAGAGTCGAATATTTCTGAAAGTCTTTCGCTAAAAAAAAAAAAGATGTCCTCATTTTTACCAAATGCATGATGGTTTTCAAAGTCTCGATAACGATGTTTCATGTTTGTACTTTTGAAAAGTGATACTAAAGATCAACCTGTTCTTCTAAATTATTTTCAAAATGAGGTTTTCGTTTTTAAAACCTATCCATTCCCGTTTGAGGGCTGGGTATGTATGTATGATGTTCGCGTTGTCATTTTGATGTTTGCTCCCGAGTATGACCGAATTGGCGGTGTGAGCGTTGAGTCGTTTTCCACACATTTGTTGTGTTAGCCCCTTGTGAGAGGCGGGATGTTGGTGTTGAATATTGTCGCCTCGTGGTGATTTCTGCGTTGTCGCGCATGTGCGAGCTGTTAGAGCTTGGGTTGGTATGGCCGTGTGCATCGGTGATCGTTCCGTTATGTGTCGGTTGTTTAATGTCTTGTTACCTTGCTCCTGTTTTTGTGAATTTCGTGGATGAGGTCGGAGGTAATACCCGTACTATTTTGACTTCTGTATTTTCTCTTTCTCCATTCTTTCGACTCGCTCGTATTCGTTGATACTTTCTGAACTTGTTTTGTATTTTGGTTTCATCGTCCGAACGAATTATGATCTTGTTGTGGGTTGATCTGGTTATCGCTGTGATTTTTTCGAGTTCGGTTCGATTCTTGTGAACCTTGTTTGGAAGTGACATCATCTGGATCTATTAGTTCCTTTATTCGAAGTGGATTGGATTTGGAACTCCTGTGTTTTCGACTCTGTCGACTCGTTTATGTTCGTTGACATTTTGTGAACTTTCCCTATCCCTTGCTTTTGTTGATCGAACGAGGGTGGTGTTGTTTCAGAATAACTCGTTTGTCGTTGTGACTTTTCAATCGCTATTCCCTTTCCGGTGGATCTTATGGGAATGCATGTCTTGTAGTTCTCACTAGATCATCCTGGGAGTTGTTGTTTGAATTTTATTATCCTTCGTGTTTCGGACATGATTGTTCGATTTTTGTTGTCTCGGTCGTTTGTTTGTTTGGTTTTTGTCCTCGTTTCATGATTGTTGAGCATTCAGGCTCTTTCCTAATTTCCTTAAGTTCGGGAAATTAATCTCGTTTTCGATCTTCCAACCCTTGGGCGGTGGAATTTCGTATTTCTTCAGCGTTTGGCTCGCGTTTGGATTGATGAACCGTTGGGTTGGTCAATCGTATTGATTTTCGTTCGTTGTGTTTTGTGATTGTTCGGATAATTGACTTGATTGTATTATCCATTTGATGACGCTTGTCACTTGTTGGTTTTATTATATCCCTAACGGCGACGTTGTGTTGGTCGTCGTGGAGCGTGTTTTCACGCCGTATATTCCTTTGCGTTGCTTGTGACATTTCGCCGTTGGGCGTAAGTTACGTGTTTCCTTGCGTATCTCGTTGAGTTTTCCTGGCGGGATATTGCTTCTCCCTACTTGTTTTAAGTTTCGGGACGAAACTTCTTTTAAGGAGGGTAGAATGTAATATCCGCAATTTTCGATTTTCGGTAAATTTCTTTTTTCGGCCGGAGTCCGTTTTGACGACTCGCTCATGACCGTTTCGTCATTTCGAGAATGATTAATTCTGCACTTTTTGTCATCCGAGTTCGTTTCGGTATCGTTTTGTTGAGTTCCGAGCTTTTTAGCGACTTTTCCGCACTTGAGTTCGATTCTTGCGAATCTCGTCCGAAACTGTTGTTTCGAGTTTCTCTTAAGTTCATTTAATGTTATTATTCATGTTTCGAGCTTTGGGTTGGTGTTTCGATCACGTATCGTGATTTTCGGACGTTTTGGGCCATTTTCGTAATTTCCCAAAATTTTGGGTAATTACGTCCGTTGTTGAATTCCGAGCCTTCGGGTGGTCGGAATTGTGTGTTCTCTTAGCTTTTAGATTCTTCTTTGCGAGTACGTCGTAACCGTATCATCGATTCGTATTCACGTTCGGGTTTCGGGGTCGTTCGGGCCGTCGGAGTTGGCCGTGAGTCATGGCCGCAACCGGGCCCAGGCAGCCTTGGCCGAGTCACGGCCGATAGTGCTCGGCGGTTTCGGCCGGCGATCCGTGGGCCGCGGCACATCTTTGGTAGGGCCGCGGCACACTCTGTGGCATTTTTCGCCCAACCGATCAGACTGGGTGCCGCGGCACTGCCGGCAAGCCGCACACCGCCGACCACTGGAGCCATTTTGGGCACATGCAGCGGCACACTCCCGGGCCGCGCACACTGCTGTTCGACTGTTATGGCCCTGCACACGGGTTTTTGGCCATTTTTCTCCTTCTTCTCCTTCTCTTCCGCGGCTGAGGGTGATCTTACCATGGAGCCATGTTGTTTAACAACAAATCCATGAAGTTCTTGAGTTCATATCATCAATCAATCATCCGTTATCATCCTTTATCCAGCGAATCAAGGTAATCTTCCTTAGAACCCTAATTTCGTGAATTTGGGGGTTTTTGCGTTTTTGTCCGATTCGTTCCGTATTATTGATTAATTCATGATGGGTATGATTAATCTTGGTAGTATTCTTGTGTTTAACATCATTTAATCCATTGTTCTTTGTCGAATCGAAGTATGTTTCTTGATTTCCTTCGAATCGAATTTTTGGGGGATTTGTCCTCGATCTCGTTTTTCATCCATTTTTGATGGATCGATTATGGTTAAATGATGTTGTTAAACATATTCTATGGATTGTATATCCATATTTCAACTTGGAATTCCGTTTTCGTGTTTTGTCGGGACGAATCGTGTTCTTGGCCGTTTTGGGGGAAACGCTTGAACATTCGTCGTTCTTTCTTTGAATTCAACGGCTTTGAGTCGTGTTATGGAATTCATTTCATCGTTGTTATTGTCCTTCGTAGTTTATGAACGCGAGTTGGCGATCGGTGGAGTCGGCGGGTTCGTAGGCGGTTCGTGTCAACCTACTTTGGTCGATTCTTCGCGTTATTCTTATTCGAGGCAAGTACCTTGCCCATACTTTTCTTATTTTATGGATATGATGATCGTGCTCGTCTTGGTGTGTTTATTTGGTTGTTTGAAATGAAGTTTCAAAAGATTTCGGTTTGGCCTCATTAAAGGCTCTCTTTCAAAACGCGTGTGTGTTTTGTGAACGTTGTGTTTTGGGAATTGATTATTTTGAACGTTGAAGGCTTTGATGATATCCCTATTGTTTAAAGATATGGAATCGTGTATTCCGTGTTTAATCTTGTTATTGTGTTTTGAAGAGTTTGACAATGATGTCGGATAATTGGCCATCCCTAGTAAGTATTCTTGATGAACATACATTCTTAGCATGTTAGGATTGCATGAGTATCAGGTGTGTGTGTATGCTCACTACGGGTTAGATCCGACGGGGTCTCGGTAGGGATCCACAGAGGCGTGGGTTCGCGAGCTTGCTTTTAACCACTACGGGTTAGATCCGACGGGGTCTCGGTAGGGGTCCACAGAGGTGTGGGTCCGCGGTTAATTGTGGTGCATTTTACAAATGTGATTTGGATTATTGGCGTTTCCGGAAACGAGTATTTTGAACGGTTTTCATGATTGCATGGATCGACTAAGTGTGTAAGAGGTAAGTGTTCATTTGGCTTACTTAGCTAGGATGGCACTAGAGTATTTTGTTGTTTGTTTTGAATCCTTTATTTGTGGATTTTGATGTTGGGAGACGAACCTTGTGGTCGTTCTTGTGTACTGTGAGTTGATAAGATTTGGGGCTAAAATCCCAATGGTTTTGTAAAAGTCATTTTCCGGATTTGGGGCTAAAATCCCAACGGTTTGGTAAAGGTCATTTTTCAGAAGGTAAACCTTTGGGGCGGTGACCCCCTTTCGTATTTTGGGTTTTGAAAAGTAGGATTTGATAATCCTAAATTGTTTTCTATTAAAACTCTCGATGGCATTCTAAACTGTTTTTTTATAAAAATTTTCCATTGATTTGTGATCTTTCGATTTTGGAACGTTTTCTCAATTTCTTGCCTCGGGAAGTTCTTTTCGTTTCGTTTGGATCTTTGAGGATCCTTGGTTATTGTTATTCGTGGAATGTGAATTGTATGGCTCGTATTTGCACTTTGTTCTTGCACTAGCAAAACAGTGGAGTTTTGCTAACCCACGAGTATTCGGGGGGTGGATGTCTGTTTTTGCATTCAGGTTTTGGAGCATAACACAGGGTCGGCACGAAGGATGATGAAAGATGATCGATACTAATCACATGAGGAACCGTACATCGTGTATTGGTTCAGTTGTACTTTATTTTCCGCTGCTATATTTTTCCCGTTGTACGGGTGTGGTTGTGTTTTGACCCCTGCGTGGGCATGAGTTATAATCGAGTTGTATGTTTTTATTGAAAGGCCAAATCGGTCTACTGAGTCATTTTAGCCTTAAAGGCATTGTCGAGATGTTTCATGTTGTTACTAGCCTGGTAGATCCTTGAGGAAAGGTTCTACGGCGTGTAATATCCCTGAGCGGATTAGGGGTGTTACATAAATGGTATCGGAGCTTAGGTTGAGGAAACCTAGGCTGTCGGGTCAAGTCGTGTTGTTTGAGTCTTGTTTCGTCGGATTTTATCTGACTGAGTCGTGTCGCGACGCGTCGTTTGAGTTTGTTGGTCGTGATTATTATCGTGGGGCGATCATCATCTTCGTGCGACCTGTGGAAGTAAGTCTCCCTTCTTTGTGTTGTGCCTCGTGTGACACGAGCTATTTTTATGATTATTTGTTAAGTGATAGAATCCTTATGTGGATCTTGATTTCACGATATGTATTTAGTCGACTCTCGTATTTGATTTATACGAGGAGTGTCGTCGCTTGTGATGTCTTTTTATTGTTGTTTTTGTCTGTTGCTGATGATTTTCGAATCAATTTGCACGTTTTACAAGTTATCTTGTGGAGGCTTTGTGCTTATACGCGTTCGACTTGTTCACTAGCCAGTGCGGGAGAGTGCTTAGAGGCCTCGAATGGGGTCAGTGGTTTTGTTCTGAATGTGGTATTTTATCGTGTATTTCTGTTTAAAGACATGTATTGTCTTGGTTTTAAACGTTTTGATGCGTGTACTAGGAGTTGTTTTAGTGGACGTCGATATGTGTGAGTTTTGGGCATTACGCCTATGGATTTTGAAAACCTTGAGTATCTTAGAAAATTAAATTTCGAGACGTACTTTTAAAACGAATTATTTTCTTGCGGTGTTTTCGAGGTGCTTTCTCGTGCCGCAATATATTTCAAAAAAAATTCCAATTGAGGACCAAAAGTATTTTGAGATATTTTCGATGTTTAGAAACACTTATACTTAGACCCGAGGGTCGAATATTTCTGAAAGTCTTTCGCTAAAAAAAAAAAAAAGATGTCCTCATTTTTACCAAATGCATGATGGTTTTCAAAGTCTCGATAACGATGTTTCATGTTTGTACTTTTTGAAAAGTGATACTAAAGATCAACCGGTGTTCTTCTAAATTATTTTCAAAATGAGGTTTTCGTTTTTAAAACCTATCCATTCCCGTTTGAGGGCTGGGTATGTATGTATGATGTTCGCGTTGTCATTTTGATGTTTGCTCCCGAGTATGACCGAATTGGCGGTGTGAGCGTTGAGTCGTTTTCCACACATTTGTTGTGTTAGCCCCTTGTGAGAGGCGGGATGTTGGTGTTGAATATTGTCGCCTCGTGGTGATTTCTGCATTGTCGCGCATGTGCGAGCTGTTAGAGCTTGGGTTGGTATGGCCGTGTGCATCGGTGATCGTTCCGTTATGTGTCAGTTGTTTAATGTCTTGTTACCTTGCTCCTGTTTTTGTGAATTTCGTGGATGAGGTCGGAGGTAATACCCGTACTATTTTGACTTCTGTATTTTCTCTTTCTCCATTCTTTCGACTCGCTCGTATTCGTTGATACTTTCTGAACTTGTTCTATATTTCGGTTTCATCGTCCGAATGAATTGTGATCTTGTTGTGGGTTGATCTGGTTATCGCTGTGATTTTTTCGAGTTCGGTTCGATTCTTGTGAACCTTGTTCGGAAGTGACATCATCTGGATCTATTAGTTCCTTTATTCGAAGTGGATCGGATTTGGAACTACTGTGTTTTCGACTCTGTCGACTCGTTTATGTTCGTTGACATTTTCTGAACTTTCCCTATCCCTTGCTTTTGTTGATCGAACGAGGGTGGTGTTGTTTCGGAATAACTCGTTTGTCGTTGTGACTTTTCAATCGCTATTCCCTTTCCGGTGGATCTTATGGGAATGCATGTCTTGTAGTTCTCACCAGATCATCCTGGGAGTTGTTGTTTGAATTTTATTATCCTTCGTGTTTCGGACATGATTGTTCGATTTTTGTTGTCTCGGTCGTTTGTTTGTTCGGTTTTTGTCCTCGTTTCGTGATTGTTGAGCATTCAGGCTCCTTCCTAATTTCCTTAAGTTCGGGAAATTAGTCTCGTTTTCGATCTTCCAACCCTTGGGCGGTGGAATTTCGTATTTCTTCAGCGTTTGGCTCCCGTTTGGATTGATGAACCGTTGGGTTGGTCAATCGTATTGATTTTCGTTCGTTTTGTTTTGTGATTGTTTGGATAATTGACTTGATTGTATTATCCATTTGATGACGCTTGTCACTTGTTGGTTTTATTATATCCCTAACGGCGACGTTGTGCTCGTCGTCGTGGAGCGTGTTTTCACGCCGTATATTCCTTTGCGTTGCTTATAACGTTTCGCCGATGGGCGTAAGTTATGTCTTTCCATGCGTATCTCGTTGAGTTTTCCTGGCGGGATATTGCTTCTCCCTACTTGTTTTAAGTTTCGGGACGAAACTTCTTTTAAGGAGGGTAGAATGTAATATCCGCAATTTTCAATTTTCGGTAAAATTCTTTTTTCGGCCGGAGTCCGTTTTGACGACTCGCTCATGTCTGTTTCGTCATTTCGAGAATGATTAATTCTGCACTTTTTGTCATCCTAGTTTGTTTCGGTATCATTTTGTTGAGTTCCGAGCTTTTTAGCGACTTTTCCGCACTTGAGTTCGATTCTTGCGAATCTCGTCCGAAACTGTTGTTTCGAGTTTCTCGTAAGTTCATTTAATGTTATTATTCATGTTGCGAGCTTTGGGTTGGTGTTTCGATCGCGTATCGTGATTTTCGGACGTTTTGGGCCATTTTCGTAATTTCCCAAAGTTTTGGGTAATTACTTCCGTTGTTGAATTCCGAGCCTTCGGGTGGTCGGAATTGTGTGTTCTCTTAGCTCTTAGATTCGTCCTTGCAAGTACGTCGTAACCGTATCATCGATTCGTATTTAGGTTCGGGTTTCGCGGTCGTTCGGGCCGTCGGAGTTGGCCCCGGCCGAGTCATGGCCGCAACACAGGCCAGCCGGCCGCGAGTCACGGCCGGTAGTGCTCAGCGGCTCCGGCCAGTCACGGCCGGCGGTGCTCAGCGATTCTGGCCGCGATCAGTTGGCCGCGGCACATCTTTGGCGAGGCCGCGGCACACTCTGTGGCATTTTCGGCCAAACCAATCAGACTGGGTGCCGCGGCTGCGCCGGCGGGCCGCGGCACCGACCACGAGGAACCATTTTGGGCTGCGCGGCACACTCCCGTTGAGCCGCGGCACACTGTGCAGCCTATTTATGGCCCTGCACACGGGTTTTTGGCCATTTTTCTCCTTCTTCTCCTTCTCTTCCGCGGCTGAGGGTGATCTTAACATGGAGCCATGTTGTTTAACAACAAATCCATGAAGTTCTTGAGTTCATATCATCAATCAATCATCCGTTATCATCCGTTGATCCACCGAATCAAGGTAATCTTCCTTAGAACCCATATTTCGTGAATTTGGGGGTTTTTGCGTTTTTGTCCGATTCGTTCCGTATTATTGATTAATTCATGATGGGTATGTTTAATCTGGATAGTATTCTTGTGTTTAACATCATTTAATCCATTGTTCTTCGTCGAATCGAAGTATATTTCTTGATTTCATTTGAATCGACTTTTTGGGGGATTTGTCCTCGATCTCGTTTTTCATCCATTTTTGATGGATCGATTATGGTTAAATGATTTTGTTAAACATATTATATGGATTGTATATCCATATTTCAACTTGGAATTCCGTTTTCGTGTTTTGTCGGGACGAATCGTGTTCTTGGCCGTTTTGGGGGAAACGCTTGAACATTCGTCGTTTAAACACAAGAATACTACCAAGATTAATCATACCCATCATGAATTAATCAATAATACGGAACGAATCGGACAAAAACGCAAAAACCCCCAAATTCACGAAATTAGGGTTCTAAGGAAGATTACCTTGATTTGCTGGATCAAAGGATGACAACGGATGATTGATTGACGATATGAACTCAAGAACTTCATGGATTTGTTGTTAAACAACATGGCTCCATGGTAAGATCACCCTCAGCCGCGAAAGAGAAGGAGAAGAAGGAGAAAAATGGCCAAAAACCCGTGTGCAGGGCCATAAATAGCCGCACAGCAGTGCCGCAAGAGCCCAAAATGGCTCCTGGTGGTGGCGATGTGTCGCGGCGGCCGGCGTGTGCGCGGCACCCGATTGGTTTGGACGAAAAATGCCACTGAGTGTGCCGCGGCCTCGCAAAGATGTGCCGCTGGCCACTGATCGCTCGGCCAGAATCGCTGAGCACCGCTGCGCCGTGACTGACTCGCCGATTCGCGCCTGAGCAAACCTGCCGTCCATGACTCTGTTAGGAGTATGCCCTCGAATGCCACTCATAGGATGTTGAGTGAGGGCATTGTACTTGTAATTATGTAAACCATTTATATAAGGCAAATGAATGTTTCTTTATTTACTGGTAGTTACTGGTGTTCCTAACTCGTAAATAAACATATAGAAATTAGTCCGTGTATTTGAGAGCAAAATTTTCCACTCCTTATTGGATAAGGGGGTCGGCACTGGAAAGGTTATAGCTCAAATACTTAATCGTTCGCAAGTCGATGAAACTTGATTGGGCGTTAAGTTTATGTGAAGACTTGTATGACGTGTTTTTTGACATGGAGAGTGTCTGTCGAACACTAATGGTTGGTGGGAGCACACGTTATAGGTATGCTAATTGGATTAGTATACTAGAACCGACTCACCCTCGATTCGTCACACGGATTTCACTCCGGGACAGTCAATGACGGAATCGAAAGGTTGTGATAGGTATTCGTGAACCTTCTGTAATACCCGGTTGTAATTCATTCATTTTCATTCAGTAATTATCAGTCTGTAATTGTCACTCAGTAATTTTCACTCATTAATAATCACTCATCATTCATGAATCACTCATTCGCGTTCACTGTTGGCATGTTGTAATCGTATATCAGTTACCAATCGTCATTTTATCTCCGTTTATAGATCGAGACGGGAGTATTATCATTTTCATTGTGATTGATAGCCTTGTACTGGGAGTATCATCTTTGGCTCGTGTTAGACTTGTTCACTTTTACATTCGTATGGTATGTCGGATCATTCATCAGTCGTAGCGAGGAATCGGAGTTATCGGATTTACTCACCTTGGCCAGCATTGAGTTACGGCCGTAAAGTTCCGGGATACGGCCGTAAGTTCAGCGGGTACGGCCGTAAGGCTGGCCGGTTATGGCCGTACGTGGTCCAACAGGCTGCCCAGGCATTTTGGCCGAAGGCGAGTTACGGCCGTAAGAAGGGGAAGATACGGCCGTAAGTGGTGTTCGTAATTTCAGGTGTTGTCGACCAAGGGTGACTTACGGCCGTAAGGGTTGCGGCATACGGCCGTAAGTCGAGGAAGGTACGGCCGTAAGGCTTGGCCGGATACGGCCGTACGCTGCAGGCAGGATGCCTGGCCATTTTTGACGAAGGCGGGTTACGCCCGTAAGTTTGGCCGGATACGGCCGTATCATCCGAGTTACGGCCGTAAGGTGTGCGGTACGGCTGTAAGGATGTCGGCGGGTGTTTTTGATGAAGGCGGGTTACGCCTGTAACTCAGGAGCGGTTACGGCCGTAAGTCTGTCGGCAGGCTTTCGGACGAAGCCGAGTTACGGCCGTACGAGTTGGCCAGTTACGGCCGTAAGGCCGTTGACTTGGAATGTTACGGCCGTAAGAGGGCCGAGTTACGGCCGTAACTTCCGGCAGTATTTAAGGACTCGGCCGGGACATTTTTTCTCATTTTCATTCCTTTTCTTCTTTTATCCGAGAGAGAGGGTTGAGGGAGAGATTTTGCAATCATCAATCACTTGAGTGTGTAATTTTCATCATCTTCATTCATTTGGGAAGCTTTGATACTCATTTTAACTCGTGTTCATCGGATCGAAATGATTGGATCTTCAAGAGGTAATTTCTTCAACACCTTGGATTTCGATTCTATGTTGAGATATGATGTTTTGGACATTATAATCATGTTATATGAAGGGATATGTATATGATTATAATTTTGTATAAGGATTCATTGGATTATTGAGGTATTATTCAAGAACACTTTGAATATCGAGTTGAAATTGGGGGTTTTCGATTAATTGTCGTTATAATCACCTTTTCGGATATTCATTTTCGATTATTGATCATTTGGAGGATGTTTGTTGGTTTGAAACACTTCTTGGGGGATTTGATAGTGGCTTATTGAGATTTGATTGTAAACAATCGGAGTTTGGCCACAACATATTCGATATAATGCCCCAATGAACTTAGTTTAATCGTATCGACGTTTTGAGTTCGTTATATTCGTGTTTGATTCGTATATTGAACGGGTTGTTGGATATTGTATAATTCAAGGTTGTTCGAGCGACCGATATCTCAATTACGACGTTGTTCGTGGAAGGATAATTGTCACCGGTATTGTGTAAGTTGATTCTTACTCAGTTAAAAGGATATTCATTTCCTTTTGTTGTTGTTCATTCATAATCGTAACTCATTCATCATTGTGTTAACCGTATTAAAACTTGTCATTGTCAATTAATCACTTGATCACAAGAGCAGCGGTTCCAATCATTTCATTGAGCTATCATTCATTTCACTATCATTGTATCTCGGTGAGTCATTATTCGTTTAGATGTCACTTTTGTTATATCGTGGCATTTGAGTCATCTTGGCGTGCCGGTTGGTATGTGTAGGATTTTCATGTCGGGCACAATTATGTCGTGTGTTGGTTGTTGGCCTCACATTGGACTGTGCACACGAGTCGATTGCTTCGTGAGACTGATTAGGTACAAGACCACGCGTGTATTCGATTGATACTCGTTGGTGGCTTGTGCACGGACACATTTCCATCCCGGGCGTAGTGTGGCGCCACCCTTTGAGCCGTACTATTAGTTGATTCATACAGCATGTTTGATTGCGTATGTTTTCAACAAGATTGGGTTATAATCTAACCGTTTCATTTTAATCAAACTTGTGGTTTATACTACATATTTATATGATTGTGTTTATTCAACTCTGGAGGATTGTTGTTGCAGATAATCGACCCCGTTTGGGGATATTTGTTTCTCAGGTCATGGTAAGGCAAAGGCACAGGGAGAGCACGTTGACGGCGAGGAGTCCCAATGATACTAGAAGGGGGCCCCAGTCTTTTCAGTCATTTTGTTTCCTTCATTTATTCCGCTGCAGACATTCCGTTTGAATACTCATTTCACTTAGTGTTGTATATTTTATCTCCATATAAAATATACATGTATTCTGAAATATCCTGGATGTGTTGTATGAAACTCCTCATCGGAGTAATTATTGTTGTAATGTGGTTTGGTACTACATTTACCCTGTGTAATTCATCATTTTCATTTGCCTGGTGGGTCCCAGTCGGGGATTCACGGCACTGTAATATCCGCCTAGTTTGGGGTGTTACAGAGTTGGTATCGGAGAGTGGTTTTGAATACTACCTTCCGAGTCATGTCTAATTTGAAATCATCGTCATCGGACTAGTATCATTAGACTTTCGCGTCACGTGTGACCTGTGCAGATGCCGAGCCAATCAGACCGAAAGAACTGTAAGACTTCTAACGCCATGGTATAATTTCTGGCAATAAACATTCATTCATAATTCATCAGCTAACAATCCTCAAACATCATTTTCATTTTGACCAGGACGGTCATTTTAACTCATTAGTCACTCAATTCATTTCATTATTCAGTTGTTGATTTGGAAGATCATATAATTAATCTTGTTAACTTGTTCAAGATAATCATTTCAATAATTTCATCAGAAAATCATGTCACCTCGGTTAATCATTCATGTAATCACTGTGTTAGAGCGTATGCTCATTTTCATCACCTCATGTCATAGTCATAATGTGATATTCATGCGAGAGATATAATCATCATGTGACTTTCCACTTTAGTATGGAAAGAGCTGGCAGAGGACGAGGAGGACGAGGCCGTGGTGCGAGCCGAATCCCGAGAGCTCGTGTGAATACACGTGCGAATGCGAGAAATAATGCTAATTCATCGAGCAGCGACGCTGCCACTCATTCACCTGGACGTGATCATTCACTATCGGGGAGTCGTGCAGGACACGGCTCAGTCAGAAGGTGTTCGGGTTGACCCACTTGCTTTTATGCAGGGCATGATGGCCCAAATGACGCAGATGGCACAACTAATGGAGACGATGCATAACTCCACTACTCAAAATCAACAGGCTCCTCCGCCGCCACCTCAGAGGCAAGAGAGGAATGTGAGCAGTATCATCGACGACATCTCTCGCCAAAGGCCACCTACTTTTGAAGGCTCATCTGAGCCGGCGGATATTGTTCATTGGCTCGAACACTTCGAGAAGCTATTTGCGATGGTATAGTGTCCCGAAGGACACAAAGTTTCAGTTGCGGCTTACTATCTAGGTAAGAGCGCTCATTCTTGGTGGTTGTCGTTGAAGCCCACCGAAGGATCGTGTACTTGGGACCAGTTCAAGACTCTCATGATGGAGAGGTATTATCCGGCCCCACTCAGAGAGGCCAAGCTGTCAGAGTTACTCACTCCCAGGCCCTCATCGAGACGCGGATGTTCTCGCCATTGCCGAGAAATTTGGGAACTCCTTAGTTCGCCTCATCTATCATTCACTCTGAGGCGGACAAGATCAAGTATTTCAGCAAGAGGCTGAAACCTCGTATGCGGCTACAACTGCTTAATCATAATTGCACCACGTTGGCCAAATTCATTGAGAAAGCTCTTACTTACGAGCTTACTGCTAAGGAGATTGCTAAGCAACAACCTTCATCTGCTGGCAAGAAGTATAAGAACCGTAATCAGTCTGACGGTAGTCAGGCCACTTTCAAGAAACCACGGGCGGGCTCTACCTTTTCTGAGCGACCTCTTATGACGCATAAACCCACGGAATCTCAGTCTCGAGCGGCCAGTTCGGCCGTCACCTGTTTCAACTGTGAAGAACAGGGTCATTTCAGCACCAAATGTCCGAAGCAGACTGTCACGTGCCATAATTGTGGAATTGCTGGGCATAGGGCCCGTTTTTGCCGAAGGGACTCTAAACCCACTCCGGCGTCATCTCAGGCCCCAGGACATTCAAAGATGCAGAATCAAGCCACTTAGTCAGCGTCGTTTAAGACGACAGGAGCTAGCAAGGGCGGAGCCAAGAGCTATCAGACGGGAGCGTCTGGTTCGGGGGCCGGCAAGCCCCGAATTTATGAGATGAAGAAGACCGATTATCCAGAGGCCCGAATGATCTCAGGTACACTCGATATTCTATCCCAGCCTGTGTGTACCCTTTTTGATACTGGTGCATCGCATTCATTCATTTCCGAGTCATGTTTGAGTAGACTACGTCTGGGTAGTGCTACTAGTTATGAGCCTTATGTCATTGGCCTACCTGATGGTAGACGAATTATCGGTAATCGTCAGATTCAGAATTGTCCGATTCAGTTTCATGGTCGTGTATGGCCAGCGGACCTAATCATAGTAGATTTTCCGAGGGACAACGTCATCTTGGGTATTGATTGGATGGATCGTCATGATGCCATCATTAGTGTCCGTAAGCGTATGATCACTATCAATTCAGATGATGGGGTTGAATGTGTGTTTCAGGGAGGTAATCGCAGCTGTTCTGGTAAGGTCATTAATTTGATGAAAGCAGTGCGATTACTCAGTCAGGGATGTATTGGTTATTGGTGTTATATGACCAAAACCGAGAAATCATCAGTAATGTTGTCGGATATTCCGGTAGTATGGGAATATGCCGATGTTTTTCCAGACGAGTTACCTGGCTTGCCTCCACAGAGATATGTGGAATTCACGATTGAGTTGGAGCCTGGTACGTCCCCGATATCGAAGGCACCGTATCGGATGGCCCCGACCGAAATGCAGGAGTTGAAGAATCAACTTGAGGAATTGTTCAAGAAAGGTTATATCCGACCGAGTGCGTCCCCGTGGGGAGCACCAGTGCTGTTTGTCAAGAAAAAGGGTGGTTCGTTCCGTTTGTGTATTGATTACCGGGAATTGAACCGGGTGACGATCAAGAATAAGTATCCTTTACCCCGCATTGATGATCTCTTAGATCAACTTCAGGAAGCTTCAGTATTTTCCAAGATCGACTTAAGATCTGGCTATCATCAGTTACGGATTCAAGAGTCGGATATCGCGAGGACGGCGTTTCGAACACGCTATGGTCATTATGAGTTTGTGGTTATGCCGTTTGGATTGACTAATGCACCTGCGGTATTCATGGAGTTAATGAATCGGGTTTTCATCGACTTTTTGGATCAGTTTGTTGTTGTCTTCATCGACGACATTTTGATTTACTCTCGTAACCGAGAGGAACACGAGGTTCACCTTCATCAGGTTCTCGACGTGTTGAGATGAGAGCAACTTTATGGAAAGTTTTCCAAATGTGAGTTCTGGATGTCCGAAGTGACTTTTCTCGGACATGTAATTTCATCAGACGGAGTTCGTGTCGACCCTCAGAAGACGGAGGCTATCCGAGACTGGTTACCTCCGAAGAATGTTAAGGAAATCCGAAGTTTTCTCGGATTAGCGGGTTATTATCGGCGGTTTGTGGAAGGATTTTCTAAAATCGCTCAACCCTTGACGAACCTTTTGCGAAAGGATAAGAAATACACGTGGTCTGACGCGTGTCAACGGAGTTTTGAGGAACTCAAGAGCCGGTTAATGTCAGCACCTGTACTTTCCTTGCCGCAAGGGACGGAGGGATTTGTGGTTTATAGTGATGCGTCCGGACAGGGTCTCGGATGTGTACTCATGCAGAATGGGAAGGTTATTGCTTATGCTTCACGGCAATTGAGACCTTACGAGGTTAATTATCCGACCCACGACCTGGAGCTAGCAGCCGTGGTGTTCGCTTTGAAAATTTGGCGTCATTATCTTTATGGCGTTACCTGTCAGATATTCACCGATCATAAGAGTTTAAAGTATATATTTACTCAGAAGGAGTTAAATATACGACAGAGATGGTGGTTGGAATTAATAAAAGATTATGATATCGAGATCCTTTACCACCCGGGCAAGGCGAACATTGTCGCCGACGCCTTGAGTCGTAAGTCCGTGCAGGAGCAGATGCTTGCTCGTTTACGATTCGAAGGAGCTTGGCGGGAATTCCTTAGACCCGAGATCGAGTGCAGCCCGGCGAGTCGGGGACAACTTTGTATGTTAGAAATTTCATCGTCACTTGAGGAGGAAATCAGGGAGAATCAAGGTTCAGACCCAGCATTGTCGCGCATCCGTGAGGATGTGGCTCAGGGGAAAGCCCCTGGATTCGTGGTCCACGAGGATGGACTTTTGAGATTTAAGAATCGGTTGTGCATACCGGCGAATGACGAGTTGAAAAACTCGATTTTGAGAGAAGCTCATGCTACCCCTTATTCTGTTCATCCGGGGTCCAGCAAGATGTACAAGGACTTGAAACAAAATTACTGGTGGAGTAATATGAAGCGAGAAGTCGCAGAATTTGTTTCGAGATGCTTAACCTGTCAACAAGTCAAGATTGAACATCAGCGACCGGCAGGTATGTTAAAACCTCTCCCTATTCCAGAGTGGAAGTGGGAAGACATTTCTATGGATTTCATCACGAGTTTGCCGACGAGTCGTCGTGGCATGAATACGATCTGGGTGATTGTGGACCGCTTAACTAAATCAGCTCATTTCCTTGAGATCAAGGATATGTGGGGTCCCGAGAGACTGGATCAGTTGTTCATCAAGGAGATAGTGAGACTGCACGGTACTCCTAAGAGTATCGTTTCCGATCGTGACGGACGATTTGTGTCTCATTTTTGGAAATCAGTTCATCGTGCTATGGGAACTCAGCTAAATCTCAGTACCGCCTTTCATCCTCAGTCCGACGGACAATCAGAGAGGACTATACAGACATTAGAGGACATGTTAAGGGCATGCGTCCTCGATTGGAAGGACGATTGGGAAGCCCAACTACCATTAATCGAGTTCACGTATAATAATAGTTGGCATGCCTCCATTAAGATGGCACCTTACGAGGCCTTATACGGTCGTCGTTGTCGATCTCCTTTGTGTTGGGATGACTTGTCAAAATCAATCGGCACCGAGCCCGATATGCTTATAGCCGCCCGGGAGAAGGTAGCTTTGATCAAGAGTCGTATGTTCACAGCTCAGAGTCGACAGAAATCATATGCAGATAATCGTCGTCGACCACTAGAGTTCGAGACGGGTGACCACATTTTGGTCAAGGTATCCCCGAGTCGAGGTATTTTCCGTTTCGGAAAACGGGGGAAGTTGAGTCCGAGATTCATTGGACCGTTTGAAATTTTGGATCGAGTAGGCGAGTTAGCTTATCGATTGGCTTTACCTCCGGCTTTGAGCCGAATTCGTAATGTGTTTCACGTCTCTCAGTTGCGGCAGTATGTTGCCGACCCGAGTCACATACTTCAGTTCGACGAAATCGAGATCGCAGATGATCATTCGTACGAGGAGCGTCCTGTACGAGTGTTAGAGCGGCGAATCAAATAGTTGAGGAACAAGACGATCCCTTTGGTCAAGATTCAGTGGTCTAGACACGGAGTCAAAGAGGCCACTTGGGAAACCGAGGAGAGTATGCGGGAGAGTTATCCCGAGTTGTTTGACCCTTAGTTTCGGGGACGAAACTCTTTTTAAGGGGGGGAGTATGTAATACCCGGTTGTAATTCATTCATTTTCATTCAGTAATTATCAGTCTGTAATTGTCACTCAGTAATTTTCACTCATTAATAATCACTCATCATTCATGAATCACTCATTCGCGTTCACTGTTGGCATGTTGTAATCGTATATCAGTTACCGATCGTCATTTTATCTCCGTTTATAGATCGAGACAGGAGTATTATCATTTTCATTGTGATTGATAGCCTTGTACTGGGAGTATCATCTTTGGCTCGTGTTAGACTTGTTCACTTTCACATTCGTATGGTATGTCGGATCATTCATCAGTCGTAGCGAGGAATCGGAGTTATCGGATTTACTCACCTTGGACAGCATTGAGTTACGGCCGTAAGGTTCCAGGATACGGCCGTAAGTTCAGCGGGTACGGCCGTAAGGCTGGCCGGTTACGGCCGTACGTGGTCCAGCAGGCTGCCCAGGCATTTTGGCCGAAGGCGAGTTACGGCCGTAAGAAGGGGAAGATACGGCCGTAAGTGGTGTTCATAATTTCAGGTGTTGTCGACCAAGGGTGACTTACGGCCGTAAGGGTTGCGGCATACGGCCGTAAGTCGAGGATGGTACGGCCATAAGGCTTGGCCGGATACGGCCGTACGCTGCAGGCAGGATGCCTGGCCATTTTTGACGAAGGCGGGTTACGCCCGTAAGTTTGGCCGGATACGGCCGTATCATCCGAGTTATGGCCGTAAGGTGTGCGGTGCGGCCGTAAGGATGTCGGCGGGTGTTTTTGACAAGGCCGGTTACGCCCGTAACTCAGGAGCGGTTACGGCCGTAAGTCTATCGGCAGGCTTTCGGACGAAGCTGAGTTACGGCCGTACGAGTTAGCCGGTTACGGCCGTAAGGCCGTTGACTTGGAATGTTACGGCCGTAAGAGGGCCGAGTTACGGCCGTAACTTCCGGTAGTATTTAAGGACTCGGCCGGGACATTTTTCCTCATTTTCATTCCTTTTCTTCTTTTATCCGAGAGAGAGGGTTGAGGGAGAGATTTTGCAATCATCAATCACTTGAGTGTGTAATTTTCATCATCTTCATTCATTTGGGAAGCTTGGATACTCGTTTTAACTCGTGTTCATCGGAGCGAAGTGATTGGATCTTCAAGAGGTAATTTCTTCAACACCTTGGATTTCGATTCTATGTTGAGATATGATGTTTTGGACGTTATAATCATGTTATATGAAGGGATATGTATATGATTATGAGTTTGTATAAGGATTCATTGGATTATTGAGGGATTATTCAAGAACACTTTGAATATCGAGTTGAAATTGGGGGTTTTCGATTAATTGTCGTTATAATCACGTTTTCGGATATTCATTTTGGATTATTGATCATTTGGAAGATGTTTGTTGGTTTGAAACACTTCTTGGGGGATTTGATAGTGGCTTATTGAGATTTGATTGTAAACAATCGGAGTTTGGCCACAACGTATTCGATATAATGCCCCAATGAACTTAGTTTAATCGTATCGATGTTTTGAGTTCGTTATATTCGTGTTTGATTCGTATATTGAACGGGTTGTTGGATATTGTATAATTCAAGGTTGTTCGAGCGACCGATATCTCAATTAGGACGTTGTTCGTGGAAGGATAATTGTCACCGGTATTGTGTAAGTTGATTCTTACTCAGTTAAAAGGATATTCATTTCCTTTTGTTGTTTTTCATTCATAATCGTAACTCATTCATCATTGTGTTAACCGTATTAAAACTTGTCATTGTCAATTAATCACTTCAGTCACAAGGAACGACGGTTCCAATCATTTCATTGAGCTATCATTCATTTCACTATCATTGTATCTCGGTGAGTCTTTATTCATTTCCGATGTCACTTTTGTTATATCGTGGCATTCCGGGTCATACTGGCGTGCCGGTTGGTATGTGTAGGATTTTCATGTCGGGCACAATTATGTCCTGTGTTGGTTGTTGGCCTCACATTGGACTGTGCACACGAGTCGATTGCTTCGTGAGACTGATTAGGTACAAGACCACGCGTGTATTCGATTGATACTCGTTGGTGGCTTGTGCACGGACATATTTCCATCCCGGGCGTAGTGTGGCGCCACCCTTTGAGCCATACTGTTAGTTGATTCATACAGCATGTTTGATTGCGTATGTTTTCAACAAGATTGGGTTATAATCTAACTGTTTCATTTTAATCAAACTTGTGGTTTATACTACATATTTATATGATTGTGTTTATTCAACTATGGAGGATTGTTGCTCTGTATAACTGACCCCGTTTGGGGATATTTGTTTCTCAGGTCATGGTAAGGCAAAGGCACAGGGAGAGCACGTTGACGGCGAGGAGTCCCAATGATACTAGAAGGGCGCCCCAGTCTTTTCAGTCATTTTGTTTCCTTCATTTATTCCGCTGCAGACATTCCGTTTGAATACTCATTTCACTTAGTGTTGTATATTTTATCTCCATATAAAATATACATGTATTCTGAAATATCCTGGATGTGTTGCATGAAACTCTTCATCGGAGTAATTATTGTTGTAATGTGGTTTGGTACTACATTTACCCTGTGTAATTCATCATTTTCATTTGCCTGGTGGGTCCCAGTCGGGGATTCACGGCACTGTAATATCCGCCTAGTTTGGGGTGTTACACCTTCGACTTGAGGATTTAGTAGGGATGTGCTTGTGACGTCAAGATTTTCATTAGAGTAGTTCGACCCTGTAAACCGGAAGGCGGGGGTCAACCTCGACGTGCATCTTGACGGGCAAGTAGCAGGTCCTACAGAATACCAAGATAGAATTCTTTCTCCCGTTAGTGAGCGGGTTATATGTCCTATGCGGTTATTGGCAGATGAGATCATAAGTCTTTGGCCAAAGCATTGGAGCTAGTTGTATTAGATACACTACAGCTCGATGATCTCGATTTGCATTAACGCATGCATAGCGTCAAGTACAGATAGGGTTTGACTGACCGTGACCCTATAACTTGATCGGGACATTTGATAGAAGGGTTTATACGTATACTGGTATTCACGACGGAATGGTTCTTGAATGATCCCATCATTCGTTCTCGGTTAAGTGCAGTGTAGGCCGCCAGGCTGGCTAGGTGGTGCTACTACTCTTTGGTTCCTCCCATTGCTGACTGAGACGAACCTACCGAGTCGCGCAATAGGATTGACAACGGAATGAATCAAGCTAATTCTCTCATTATGAATATTAGATATTGGATATCTAAATTTGGGACATTGGATGTTTAAATCGATTTATCGGATAAATTGATTTACGGCTTAATGAATTAAATATATCACTGGGTGATTAATTTAATTCATGAATATAATTATTTCTTGGAGAAATTAATTATGTTATTTTGTATTTGATATGTTTAATTAATTGGATTAATTAATCGATCCAAACACATCGGAACGGAATCGTAATTTATCTGTTTGGACTCACGGGAGTCCGAAACGAACCGAACTCGTCCGTTTTTGCATAATAGCCCCCCCCCCCCCCTTTGTTTCCACTCACATTCCTCTTGTCTTGTTGCTTTCATTTTATATGAAAGAACATGACATTGTGGGGTTTAAAATAATGTGGCATTATTTGTATTATTGAAGTGAGAGTTGAATAAAGGGAAGAAGATATCTCATTTCACATGCACCTTTTGATTCCTTGTGTAATTTTCCTACGTGAGTTTGAGTTTGAAAGAGAGAGAAAAGTTCTTTCTCAAAGTCTTCTTCTTCATCTCATTTCTTGAGAGTTTTTCTTAGAGAAAATATCAAAACATAAAGAGAGAGTAAGATTAAAACACTTAGAGTGTAATAATCTTAACATACAAAGCTTCATCACTTAATTCTAGCCGTGACCTTAGAGGTTAATTAAGTGATCATTGTTTCGGTCGTTTCTCCGGCGCGTGGCAAGTAGAGACGCGGTGTTTTCGGCGTTGGATCTTTCAAGTGCTTGGAGTGTTTCGGATCGTAGAGAATTCAAGTAAAGCTTCGGGAATAGCTCAAGAGAAGGTTACCATTTAATCAACGGACTTCAAGGGTGAGTTTCTTACAACTCTTGTTCTTCGTTTATATATTCGTATATACGTAGCTCGATCGATCCTCGTAGGGATTCGGATCGAATTAATTTTTCGTTTTACCGCTTCCGATGGGCCTTCGTTTTAGGCACCGAATCCCAACAGTGGTATCGGAGCGTATGTCTTGCGATCGTATATACGATATTAGCATTTGGAATGCTTGATTAGATGGTGTATGATTTGGAATCATAATCATATTAATCGTTGATTTTCTATTGTTCATCTAAAAAATTAATTTTTCATGATTTTATGTTACAATATAAATCTATTTTTCTTTTGAGAAACTGATTTAAATGAGTAATATAAAGATTAGAAAAATATTATTTTTGGAATCGGGGCGAAAAAAATGAGCCGAAAACATAAACGGACCCGGCGGCTTGAGTCGAGCACCGCCTCAGATGCACTGTATGGACATGATGCAGCGGCGAGAGCGAGTCTGGCAGGATTCCGTCCGTGCTCGGCACCCGGTGCGAGCCACCTTTCGGCCTGGCAGGCGGTGTCTGAGCTTGGCCGCCGTGTTTTCCGACTCCGTTTTTATATTTCGTTCGATAATTAATTTCCCACAAATTAAATTGGATTTAATTTGACTAAGATTTAATTATGGTAATTTTATTCTTAGGGGAATTAATTTAATGAAATATTTTCTCGTCCGGAACAAGTTAAAATTGACGGTTGTTTGAATTAATTGGATTAATTCGTTTTGGATGGAGTGTTTTATATTGATTGGATCAATATTCAGATTCATTATGAATGCTATTTATTTAATGTGTTGGATGCATTATTTTTAATGGTGATGTGGTTCGTGGACTTAGTTTTTGAATCGTTCGTTTTATTCGATTGGGTTGTAAAGGCCGTTTTGAGCCTATTTATTTTACTAGAAAAAATTTGTATCTAGGATGCAATTTTCAATGTAAAATTTATATGTAATGACGAAGACCGGAGGAAGATCCATTTCGAGAAGACGAAGATTCAAGACGAAGACTTGTAATTAGATTACGGAGTTTTTGTTTTCTAGGAACGGTCCATGAACCACATGTTGGTAGCAACTAGGTTGTGAATGGTTGTTTCATATTGTATGAATGCCACAAACGCGCTAATATGATTAATGTGCAAAGTGTAACGTTAATTGCGAAAATTCTCCCACAACAAATTATTAAGTTTATAAGGTTTCAAGGTTTTCCTTCCCTCCATCGAGCTTTCGGGAAATTGAAATCCAAACCGGATGTGCTATGCTTCCGAGTTATCGGGGTAGTCGTTCGGGGAGGACGGATAAATTACTGGGAGCGCATTGGATGCCTTCGGTTGGAGCAAATTTTATCCCTAGAAACCTGATAGGTTGCCGGATAAGATTCAATTGTGAAACTGATTTGCGTCGATGGTATAAACTTAACTTGTTCACGAACCATAGAAACCGTATAGGTTGGGGGGAGTGAACAAGGGAAAAAAGAAGATCGAATCATCCATTGGATGGGTTGGTGTTGGACACCACTTTATGAAAATTAATAGACTAGAAACCTGTTCGGTTGCCCTCTATTAAGATTTATAAAGAACTCGATCGCCACTATGAAGTAGAGCGACGATACTTCCGGATTTCACATGGGAGTGTGTTATTCCGATAAAATAGTGGGAGCTGGGTAACAAGAATAGAAAAGACCTTAATTCTATACTCAGAACATAATTGAATGAGTCACTAATTAATCTATCGTACTTAATGCAGACTCAAATCTCAATAAGACAATGAATCCACTCGCAATTCTGCTCGAAAAGAACACCCTGATTGGACCTAACTTTGTGGACTGGCTCCGCAATCTGATGATAGTCCTCAGTATAGAGGCACTGGGATAGTCTTAGAGACGGACATTCCGGCACCTCCTGTGCGGACCAGAGCCAATCAGGAAGAGATCGAAAACCACGAAAAGTGGGTTAAGGATGACGTAAAAGTCCGTGCATACATGATGGCTTCTATGTCTAATGAGCTTCAGAGAGCTCATGAGAAAATGACTTCTGCTAGGCAGATTCTATCTCACTTAACCGAACTTTATGGTGAGCACAGCAGAACTGCTAGAGATGAGATATCCAAGCAAATGTTTGGTGCAAGGATGAAGGAAGGTGAGAAAGTTGGGGAACACATCCTCAAAATGATATCCATGATCGAGAGATTGGAGGCTCTTGATTTTAAAATGGATACTTCTCTCCAAACCGACCTTATCATACAGTCTCTCCCTGATTCCTTCTCACAGTTTGTTATGAACTTCAACTGCAATGAGATTGCATGTAATTTAGCTGGGCTAATGAACAAACTTGTGACCGCTCAATCTCAGATGAAGACTCCGCGGATGAAGGAGTCTGCTCTTGTGATTTCTTCTAGACCTCGGAGGTCTAAGAATAAGAAGAAAAAGACCAAGAAGCGGACTGGACCACAAGCTAAGGTCCTTAAGGGTAAGGGCAAGGCCCCGATGGTTCCAAAGAACAAGAAGAAGAAGGATGCTTGTCTCAAGTGCGGTGAGTGGGCCCTTTGGGCTAGAGACTGTCCGATTCTTCATGGCACTTGTGTCTGTAACTTTTAGTTTTGGAAACAAATTGTTACGCTCTTGTATTTTCTACTTCCTGAATCTTGGATTAAGTGCTAGTTCTCATATTTGTACCGTGAATCAGGATCTGGAACAAAGTAGGAAGCTTGGAGCTGGAGAAGTTATGATCACAGTCGGAAGCGGGCATAGTGTCGAGGCGACCGACATAGGAACACTTCCTTTGGGTTTAGAATCTGGCTTTGTTTTGACTTTAGAAGATGTACTTGTTTTGCCCAAGGGGCACAAAAACATTGTATCCATTCCGGTCATGGACCGAAAAGGCTTTTCATTTTTCATTGGTGATGGTTCCTGCAAAATTTATTTCAGAAATAAACTAGTGGGTACTGCTACATTGTTAAATGGATTGTATCATCTAAATATCAGCAACAAAGTAGTTGTTGTAATACCCGGTTGTGAATTCATTTATCATCACTCAGTAACTGTCACTCATAATTTTTTTTCACTCAGTACTCATGTTCATTCAGTTGTTACCATCGTTCGGTGTATTTTGGGATCATCACTGTTTGAGACCGAGCCGAGATTATTGTCATCATCATCACATTTTGGTTTTCAGTTTAAGAGGTAGCGCACGCTACATATTCTAGTTAGCGCGCGCTAATGAGGTGCAGGTAACGCACGCTATAATTCAAGATAACGCACGCTAGCGCAAGAGGCGGGCGATCCAGGTACCGGGCTGATTTGGGAAATTCGTAGCGCACGCTACGAGTGGTAAGTAGCGTCGCTAAGCCGTGGCCGTAACGCACGCTAAGTCACATTAGTAGCGCACGCTAACGCGTGCATGGCAGAGGACAGTAGGTTCTGGGACTTCAGTTTTTGAGTATCAGACATCAGTAGCGCACGCTAACAATTTGGGATAGCGCACGCTATCGGTAAGGTGTTAGCGCACGCTACCAAGTTGTAGCGCACGCTAACGAGGCATTTCGACCTCATTTGCCCGCCGCTAAGAAACCGCTAGCGCACGCTAAATATCAAGTCATAGCGTGTGCTAGGCTGGGACAGTATAAATAGGACAGTTCGGTCCAACCTTCGTCATTTCTTCATTTCTCAACCATTTCAAACGAGCTTGGGCGATTCGGAAAGGTCTTTTCGAGCTGCAATCATCTAGCATCATCTTCAAGATCCTAAGTTGGATTAATCATCATCGAAATTAGTTTCATCACTCCAAATCAAGGTAATGATTCTTGGATCTAGAATTTCGGATCTTGGGTGTTTTGCTTTCGATCTATTCGTGTTAAGTCGATATTATGTTGGAATATGTTAGATATGGATTATCTATCTTGGATACATGTATTTCTACGGATTCATTGGGGTAATTTTCGGAATTTGTGAATAATCGAGGAATTGTTCAAGAACCCTTACGGGTTGACTTTAGAATTTTGGGGGTTTTCGACCAAATGTTGTTGAAATATCGATTCAAGTATTCCTATTGGATTATTGATAATACTCAAGAGTTTTTGTGGGTTTGAATCATTCATTGGAAGTTGGTTTCGGATGTAATTGATTTTTGGTTGTAAATGATTGAAGATTGTTTACGACGCGTTTGTTTAAATGCCCCAAAGAGTTTCGGGTATTGTTGTATCTACTTTTGAGTTGGTCGTGATCATGCTTGGTTCGTGTATTAAGAGAATTGTTGGTATTTGTGTTGTTTAAGGTTGTTTGAGCGGCCGATAATTTCATTAAGGACGTTGATCGTGGAAGTACCTTCTCGCCTTCGGTTTGAGGCAAGTTTTATACTTGTACTAGTCAATGAGATTAAATGTCATCATATATGTGTATGAATGTGTTGTATCATTCCGAGACTTAGTCTATTCATGAATTCATTGATATCAAGACATCGTTCGATACGATACCTTTCGGCAATTATGCCAAATGTTATTATTGTTCGTTAATGGCCGATTCAAGGCATTGTGATACTCGTCATTAATGTCATTGTCGATAGCCGGTTTGCGGTGTCGATGTATCGATTTTGTTGATATTGATGTCAATCTAAGACATCGTTGAGATCATTGTTATTCCTGTTGGGGTTGTCATTAAAACTGTATTGGCCGATTAAAGGTATCGGCGTATTCATTTCTCATCTTCGTCGTCGGTAACCGATTAAAGGTGCCGAGGCATCCTTCATATCATTGTTATCGATTGGCCATTCTCAGGCAAATCGAAACGTTCAATCATTCACTGTATCATTGGTATCGATTGACCTTTCTAAGGCAATTGAGGTATTCACTCATTCATCGTGTCATTATTATCGATTGGACGTTCTCAGGCAAATCGAAGTGTTCAATCATTCATGGTATCATTGTTATCGATTGACCGTTTTAGGCAATCGAGGTATTGAATCATCCGCTGCATCATTGTTATCGATTGACCGTTTTAGGCAATCGAGGTATTAAATCATCCGCTGCATCATTGTTGTCGGTTGGCCATTCTAAGGCAATCGAGGCGTTAATTTGGGACTGTCAAGGACGGTATCTATCCGTGTGTTACTATCATCGTGTTGGCCGACTCAAGGCAGCACACTATCATTCATTGTGATACGGCTTTGTGCCGTGGCTTCGGCCCTTATTGTGATACGGCTTCATGCCGTGGCTTCGGCCCTTATTGTGATACGGCTTCATGCTGTGGCTTCGGCCCTTATTGTGATACGGCTTCATGCCGTGGCTTCGGCCCTTATTGTGATACGGCTTCGTGCCGTGGCTTCGGCCCTCATTGATACAAATTTCTGTTTTGAATTCAGGTGTTTGTGATATTTGTTAACTTCCGCTGAACGACTTTCAGGCCTTTTGTAATGTCTTGGTATTTTCATTGGAGCCTTTGGGCATTATGATTCATATTAAATTCAGTTCTGGTTTGGTTCATGTCGTTTAATTCATTGTGGTATTCTGTGATTATGTTTCGCCGTTGGGCATTTATGTTCTAACATGTCGAACAGTTATTAATAGTATGCCGTGGGCATAGTATTTCAGGAATGCTCGGTTCTTACCTTGGTTTGTGAGCATCTCGTATTATTATCATCATTGTACCGTTTCATTCTGCCTTTGGATGCATATCATGTTATACATGTATTTGATGTTCATTATCTGGATGACTGACCCCGTGGGGGCGGAACATGTTTTTCATGTTTTAGGTGCTTGCGAGGAGAGAGTTGAGACACGGGGGCATGATGATGGCGACGAGGCATTCGAGCGATACTAGTCCGAGTTGTTCATTGTCGGTCAGTCAGTTGGAGTGTACTCCAGTCTTGTCAGTTGTTGTCGTGTTGTATTACCCGAACAGATGTTCGTGGATGTTGCTGTATTTCATTTTTGGCCACTTTTGTCATTGAAATTCCTTATCGGAATATTGTGTCAGATTTCATGGTAGGGACTATGATTTTCCCTTGTTGTGTTATTTAATGTATTTTTAGTCATGTTCGCCTGGTGGATCTCCTGGCGTGGGGTTCACGGCACTGTAATAACCCAATAGAATTTGGGGGTGTTACAGAAATGGTATCAGAGCTCTGGGTTGTGAGATACCCTGAGATGTGAGCTATGTGGTCCTACCGACGCGGTAGTAGTGGGACTGTCAGGTTATGACAATCTAGTCAGTCGGGTTTTGTGAGTCGTAATATTAGTGCGACTGCACGAGTCATTCATTCATCGAGTCGTCGTCAGTGAAGACTAGTATCGCGAGACCTCGAAGCTTCGTATGACCTGTGTAAGGACTCGATTCACTTTATGTTCATACATTCATCATGTCATTAATTATTCGTGCTCTGTTGAAACCTATATGTGATATTAGTGTTATAATTGATTCATGACTAATTGTTTTGGAGCATGTGTGACTTGTGTAAGCATTAAGGATCAACTCATTCATCAGTTAATAATCCTCAATCATCATTTCGATCTCACCACTCAGTCGATATCATTCATCACTCAATCAATATCATTACTCAGATAATTCATTCATCACTCAGTTAATTCATTCATCACTCAGTCAATATCATTACTCAAATAATTCATTCATCACTCAGTTAATTCATTCATCACTCAGTCAATATCATTACTCAGATAATTCATTCATCACTCAGTTAATTCATTCATCACTCAGTCAATATCATTACTCAGATAATTCATTCATCACTCAGTCAATATCATTACTCAGATAATTCATTCATCACTCAGTTAATTCATTCATCACTCAGTCAATATCATTACTCAGATAATTCATTCATCACTCAGTTAATTCATTCATCACTCAATCAATATCATTACTCAATAATTCATTCATCACTCAGTCAATCTCATCGTTCAGTTAATTCACTCATCACTCAGTCAATCTCATTTTTCAGTTAATTCATTAATCATTTAGCCCATCT
The DNA here is from genome assembly GCA_033398695.1 of Orobanche coerulescens. Lineage (NCBI taxonomy): Eukaryota > Viridiplantae > Streptophyta > Magnoliopsida > Lamiales > Orobanchaceae > Orobanche > Orobanche coerulescens. The sequence continues at coordinate 57,621,586 of CM065805.1, read as the reverse complement.
TACGGTTCAGTTGTTGATCTTGAGGATCGAATTTTCAACCTTGTTAACTTGTTCAAGGTAATCATTTCAGGAATTTCATCAGGTAATCATATTACCTCATTTGATGTTTCATACGATCTTATCATACTCCGACATAATGTCGACGATCATTTCATTAAATCATTAATGCATTCATTGTGTTAGAGCATGTATGCTCATTATTGTCACTCTGTAACGTAATCATAATGCGATATTCATGCGGAATCTATAATCATCATGTGACTTTCCTACTTCAGTATGGATAGAGCTATCAGAGGACGCAGGGGAAGAGGCCGCGGTGCGGACCGGAACCCGGGCTCTCGTGTGCATGCCCACACGAACGCGAGGGATATCATTAATTCATCAAATAGCGAGGCTACTCATTCATCCGTAGATAATCATTCACTGTCAGGGAGTCGTACCCGAGAGGCATCTCACTCGGAAGGTGTTCGGGTTGACCCATTCATATTTATGCAGGGCATGATGGCCCAGATGACTCAGATGACGCTGATAGTGGAGACCATGCAGACCTCGATGGTTCGTGGTCCACCGCAACAGGGATGCCAGGTGCCATTTCATGGACAAACTGGAGGAGTAAATCATATCGTTGGCGATATCTCTCGTCAGATGCCGCCTACCTTTGAGGGTTCGTCGGAACCAGCTGATATTGTTCATTGGCTCGAGCATTTTGATAAACTCTTCGACATGGTTCAGTGTCCGAAAGAGAGTAAAGTGGAAGTAGCGGCTTATTACTTGAGTAAGGGCGCTTATTCGTGGTGGCTTTCTGTGAAACCCATCGATCGTGATTGTATTTGGAGTGAGTTCAAGACTCTCATGTTAGAGAGGTATTACCTGGCTCCACTTCGTGAAGCTAAGTTGTCAGAAGTTTTGAACCCCGAATCCGTCAAGGACGAGGGTGTTATTGTCATTGCTGAGAATTTTCAGGGACTACTTCAGTTTGCTTCGTCAGTTATCCATACTGAGGCGGATAAGATCAAATATTTTAGCAAGAGGTTAAATACGCAGTTGAGGATGCAGTTGTTCAATCACAATTGTAATTCACTTAGTGAGTTCATCGGGAAGGCTCTTGGAGCAGAGCTTTTGATCAAGGAGCTTACTCAGAAGCATCCTCCAGTTTCTTCGGGTGAGAGGACTAGAATGCCGGCCCGTTCAGAGGGACATCGGGCTCCGACGTCCAAGGGGTCATTTTCTAGTCGTCTTCATGCTGGGATAGCATCTTCCTCTGAGGCATCGAGTTCGACTGTTATTTGCTTTAATTGTGATTCAGCAGGTCACGTTAGTACCCGGTGTACGGTGCCAGCTATTGTTTGTTTTCTGTGTGGGAGACAGGGACACCGGCAGAAATACTGCAGGGGTTCTAGCGCCAGTAAATCTCAAGAGAGCTCAAGGGCCTCGAGAGACTTCGTTACTCCATCCCGTGCATCATCCAAGGGACCCTATCAGGCCTCGAGGTCCAGAGGTAAGGACATTCATCACCGGTTTGAACAAGTTAATTCTTGTTCGTTAGTAGTATAATTATTCATTTCGTTGTCATTCATTCATTCATATAATTCATTCATCATGCATCAATCATGTTGAGACTTGGCATCATGAAACTAATCATTCAATTCATGAGGAACAACGGTTCCAATAATTTCACATTGAACTATCACTCATGACGTTATTAATTCACCTTGGTGAGTCATTCTTAATCCTGGTCGGATTATAGTCATTTATCATTCATCATTCATTTTAGTCACTTTCATTCTCGTGACCTTCTGAGATCATATTTAGCGGCGAGTTGATCTTCGGATATACCTTAAATCGTTGAGATAGAGGAGATCGATGATATGGAAGGATATCGATGTCGGGTACATTTGAGATGTAACCTTGTTTTTGGATGACTGTGTAAATCTATCCGTAATAATGTATCGTGATTGTGGATCATTTATTGTTGATCCATCTTATTATGATCATATTCGAGAATCTTGAGATTTGGGTCATTTGTTGGGAGTTCATCCCTTCGGCGTTGTGCTCAAGATTTCGTGATAAATTGGGAAATCGTTCACTGTGATTCGAGACGTCAAGTCTTGGGGACTTGGGCGTGCGATTGTTTTGGTCCCGAGGACTATTTGGGCATTATTGTTTTCAGATCATCGTGGATAGTTCATATCCCGAGTTATTTACCCTTAGTTTCGAGGACGAAACTCTTTTTAAGGGGTGGAGTATGTAATACCCGGTTGTGAATTCATTTATCATCACTCAGTAACTGTCACTCATAATTTTTTTTCACTCAGTACTCATGTTCATTCAGTTGTAACCATCGTTCGGCGTATTTTGGGATCATCACTGTTTGAGACCGAGCCGAGATTATTGTCATCATCATCACATTTTGGTTCTCAGTTTAAAAGGTAGCACACGCTACATATTCTAGTTAGCGCGCGCTAATGAGGTGCAGGTAACGCACGCTATAATTCAGTATTAACGCACGCTAGCGCAAGAGAGGCAGGCAGTCCAGAAGGTACTGGGCTGATTTAGGAAATTCGTAGCGCACGCTACGAGTGGTAAGTAGCGTACGCTAACTGTGCTGGCAACGCACGCTAAGTCACATTAGTAGCGCACGCTAACGCATGCATGGCAGAGGACAGAAGGTTCTGGGACTTCAGTTTTTGAGTATCAGACATCAGTAGCGCACGCTAACAATTTGGGATAGCGCACGCTATCGGTAAGGTGTTAGCGCACGCTACCAAGTCGTAGCGCACGCTAACGAGGCATTTCGGACCTCACCGGATCGCCCGATAAACCGCTAGCGCACGCTAAATATCAAGTCATAGCGTGCGCTAGGCTGGGACAGTATAAATAGGACAGTTCGGTCCAACCTTCGTCATTTCTTCATTTCTCAACCATTTCGGACGAGCTTGGGCGATTCGGAAAGGTCTTTTCGAGCTGCAATCATCTAGCATCATCTTCAAGATCCTAAGTTGGATTAATCATCATCTAAATTAGTTTCATCACTCCAAATCAAGGTAATGATTCTTGGATCTAGAATTTCGGATCTTGGGTGTTTTGCTTTCGATCTCTTCGTGTTAAGTCGATATTATGTTGGAATATGTTAGATATGGATTATCTATCTTGGATACATGTATTTCTACGGATTCATTGGGGTAATTTTCGGAATTTGTAAATAATAGAGGAATTGTTCAAGAACCCTTACGGGTTGACTTTGGAATTTTGGGGGTTTTCGACCAAATGTTGTTAAAATATCGATTCAAGTATTCCTATTGGATTATTGATAATACTCATGAGTTTTTGTGGGTTTGAATCATTCATTGGAAGTTGGTTTCGGATGTAATTGAGTTTTGGTTGTAAATGATTGGAGATTGTTTACGACGCATTTGTTTAAATGCCCCAAAGAGTTTCGAGTATTGTTGTATCGACTTTTGAGTTGGTCGTGATCATGCTTGATTCGTGTATTAAGAGAATTGTTGGTATTTGTGTTGTTTAAGGTTGTTCGAGCGGCCGATAATTTCATTAAGGACGTTGATCGTGGAAGTACCTTCTCGCCTTCAGTTTGAGGCAAGTTTTATACTTGTACTAGTCAATGAGATTAAATGTCATCATATATGTGTATGAATGTGTTGTATCATTCCGAGACTTAGTCTCTTCATGAATTCATTGATATCAAGAGATCGTTCGATACGATACCTTTCGGCAATTATGCCAAATGTTATTATTGTTCGTTAATGGCCGATTCAAGGCATTGTGATACTCGTCATTAATGTCATTGTCGATAGCCGGTTTGTGGTGTCGATGTATCGATTTTGTTGATATTGATGTCAATCTAAGACATCGTTGAGATCATTGTTATTCCTATTGGGGTTGTCATTAAAACTGTATTGGCCGATTAAAGGTATCGGCGTATTCATTTCTCATCTTCGTCGTCGGTAACCGATTAAAGGTGCCGAGGCATCCTTCATATCATTGTTATCGATTGGCCATTCTCAGGGAAATCGAAACGTTCAATCATTCACTGTATCATTGGTATCGATTGACCTTTCTAAGGCAATCGAGGTATTCACTCATTCATCATGTCATTATTATCGATTGGCCGTTCTCAGGCAAATCGAAGTGTTCAATCATTCATGGTATCATTGTTATCGATTGACCGTTTTAGGCAATCGAGGTATTGAATCATCCGCTGCATCATTGTTATCGATTGACCGTTTTAGGCAATCGAGGTATTGAATCATCCGCTGTATCATTGTTGTCGGTTGGCCGTTCTAAGGCAATCGAGGTGTTAATTTGGGACTGTCAAGGACGGTGTCTATCCGTGTGTTACTATCATCGTGTTGGCCGACTCAAGGCAGCACGCTATCATTCATTGTGATACGGCTTCGTGCCGTGGCTTCGGCCCTTATTGTGATACGGCTTCATGCCGTGGCTTCGGCCCTTATTGTGATACGGCTTCATGCCGTGGCTTCGGCCCTTATTGTGATACGGCTTCATGCCGTAGCTTCGGCCCTTATTGTGATACGGCTTCATGCCGTGGCTTTGGCCCTTATTGTGATACGGCTTCATGCCGTGGCTTCGGCCCTTATTGTGATACGGCTTCGTGCCGTGGCTTCGGCCCTCATTGATACTGACTTAAGCTGTTTTGAATTCAGGTGTTTGTGATATTTGTTAACTTCCGCTGAACGACTTTCAGGCCTTTTGTAATGTCTTGGTATTTTCATTGGAGCCTTTGGGCATTATGATTCATATTAAATTCAGTTCTGGTTTGGTTCATGTCGTTTAATTCATTGTGGTATTCTGTGATTATGATTCGCCGTTGGGCATTTATGTTCTAACCTGTCGAACAGGTATTAATAGTATGCCGTGGGCATAGTATTTCACGAATGCTCGGTTCTTACCTTGGTTTGTGAGCATCTCGTATTATTATCATCATTGTACCGTTTCATTCTGCCTTTGGATGCATATCATGTTATACATGTATTTGATGTTCATTATCTGGATGGCCCGACCCGTGGCGGAACATGTTTTTCATGTTTTAGGTGCTTGCGAGGAGAGAGTTGAGACACAGGGGCATGATGATGGCGACGAGGCATTCGAGCGATACTAGTCCGAGTTGTTCATTGTCGGTCAGTCAGTTGGAGTGTACTCCAGTCTTGTCAGTTGTTGTCATTTTGTATTACCCGAACAGATGTTCGTGGATGTTGTTGTATTTCATTTTTGGCCACTTTTGTCGTTGAAATTCCTTATCGGAATATTGTGTCAGATGTCATGGTAGGGACTATGATATTCCCTTGTTGTGTTATTTAATGTATTTTTAGTCATGTTCGCCTGGTGGATCTCCTGGCGTGGAGTTCACGGCACTGTAATAACCCAATAGGATTTGGGGGTGTTACAGTTGTGAATACTATGACTAGAAAACGTGGTAGGGATGAAACCAATCAAGTTTTGAAATGGCATCTTAGACTTGGTCATGTTGGTCAGAACAAGGTTTACAAGATGGAAAAAGATGGACTTATGGGTCCATTGGGATCGGATCCCTTTCCTACTTGTGAATCTTGCCTTAAAGGCAAAATGACTAAGTCCCCCTTCACAGGGACATTTGAAAGAGCCGCTGATAAACTGGGATTAATCCATACCAACGTATGTGGTGCTTTGGAAGCATCACGTGATGGATATCAATATTTCATTACGTTTACATATGATCATACCAGGTATGGTTATGTATACTTAATGAAACATAAATCCGAGGCCTTTGAGAAATTCCAGGAATTCAAGGCCCTAGTCGAGAAACAAACTGGTAATCATATCAAAGCACTTCGGTCGGACCGAGGTGGTGAGTATATGAGTACGGAGTTTAACGAGTTCCTTAAGAAACATGGAATAGTTTCACAACTAACACCTCCAGTCAGTTAAATGGTGTGTCAGAAAGAAGGAACCGGACCTTGTTAAACATGGTCCGTTCCATGCTGGGCTATACTGACTTACCAATTTACCTGTGGCGGTATGCACTCCTGACTGCCGCTTATATCTTAAACAGATGTCCTTCCAAATATGTTCCTAAAACTCCACATGAGATGTGGGAAGGAAGGAAACCAAGTCTTAATCATATTAGGATTTGGGGATGTCCCGCTTATGTCAAGAAGACTAAAGTGGAAAAGTTGGAAGCTAGGTCTGCAAAGGGACGTTTCATTGGATTCCCATCTGGGACGATGGGATATCTATTCTACATGCCCGAAGATCGAAGGATCGTTGTTGCTTTACAAGCACACTTCCTGGAAGATGAGTTCATTCAGGAAGGCGGAGCAGGTAGAAGTATTTCTTTAGAAGAATACAATGAAACTCCTCGAGAGACACCTGTGCAAGAAAGCTGGAACGAAATTTACAAACACAAGTACAACCACCTCGTAGGTCTAGTAGGGTGTCTCATTTACCTGAGAGGTATGGGCTTGTGCACTTGGAGGAGTTGGGTCTCCATGAGGTTCCAAGTCATAGCCAAGAGACCGACCCAACAACCTATGACCAAGCGATGGTGGATGTAGACTCCGCGAAATGGCGTGAAGCTATGGAAGCTGAGATAGACTCGATGCATGTCAATCAGGTCTGGACTCTAGTAGACCGCCCCAAGGGCATAGTGCCTATTGGGAACAAGTGGATCTACAAGAGAAAGACTGATGGTGATGGCAAGGTTGACGCCTATAAGGCCAGGCTTGTGCCAAAGGGTTATACCCAAAAGGAAGGGATCGATTACGACGATACCTTATCGCCCGTAGCCATGATCAAGTCTATTCGCATGATGCTTGCTATAGCTGCCTACCATGATTATGAGATATGGCAAATGGACGTAAAGACGGCTTTTCTTAATGGATTCCTCGAGGAGGAAATCTATATGGAGCAGCCTAAAGGCTTTGTGTCCAAAGTCGATATTCAGAAAGTGTGCAAGCTTCAGCATTCCATTTATGGACTGAAGCAAGCGTCGCATAGTTGGAACCTTCATTTTGACGAGGCGGTCAAAGAGTTTGACTTCGTGCAAAATGAAGAGGAACCTTGTGTATACAAGAATGTTAGTGGGAGCAAGATCGCATTCTTAGTACTATATGTAGATGACATTCTACTAATAGGAAATGATGTGGGAATGCTCAGTTCTGTGAAAGCTTGGATTTCGAGTAATTTCTCCATGAAAGACTTGGGAGAAGCTACCTATATTCTTGGTATTCGACTCTACCGGGATAGAGCGAAGAGAACAATAGGTCTTTCCCAGCCCTCTATATAGATAAAATCTTAAAGCGATTTAAGATGGATGATTCTAAAAGAGGGTTCCTACCGATGCAACATGGAATAAAACTCTCCTTGAAGATGTGTCCTCAAAGTGAGAAACAACGCAAGGAAATGAGTAATATACCATATGCTTCGGCCGTGGGTAGCCTTATGTATGCTATGTTGTGTACAAGACCTGACATCGCGCATGCTATAAGCGTGGTGAGTAGGTTTCAGGCAAACCCAGGTAGGGAACATTGGACTGCCATAAAGAACGTTCTCAAGTACTTAAGAAGGACTAGAGATATGGTTCTGATGTATGGTGGTGGAGAATTAGATGTGGTGGGATTCACTGATTCGGACTTCCAAGGACTAAAGGACGACTCGATTACCACTTCTGGCTACATATTCACTCTTAATGGAGGAGCAGTATCTTGGCGTAGTGCCAAGCAAAGCGCGATCACGATTCCACTGTCGGTGAGTATCAAGCGACCTCGGAGGCTTCAAGGAAGGGTTACGGATTAAGAAGTTTGGGAGAACTTCAAATGATACCATGTCTTGTTTGCTGTTCATTTGTCTTTGCGACAACGACGGAGATGTAGCGCAGGCCAAGGAGCCGAGGTTTCACAACAGCACCAAACATATTGAGAGGAAGTATCATCTCGTAAGAGAATTTGTTCGCAAGGGATACATTGTGCTGCACAGAGTAGACTCGGCCGACAACGTCGCCGATCCACTGACCAAGCCACTCTCTCAGACTAGCTTGGAGCGTCATCTGGAGAACATGGGTATTAGATACCATAGTGTGTGGCATTGAGTGCAAGTGGGAGATTGTTAGGAGTATGCCCTCGAATACCACTCAGAGGTTGTTGAGTGAGGGCATTGTACTTGTAATTATGTAAACCATTTATATAAGGGAAATGAATGTTTCTTTATTTACTGGTAGTTACTAGCGTTCCTAACTCGTAAATAAACATATAGAAATTAGTCCGTGTATTTGAGAGCAAAACGTTCCACTCCTTATTGGATAAGGGGGTCGGCACTGCAAAGGTTATAGCTCAAATACTTAATCGTTAGCAAGTCGATGAAACTTGATTGGGCGTTAAGTTTATGTGAAGACTTGTATGACGTGTTCTTTGACATGGAGAGTGTCTGTCGAACACTAATGGTTGGTGGGAGCACACGTTATAGGTATGCTAATTGGATTAGTATACTCGAACCGACTCACCCTCGATTCGTCACACGGATTTCACTCCGGGACAGTCAATGACGGAATCGAAAGGTTGTGATAGGTATTCGTGAACCTTCGACTTGAGGATTTAGTAGGGATGTGCTTGTGACGTCAAGATTTTCATTAGAGTAGTTCGACCCTGTAAACCGGAAGGCGGCGGTCAACCTCGATGTGCATCTTGACGGGCAAGTAGCGAGTCTCATCAATACCAAGATAGAATTCTTTCTCCCGTTAGTGAGCGGGTTATATGTCCTATGCGATTATTGGCGAGATGAGATCATAAGTCTTTGGCCAAAGCATTGGAGCTAGTTGTATTAGATACACTACTCGATGATCTCGATTTGCATTAACGCATGCATAGCGTCAAGTACGAGATAGGGTTTGGTGACCGTGACCCTATAACTTGATCGGGACATTTGATAGAAGGGTTTATACATTATCTTGGTATTCACGACGAATGGTTCTTGAATGATCCCATCATTCGTTCTCGATTAAGTGCAGTGTAGGCCGCCAGTGGCTAGGTGGTGTTACTACTCTTTCGTTCCTCCCATTCTTGTCGAGACGAACCTCCGAGTCGCGCAATAGGATTGACAACGGAATGAATCAAGCTAATTCTCTCATTATGAATATTAGATATTGGATATCTAAATTTGGGACATTGGATGTTTAAATCGATTTATCGGATAAATTGATTTACGGCTTAATGAATTAAATATATCCTTTGGGTGATTAATTTAATTCATGAATATAATTATCTCTTGGAGAAATTAATTATGTTATTTTGTATTTGATATGTTTAATTAATTGGATTAATTAATCGATACAAATACATCGGAACGGAATCGTAATTTATCTGTTTGGACTCACGGGAGTCCAAAGCAGACAAACTCGTCCGTTTTTGCATAATAGCCGCCCCCCTTTGTTTCCACTCACTTTCCTCTTGTCTTGTTGATTTCATTTTATATGAAAGAACATGACATTGTGGGGTTTAAAATAATGTGGCATTATTTGTATTATTGAAGTGAGAGTTGAATAAAGGGAAGAAGATATCTCATTTCACATGCACCTTTTGATTCCTTGTGTAATTTTCCTACGTGAGTTTGAGTTTGAAAGAGAGAGAAAAGTTCTTTCTCAAAGTCTTCTTCTTCATCTCATTTCTTGAGAGTTTTTCTTAGAGAAAATATCAAAACATAAAGAGAGAGTAAGATTAAAACACTTAGAGTGTAATAATTTTAACATACAAAGCTTCATCACTTAATTCTAGCCGTAACCTTAGAGGTTAATTAAGTGATCGTTGTTCTGGTCGTTTATCCGGCGCGTGGCAAGTAGAGACGCGGTGTTTTCGGCGTTGGATCGTTCAAGTGCTTGGAGTGTTTCGGATCGTAGAGAATTCAAGTAAAGCTTCGGGAATAGCTCAAGAGAAGGTTACCATTTAATCAACGGACTTCAAGGGTGAGTTTCTTACAACTCTTGTTCTTCGTTTATATATTCGTATATACGTAGCTCGATCGATCCTCGTAGGGATTCGGATCGAATTAATTTTTCGTTTTACTGCTTCCGCTGGGCCTTCGTTTTAGGCACCGAATCCCAACAGACTCGTCCGGGGCCAACTCCGACGGCCCGAACGACCCCGAAACCCGAACCTGAATACGAATCGATGATACGGTTACGACGTACTTGCAAAGACGAATCTAAGAGCTAAGAGAACACACAATTACGACCACCCGAAGGCTCGGAATTCAACAACGGAAGTAATTACCCAAAACTTTGGGAAATTACGAAAATGGCCCAAAACATCCGAAAATCACGATACGCGATCGAAACACCAACCCAAAGCTCTCAACATGAATAATAACATTAAATGAACTTACGAGAAACTCAAAACAATAGTTTCGGACGAGATTCGCATGAATCGAACTCAAGTGCGGAAAAGTCGCTAAAAAGCTCGGAACTCAACAAAACGATACCGAAACGAACTCGGATGACAAAAAGTGCAGAATTAATCATTCTCGAAATGACGAAACGGTCATGAGCGAGTCGTCAAAACGGACTCCGGCCGAAAAAAGAAATTTACCGAAAATCGAAAATTGCGGATATTACAGTGAGCTGTATGGAAGATAACTGTATTGGAGATTCGAGACAGTTTCCATACTTGGTCTTTTATAAGACTGCTTGCTGTACTGAAGGGCTTCACTATATGCTGATTCGAGGCAGGTCTTCGATACAGGATAATGCCTCAATACTTCGATACAGTTTCATTTACTGTATGCGGATTGGCATATATGTCAAAACCTCTTATGAAATACCATTCGATACAGGGATTGGATATCCCGGCTGTTTCGATACAGGGTTCTTGTTTTCCCAACAATTTCCCCCTTTTTGACAATTTGCCAAGACTTACTTTCTTAACTTTTCAAGTCTTCTTGATGATGCCAAAACCTTCTTCATGAAGTGATCTTTCTTTGATGTCTTCTGGCAGATTTCTTGGTCTTTCTTCAAAGGTCATCTTTGAGAACTTAGTCTAAATAATGAAGCGCTTTCATGAGCGAGTTCGATCTGATTTAAGGATTTTTACAACTTAAGCTTATGATTGGCGCGCAGGCACAATCTTACAATGTATTCTAAGTTTACAACTGAAATCATGAACTGTTCGCAGACTAGTTCGTACAGCTTTATTTTCAATCAAGTTTGTATACTTGAGATTGTTTATCAAACAATTTAAGTAATCAACACAGTAGATTACGAGTTGTAATCTTTCAAGACAAACAAACACTTTTATTGATATTCAAAATAAATTGAGTACAAGGTTTGCTGTTTCGAATAGAAAAATTATAAATCAAGAATAATATACAGAGATTTCAGCTTCTATCTGTAGTCCGCATGCCTCCATAGCTTTCTCCCTAGATCATTCTCGGTACCACGCCACCAGTTCTGTAGGGAATCGTTGCCTCGATCCTGGTATATAGCTCTTCCTTTATAGGATCGATCAAAGGGAAGAATCCAGTCTTTTGGATGGGTGATCCGATCTCCTCTTCTGTGTTTGGATTTCATCTTGATCTGGAGAGGGAGTTTTCCATCTTCTAGCATCTTCATAAATTTGTCTGCGGCCTCCGCTAACGTTTTATAGCTTTTGAAGATGGAGGATTCCCTGATGAGTTTGACAAAGTATCTCATTAGTTCGTTCTTCCTCCATTGCTTCACTTCATCGGCAGTAGGATGGCGGTTGGTCGGCAAACGAATCTCAGAAGGTCTCTGGATTAGATTTTGCCACAGAACATTTGGATCATGAAATTCAGGTTGGGAGCCTGAAATCTTAAAACTTTGGGAGTGAGGGGCTAGCTTGTTTAACTCGGAAGTGATGGTGTCTTGAGCGGCCTCGAATTCCATTTCTTTCTGTATCCTGATTCTCTTAGAAGCTTCTCTTGCCTCTTCCCCCTTTTTGGCTTCATCAAGACGTTTTAGGATCTCTAATGCAGCATCCTGTTTTGTCTCGATGTTAGTCATTCTCTCTACAAGGGCGGAAATCGTCTGTGACATGTCCTTGATACATTTTTCGTGGGCGTGCAATTGAGTGCTGTTTTCAATCATGGCACATGCGGTCTTGGCTTCAGCTATTCGTGTTTTGGTTGCTTCTTCCTTCAGGAGTTGCTCCTGCTTGTCTTCCATGATTTTCAGAGCTTGTTTGAAAACTTCTGGCAGAATAACGAATGCCTCGACAACACGAGATACTTCATGTTGTAGAGTGGTCATCTCCTCCACAGCAGAAGTATGCATCCAATTTAATGCTTTCTCAACGAAGGACAGAGCATTCACTGCATCCTGGATGAATACAGTTTGAAGACCAAGTGCGCGCAGGCGCTCTTTCCTAGCGGCAGAAATCGGAGAATATGGTTGAGCAAAGTCTTCAGGGCTGTTCAACCTCCTTACGTTCACGGTTGGTCGTGAAGTAAGTTGGACATCCTCAGGTACGATACCGTCCTCGGATTCCACGGTTGAAGGGGCGGGAGCAGCTTGTTCTGGTTCGGCGACAGGGGGTTGAGTGGATTCCTGTTGCGAAGTTTCTTCAGTAGACATGGATACAGGAGGGACTGAATCCTCCTGTTGTCTTTCAGTTACAACTTCTTCGGTGGCAGCAGGCTCAGGTGCCTGTTCCAAAACTTCTTCAACTTCCTCGACTGGAGGGACTGATTCCTCTTCGTCGGGAATTAACTCTTGCTGTGGCGAAGGGGGATTGCGTCGAGTCGATGGCCCTTCGTCACCTTTGGGTGGAGAGGCGTCTCTAGTTTGAGCCTCTTCACGACTCATCTTCAGACCAGCTTGAAAAGCATCGTCGTCGTTGTCTGAGTCATCGTCTTTTGGATTTGCGGGAGAGTCCTCTGACTTGTCCTTTCCTTTCCTTCTTGCGTCAGATTTCTGCAAAAGATGGCTTTCAATCAGCTCCTTGCAGAAGGCATTGTCCCATCGGATCAGGGCTTCAATTTCCATTGAGTCCGTCACTTCTGAGACGAATCTTTCTTCATGGCTCCAATCGCTCCAGTTGTACAATGTTTCGTACGGAGCTAGCCTGTAGCCTTTCCATGTTAGAAATCTTTCGTAAGCATGTTCAATTTGAACAGAAAGGAGGGTTTTATGAATGATGGAGTCAAGAGAGGGACTACTTACAACGTCTGGAGACGCTGTAGCGAGGGATTCCTATACAGGTATGGGATCCTGTATGGAAGTGGGACTCCTTACAGGGGATGGTGCCCTGAAGGAAGTTGGATCCTGTACGGGTGTGGGATCCCGCAGAGGAGAAGTAGCTGTTGGCTCCAAATGGGCAGCCGACTCGCTAAAGTCTTGTTCGTTGGCAGATGTCTCATTATCCGTCCTAGCCGCCAAAAGGCTCAGGATCTACTGTCGATACAGTAGGGGACACCTCTTCCACAGGGGTTGGGCCCTGGGGTTGTTTTTCAGTGGGTTGAGCCACGGGTGAAACTTCTTCAGAGGGCTTGGCAGATTTGACTTTAGAATGCCTCCTAAGTCTCTTCTTGGGCTTCTCACCAGCAGTGGGTTTCTTGCTGTGAGATCTCTTTCTCTTCTTTGAAGATTCCACTTCCTGGAACTTCAAGGACTCATCTCGTGGATTTGCGGAAACTGGCATACTTCCAGTTTTTAGATGGTTGCAGACCATAGTGGTTTGATTATACGTAGTAGGCTTGACGCCTCCTAGGTATATTCTAGAGTTATTCTTCTTAGCATCAGCGGATTGTGACAGTCCGCATTTCGTCAGGATATGGTTTAACATCAAACCAAAAGATTTCTTCTGGGTGGCCGGTTTGCACACCTCCTCTTGCAGGCGCTTCAGGATTATCTAGAACCAATTGACCTTTTCACAGGTCAGAATAGCCACCATCATCCTGAACCTCAGGTTGGTACATATTTCGAACGCACCGGTTCGATTCTCAATTATCCTGCAGCAAAAATCATGAAGATATACATATGGGAGACAAAAATTTTTCTTGTGACATGTAGTCTGAACCATGTCAACAACTTTGGAGCCTGTGAACAGTCCATAAAATTTAGTGATTAGCTCTTGAGACCTTAACCTACCATTGAGGAGAATGAAGACAGCGACTATCTCCCCTATATACAGTCTTCATGAAAGGAAAGTCACCTGAAAAGGAAGACATCATTCAAGTTTCATCACCTGAATCTTCCTCCAAGAAACACAAGGGACTGGTAGATATTTATCTGAGTCATCAGCCAAGTACATGACTGAAGGCCACTCAATTGAGATTCCTGCAGTCTCCTCCACCCAAGCTGCAACTCCAATTTTTACATCTGTAGCATCCATAGATCAGTCAATCGACATGATCATTATTGAAGAAAAGGACGAACTCATTCCTAAAGTACCACTTTCTGAATTCTGCAACATCCCTGAGGAGGAAGAAGATGAAGAAGTCTTTTAGGATGCAGACACTCATTACAAATTCAATCTCAAGGACAATAACCCATTTCACCTCAGCAAAGAACAACTCAAAATGCTAAGAAAGCATTTTAGTAAGCTTTCTATTATTTCTGCCATAAAGACTGGAAGAGATTGAAGGCACTAAGTTTCAATGCTCTGAAGGAATTGGTTGAGAGGAGTGGTTGGGACTACCCCCGTACCACTGAGCAGCTCATTCAAGTTTTCTATAATGAAACTAAAATGAGTCTGTTATTAGATTGAAAATTGGTTCATCAACAATTTCAAATCAAATATGGACCAATTCATTCTATACATTATGGAAGGGGTAGCTCAAGGCAAGAATTTTGATGAATAAAATGTTTAAAATAAAAAAAATGTTGGGGTTGAAAAATAAGAAGCCGAATAGAAAATGAATTAGAAGTTGAAAAGAAGGCTGAAGAAAAACATGAAGAAGTAGAAAAAGAAGTAGAAAACCAAGAAGAAAAAGATGATGAAGAAGAAGAAGAAGAAGAGGAAAAAGAAAAATAAGAGGACAAGAAGGATGATCAAGCTAACTCTGATCATGATGAGGATCAGGGTGGACCTGATCAAGGAACGAGTTTAGCTGAACATACATCAGAAGCTAAAGAGACTGAAAAAGACAAGGGTCACATACATCAGAAAAGGCCCCTCCTACTGAAAAATCAGCTGCACCTGAAAGCACAGCTGAAAACTCACAATAAGCATAGGCACCTGAAGTTCAGCATCCTATAGAAATACAGTTTGTCGACCGATGGCTTGAATTTTCTCAATACGTGTTTCGGTGCACGGAGAGACAGGGCACGCAATCTTTGAGTCTGGTGGTCAGGCCATCAGCGGGTAGCCTGTAGATGTTCTGGAGCAGATCGTTATTGATACAGATCTCAACTCCTTGGATTGTAGCGGTAATGTCAGCAACATGACCTCCTTGGGCCAATGACAGAAAGCGTATGGCGGCGTTGAGGTAAAATTCCTCAACCAGATGAGCATCGTACTTATCATCGGTCTGACTTCCAAGGCGATAGAGGCCTTGTTGACGAAGCCGAGTTATGATGTACTCCATGGGTTCTGCGTCGTTGGTTTCAGACAGAATGTGCTCAATGATAACAGATCTTGAAAAGATCCGGCCATCAATGATGTTAGCAGTTTTCTTCAGAGCAGGAGAAGAAGTTTGTCCAGCCATTTGATGATTTCTTAAGAAAAAGTGCAAAAAAATAACCGAAATATGCAGTAAAATGCAGAAAAGTATGTAGGCTGTTTTAGCTTGAGAACTTTTGAATTTGCAGAAAGCGTAAAGAGTCTCTAATGGCAGATTCAGTCCTTTTATAGTTGGGTGGCAAAATAGGGTTTTGCAGAGTACGAATGGTCAGATTTTAAGGGATGGGAACCGCTTTTTGAAATCAACGGTTAAGATGGACTGAGTCTAACTAGTATGCTAATCCATTAAAATATTTAAAAAATGAGCGGGTCCCACTTCTAACATTTGTGTCACCCTAAATGCCTAAAACGGCGGTTTTAAAACAATAAACAATTTAAAACATCGCGGCTTTTGAGATTCAGTTGTCCAGATGTCGTTTAAGGCATTTAATGTACATGACGTTTGACATAAAAACAGGGCACGTGGACAAAAATCATTTTAAAAAGAAATAATATTATATTATATATATATACTGAATCGAAATCCTATTGTATGTGCTGTTTCCGCGTCGATACAGCGTTCCCCCTCAAAAAGGTACATATATATTTTAAATTCCATATAGCAACTTAAGGATTAATGCTGTATTCATGGGTCCTACAGTATTCCCTCTTAATTATTGCACACGTCAGCTGTAGGATTCATATCTCTTCGCTCGCTACAGTGCTGTATTGACGATTCTGAGTGTACAAATAATTAACGTTGGATACTGTATTCTTGGGTCTTACAGCGTTCCCCCTTAATTTGTTGAGTAAAAACAGTAGATCACTTACAGGGAGTCTGGCTGTAGCATTCCTAATTCTTGTCTAAGCATGTTGAATCTTGCTGTGTCGAGCGGTTTGGTGAAGATGTCGGCCAGCTGAACGTCTGTATGAACTTTTTCAAAGCGAACATCCTTGTTCTCGACATGATTCCTTATAAAGTGATGCTTCATGTTGATATGCTTAGTGCGCGAGTGCAGGACAGAATTGTGCGTGATTGCAATTGCACTCGTGCTATCACACATGATTGGAGTCTCTCTGGCATCGATTCCATAATCTGACAAGTATTGCTGCATCGAAGGATGCATACGGAACTACCAAAGACATAGTATTCGATTCAAAGTGGAAAGAGAATTAGCCAATTGCTTCTTACTGAACCAAGAAACGAGTCTAGGTCCAAGAAAGTGACAAGTTCTACTTGTACTCTTCCTATATAGCTTGCAGCCTCCGAGATCCGAGTCGCTGTATCCAACTAAATCGAATCCGCCTTCCTTGGGATACCATAGTCCTGCATCGACTGTTCCTTTAATATACTTCAGGATTCATTTAGATGTATTGAAGTGTGATTCCTTAGGTGCAACTTGATATCTTCCACACACTCCAATAGCAAACTGGATATCGGGCCTGCTAGCCGTTAGGTACAGGAGCGAACCAATGAGCTTCCTGTAGAGTGATTGGTCAAACGGCTTTCCGGCTTCATCAGCGCTAATTTGCACGGAAGTGCTCATGGGGGTTGGCGAGGATTTGGAAGTGTTCATTCCAAATTTGTTGAGAAGCTCCTTACTGTATTTTTCTTGGTTGATGAAAATACCTGTAGGCAACTGCTTTACCTGCAAACCTAGAAAATAACTAAGTTCCCCCATCATACTCATTTCAAATTTACTTTGCATGAGATGAGAGAACCTTTGACATAAAGCAGGGTTAGTTGAACCAAAAATAATATCATCCACATAGATTTGCACCATAAGAAGGTCATCATCACCTTCCTGTATCTTGAAAAAGGTCTTGTCCACAACACCTTTCTCAAATTTATTGTTGGTTAGATACTGGGACAGGGTTTCGTACCAGGCTCTAGGGGCTTGTTTAAGTCCATACAGCGCTTTCCTTAGCCTGTAAACTAGGTCGATACCGTCTGTGTTAGCAAACCCTGGTGGTTGTTCAACATAAACGTCTTCTGCAAGGTCTCCATTCAGGAAAGCACTTTTGACGTCCATTTGGTATACAATAAAGCTCTTATGGGCGGCAAAGGCTAGAAATATCCTGATGGCTTCTAGTCTCGCTATAGGGGCGAAGGTTTCATCATAGTCTATGCCTTCTTCCTGACTATAGCCTTGTGCGACTAGTCTGAATTTATTCCTTATGATAAGTCCATTTCGATCCTTTTTGTTTCAAAATACCCATTTGGTTCCTATAACCGATTGATGTGTAGGTCTGGGTACAAGATACCATACATTGTTTCTTTCAAAACCGTTAAGCTCTTCTTCTATAGATGTTATCCAATGAGAATTATTAAGAGCGTCTATGGTCGAAACAGGTTCAGACTAGGCTAAGAATACAGCGATAGTGCACATATTGAGTCTTCTAAGCTCGGATTGAGATTTCTATTCAGGAAACTGTGATATCTCAGCATCAGATTCTTCTTGTGCACAAAGTACATTTCCTTGTGTACTCTGTATTCTCCTACGAGTAGAAACACCAGCATTTATGTTTCCAATGATCAGCTTTTGCGGGTGATCTCTCAACCATCTTCGGTCGGGTTCTAATTCAGGATCCCGTACTGTATCGAAAGATTATGTGGATACAGCTTCAGCTTGTACAGCGTCGGCTTCATCCACATCGATTCTTACAGCTGCGGGGTTGATTTCTAAATCAACGACAGGTTCTATGGGAGTTGGAGGATCCAAGATAGATAGATGGTGAATGTTCTGAGTGATATCATCTACTCCTGTAGGGTCATGGTGTGGTTCGTCAAACACTACATGAACTGATTCCTCAATCGTCAGCTTCCATTTGTTAAAGATTCTGAAAGCTTTGCTGACGGAGAAGTATCCTACGAATATTTCTTCATCTGATTTCTCATCAAAGGTTCTAAGTTGGTCTTTCCCATTATTCAATACATAACACCTGCATCCAAAAATGTGGAAATACGAAACTAACGGAGTTTTGTTGTTCCATACCTCATATGCTGTTTTGTTGTGGTGCTTGTTGACGATACAGCGGTTTTGAGTGTAGCATCTTTGTATTGGTTGCTTCACCCCGAAGCTTATGTGGCAATTTGCTTGCGGCAATCATTGTCCTTGTTGCTTCTTTCAACGTCCTATTCTTTCGCTCGGCAACACCATTTTGTTGAGGTGTACGGGCAGCTGAGTATTCGTGCTGTATTCCATTCTCCAAACAGTATTGCTCTATAAAGCGGTTAGTAAATTCTGTACCTCTATCGGAACGAATGCACACGATACTCGATGCCTTTTCATTTTGCAACTTTCTCAGGAGCTCGGGCAACTTTGATGTTGTTTCCTTCTTCTTGCTAAGAAAGATCGTCCAAGCATACCTGGAATAATCATCAACAACAACCATGCAGTATTTCTTACCTCCCAAACTTACTGGGTCTACAGGACCGTAGACATCCATGTGTAGCATTTCCAACACTCTTTGGGTTGAAAGGTAGGATTTGCTCTTCAGGGTTGACTTGATTTGCTTGCCTTTCTGACATGGTCCGCAGACGCTGTCCTTCTTGAATGACACATTTGGCAAACCTCTAACCATTCCCTGTCTTGAGAGCTTGTTGATTGTCTTGAAGTTGACATGAGACATCCTCTTGTGCCATAACCAGCTAAGATCTGCAGTGCCTTTGGCAACAAAGCATGGAATTGAGGAGCTCATAGGCTTCCAGTCAGCAATATACATGTTACCTGATCTGCTTCCTGTAAGCACAACTTCCTTGGTTTGGATGTTTTTGACTCTACAACGATCTATATAGAACTTCACCGAGAACTGTTTATCACAGAACTGGCTAATACTAAGTAGATTATACTGTAAGCCTTCAACATATGCAACATCGGTGACTTTGAATTTCCCGACAAGTAGGTTTCCTTTCCCTCTTGTTCTTCCTTTAGATTTATCACCGAAACGAACTTTTGGACCGTGACCTTCTACAAAATCTGATAGCTTGCTCCTATCTCCGGTCATGTGTCGAGAGCATCCACTATCAAAGTACCAGGTATCCTCCTCTAGAATGTCCTGTAACAAAGAAATTAAGTAGATTTAGGTCCCCTTTGATTTTTGGGTCCATGATTGTTAGTTCCTCTAGGTACCCAAGTTTTCCTGGCAACAGTTGGTTTACTGTAGGGCATACTCGGTACAGTGTTGCGATATCTACGGGGGGCATATCCGTAGTTGTTATAACTATGATAATTATTATGCATGAAAATTCAGGGTTATTATTATTATTCAAGTACGAGTGCCGTCTTGGAGGTGGAGCCATTTTCTTAGGCCTAACAGCTTGCCTTCTGGGTTTCCAGTTGGATTCCCAATGCTGTTGTTGATACTGAACTGGCATCTGCTGTCTCGAGGGATAACGGGGCTCCTGTATCCGATACCTAGGCGTGTCATCTTGATGCTGCCGTGCGGGCCTTGGTGGTTGGATCTGACCTTCCTTCGAGCAGTGTTGGCGCTGTTGATATGCTCTAGGAGCATGCTGTTGAGTGCGCCTCACAGGTTGGAACGGCTTATGATTCCGCTGTCTGGAATAGGATTGCGGGGGCGGAATAGCAGCCTTCGGTTTTCTCAGTATAGCAGGTTCCTTCATGGGACTAAGGGTTTCTTCCGATTCTGGAATGTGTTCTACACTCTTGACGAACACTGTACTAGTTTTCCCTTTGTTTGAACATGAGCTGTATCCTAAGCCACTTTTGTCATGAGCATTTTGCCCAGTGCTCAGAATTTCTTCCATTCTTTTGGACGATTTCTCAAACGATTTCAGAGTGGTCTCAAGTTCAGTTTCTCGCTTTTCGAGAGTTGTGATTTTGGCTTGAAGTAGAACCAAATCATTTATCTTGCTCTCGTTGTGAGTTTTAGCCTCACTTATTTCATGAGCAAGTTGATGATTGCTCTCCATGAGTTTTTCAAAATCGACTTTGCTGGTTTCACAATCAAGAGACATATTTTCATAATTTATTTTTAGCAAGTCATTTTCATCTTTCAGCTCTAAATTAGTTAATTGAAGCTGTATATTCTCAGTTTTCAGTGTCTCATGGGCCTTTTGAATGTTTTTAAATTCATTCATCATGTTTTCAAAAGTATGAGATGCATTTGATGGAATAACTGAGGTTGAACTTACCTCATCGTCGATGTCTTCACCTTCTGGAATGTCTTTGGCCATAAAGCAGATATATGCTTTATCATCGAACTCATCGTCAGATGAATCACTTTCAGTGACCACCTGAAGACATTCTGCTGATTTGGATGGTGTGGGGGTGGCTTCTGATTCTCCAATCAGGGCCTTGAGCTTGTCTTTCCAAGCACGTCTTCTTTCATCTCTCTCTTGTTGCTCAGCCTCTGGCAACCTTTGGACTTTGGGATGAGGACATTTATTTGCATAATGCCCTGGTTTCCTGCAATTATAGCACAGGTTAGCATCACCAGATGATGTTTCGGTACTTACCTTGTGGACAGGTTTGGGCCTGTAGGGAGTCTTTCCATATTGTTTGATGAACTTTTTGAATTTGTGCATGAGAAGCGCCATTTCATCTTGAGACAGGATGTCGTCGTCACTGTCAGCATTCTTGTGACTAGGCTTCGACGAGCTGGGCATGCTGTGTCAACGGTTCGATACAGCGGCTAGAGCTGTGAACTTTCAAGGAGATTCTTCAGCTTTCTCTCTTCTCTCAATATCATACTCAAAAGCTTTGAGGTCAGAGAAGAGATCAAAAGTAGATATTTCATTAAGATTGCAAGATACACGCATAGCTGTGGTCTTAATGTCCCATCAGGCTGGGAGAGATCTGAAAATTTTTAAATTCTTCTCCTTTTGGGTATAAATTTTTCCCAACGCTTCAAGTTCACCGACAATACCAGTGAATCTGAGGTCAAGTTCCTCAAATGTCTCAGTTGGTTTCATTTCGAAAGATTCAAATTGCTGAGTCAGTTTTGAAATCTTGTTTTCTTTTGAGAGCTCAGTTCCCTCACAAATCAACTTGAGTTTATCCCAGATTTCTTTGGCTGTTTTGCAGCTCTTTACCTTTGAGAACGTGCCTTTGTCAAGAGTGACAAATAACGCGTCCTTAGCTACGTTGTCACGGTTTGCTCGCTTTCTTTCATCTGTGGTCCATTGCTCACGATCCTTCTCGAGCATCTCAGCATGGGCTTGGCCTTCAATCCTTGCGGCCATGTTTACCTTCATGATCTTGATGGGGCCATCCTGTATAACAAAAATCATCTCTTCGTGCATTGCTGCAAGATGAGCCTCCATCCTAATTCTCCAATCATCAAATTCGTTAATAGAGAACATAGGAACTTTGTTAATCATAGAAGTATCCATGTGATAATACAGAAATGAAAGATACTGTTTTGAAAATAAGTGATTATGGATCTGATTCGGTTAAAAATACGACTGATTCTTTTTAGAATCAACCGCTTCGATACCACTTGTTGGCCACTAAGTATACTGGATACAGTTTGGGAAATAGTTTAAGCAACAAACTGTACGGATTTTAAATCTGAGTGCGTAGCGGAAGTCTTAGATACAGTAGGTTGTTGTGGATACATCAACTAAATATATAGTGTATACTTAATTAATCACAGTAATTAAAACAGTAAAAACTGAAGGTAAAGAGCACAGTAATTAAAGTGGTTCGAGATAAACCCCTCTACGTCTACTGGTCCTCCACACAGGAGTAAAAAGTTTATGATAATTACTACGTACACAACTATGTAATTATAACAACACACAATCAATATATCGTTCACACAGATTGATATAAAGATCTTAGCTTCAACCGTTCACACAGATTGGTTTTGAGCTAATGCTTTGACTTGCTTCTTCACACATAGTTCTGAAGCTTCGTCTTCTTCAATGCAAATCCTTCACACACAGTTCCGGAGAAGCACAGATTGCTCAGTCCACATAGGGCTGATCTGGGTTTGTTCAAAGTATAGAACAGATGGTGAACAACAACTTTGACTTTAAGAGCTTTCAGCTGATGAAGTGTTGTTCAGGATGATGAGCACGGTATATCTCTTTTGATCTAAGTTGCAGTAAGATTTGGAGATATGTTTTGCTCTGATAATAATTTCGATAGCTTGGGTAACTGATCTTTAGCATCTTGATGTGATATATATAGTCTCTGAAATATATATCCGTTGAGATGTATCCGTTTGAGTGAGATTCCATTCCAACGGGATTATAACACGATCCGGATTTAGCGGGATTTGAAGATCTGTTGACTGACAGTATTTAAATACTTTATCCTTGAGTATTTAAATACTTCTTTATTCAACGGGACTTGACTTCTGGAGATTCCTTCTTTGTCCTGTTGTGAGCTGTATGGAAGATAACTGTATTGGAGATTCGAGACAGTTTCCATACTTGGTCTTTTATAAGACTGCTTGCTGTACTGAAGGGCTTGACTATATCTTTGATTCGAGGCGTGTCTTGATACAGGATAATGCCTCAATACTTCGATACAGTTTCCTTTACTGTATGCGGATTGGCATATATGTCAAATCCTCTTATCAAATACCATTCGATACAGGGATTGGATATCCCGGCTGTTTCGATACAGGGTTCTTTTTTTCCCAACACACTCAATTTATTTCTTAACTTCAGATGATTTAATACATAGGAGAGTAATCTATTTATAGAAAAAAAAATACAATATGAAATGATAATGTGAATGGTTGAATGTTGAATGGTTGGATGATTGAATGTTGAATGTTGAATTCAATTCTTCTAGATGGTGGCTTTGAATCACATTTGGAAGTTGATCACTCCATTGGGCTACTATTTGTTTGGATATTTGTTTGCGCCTGGGGTAAAATACTGAATCCACATTCATACACTTTATACTTAAACTTTGATATATTTTTTTATTATCCTTTGACACCATATGTATTCTATCTTCGCATTCCTTTGATTATCTTATTTCGTTTGATCTGTTTTATTATTTGCTTTATATCTGTTCACTGAGCTTTTTATGTTCAGCCGCTTTTCTTTTCCATGCGGCAGGTACTTAAGCTAGGAGCGGGGTTATTAGCTTGGGGATGAGAGAGAGTGGACTATCCTATAGCCTTATTTAAATAATGAACTTTATTTCCTTATCGTTATTTTCCGATTTCGGATATTTGTATCGTACTTTCTTTTGTTTGGTTTCGGGGACACTTGGTGTTGTTTTAGTCCCCGTTTGATACTCTTTTGATAAATTTTATTTAAGACTTTCGCTGTTTGATTTGAATCTGTTGTATCTAATATGTCACCATAAAGTGACGCTTCTACCCTTATCGGGTTGGGGCATTACAATCACCATGTCCATCTGTACCACGGTTATGACCACGACCTCTGCCCCTCAGCATACTAACAAGTAACCACCTAGCGCAATGAAAAATCATAACACATAATCACGCACAACAATTGTCATCACCAGTTAACACACATAGAACACGGTCACAGATGATCGATCTAATGATCGCAAAAGTTATATTTAAGTGCTAAAATGCAGTTCCATAGATTCTGACCAGACTGATAAGCACGCACTACAACAAAGATTTAGCGTGCGCTAGCCATACCATATTAGCGCGCGCTAGCTTCACACCTATCGTGCACTAACTGCTCTAATCAACCACACATTATTGTGAACCAAGCAATATTAGAATCGAATGTTGCAAATAAACAACAACATACAAATGCAAACGTCAAAGGCTCACATAATAATGATATCACATGAGCAATCATCAAAAGGTAATTAACATTTAAAACCAGAATTTTCACCTCTCATTAAGGAGGGCTTATCTCAACGACTACATACCGAACGTCTCATCGTTCACACCACCATTTTAATCACAATTCCGAGCACTGATGCCCAAACAACGATAACATCATCACCACATTTCAGAAACTTCTGACTGACAATCTTGAAAATGAAAAGTTAAAAGCGAGAGTAACGTCTTAGGTAAATTTTGTAGACCTCATTTGAGTTTAAAAATCGCGTTTTGAAAACTTATAATGCAAGCTGAAAATGAAATATCGGTAGTTTGAATCCTCAAAAATTTTCGACCTTGAGGTCATCATACGAAAATCAAACTTTTCCTTCCTATGAAGGATGTTTAAAAATAAAATTTACGTGACTCCCCAAAAACATTTAAAGCTTCAAAATATCACACTAATGAACTTTTCTTGCGTAACCATACTAAAACCATTATCCCTTTGAAAACGATTTATACAAATATATATAAATACATATACACCGGCACCACTCTTCATTCTAGCACAATATGAGAATCAAACAAACATAGATCACGTATTCACAATTCACATGTAATCACCGCTTCGCAACATAGAATCACACAAGCTCGTATAACACGACACAATATAGTAGGGAGACTTACATCCACAGGTCGCACGAAGATGATGGCTGCACCTTGATAGTAATCACAATCGACATCTCAGATGACGCGTCACGACACAACTCAGTCAGACACAATCCGAAAAGACAAGACTCGACAACACACAGCTCAACCCGACAGCCTAGATTCCACAACCTAAGCTCTGATACCATATTATGTAGCACTCCCAAACCACTTGGGAATATTACAGCGCCGCAGACCCTCTTCGTGAGGATCTACCAGGCTAAATACATAAACCAAAACAACACAATACATGCCGACATGGCTAAATAACGAACCATTAGACCCATTTGGTCTTTTGCTACAACTTACAACTTACATATACATAACTCTTTCTCACAACTCATACCCACGCAGGGGGTCAGAATACATCAACACTGCCGTAAGACGGGAAAACACCACAACGAAAAGATAAAACAACAAGGCTTGACCAAAATACTCAACACTGGTCTTCATGTGATTAGTATCGTCGTCATTCCATCATCCCTCGTACCGATCCTGTGATTCGCTCCCCAATAACCTGCAGGTACCTGGACACAATACAAATATCCACCCCCCGATTACTAGGGGGTTAACAAAACTCCACCGTTTTGCTAGTGCAAGTATAAAGTGCAAATACGAGCCATACACTACATATTCCGAGAATATAACAGTTAAGAACAGTCAACCTGTAAGACATAGCGAAAGATTTCCCAAGATAGTTCATTTGAATAAAACCGTTTGAACCATGAAAGGCAGGAATGAAACTCAATATACATTTTCGAGAAAACATTTTAAATTCTCGAGAGTTTTGAAAACATTTGAGTTTTCCCACTTATCGAAACTACTTGGGGACACAGTCCAAAGATCATTTTTCCAAAATATAATTCCGATAACAAAACACGGGGTCCATGACCGAATCACACCCTTCTGATCACAAAATACGGGGTCCATGACACAATCATCCATATCAACATGTTCCCAAGGATTATTCGTGTCCCGTGCTAATAAGCCACGAACCTCAGATGCTCCCACAGAACATACCCGAGTGAATAACCCAATGGGAAACCACATAATATCACATGTCACCGTGACAATAGTGACATAACCACAACCATGACATACGCTCATAGTTATTACGGCATCATGCTAGCAAGCCACGAACCTCAGAGCCTCCACGAGACATACCCGATTGGGCAACCCATGACACGTACGTCACACAACCAAACCACAACCATAAGTTATCCCGGCATCGCGCTAACAAGCTACGAACCTCGGAGTCTCCGCATCGACATACCCGGTTTGGATAACCCCACAAGTTATCCCGGCATCAGGCTAGCAAGCCACGAACCTCGGAGTCTCTGAAAGACATACCTGATTGGATACTCCATGGTTACGCTCGATCCGTACTATCAAGGACGTATCCCATAGATTTAACAATCTTATCCGGTGACACATCACTTTACACAATCACACAACAACAAGGAAGTACCATTTCCATGCAACTCTTAACATCACAACCTCTTTACATAGAAGTCACGGACCATATCACATAATATCACATATTCACATAACGAGTACACGTACCAACATGAAATCCTTGGCAAGCGAATGAAAGACTACTACATCCACTAAATGTAAACACAATATATCCATACTCACTCCACAAATACACATGTTCAGAAAAGCATATTCATTCACAAGGCATATGAGTTATCTTTGTAGAAACCAATTTTGGACATATACTGAGGCTTTAGGGGAATTCATTACAAGCATTCAAGTAACACATACCATCACACACCAACTACTATATCTACGGAATACGAAACATTTGGGCAAGATACTTGCCTCAAAACCACGAGCAACGGAACGACGAACGGATGGGGTCGAGCATGCCCTGAACTTCCAAAAGCAACCAAGAATCTGATAGCCCCACGAACACTACTAAAATAACATCACCACGAATCAACAACACTAACTGAAACCCAAATTGACACGAAGAACAACAAGGGTTCGAAGGTTACTCAAAGAAATCGAAAATCATGCTCGCGCCAGAATCCCACCCACAGAAGAGTTAGCCTCCTGCGGGCAGACTTCTGAACCTACTTCTCCAAGGGGCCCTAGATCCGGTCTACTTTAACTCTCGGATTTGAAAAAAGGACGATTGAATGATGTTTCAGAATCTACAATACGAATCCGAATTTCCACCTTCTCCAATATGGGATCAATCTGAGCAAAGTTGCTTGCACCTGAAAGCCTACCAGAAACAAGTGAGGTCGACCGGAAGGGCAGAGGCGCCCGTCAAGACACGGCAAGGCAAATCCGGAACAAGAGCCTGCCCCAGGGACTCAACTCCAACTTAAACTTTCTTGGCTGGCCGATAGAAGGAAAGTAAAGACATGTTGCGTAAAACTTTAGAAGTGGCGGCTTCCTCGACCACAAAATCATGATAATTGTGGCTAGCAGCCATTTTCGACTTAGCCACTTCTATTACGCAGACCACCCGGGCGTGAAGCTTATCCAGGGGATGTTTTTTATTTACATTCACGCCTTTTGGAAAGAGCCGCTAAATTAAGTTATAGCTTAGGTGAAGGAAGTATGACCGCCTTACCAATAGTTGAAACTCAATCGGGAGATGTTTCGGCTTATATTCCTACTAATGTAATTTCCATTACTGATGGACAAATATTTTTATCTGCTGATTTATTCAATCTTTGGAATCGGACACGCTATTAATGTGAGTATCTCCGTTTCCAGTAGGATCTTCACTCAAATTAAAGCCATGAAACACGAATCGGTAAATTAAAATTGGAGTTGGCACAATTTGCTGAATTAGAAGCCTTTGCACAATTTGCTTCAGATCTTGATAAAGCTACTAAAAATAAATTGGCAAGAGGTCAACGATTGCGTGAATCACTTAAACAATCCCAATCAGCTCCTTTTACGGTAGACGAACAAATAATGATTATTTATACCGGAACAAATGGTTATCTTGATTCATTAGAAATTGGACAAGTAAGGAAATTTCTTGTTGAATTATGTACTTATTTAAAAATAATAAACCTCGGTTCAAGAAATCATATCTTCTACTAAGAAATTTCTTGGAGAAGCGAAACCCTTTTGAAAGAAGCTATTCAGGAAAAAAAGGACTTGTTTCTACTTCAGGAACAAACATAAAGAAATTTTAAATTTTTATCTTATTAAAAAGGGGAAATAAAGCATCTCGGATTCAAATTATGCAAAAAGTCTTTCGAACTCTTCTAACCACCTTCTGTTCCCAATCCTCCAATTTCCTGTCATTCCCGAACCTTCGATTCTGATATTTCTTAATAGATTCCGTTATCGAGAGATGGGCCATGCAAGATTGCATGGAATAAAAACCTTTCACTCTTTATGAAGTCAAAGAACTACTTGGGTCCATGCACATTATAGAAAGAGATTCTCATCCAAGGACACCGGAATAAGGGTTTAATGACCTAAGTCTGGCTGATGGAGATGAATCGAGGCTCTTCAAGACCTCCAGATGAAATAAAATCGATAAACGAGTTTCTAATCTGAAGATCACGACCAAGACAACATGAATTACTTAACCAATTTATCCACCTCGGAGTAAATCAATGAATCATGGAAAAAAGTCCCTAAAATGGCACAACTAGGGTTCTAAGAAGAGAATACCTCGATTCGAACAAAGAAGATGATTAGATGATGTTGAACACATACAAATCCACCCAAAGATGAAGCTTGATGATGAAGATTGCCCAAAACCACTTCTGGAACTCGGCCCGACAGAAAAAGATGAAGAAAGAATGAGAAAATACGAAGTAAAGCTATTGTCCTGTATTTATGCTGGACAGTTATTAACGTGCGCTAAACATACTACATTAGCGTGCGTTAATGGGGTCTATGCTTCCTGCACCTTATGCCCGAATGCTGTTAGCGTGCGCTAGACAATATGTGTAGCATGCGCTAACGAATCACGAATCCAGTCCAGTGGCTTATGGATAGTTCCACACTTACCAGGTAGCATGCGCTAGAACGGACAAATAGCGTGTGCTAAGACGGACGATAGCGTGCGCTAACTACTAAACTTAGCATGCTCTAGCGAGACTCGAGTCCCAGTCCAGTAGCTCCTGAACTGCCTCTGAACTTCCAATTAGTATGCGCTACAATCCACATTGCGTGCGCTAACCGCGGCATATACACCACTTAGTAATGTGCGCTACACTACAATGAACCAAAAATTCATGCAACAATCTGAATCGAAATCAAATATGTGGACACTCATGACACACCCAAACATGGCACAAAATTACAAAGACATGTACAACGCCAATCCGATAACCCACAGAAAACACAACGAACGGAAGCAAAGATCTCGGGTATTATAGTTCCAGCACTCTGTTGGTTAGAGTGGTAGGTTGTATTGATTTGAATAAAGCTATAATTTGTTTTCCTTTCTGGCATGCATCAAAAAGAGTCTCTTTCCTATATATTCCTTCTGGGAGACCCTTGACTAGGTTTTGTGAGCTTAATTTGTTGAGCGCCTTAAAATTTAGATAGCTTAATCTCTTGTGCCATAACCATCCACTTTCAGCTAGAGTCTTTCATATGAAACATGCATTGGGTGTGTTTATTTTCCAGTATATCAAATGGACATCCCTTCTTCTGTAGCCTTGTAGTTTAACTTCTCCAGTTTGGGGATCAATCACCATAGATTTCCATTTGGTGAAGATTACTAGGTTGTTCTTATCAGAGAACTGGCTTACGCTTAGGAGATTGTACTTAAGTCCTTTGACATACAGCACTTTTTTTATGACAATGTTTCCATTGTGCAGATTTACATGTCCTTTGGTTTGTCCAAATGACCTATCTCCATAGGTTACATAGACATCATTTCTTGGTATAGCATGACTATATCTTTTTATTTCCAGTCATGTGTACATTCCTCACTTCCTATTGGTGATTATGTGGCTGCTGCATAGTAATCCTTTCACTTTTTCTGCAATCGATTTAGGTACCCAGATCTGAATGGGTCATCTAGAGTTAGTGGATTTATAGAAGAAATTATTTCTTCTCTAGTTATGAGAGTTGATTTGCTATCTATTATAATGTGCATAGTTATTTTTATTGTATCCTCTATATGAATTGTGCACATGATAAGGTATATTATATGCTTGGTGTGAACCATGGTTAAATATTAGCTAAGACCAGTTATAAAAGTTTTAAGGTCTCCACACCTTATGATTTTGAAATCTTGGAATACCTTAGGGTTTCCATCTACCTTTTTCCTGTTGAAGTTTGTTTTATGGGAATTTTGATAGTAAAATGATTTTTGAAAATGTCCAGGATGCTGATGCTGATTTGGCTATTGCCTAGTCATTTGTCTTGGTTGCTGCCTAGACTGTCTTGGCTGCAGCTAAATATTCTTGGCTGTTGCCTAAACTTTTGACCCGACTGCTGCCTATTTTGGAAAGTTTCAGCACTGTGTACACTGGTTTCTCCTTTTACAAAAGTAGTTTTGAAATGAGGGAGTACTAGGATTATATCCAAGACCTGACTTTAAATATAGAGGTCTTTCATTAGTGCATAATTCTTCTAATGTTTTTGATGCTTTGAGTGATGTTATTTCTTTAACTTGAGCATAGTTTAGCTATTTAAGCTTTGTAAGCTCAGCATCAATATGATTGCACCTGATTTTTCATTGTTTAAGATTGTTAGTCTGTTTATTTTGGCCATGGCTATGTTGTTTTCATCCTAACTGATTTTGAGGTTATCTGTATCTTGGCTGAGTTTGTCTAAATCATTTTCAGCTGCACTTTCTCAATTGTCATTTGAGTGTTCTCAGCTGACACAACTAGGTGTGTTGTTTTTATAGTTTCCAATTTTTTTATTAATTAGTTGAGAGAATTAAAGGTCTTCAAATATATGTGAACTAAGATATTCTGAAGGTTGTGGTTTAGATGATACCTCTTCATCAACAGTATTGGCCATCATGCAGTTGTAGTCATCTTAATCTTCTGAAAAAAATCCACCACTTGATTCCACATTCTCAGGTGTCTGGTCTTCTTCAAATAGAGCTTTTCTCTTGTCTTCCTTCTGCCTGTGTCTTTCTTTTCTTCTTCTTTCTTCAGGTCATGACAATCATATTGAATGTGACATGTCTTATGGAAGTTGTAGTATTCCACATTTCAATTTCCAGCTTTTTGGTTTCTTTTGGGATTCTCCTTGTAGTTCTTCTTATATTTTGAGTAATTCTTTCTGAAGTTTCCAAATCTTTGTATTATGAATGCCATTTTTTCGTCAAAGTTCAGAGGAATGGGAGGAATAACTTCAGCTAGATTTCTTGCAGGGGACTCGGCTGCAATGGCAATTCCTTTCTCAGCTGGCTCACTGGATGATGAGCAAGGGAATTCAAACTCAAATGCCTTGTGGTCTGAGAATAGCTCTTTGATCTTTATTATGTTATGCTCCTTTGATTCCTTTATAGCTATGACATTCATGCTCCATTATGGGGTAAGAGACCTTAGAACCTTTAGTGTCATCTCTCAATTGCGACAAGTTTTTCCGAGAGGGTTGATCTCATTCATGATTTCTTTGAATCTGGTATCCATATTGTCTATGGTTTCTCCATCCTTCATTTGAAGTTATCAAATTTTTGGGTAGCAATTGATAACTTATTTTCCTTAATTAATTCTGTTCCTTCACACATTACTTCTAATGTGTCCTAGATTTCTTTGGTGTTTTTGCAATTTTTGATCTTGACCATGTTGGCTTTATCAAGAGTTTGATGTAGAACATCCATGGCCCGGTTGTCAAGATTGGCCAGCTTTCTTTCATCAGTGGTCAGCTCTGACCTAGTCTTGGGAATCTGCTTTGGTTTCCCAGCTGAGATTTCTTCAGCATTATTGTCCTTCATGTAGATGATATGACTCTCTTCAAGAATGCTCCACATGTCGTCGTGAATAGATGATAGGTGTGCCTGCATTCTTATCTTCCAGAGACCATAATCATCAATAGAGAAAATAGGGAGTCCAGATGCATGTGCTCCATCTTAATATGAGATATTAGTGAATTATATGTAAGTATGGATCTGGTTCTGTGACTACCAATTATGAGGTCTATGAACCAACCTCTTTGATACCACTTGTAGGTCACAAGTACATATGGTAAAAGTCTAGAGATGGGGGGGAGGGGGTTAATGGACTTTTAAAAACTTTGAATTAGCTGGTTTAAGAAACTCAACTGTGATGTATGCAGCTAGGTAAACTTAGATGATCTTTAAACTTAGCTGATCTTTAAACTTAGTTAAAATCCCATCTAGGTACAACTCAGAAGTCAGCTAAAAAATAATATGCGGAAGACTTAGCTGACTTTTAATGCATAGTTAAGTATGATGCTTAAAACAGTAAATAACACATCACTTATAGTGGTTTCAGAGGTGGGGTAATCCTCTAGTCCACTTATCTCCAATCCACTTGGACATAAATTCACTATAACGTTTGATGGTTACAATGAATATAATTACTGTACCTTTCAGCCAGTAAAAATCTATGGCTGTGGTAACTCCTTCCCTTGGTTGCTTGTCACCTCCTGACCGAAAACCTATGGATGCCTCACAACTCTCAGGTTGTTTATCACCTTCCAATCAAGAATCCGTGAATACCTCACAACCTCAACTTTCAAGAACCTCGTTCAAGAAAGTACCCCTACTCAAATCTTTAGGACAAGAGTGTTTGTTTTGTACAACTTCTAAGAGCTTCTTAGGATTTGAATCTTTATGATCTTAGCTTTTCATGATGCTTGTAAAGTATATTGCTTTTGTTTGCATTGATTGCTTTTAGGTATTAATAGCATCGTTCTTCTGCTCAAGAGCTCTTCACATATTTATAGTACTTCCTTCGTAGCCGTTGCATCCTTTAAACAAATTGGTATGTTGGAGAGTTGACTTCTTTGTTTTTTCGTTACACCTCTTTTGCATGGCTTTATTCTATCTTCAAATCTAACCATTTTGAATATATGCGTTTGCGCACCGTTTTCTTTGATTTCTACAATAAGAAGTCTTCAGGGCGCAAATCTCGAGAAATATTTTATTCCTCGACTTGATAGAATCATTCATATTGTCTACTTGACTTTATTTATGTGTGCATGTGATTTTTTGTCATTGTTGACTTTTCAACATTTACTGACATGGACACAACTGATTAATACTTGCTAAATTTAGTCTAAGTATTTTGACGTTCATACTTAGCTGATTGAATTGTCTTGGTCATACTCGAGTAATGATTTGTCAATACTCGGCTGATATTCTGACTTGGCGATACTCAGTTGAAATTTTGTCTTGGCCAAACTCAGTTGACATTCTGTCTTGCCTATACTCAACTGATATTTTATCTTTTCCATGTAACACCCCCGATATATTCGGGAATATTACAGCGCCGTAAATCCTTTACATAAGAATTTACAAGGCTGAATAAATGAAATGACAATAACAGATACCAACTTATGAAATCACTGAAATAAAATACAACCGTCTGGATCCATACCGAGAATACAAATATCCAATGAACACTACTAGAAAAAATACATTTTAAATCGGTTAAAATAGGCCTTTTAAATCGGGTCTCGAACCGTTATAGATCCAGCCGATGTAAAAAATCTACACATTTAAAATCGGTTATTTAACCGATGTAGAAAATACATTTTACATCGGTTATTTAACCGATTTAGTAAGTGCAAATAACCGATTTAGAAAGTAACATTCTAAATCGGATATTCAGAAATCCGATTTAGAACGCCAGACATTCTAAATCAGGTACTACTTTAACCGATTTAGAACGCCAGACATTCTAAATCAGGTACTACTTTAACCGATTTAGAACGCCAGACATTCTAAATCAGGTACTACTTTAACCGATTTAGAATGTCAGACATTCTAAATGATTTGTCTTGGTCATACTCGAGTAATGATTTGTCAATACTCGGCTGATATTCTGACTTGGCGATACTCAGTTGAAATTTTGTCTTGGCCAAACTCAGTTGACATTCTGTCTTGCCTATACTCAACTGATATTTTATCTTTTCCATGTAACACCCCCGATATATTCGGGAATATTACAGCGCCGTAAATCCTTTACATAAGAATTTACAAGGCTGAATAAATGAAATGACAATAACAGATACCAACTTATGAAATCACTGAAATAAAATACAACCGTCTGGATCCATACCGAGAATACAAATATCCAATGAACACTACTAGAAAAAATACATTTTAAATCGGTTAAAATAGGCCTTTTAAATCGGGTCTCGAACCGTTATAGATCCAGCCGATGTAAAAAATCTACACATTTAAAATCGGTTATTTAACCGATGTAGAAAATACATTTTACATCGGTTATTTAACCGATTTAGTAAGTGCAAATAACCGATTTAGAAAGTAACATTCTAAATCGGATATTCAGAAATCCGATTTAGAACGCCAGACATTCTAAATCAGGTACTACTTTAACCGATTTAGAACGCCAGACATTCTAAATCAGGTACTACTTTAACCGATTTAGAACGCCAGACATTCTAAATCAGGTACTACTTTAACCGATTTAGAATGTCAGACATTCTAAATCAGATACTGCTTTAACCGATTTAGAAAGAATATACATTCTACATCGATTTTTGCTTTAACCGATTTAGAAAAATTATATTTTTTTTTAAAAAAATAGCAGATTTAGAAAAGCCCTGTTCACAAAAGTGGCAATTTTTTTGAGTACCTGACAAAACTGAATAATGAACTGCATTACAAAACACAATATCTAAACTCAAACTGACAAAAACAAACATTAAGCAGCTTTAACTGCTATAAACTTTGGACTCTAATAAAACCAACAATTCTCGTAATCAAGTCTAACATTAAAATGAAACATAATCAGTAAATACTAGTTAAAGATTCGAATGTCTAAAATAGTTCAACAAAATATTTTTCGCGAGGATTCATAAGCTTCACAGATCTTGAATACTTGAGCAAAATGGGATGTCTGGGACATGAAAACTTAAAGATTCCTTCCGCATTTTATTGTACGAAGTTCAAACCTGACAGCACAGTCCATGGCAAGCAAGTTAACATATAAAAATTATATGATAAGTACGAAAACAAATGAAGCAGGATAAACACCAAATAACAAGAACATTTTCACCATAAAATCCATCAAATTAACATCCACCCCCCAAAAAATCAATGGCAGACTAAAAAATTAGGACAAGGACACAGCTGGATACTGGGATTTATTTTCCTTTTTACATATATATGAATAAAAACATGTATGAAGCATTCAAATTGAACTAGAGCTGAGGTACAAGTTACAACTTACTATTTCGAGCTGTCATCAAGTAAAAAAAAAACATCTCCATCTAATCCTAAAACATCGCATTTGTAGCATCGAATCCATGGTGCGACCATCGAAGAGCATGTGGATTGTAGCAATCACCCTTCCAAAAGCGCATGCAGCAAAGAAAAAATCAAGAGCATGTAGATGATAAGAAACCATTTCTCGGCTACATGCCCGGATGGAGATATTTATGCGGATTCAACAAGATTATGGAATAGTAATGTACTGAGAATAAAGTCACCTATCACATAACCGATAACATATTCAAACTCAAGCGCAGATTACACACATAAATAAAAAAGATACTTTCATGAAGCAATATTGTAATTTGTGGACTTATATAAAGAAGCCTGGCACAAATGACCCAGAAACGTATGTCCATTTCGAGCCTACAATAATAATTTGTAAGTTGATCGTATTAATACATAAAGGGGCAAATGTCACTACATATATCCACTGTTGTCTAATTACTGTAATTCTAATCTTCTTACAATGTTGTTTGCAACCTATAATCCTGTTAAGTATTGTTGTTTCCGACCTATGTTTCCATTGTCATATATAGTTTACTCATTATGAGTCTACATTTAAGTTGAGTGAAACCAACACTTATGTAGCATGTTATTTACATTAGTGTAAAAATCACATCACCAAGACATTAAAACAATAAATCTATCCAGACATCAATTTAGTCGCCAATAATAGAGGTTGTAAATTCATATTTCAGAACTTCACAACATTAAAACTTTGACTAGTAATTACAACATGTGAACATTTTACAAGAATGTAGCGGTAGGAAACTGACAAAGAAATTACGGACTAACATCTCCATCTAATCCTAAAATAACATAACAATGCAAATTTACAAACCACAAATGTGATATACTGGGTTAATCGGGCTATTATTCAAGTTATCGTATTGAACCCAGAATCGTTTTAGACCTGAATAACCCATCTATTTATAAGTCGCAAATTACAACATGTGAACATTTTACAAGAATGTAGAGGTAGGAAAGCTGGACAAAGAAATTACAAAGACTAACATCTCCATCTAATCCTAAAATAACATAACAATGCAAATTTACAAACCAACAATCGTTTGGGTCAACACGAATCGATCCGGCTATTATTCAAGTTATCGTGGCTGAACCCGCTTTAACCCGAACCCAACAACCTCAACCCTAAGTCCCTAGCCCAATTTATAGCATGTTATCACAATAGTGTTTTTGTTTCGTGTCAGTGATTGACAGCCTTAATTCTCATCTGCAACTAACATTTGTGAACCAAAATTCTCATCTAAACAGAAGTTCAAAAGGAAAGCTTTCATAGAAGAGCTACACTTACAAAGAAAGAGAAAGACAGACAGGGGGAAAGAGACAGAGAGAGAAAAGAAACAAAGAAAAAATAATATTCTGGCAGTACCTGATAATAATAAGAAAGGAAACATCATATAACAACTTATAACAAGGATAGAGGAACCTCTCTTACTACTTCAATAAAGATGTAAAATCCAGAAAATATTGAGTCCAACGTCTTCGTACATCATCAATATCATCCTTCGAATAAGGCTCTTCCATATCAAATGTCTGCAAATTAACAAGAGGCCACCATTTGATCAAATATCCATAAATATTTTCAATATTTATAGCGGGTTTTCAGTTTTTTAGTTTTTTTTTTAATTATAACATTTAGTTTCAGGGGAGCGGTACCGAGACCGGTCTATTGAGTCTCACAGGAAACCTACTATAAAAAAACCCAATTGTTTTTCAAAATTACAAATACCATGTTAAGGTATCGGGAAGCTATATGGTACCCCGTGGCTACGGTACCCTGTGTGTATATATTCACAATTGGATTCGTGGTGGATTCTTTTTTTGTACAGATCCAATGATTAAATACACATGCAGTGAATGGTACATCGCGGGTACCTTAGAATTGTCCTAAGGTATTACATATACTTTCTCATTTATGCACTCTTTGCACTACCCTTACTAGCATTCTGTTTTAATACACCAAAATAAAAACAGTGGGTTGTACACAATAAGGTACCTTTTCGAATGAGTCGACGATGTCTAATGTGATGATCTCCAGCATATACCTCATAACAAAGTACCCACATGCCGAACCTCCAATTTGCTTGTGACACTTGAAGAAAAAAAAGTAAAATGAACAGTTATGATTATAAACATTTAATGCCTTAACTTAAATAAGTATAGAAAGTAAACATGTTTGAAAATTTACCTTTGGAAAAACCCATGTGGGCTTCTTTAATTTGTAAGTGTGCTTGCCCTTAATAACTTGATATGCATCAAACGCTCTATGACATAATAAATAAAAAATTTATTTCAAAATAGGCACACAAGACTATAAAGAGATTTTTTATTCAACTCATACGTCTCAATCTTGTTGATCAAGTCCTTCTTGGGCTTTCTCCCTAGGGAGCAGAACCAGGCGACGACATTCTGTTTCGGGCAAAGAACAATCAATTGCCAATGATCCCTGCAATAAATCCACATAATTATTCAAACGGCCAGAAGTACTGTTGGATGATATTGTCGAAACTAACCATAATTGTCTAGTTGTTTGTTTCCTGATATGTGATAAGTTCCTAAATCTGATACAAATACAACGAACTTGACCAATATTTCAAGTACTTTGCGAGTCATGGAAATAAAAATAAAAAGTAGAGTTTAGCAAGGGAGAAAGTAAAGCAGGAAACAAAATAAACATAATGAATCTTTTGAGAAGCACTAGAAAAACTGAAGTTTTTCTATTTCACTTAAACTAGTGTTACTTACTCGGCAAAGTACGGTGCAAGGAAACAATCAAAATCTCCTGCTGTAATTCTTGTCCTAATGTATGATGCTATGTCTTGCTTATTATTGGCAGTGCTTTGAATGGTGAGTGGGCACATCAATCCATATTTCTCGTCTCTACCCAACAATTTCAACATGTTGTGGAGATACCTACAATAATATTGAATTTTTTGTCAATTTAAAAAATTCGCTACAGGACAAACATTTGAAGAAGTAAATATATACATTATTACATTTAAGAGTGCGTTATATGTTGAAAGATAAATAACATACTTATTGTAGAATTGCAAGATAGACACGCAAAGCTTTTGATTTTGCAACAACTCCATGATATCCTGTTGACAAATAAATAACTCCCTTTTCTCACCAATTATCTCGGCCTCAATATCTACATGAATGGGTTCTTTAATATCAACCGCGGCAAACCACATTAGTTTCAGACATCAAGATCTGGTTGGGATAAGGGTTTTGGATCCACTTGTTTTGCCAAAGAAATACCCTACATATATAAAGGAAACAAGAAATAGAAAACTGAAATCAAGTAAAGTTTGATATACAGATTCATTTAACTTCGGGAACACTATTATCCACCATGCATATGTTATAACAATTTAAGTGAAGGATCGACCATTCTTTTTCTTTATTTTCTACACTAAGTGAATGATTTGTTTTCAATGCATTTGGCTCTACAAAACATTCTAAACTTCAAAATGACCCCAAACTTCAAAACAGCCGATTTTGTATATATTACAAAACATGACCCCAATTTCTAGAAATTTTGTATATATTACAAAACAGCCCCAAACTTCAAAATTTCATATTTTTTATATATTACCAAATTTTAGAAATTTTGTATATATTAAAAAACAGCCCCAATTACTTGATTATGGGTACAATTTTATGCATACCAAAATCTTTATTGATAATAGCAGTACTATATGCATCTTTATATGTTATTTGTCATATGATATTTTATTTTCGACATTAATGTTTAAAGCTGATTATATTTTTCCTGATGGGTATTGGGATATCAAAGTATGACCTGAATTTATCCTTTATCTCTTTATTGTGAACCAAAACCTTGGTCCGTATCCTTCAAAACAATTAAATTTTGTTAACTAAGGCCATTCTTGAAGAAAGAAACTTTATACTTTTGCATATGTAATCGGCTTTGGTTTCTTTGGGTTTTGTTTATTTCACATTAAACATTAATTATACTTGGCTCATATATTGTTATTGCAGACTTCACTCCTTGTCGTTTTTGTCTTTGGATGAAGTCGACCGCATGATTGAAACTGGTCATTTTTGTGAGTTGCAATCCATAATTGACATGCTTCCCATGAGTAGAGAACCACTGATAGTCACTGTAATACACGGAATCGCTTTCACTGTTGCAAGCGTCCAAAGAAAGAAAAGACAAACATTTGTGTTTTCTGCAACTCTGCTCTATCAGCTGATTTTCGTAAGAAGTTAAAGCATGGATCTGTGCAAGCGAAAAAAGATGAGCTCAATTCGATCGAGGCCCTTTCAGAGAGAGCAGGAATGAGAGCAAATACCGCTATAATGGATCTTACTAATGCATCAATATTGGCAAACAAGCTTGTGGAATCAATTATTGAGTATGTTTTTACTTCTTAAATTTGAATACCTGTGATAAACTTCCGTCATTGCACAATGCAAGCCCTGTCTGTGATCTGACTCATGTTCTTCTATATTTTCCTACGTTAATCGCTCCCGCTCATACAGCAAATAGTATCTCATTTTGATTTTCTGGTTTCACATTGGATGCTTGAAGGTTTTAAATGATTGATGTGTAGCACTAGAGTCCAAAAGCACGTAAGCAGGTATATTAAACACTAATAACGTACATGTGTGTGTGTGTAACCTTATTTGTAACATTTTGTATCAATCTCCTTGGCCAAGCAATAAACTGGTTCGGCGCTTCCGCCACAACACTGACCTCATCCGTCGGGCATGGCACTCGTGCATCTCCCACTACAACACGTACCACCACCACCCTAGCCTCATCCCCATTCATTTGTCGGTGGTGTATGGTTGGCCCCAAGTTGTGGATGC
This sequence comes from Orobanche coerulescens, assembly GCA_033398695.1. NCBI lineage: Eukaryota > Viridiplantae > Streptophyta > Magnoliopsida > Lamiales > Orobanchaceae > Orobanche > Orobanche coerulescens. Next base: position 57,581,281 of record CM065805.1, on the reverse strand, counting down.
GAGCATATGCAACTAGTCGCCTTCGAGGATCCTCCACATATAACTCATACTCGTCGTTATCTTCGTTGTGAGTACCTTCTGATATCGGACCTGGAGCGCAACTCCGTTTTGTGCTCTGGACTGCTGGAGAGCTAAGTATACCTTCCCCATGTGAGCCTATCATCGTCATTACCTCTGCTTTCATTTGTTCCTTCATCTTTTCCCAATCTTTCTGCAATTCTTGTTGTGTTTGTTGCTTCACTTGCTCAATGATGACATCCAACTCCTCTCGTGACACCATTCCTGAACCTCTGGATTGGTGTAGCCGACCGAAATAGTCCTTAATGCCAACTCCCTTCCCAACACCTCTTACACGACCAGGGTGTTCCGGCTTTCCTATTGCAACTGCAAGTATGTCGTTCCTCCCACTAGGTGTGAAGCTACCCTCGGAGCACTGCTCTTCTAAAGAGTCCTATGCAGAAAACATTAAAACAATCATTGTACGTGATGGATTACAAGAAAGTTCAAGTATTTTTTTGAAAAGTATTTAAATAATATTTCGTACGAGGGTTAATGTTTAATATAGCATTTTTTAGTCGTGTGCTCAATATTTAAAGTATTTTTTAATATTTATGTTAGTTAAATATAGTAAAATCAATACTTACAATCTTATCACAAACAACACGAGCATCCTCATTTACGAACTTTCCTTCAGGGTTAATGCGTGCTCTCTTCCAAGTCTCATGACGAGAGGGAGGAGATGGAGAGGAGAGAACAATAGATAGATCCGACGAAGCCTCTTTCCTCGCCCTAAATTTCTCATCAATTATTTTTTTCTTTAAATTCTTGTAGCCTCCACGAGATAATCTGTGTGGACACTTAATATTTGCTTGGATATCTTGAGCTTTCTTTCGTTTTGCCTATAAATATAAAAATAAAATATAGTGAAATAAGTGTATATCATTTATATTTTCGGAAGAGAAACATAAAAAAAAACACCAATCATCGACAACTCAACAAATTAAGTTACCAAAAACTCTGGAGTCTGACGCGATCTAACAAAAGCCTCCCAAGTTTCCGGATCAAGGAACTTATAATCTTCCACGTACGGAAGAATGCCCTGGAGACCTCCAAAATATATCTCGCCTGTGCTAGTCTTGAAGGCCCTCCAACGCGTCCCAGCATATTTTATCCACTTATCCTTCAATTTATCCTGATCAGGCATGTCAAATGTCTCCTACAATAATTATGGATAAAAACAAGTTGGTGTTCAATAAGAAAGGTACTACGTGACTACAATAAGCAAAAAAAATGAAGAGGGACCATATTATGGCAACATATTGGTGAAAAATATGTTACCAAAGAACGCTTGCCAACTGCTCCTTATTCGTATCGGGCACACTATCCGATCGTTAATCAATATGTTGATTTTGCTTCGTAAGAAAGAGATATAACTAATAAAGTTGTCGACGCTTTCTTTGTCGGGTCCGATTGGCTCCAAATGATTATCGAAAACCATCTTTACCTTCTGACTGGTACCCCTTTTAAGGGTAAGCTTCTTCATTCGTGTTCCCTTCCGCTTGATTCTTTTCGTGGTGTTTTCATCATCACCTCTAGATTCCTCCATTCACCTGTAAGAAAAATACACCAATGAAAATTTTCACAAAAAACGAATCACGTTGTGTAAACTTGATCTAGAAATTACAAAACAGCTTGATTTTATATATGTACCTAAAATACATTATTTGGGATATAGGGAACTTATTGTCTTAACTTATTTGGGATCAGACATCCATAGGAGAATGACATATGTGCTATTTGAGGTGTAAATGTGCTTAGTCTGGTAGCATTACTGCATTAGATTCTATAAAATGTGAGTTGGTAATACCCTTAAAAAAACAAAATTTGTGTCTGCATATTCTGAATAAAACATATTTTATGATGTTCTATAAGTCTAAAAAACAAATGCTTAAATCCAAATTTCAAGAAAGGAATTTCAACTTTTTAATCCCGTGAAGGACCTGCGTCTCGTCCCATGGTTGGAATTGCATATCATGTTATTTCATTTGGAGATTTGGTTAATACAGCCCTATATTCTGAGAGTTGGTCCAAATATATAATGTAATTGTTCTTTTCAGATGCATAACATATGGCTCTGTCGTTAGTAGCCTGAACTATACATCTCTTTCGATCGATCCATTTTTTACTGATGCAATGTGTATGGCCTTTTCGAAGCCATTCAGTTATAGATCATTCCTTCATAATTTTGATGTTGACAGTATCGTCAAATGAGACGGAAAGAACAAGACCGGCTTGCAAGGATGGACGCCGACTACCAGAGAAGGAAAGAAGTAGCTGAGTTTAACCAGAGAAGGGAAGAAAGACTAAAAGCCGCAGAGGAGCGTACAGCGAAAAAGCGATTGAAACGTTTGAAGAAGAAGCAGAGGAAGAGAGGAAAAAAGAGCTGTCTGGACCTCAATAACCCTAACCTCACTACTAAAATCAGATACAATTTCATCAAAGTTTTAAAAGTTATAATCAGTAAAGGTAAAGCTATTAAAGAAGCTTCCATCTTACTACTTTCGATGTACTATGCGCAACCCCAAAGCGAACTCTATGCGAGTCATAAAACTAAGTTATATTCTTGTAACACCACCAGGATATCTGAGGTATATTACAGCGCCGTGAATCCCTATATGGGACCCACCAGGCTGAACAGCATCATACACAACGGCTCCCAGAAACGATAAAATAACACCACGTCCTAAAGACGCAAAACAGAACAATCCACCCGGTTCAACCGGTCAATATAACATCATCATCCAACACAACATAAACACAACAATACAATCTGGACGAACAAGAACTCTTAAGTACTCGAGTACAGCTATTAGTTCAAAAGCCATAAAAGATGAAAAGACAAAAAGACATTAAGACTTCTCTTATGCACAATCATCACGCATGGCCATCATCCGTGTACTGGTCCAGCGCCCGCTCGTCCCGATGAACCTGACCTGAAATTCATAAAACGAATTTACACAAAACGTGTCCCCAGATGGGTTAGAAATTACGCTAGTACAAGTAAACAAGGCAAACCAATCGCTTACACATTTCATAGTACTTTCGTCAATATCATTTTATAAAACCAAAAATAGACATTTCCTTTCCTAAATAAACAATCAAACAATTTGCCGTGGGAATGTGGCTATACCATTGATCCCGCTCCGTGATCCCTAAGGACCCTCCCGAGCCGCCATATTATAAAACAAACCACGCACACGCATCGCCTTGGGAACAGGGCTATACCATTGATCCCGCTCCGTGATCCCTAAGGACCCTCCCGAGCTGGCTAGCGAAACAAGCTCGTGAATCCAGGGCTATACCATTGGATTCCCTCCGTGATCCCGTCGGACCCTCCCGAGGTGAGCAATCACACACAATATACATTACTATTTCACGTTAAGCATAAAGGTTTCCAAAAATACTTGCCTCGATTAAATAGATGATAACGCGAACGGAACGGAAGAGTTGAACACGACCGCAAGGGACCGTCGGAAATGAACCTAACGATTTGAATAGCACAATCACAACCACTTCTAAACGATTATGGAAATGGAATACTCCCGGAAACCCGCCTACGATTCATGTATATTCGTATACAAACAACAACGAGGGCGGACCACAACCGAACCCTCTCGATTCCGTAAAAATCACGAAATATACCATGAATCCGTAGGGAAACTAAGAATACCAACAAGAATAATCATATTCATCATGAATCCATCAACGAAACGGAAAGAATCGGACAAAACCCCAAAATCCCCAATTATCCAAAAAGGTAGGGTTTCAAGAGATATTACCTTGAGTGATTCAAGTATTACGATCCGTAGAACACGCGTTAGATTGATTATCCGAGCCTCACAACCGAAAAGAAATGATGAAAATCGACCCCCGGATAAAGAACTCTCTCTCCCTCTATGTCTCTCTCTCGCGCTGCTGTGTAAAATGGGGAAGAAAAATGAGCTGCTCGCTCAAGACGACACATTTATAGGGCAACGCAGCAGAACCTATCGGCCGGCCTATCGGCCGATAGGCCCAACCGATAGCCATACGGAATGCCGACAGTAGGGTCTATCGACCCCCCTTATCGGCCGAAAGGCTACTGGAAGTTCGAAGGTGAAGAAATTTACATATCGGCCGGCCTATCGGCCGATAGGCCCAACCGATACCCATACAGAATGCCGGCAGTAGAGTCTATCGGCCCCCCCTATCGGCCGAAAGGCTCCTGGGAGTGCTCGGCCAAAAACTGAAACGACCATAACTCTCTCGTCCGGACTCCGATTGACTCACCGTTTGAACCATTGGAAAGCTAACTCGATGATCTATAATATTGCAAAGATTTATAATTTTTGGAGTCACCAAAAATTAATGGTGATCTAACAAAGTCGAATTCATGTGAGGAAAATTGAAACAACGAACAATAACGAGAATACAATACAACAATTGACAGGGAGGACACACTGAAAGATACATGAGGGTCACTATGACCGAGAAATATACCAAAAGTGAAATACAAGGGAAAGAAAAAATACCGGATATTACATTCTACCCCTCTAAAAATAAGTTTCGTCCCGAAACTTAAGAAACAAACAACTCCGGGTACCTAGCACGCATGCTATCCTCGGTTTCCCAAGTTGCCTCCTCGACACCGTGTCTCGACCACTGAACTTTGACCAAAGGGATGGTCTTATGCCTCAGTCGTTTCTCACGATGCTCCAAAATCTTCAAAGGACGCTCCTCAAAAGTAATATCTTCGGCAATATCAACCTCGCCATAATCGATGACGTGACTAGGATCCGGAACATATTTCCTCAACTGGGAAACATGAAAAATGCTATGAACATGACTCAAGGCTGGAGGTAACGCCAAACGGTACGCTAATTCACCGACTCGCTCGAGAATCTCAAAGGGTCCAATAAATCTCGGACTCAGCTTTCCCTTCTTCCCAAAACGAAAAACTCCCTTCGTCGGCGACACCTTTAGCAAAACGTGGTCTCCCACCTCGAATTCCAAAGGTCGACGACGGACGTCGGCATATGACTTCGCCGACTGCAGGCGATCAACATCCGTTCTCGAATTAACTCTATCTTCCGCCTCGTCTCTAAAACGACATCCGGCTCGGTCCCGACTAAATCGGACGCCTCATTCCAACAAATCGGCGATCGACATCGTCGCCCATAAAGTGCCTCATACGGTGCCATCCGAATTGACGCGTGCCAACTATTGTTGTACGTGAATTCGATCAATGGCAAATGCTCCTCCCAAATACTACTCCAATCGAGGGCACAAGCACGCAACATGTCCTCGAATGTCCGGATAGTGCGTTCGACCGCCCATCCGATCGGGATGAAAAGAGGTACTCAAACGCAACCGGTACCTAACGCCTTATGCACCGCCCGCCGAAGTGCGATACAAAGCGGCCGTCACGATCCGAAACAATAGACTTGAGTACCGTGAAGTCTCACGATCTGCGCAATAAACACACGAGCTAACTTCTCCGGCCCCAAGTGTCCTTGATGCCCGAAAATGTGCCGACTTGGTCGCGATCAACAATCACCCATACCATATTCATGCCCGACCTCGATCTCGGCAAACTCGTAACGAAATCCATCGATATATCTTCCCATTTCCATTCCGAGCAGAAGTGATCGCAATAACCGGCCCGGTCCGATGCTCGATTTTGACCTGGGCAAGTCAAACATCTCGCCACAACCGTGCGACTTCCTCCTTCATATCATTCCACCGAAGTTCCTCCTCGGGTCCTTGTACATCTTACTCGTACCAGATGAACGGAATAAGGTGTAGCATGGGCCTCCCGTAAAATACTCTGCCTCAACTCTGAGTCGTTCGGCACACAAAGCCGACTCTGGAATCTCAAAACGCCATCCTCGTGAATCACAAACCCAGGAGACTTTCCTTTAAGAACGTTCTCTCGGATTTGAGTAACCATCGGATCCTCTAATTGCTTCAGTTTAATTTCATCGATCAAGGACGACGAAATTTCTAAGGCACAAAGTTGCCCGACAGATCCAGCAAAGAAACCTCAACATCTAACCCGATCAAGGCCCGCCGAAGCTCAGACTGAGGCGTAAGGACCTCAAGCGTTCGCAACGCAATCGGTTTCCGACTCAAGGCGTCGGCCACGACATTCGCCTTACCCGGATGATAAAGGATTTCGAGGTCATAATCCTTAATCAACTCTAACCACCTCCTCTGCCTCATATTCAACTCTCGCTGAGTAAATATGTACTTGAGACTTTTATGATCGGTAAAAATCGACATGCAGAGCCGAAAAGGTAGTGACGCCAAATCTTGAGTGCAAAGACAACCGCCGCTAACTCCAAATCGCGAGTAGGGTAGTTAAGCTCATACGGCCTCAATCGTCTCGACGCATAGGCAATGGTCTTGCCGTGCCGCATCAATACGCACCCAAGACCACGACCGAAGCATCGCTAAAAACGGCGAAACCCTCGTTGCCAAATGGCAATGCCAAAACCCGGGCTGAAGTCAAACGCTTCTTCAGACTCCTCAAAACTCGATCGCCTCTCATCGGTCAGACGAACTTCTCGGATTTACGGAGCAACTGTGTAAGTGGTCGAGCTAGTTTTGAGAAACCCTCGACGAACCTACGGTAGTAGCCAGCCAAACCCAAGAAACTACGGACCTCCTTCACATTTGTGGGCGATGCCCAATCCAACACTGCCTCAATTTTCTGCGGATCTACACGAACCCCCTCGGCTGAAATCACGTGACCCAAAAACATCACTTCCTTCACGAACTCACATTTCGAGAACTTCGCATAGAGTTGCTCGGCCCTCAAAATGTCTAACACTATCCGCAAATGATGGGCATGCTCTTCCTCGTTCCTCGAATAAATAAGAATATCGTCAATGAAGACGACGACACACTTATCCAAATACTCGATAAAGACTTTGTTCATCAACTGCATGAACACCGCCGGCGCGTTAGTTAACCCGAAAGGCATAACTACAAACTCATAATGTCCGTATCTCGTCCGAAAAGCCGTTTTCGGCACGCGACTCTCTCACTCGGAGCCGATAGTACCACGATTTTAAATCAATCTTCGAGAATACCGCAGCCTCGCAAATCGGTCGAACAAGTCGTCAATCCTCGGCAAAGGATACTTGTTCTTGATGGTCACCTTGTTCAGCCACGATAGTCGATACACAAACGTAGTGAACCATCCTTCTTACGCACAAACAAGACCGGTGCGCCCCAAGGCGAGGCGCTCGGTCGAACATACCCCGACTCAAGAAGTTCACTCAATCAAGTTTCTTCAACTCGGCCATCTCTCGAAGGTGCCATGCGATACGGCGCCTTCGAAATCGGAGCGCGCCCGGCTCTAACTCTATAGTAAACTCAACCTCACGATCCGGCGGCAATCCCGCAACTCGTCAGAAATACATCGGGAACTCACTAACGACCGGAATCGATGAAAACTCGACTCCACCATTCTCCGCCTTCAAGTAGCACCAATAACCGTACATCCTTTTCGCAGAGTTTCACCGCCTTCAAGGCGTTAATAACAAACTTCTGGTTTCTCTTTCGCCCCGCGAAAGAGTGTTCAGTGCCGTCCTCGGCTAACATGGTAATGATCCTCGTGCGGTAGTTCATGATTGCACCATGCCGCTCGAGCCAATCATTCCCGAGAATTAAATCCTCGCCCTCGATACCCACAACAATAAGATTAGAGAGCCAAGCCCTCTCACAAATAATCACAGAACAGTCCCGGACTTCTCGATCACCGACAATTCTATCACCGCTAGGAAGTTTAACGATGAAAGGCTCACAAGGTGACAAGCAGTCGAGACTCAAACGGCGTACACACTCTAGAGAAATGAATGAATGCGTAGCACCAATCAAAAGCACACTGTGGATGAGAATGGATATGAACGGTACTGCCGCCACAAGAGGCTTTGGATCATCGCCTCTCCTCATCTCATAGATACGTGGCCGAGCAGAGCCGACATCGAAGCTCCACCCCTAGCGGGTGACCCGACCCCTACCTCGGCCGGCACTCGGTGGAGGCGGCGGAGCAAATGAGCCCCGGTTCACACTCGGCTCCATAGGTGCCGGGTGAGAAGAACGGCACCGCGGCCGTCTGAGCCGATCACAAAGAAGCCTTGTGGCCCGACCGACCACAAGTATGACAAGTTAAAGGCGGACGAGGGCGCCCCGATTCTTATGACCCGAAAGGCCGCGATTAAAGCATGTAAGCTCACGAGCGGGGTTCCGCGGCACCCGAAAGCTCCCAGAGAAACGAGCCGAACCGCCCGTAGAAATATTCGCAGCTCGAGATTTCTGCTGGCCTCCACTCTTGGGACCAGAAAAGTTTCCGACCGACTTCTGCTTCTTGCTCTCACGAGCCAAATCACTCGCCGTCACTGACATATCATAAGCAAGGGCTCGACTCTGATAATCCTTCGGGGTAGTACAGACGAGCCTGACATATAGTCCCGAATGGGCGGCTTCATCCTCCTGGAAAAATTGAAAATTTTGTCGCTCACTGCGACAACTTGGGTCTTCACATAACCCAACTCTTTGTTGAAATCAGCAATAGCTTGGGATACGGGAATATCCCGAGGTTGAGCATCGTAGAAAGCATGCACTCGAGCCTGTCTGACCGGCCACGGACAATATTCGGTCTCCATCAACTCTTGAAACTCAGCCCACGAAGCAGCATGGTCTTTGGGCCCAACGGCCTCCCACCAGTCCGTAGCTTCACCATTGAGAATATATTGAGCAATTGGGTCTTTTCGGTCATCGGGACAGTTGGTAGCTGTGTTTACTTTGGATTTCTCATTGATCCACCCTTACCAGCCGATCGGGTCCGTAGCTCCCAAACCGGGAGGATGCATCTTGATGACGCCCCAAGCTGGCGATCCGCTCCGCCCGATTAGCATGGGCCTGGTTGGGGTTCTGACCACCTGAGCTATAGCCGCCATCTGGTTTACCATTTGCCGCATTACGGCCGCGATACCAAGATCGGCACGCTCCCGAGAAGAAGCATGGCTATGACGGTCGCCGCATCTGCCGGCTCAAGATCGTGGACGTGGCCGCCCACCGGCCGCCCACATCCCCGGCCGCGTCCACGACCACGACCGCGACCACGACCTCTTCCAAAGATCCATGCCGGAGTTAAACAAGTAGCAAAAGCCATACGAGGTAAGTACGAGAGAAGAACAATTACAAGTCGAGAATCAAAGGTACGATACAAGGAAATAATGAATGAGGAGGGAAAACTTACGGACACTGGTAGTACCTGGAATCATGGCAGCGTGACGATGATGTGCAAGACCAAACACCACAAGACCCAATAAACCAACAAGCCTAGGTATCCATAAACCTAGAGCTCCGATACCATTTTCTCGTAACACCCCCAGGATATCCGAGGTATATTACAGCGCCGTGAATCCCTATATGGGACCCACCAGCCGAACGACATCATACACAACGGCTCCCGAAACGATAAAATAACACCACGTCCTAAAGACGCAAAATGTAACAATCCACCCGGTTCAACCGGCCAATATAACATCATCATCCAACACAACATAAACACAACAATACAACTGACGAACAAGAACTCTTAAGTACTCGAGTACAAATATTAGTTCAAAAGCCATAAAAGATGAAAAGACAAAAAGACATTAAGACTTCTCTTATGCACAATCATCACGCATGGCCATCATCCGTGTATCTTGGTCCAGCGCTCGTCCCGATGAACCCGACCAAATTCATAAAACGAATTTCCCAAAATGGGTCCCAGAGGGGTTAGCAATTACGCTAGTACAAGTAATCAAGGCAAACCAATCGCTTACACATTTCATAGTACATGCGTCAATATCATTTTCTAAAACCAAAACTAGACATGTCCTTTCCGAAATAAACAATAAACAATTTGCCGTGGGAACAGTGGCTATACCATTGATCCCGCTCCGTGATCCCTAAGGACCCTCCCGAGGCCATATTATAAAACAAACCACGCACACGCATCGCCTTGGGAACAGTGGCTATACCATTGATCCCGCTCCGTGATCCCTAAGGACCCTCCCGAGTCTAGCGAAACAAGCTCGTGAATCCGTGGCTATACCATTGGATTCCCTCCGTGATCCCGTCGGACCCTCCCGAGGTGAGCAATCACACACAATATACATTACTATTTCACGTTAAGCATAAAGGTTTCCAAAAATACTTGCCTCGATTAAATAGATGATAACGCGAACGGAACGGAAGAGTTGAACACGACCGCAAGGGACCGCGGAAATGAACCTAACGATTTGAATAGCACAATCACAACCACTTCTAAACGATTATGGAAATGGAATACTCCCGGAAACCCGCCTACGATTCATGTATATTCGTATACAAACAACAACGAGGGCGGACCACAACCGAACCCTCTCGATTCCGTAAAAATCACGAAATATACCATGAATCCGTAGGGAAACTAAGAATACCAACAAGAATAATCATATTCATCATGAATCCATCAACGAAACGGAAAGAATCGGACAAAACCCCAAAATCCCCAATTATCCAAAAAGGTAGGGTTTCAAGAGATATTACCTTGAGTGATTCAAGTATTACGATCCGTAGAACACGCGTTAGATTGATTATCCGAGCCTCACAACCGAAAAGAAATGATGAAAATCGACCCCCGGATGAAGAACTCTCTCTCCCTCTATGTCTCTCTCTCGCGCTGCTGTGTAAAATGGGGAAGAAAAATGAGCTGCTCGCTCAAGACGACACATTTATAGGGTAACGCAGCAGAACCTATCGGCCGGCCTATCGGCCGATAGGCCCAACCGATAGCCATACGGAATGCCGACAGTAGGGTCTATCGACCCCCCTTATCGGCCGAAAGGCTACTGGAAGTTCGAAGGTGAAGAAATTTACATATCGGCCGGCCTATCGGCCGATAGGCCCAACCGATACCCATACAGAATGCCGGCAGTAGAGTCTATCGGCCCCCCCTATCGGCCGAAAGGCTCCTGGGAGTGCTCGGCCAAAAACTGAAACGACCATAACTCTCTCGTCCGGACTCCGATTGACTCACCGTTTGAACCATTGGAAAGCTAACTCGATGATCTATAATATTGCAAAGATTTATAATTTTTGGAGTCACCAAAAATTAATGGTGATCTAACAAAGTCGAATTCATGTGAGGAAAATTGAAACAACGAACAATAACGAGAATACAATACAACAATTGACAGGGAGGACACACTGAAAGATACATGAGGGTCACTATGACCGAGAAATATACCAAAAGTGAAATACAAGGGAAAGAAAAAATACCGGATATTACAATTCTAGCTCTCGATTCAATGAATATCACTACAACTCTGATACCAAACCTGCCATGCCCCCAAACTCAGGACGTCATGCACCACAATACAAAACTAATATAATAACCTGCATTATCATCACTTATACAGGTACAAATTAGCCACATGCAGTGAAATGCAGTGAAAGAAAAAGTGAAATATTACAAAAATACTGAAAAGAACCATTTCATGGTGACTCGGCTGCACTAAAGCGTCCCAGAGTAACATAATGTTAGTATTCCTCCGATTAGGAGTTCAACTAACCAACTACCATACATATAATATCAAATATTATAAAGTCTTACACTTTATATAATATCAGAGTACCACATGGCAGCTATTTACGGCCTCTACATCATCAACAAATCAGGTGGCCTCATTTTCTATAAGGTAACCTTGCTATGTATTATTTTAATTTCCACAATTTGCTTTTAAGAACGGATGAAAAAGACTCCGATTGTGTTTTTTTGTGTTATATAGGATTATGGTTCACAGAAGAATGGATACGAATGATAGTTTGAGACTAGCAAGCCTGTGGCACTCTATGCACGCCATCTCTCGGCCTCTCCCCATTTCTGGTTGCTCTGGAATCGAGCTTCTTCAGTGTATACTTTTGATCTTCACTGTTTCCAATCTCTCACTGGTAAGAAATTTAGTATTGTTATATATATATATATATATATATATATATATATATAGAATATGATTATTGGAGGTTTCCTACATTTGTGATGGGAGTAGTAGCTTAGTATGTTTGATGCAACAAATATTCTTGGGGTTGATGGTGACATGACATAGTTGCATTCGATGGTTTCAAGTAAATACCAACTGATGTTGATAAAATAAATCTTGTTGGGGTGAAGGCAATGGTTACCGAGAGTAGTTCCTTTATTTCTTTTTTGGGGTTAAGAAGAATGTTAATGATGGATTGGAGTGAAAAGCCATGTTCGGTCTACATTAATCATTTGAGACCAAACACTAGAAAAAATTGTAAACTTTTTCAAGATATAAGAACACCTATGTTGCATGTACACTTTTTATTTTCGTAGTATTGGACATGGATACGGACACGATACACCGATATGCCCGTCCGACAAGCGAAAATACGTCTTTGAATTTTTAGGCATTCGACCGATCAGACACGATTTTGGACACGTCATGGCAGAAATTAAAAAATTCTGAGGGATTAAATTGCAAAACTTGAACTTTCTGGGGGCAAATCTGAATATCCTCAAATAAAACCCTAATTGTTGCCTAACCAAACAGTAGTCTCTCTTCATCCCAGCCCAACGTGACCGAGCACAGAATCCCTGGTTCTTCCCGGCCAAACGCACAGGACCGGGATGAAGAGAGACTATGCCTCAACATCACATATAAAGTGTATAAGTGGTAATTTAACCACAAATAACAAAATTTATAAGCAAAACTATGCCTCAAGTGTGGAAATGATCAATATTGGCTAAAAAAACACATCAAACAACTTGCAATCAAGACATACTTCAGTTTCTTGATTTCCAGAAATCTTAAACCAAACGAACAAACTTCGAAAAGTAAATTACCAATCCCAAAAAAAAAATGACACCCAAAAAAAAACTGAATAACAAACTAATAAATTGGTGTGTTCTCCCATATCCCTTCCCGATGATCGTTTCTTGCGGCATGAACACAATCAAATTCATCTTCTTCATTTACGTCAGGTAGCCTTGATGAAAATGAAGGGATCTCACAGATATCTTCTTCATCCGTATCATCACCAAATATTTTCCTTTTACTTTGAAGGACAACTGACCAATTCTTGTTACTCGGGTCGGTGACAAAAAATACTTGCTTTGCTTGGCATTCCATGACAAATGGCTCATTTTTGTAGCCCACTTTACTAAAATCAAGCAATGTAAATCCTAACTCATCTACCTTCACACCGCTATTACCATCAACCCATTTACATTTGAAAACAGGAACGGTAAATTTAATATAGTCAACCTCCCATATATCTTCAATAATTCCAAAATAAGAGCTATTTGCACACAACGGGTTTCTATCTTTTGCGCTAGAGAAATGCATTGATTCAGCCACTATTGTAACTCCACTATTCGCATAGTACTCTTCTCATCTTTGTCTTTTGTGTAGAAGGAATACCCGTTTATGTCGTATCCGCCAACATATGACATCAAAGTTCGGTCCACCACTAACCATGTAACTATATCCGAATCGAGTGATCATTTGCAACATGATCCTTGAACCAAGATAAGAATGTCTTGTTATGCTCATTCACCAACCACATTTCAGATTTTCGAGGATTTTGTTCTTTTATGAGTGCCTTATGTGCGTCTAAGTAAGGTTGAACTTCAGGAGTGTTTGTTAGGATGTATAGATGTGCTCGTAGCATCTCTTCACGATCAACACTCTTCATTTTCCCCCCATGTGTTCCCTTTCCAAGACCTCTACCATCGTGGCGAGACTTAGGAATCCCAACAGATTTCGTTTCAGATAAATATTCGTTACAAAATTCAACAGCCTCTTCTGCAACATATCTTTCAACAATAGAGGCTTCCGGCCTACGATGATTTATCACATACCCCTTAAGTATTTTCATGTATCGCTCAAATGGATACATCCATCGTAAATGAACAGGTCCACATAATCGTATCTCCCTCACTAGATGAATGATTAAATGTACCATAATATCGAAAAAGGAAGGTGGGAAATACATTTCAAGCTGACATAAAATAATTGCAGCTTCATTCTCAAGATCATCCAATACCCGAGGGTCAATCACCTTCATACAAATAACATTGAAGAAGAAACACAATCTACTTATGGTACGTCTTAATTTCTTTGGGAGTATACCTCGAATAGCCACAGGTAAAAGTTGTTGCATCAACACATGATGGTCATGAGACTTTAAGCCTACCAATTTCAGGTCCTTCATTGACACCAACCTCTTAACATTCGAAGAATAACCTTGAGGAACTTTTATGCAACGTAAGCACTCACAAAAACTTCTTTTCTCCTTTTTAGATAATGTATGACAAGCTGGTGGTAGATAAGTTCTCTTACCGCGTGGTACTGGAGCTAACTCCTTTCGTATTCGCATATCAACCATATTCTTTCACGCATTCATGTTATCCTTAGTCTTCCCTTGTATGTTGAGAAGTGTTCCTGTAAGACTATCACAAACGTTTTTCTTCACATGCATCACATCAATACAATGTTTCACTTCAAGCTCTTTCCAGTACGGAAGCTCAAAAAAGATAGATCTCTTTTTCCATGAGCTTCTCTCAACAAAGCTTTGCATCTTACCAAGTGTCACATTAATATCTTTCACTCGCTCATACACTTCCTGTGAACTTAATGCTTGTGGAGCAGCTTTAAACTCTTGCTCACCGTTGAAAGCTTTCTTCAATCTACGATAAGGATGGTCCGACTTGAGAAATCTTCGACTACCAAGGTATACGGTCTTCCTTCCGTGCTCAAGCTGATGGTAGCATGTGCCTTCTTCACATATAGGGCATGCTTTATGCCCCTTAACACTATAACTGCAAGTTTCCATATCCGGGAAGTCATTAATTGTGCGTAACACCATTGCACGCATCTTAAAAGTTTCATTTTTATACGCATCAAATACATCAACACCTTCCTCCCACAACATTTTCAAGTCTTCAATCAACGGTCAAGTAGACATCTATATCATTTCTGGTTGCTTTGGACCGTAAATCATCATAGACAACATAATGTACTTGCGTTTCATACGAATAAAGGAGAAAGATTGTAAATGGCCAATAGAACCGCCATGCACCGTGCTTGCCGCTAAGATTGCCGAATGGGTTCATACCATCGCACAAAGTCCTGGGTCTCGTGTTTCTTGGCTCATTGCCAAATGAAGGAAACAACTGATTAATTTTCTTCCATTGAGGCGAATCACCCGGTGTCGGAGCTTCCCATCGCTATCCTCTCGTCTTCATGCCATCTCAAGTTTTTGCCTCCTTTGCACTAGCAAACAAGCGTTTGAATCTTGGTATTATTGGGAGATACCATAACACCTTTGCAGTGGTTTTTATTACCAACATCGTAACTAGCATCGCCTTCACCGTCGTTTTGAAACGTGAAGTCCCGCATACCGACAGGCATGAAAACTTTTGTACTCATTTCGGTACAAAATAAAATCATTAGGACATGCGTCAATCTTCTTATACCCCATGCCCAATGGGCACAAGATTTTCCTCACCTTATAGTTAGAATCGTAATTCATTATCCTCCTAAGCATATGTTTTAACAAACAAAGTAACTCTGTGAAACTTTTGTCACTCCACCCATGAGATGCCTTCAACGTGAACAATTTCAATACGGCAGACAACCGTGAAAACTTTGTACAATTGTTGTACAAAGGCTTATCTGTATCAGTGGACAAGGTCTCACATGTCTTGTATGCATGTGCTTGCTCAAAGGCCTCCGCGCCAACATCATTGATCATGTCTTCTAGTCGATCATACATATTCTCATCAACTTCTTCATTTCGGGATACACTTGGCATTTCAAATTCACCATGCCATATCCATCGTGTGTAACTCCTGTTGAAACCATCACAGAGGACGTGTTCTCTGATTTCTTCAACACATAATCGTCTATCATTCAAACAGTTGACACACGGACAATAAAACCTCCCATTATTGTTTGGAACATGTCTCCTAGCAAACTCCAAAAATTCTTCCACACCATTCTCATATTCATTACTTGTTCGTGCAACATTTATCCAACTACGATCCATAATTACCTAATTGAGAATAGAGTTCACACGGCATTAGTTTATGAGAGGGTTCAAGGTAAGAAATATCCAACAATCTCACTAATAAAACTTTACAATATCCAACAAGATATTTAGCGGTCTGAATTTTTGATGAGGCTTTCAAGTGTATGGACTTTATATTTAAGCTAATCTTAATAATATTAAAAATTACTTTCTCTTGTACACATTAATATCAATGGGTTATTTTCTCGCAATCTTTGTTGGTTATTTTCCCTCATAAGTTGTAAGTAAACGGGATAATTCATTTAACATCCGTCCCATACAACCGCTGTTAATATATTCACTTAACATCCGTCCCATACAAACGGGATAATAATATTTTATAAAAATAATAAGAATGTTTTATATATATATGTACATATATTTGATGTAAAACTTGATAAAATTAACTTATATATACGTTATATAATTCGCGTAACTATAGTTAATTTTTAACGATATATATAACGATACATTTATTCATTTCTTTTGAACTTTTATCGTAACATATCGTCTACACACTTTGACTTATTCATGATGATTTTCCATCACACATCGATCATTGATCATTGTACCCACAAGTTATATGTATATATCTTTATTAGCTGCTATTGTTTTTCTTAATGACAATGACACACCTTTTCATCAACATGTGTGACTCTTCCGCCAACCATTTTTAACGAATATAACTAACTTTTGGTTGGGTTATATACACCAAATTGATCTCTTCCGAACACAACTTTTTGTGTATTACTTTGATTTCTCGTGCCTTAGAAACAAATTGTAGTTCTCTGTATTATCCAATTGAGGATTTCGTGATACCCGATGCATATAGGGATGAAATACTTCAATCAAAGTGATCTCAACACAACTTAGAGAATATATCAGGATTATTAGCACTCACACACACCCAAATTCTAACAAAAATGTCGAGGAGGGAGGCTAGGAGAAAGATGATACATAAGTGGAAGACTATGAGTAGAGAGTTTTGAGTGAGGTAAAAGCAAAGTGATGAACCATGCAATGAACTTAGACATAAGACTCCCTACAATTAATAAACCAACTTGAATTTGCAGTCATTTAATAAGCTGAACCAATTTTACTATGCCTAAAGTTCATATTTTGGTAATTTTGTGTCATTTAATAGTGGGAAATCTTCTTTGTTCTTACATTTGCTATATGGTTTTACATTTGTAAATTTGGTTTAAGGTTTAAAACATGTCTCTTTCGGTAAAAGGTTTCCCAGTAAAATTATTACTCCAAAAACAATTAAGTATAACGAATGTGAGTGAATCTCACATCTAAACCCAAAACTAGGCGAAAACAAATACACCAACTGTGCTCAAACCTAAACTTTCATAAGAATGACGTGCCACACTTATAATACCTACTACAAATGCTATCTAAGTTGACCATGAAGACTAATGTCAAAGGCATTAGCAAACAACATTTGAGCAACAATCAAACCAAGAATTTCGTTATGTTTATTGCATGTTTGTTTAGCGACCTTCATAAAGTGAGCTTTTAAATCGAATTTGATTTGCTCCCAAACAAAGAAAAAGCATGTAGCAAGCATAGCATACCTCTGTGTAGCTTTCAACTTAGGAGCTCTTTTCTCATATCATCTAGGCACTTCTCATTTGATTTTTGTTTTGAGCTTTTTCAATCCTCAAATAAGCATCCAACTCGACACTGAAATGATTGAAATACTTTAGGCAAATATTACAAAATTTGCCAATGATTGAAATATCAGATGAAATGATTGAAATACTGCAAAGTGGTACCAAAATAATGAGCTATGATAATGATTGTTCACCATGATAATGAGCTATAAAGCAACGATATTCCTAAAAGGTGGAAGTATGTCTTACATCCGTAACTGATGAAGGTAGGAAAGCAAGTCCGAAGCAAACCAAACCGCGTAGCTCTGGAATCGAAAGCGGGATGGTACTTGGCTTTTTGTAGGGGGTGTTATGAAAAACAGAGAAAAAAAATCTCAAACCTAATATTATGACAAGAAAAATGGAGAAACCAAAATCCATATTGATATGAAACATACCGATATTCAAGAAGCTTTACCGACGAGGGCTAGTATCGAATCGCGGCTCGTCCCTATTTGATCGGAAGGAAGTTAACCGCGCAATATTTTTTTCAGAGATGAATCGCAAGCTCCAATCGTGGCGGTTGAACAAAGGAAGGAGATGGAGTATCCGGGGAGAAGGTTAATGAATGGGAGGAGATAAATCGCGGGGAGATGTGAAGGAGAAGAATAAACGGGGGAGACGCAGTGAAGGGAGAAAGGAATAAACGGGGGAGAAGGTTAATGTCCTTGAGATCCCGTTTATAATGTGTTGTTATATGACATCGGTTCTTTATTAACCGATGTCAAATATGTATATACTATATCGGTTTCTGAGTAACCGATATGAAAGACTGATGTTTTAAATCGGGTTTAATATAACCGATTTTAAAAAGTGATATACTAAATCGGTTCCTTAATAACCGATGTAAAATGGAACCCAATCACTTTTTAAATCGGTTATATTACAACCGATCTAGAAAGTGCGATATAAAATGGTATTTTTCCACTAGTGGAAGAGTTATTAATACATCAATAAAATCTAAACATCATAAACTAACAACGTACTCGAGTACTTATTGAAATCACCAACAAACAACAGACAATAAAACCCGGCCGGAACATCACTCTGCACCCTCGTCGTCATGCATCTCCAGTGGTTGTTTCCCCACTCTCCTGGATCCTGAACATACACAAATGTTCACCCCAGAAGGGGTTAGCACAACGATGCTAGTACAAGTACAATAATCATACAACAGTGATATAATCAACAATTATATCATAACAAGTTTCTCCAACGAGAAATATCCACAACACATATCATATCATAACAGTTTCAACATACTGATGGTATTCCAACGATCCAGCGCACACAGCTATAGATTCCCATGATGATCATGTCGGACCAACACATGGTGGAACTACTTGTCCAACGATCCAGCGCACACAGCTATAGATTCCCATGATGATTCCCGTCGGATCAACACATGGTGGACATATAATCACAACACATTTACGCAATACAATCACATCATAACGATCATAATATAAACAATTCTAGTTAGAGTACTTGCCTCGGTTCGTTGACAAGAATAAAACTTCCACGAATATCAAAATACTCGAAGGTCGTACCCTTCGATCAATCACGTGTTAAGCTCGAACCTTAACAAAAGAAATAGCATAGAATTCATCTCATGCCGTACGAACGTCTAACAATTCAAAAATTACGGTAGGAAGTCCTAAATATGCAATCTGTCTAGATCGCTTAACGCACGCTACGAATCCTATGTAGCGTACGTTAATGCTACTCGTTAGCGCACACAGTACACACAGTCTAGCGTACGCTAACCAGGCATGATCAGTGCCTCACTGATCAGCCGACTGACTCGCCTGATGACTTAACGCACGCTAAGTTCCAAACGTGGCGTACGTTAAACGTACTCGATAGCGCACGCTAATTCACGTAGCTTAGCGCACGCTAAGCGTGCATGGCAGTTCACTGGAGGGCAGCAGATTATACAAATGGTGATGAAGTAAGCGAATTCCTCATTAAATAATGTTTGTTCATGTTATGTTCATAGCCTTTATGAATGATCGCATGGATAATAACAACTTCGAGGTGCAAGTATACGTATAATCATCATAACACCATAATCCGTCTTGATTACAATTCTCATGCGAAGTTTGGTGATCTCCGGTTGATGTATCAGATTCTACTATCATTATACACATTCAGGCTTCATCTTGAGGTGAACTAACAACTCCAACTTATACGAAAGAATATTTCCTAAGATGATTCTTCCTTTAAGTTCTTATAACCTAAAATAATATCATCTCCAATTCATGATCACAAAGATAACATAAATCATACGGATTGCTAACTTCAGAATGTTTCTCTCATCATTTGAAGTACTAGGATTCCAACTTCAAGGTTCCAACAATAATATCGTCGTAGACATTCCAATCTTCTAAACATGATGTTGTTGAATAATTCACTAATGAAATTCAATATCTCATTAACATGATCATTTAATTCCTTAGGATCCAAATCTAAGGTTGGAGATGGATTGAACATACCTTAATATGCAGAAATTATTGAACCGTAAGGTAAGATCCGACTCCGGTTGGTTATATGCCACTCCAAGGTGTTACTTCTCTTCAATGATCACTCATAAGTAATAACCAGTTTTCAAGGATCAAGAAGATGTGTTCTAAGTGTGTTAGAAGGATAATTATTGCTCTCTGGCCTCTCAAGAATGAAGAATGGACGAAGGAAATGTAAGCCAAAACGGGTTGTTGTCTCATTTATAATATTCTGCACTTTATCTAATTAGCACATGCTACAATACATAATTAGCGCACGCTAATAAGCGTTGACTCCAAATCTATACAGGTTCGTCTGCGGGAATCTTATCCGGACCCATGTGCCGGCTGGCGCATGTGCTAGCCGCCCAGCTCAATAATTCAGTGTCTAGCGCACGCAACTCCTACATACGTAGCGTGCGCTAGTAGTAGCCGATAGCGGGTGTTAAGCTACATTCTTAGCGTGCGCTATCACGAGTTTGCATGAGAAAATTTGCATGTTGCTATACTTATGTACAAAGATGCCATTGCATGAAATGTGATACTTCAATAATCAAGACTACAAATTCGAATAATACAGGGTTCAAATACAGATGAAATACACAGTAATAAATCCGAATATTACATACTCTCCTACCAAAAAGGAGTTTCGTCTCGAAACTCAAGACGAAAATAACTCGGGATATCTGGACTTCATGCCATCTTCCGTTTCCATGTGGCTTCTTCCACTCTATGGCGTGACCATTGAACTTTGACCAAAATGATTGGTTTGTTCCTCAACTGCTTAACTCGACTCTCGAGTATCTTGACCGGTCTTTCTTCAAATGTCCCATCATGAGCGACTTCGATCTCGCCGAAATCAATGACATGACTAGGATCTAGTATATATTTCCATAACTGGGATACGTGGAACATGTTATGAACATGGCACAATGACGGTGGCAATGCCAATCTGTATGCCAACTCTCCAACTCTCTCAAGGATCTCGAATGGTCCGATATATCTCGGACTCAGCTTTCCCCTTCTTCCAAAACGGAAGATTCCCCGAGTAGGAGAAACCTTTAAAAGTACGTGGTCTCTAGTATTGAACTCCAATGGGCGACGACGTACGTCTGCATAAGATTTCTGGCGACTCTGGGCGGTCAACAGCCTTTCACGAATCAAGGCTATGTTCTCTCGAGTCTGTATGATCAACTCTGGTTCTGTCCCGATCAAGTCTGATGAATCGTCCCAACATAGGGGTGATCTAGATCTCCTCCCGTATAATGCCTCAAACGGTGCCATCATAATGGAAGCATGCCAACTATTATTGTAGGTAAATTCAATCAACAGTAGATGAACTTCCCAATCAGTTGAGCAATCTAAGGCACAAGCCCTCAGCATATCTTCCACCATTTGAATAGTCCTCTCGGATTGTCCATCAGTCTGCGGGTGATAAGCTGTGCTGAAGTTCAATTCGGTTACCAAGGCCTTATGAACTGCTTTCCAAAAGTGAGACACAAAACGTCCGTCTCGATCAGAAACAATGGTCTTCAGCGTACCATGCAATCGAACTATCTCCGAAATAAATACTCGTGCCAACCTCTCTGGTCCCCACGTGTCCTTAATGCCTATAAAGTGAGCTGATTTAGTTAAACGGTCAACTATCACACAAATCATGTTCATTCCTGTCTTGGTTCTCGGCATACTAGTGATAAAGTCCATCGATATGTCCTCCCACTTCCATTCAGGAATCGGGAGCGGCTTCAACATTCCGGCAG
Source organism: Orobanche coerulescens (assembly GCA_033398695.1). Lineage (NCBI taxonomy): Eukaryota > Viridiplantae > Streptophyta > Magnoliopsida > Lamiales > Orobanchaceae > Orobanche > Orobanche coerulescens. The sequence continues at coordinate 57,559,186 of CM065805.1, read as the reverse complement.
GCCGTTGATGCTCAATCTTAACCTGCTGAAAAGTTAAGCATTTCGAAACATAGTCCACTATATCTTTATTCATGTTGCCCCACCAGATATTCTGCTTCAAGTCCTTACACATCTTACTGGTGCCCGGGTGGATAGAATAGGGCGAATTGTGAGCTTCCTTCATAATTGTCTGTTTCAGAACATCGATATCGGGAACGCAGAGTCGGTTCTGAAATCTCAAAACTCCATCATCATGAATTACGAATCTGGGGGCCTTCCCCTTGATCACTTCATCACGTAACCGAATCATCCGAAGATCATCTGCCTATCTAGATTTGATTTCTTCGGTTAATGATGAAGTTATTTCCATCACGCACAGTTGTCCTTGGACTCTTTGTAACCACACTTCAATTCCTTCTCGAATCATCTCTCTTTGAAGGCTAAGTTGGGAGGTCAGCGTCTCCAGCATCTGAATAGAAACATGTTTGTGGCTGAGTGCATCGGCCACTACATTCGCTTTGCCTGGATGATACAAAATCTCCAAGTCATAGTCCTTAATCAGTTCTAACCATCTTCTTTGCCGCATGTTCAATTCTTTCTGACTGAAGATGTATTTGAGACTCTTGTGATCCGTAAAGATCTGACAGTGAGTCCCGTACAGATAATGCCTCCAGATCTTCAAAGCAAAAACTACTGCCGCTAGCTCCAAATCATGTGTTCGGTAATTCACTTCATAAGGTTTCAGCTGTCGCGACGCATAAGCGATCACCTTGTCATTCTGCATCAATACGCACCCGAGTCCTTGGTCCGAAGCATCACTGTAAACTATAAATCCTCCAGTTCCCTGTGGAAGTGATAGAATCGGTGCCGTCGTCAATCTCTCTTTTAATTCATCAAAACTAGTCTGACACGACTTGTTCAACTCAAACTTTTGAGTTTTCTGCAGGAGTCGAGTAAGTGGGCGGGAAATTTTAGAAAACCCTTCCACGAATCGACGATAATACCCAACAAGTCCTAAGAAGCTTCGGACTTCTTTCACGTTCTTTGGAGGTTTCCAATCTATAATTGCTTCAATTTTATGAGGGTCTACTCGGACTCCTTTAGCTGATACCACATGGCCGAGGAACATTACTTCCTTCAGCCAAAATTCACACTTAGAGAGTTTGGCGTACAATTGCTCGCTTCTCAAAAGTTCCAATACAATCTGCAAATGCTGAGCATGCTCTTCCGGGCTCTAAGAATACACTAGAATGTCATTAATGAAAACGATGACAAATTTATCCAAATATTCGATGAACACTCGGTTCATCAATTGCATGAATACAGCAGGTGCGTTAGTGAGACCAAACGGCATCACTACAAATTCATAATGTCCGTAGCGAGTTCTGAATGCTGATTTCGAAACATCAGATTCCTTAATCCTCAGCTGATGATACCCTGATCTCAGATCGATTTTAGAAAATATTGTTGCTCCTTGCAACTGGTCAAATAAATCATCAATCCGTGGCAACGGATATTTATTCTTAATCGTCATCTTGTTCAGTTCTCGATAATCGATACACAGTCGAAGTGATCCATCCTTCTTTCGGACAAAAAGAACTGGCGCTCCCTAGGGCGAAACGCTTGGCTGGACATAGCCTTTGTCCAGTAACTCCTCCAGCTGCTTTTTCAATTCATACATCTCAGTAGGTGCCATACGATACGGCGCCTTAGAAATTGGTGCAGCTCCGGGTTCCAGCTCAATGGTGAATTCTACATCCCGTCGTGGAGGTAGTCTAGGTAACTCGTCAGGAAATACATCTGGAAATTCATTAACAATGGGAATGGATGAAAGTTCCACAATTTCGTCTTCTCTCTTCATTGCATAACACCAGTATCCGGTACAGCCCTATTTCAGCAATTTGACAACTTTCATTGCTTTGATCAACTTTCTTGAACTTCCTGGTTTCCATCCCTCAAACAGTACTTCGGAGCCATCGTCAGCAATCAGCGAAATATTCCTCCTTCGGTAGTTTACAATAGCTCCATATCGATTAAGCCAATCGTCTCTGAGTATCAGGTCGTCTCCTTGCATTTCTATCACAATTAGATTTGAGATCCACTCCCTACCCCCAAATGATACAGGGAAATATCTAGTCTCTAAGTTCCCAACAATCCTCTCTCCACTCGGTAAACCAACAACATAAGGTTCACAAGTATGAAAACCAGAAATATTAAAACGATTTACACAAGACAAGGATATAAAAGAATGCGTAGCTCCTGTATCGAATAAAACGCTAACTGGCTGGGAAAGGATCTGGACAGTACCTGATGCGACGGCAGCATCCTGATCGTCTGTCCTCCTCATCTCGTACAGACGTGGGGGAACAGATCCGGCACTCGATGTCCCCTTTCGGTCCCATTGCCCTCTGCCTCATCCAGGGCCAAAATTTTGAGGCATCTGAACACTTTGCTGCCTCTGTTGGATACTAGCTTCCTTCTGAACTGGCTGCGATGAACGGGTTCCATTGTACTTGGTGGCATCCTTGCAAAACATTTCACGGTGCCCTTCCTGTCCGCAATCAAAACATGTAACTGGAGTGGGCAAACAATCACGCCAAAGGTGGCCTGGGCGACCACAGTTAAAGCACTTCCTAGCTGTATCCGTCGTAGCTGACATTGTTCCGAAATTCTTTCCGCTCTTAGATGGGTGCGTAGGTTTCTTGAAAGAATGAAAATATGACTGGGACTTGCGGGGCTCGCTGCTCTTGTGCTCTGTAAAAGTGCCAGAGATTTTCTGCTTCTTGGATTCCGAAAATTTCTCCATAGCTGCTTCCTTGATCTCATACGCTAACGCCTTATCCTGGTATTGACGGAGTGTGGTACATTCAAAATCGGACATGTACCTCTGGATTTCTGGTTTCATCCTCATATCAAAATGGATCATTATTTCTGCATCTGTTCTGACCAGATGTCGAACAAATGCCAGCTGCTGGTTAAACGTCTTAATTGCCTGGGATACTGGCACATCTGAAGGGTGAGCGGAGAAAAACTCCCGAACCTTAGCTTCCCTCACAGGACGAGGGCAGTACTGAGCTTCCATCATCAATTTAAACTCTGTCCAATAAGCATCATGGTCTACAGGCCGGATGGCTTCCCACCATTCGAACGCTTCCCCTATCAGAAAGTATTGCGCGATAGAGGCTCTTCGGTCGTCTGGGTAGTTAATTCCGGCAAAGATTTTCTCCAGTTCCTTCAACCAATGATCCCAGGTGGGAGTCTCAGAAATACCGTCGAATTTAGGTGGTTGCATCTTCGCCACCTCTTGCATCCACCGGTCACCTCGATTCCCCATGTCTGGGATCCCTTGCTGTCTCTCTCCCTGCTGTAGTCCCACCGCCACTTGCATTCGGTCCACGACTTGAGCGAACTAAGTCATCTGGTTCACCACTTGACGATGGATCTCTGGTGCAGCAGGTTCTGGTTCGTTAATAATAGATTGTTGCCGCTCGCCTGAGCTATGACTGGCCTGATTAGAAGGCGACGCTTCCCTTTTAGCATTTCTTCGTCCGCGTCCACGACCGCGACCACGTCCACGTCCGCCTCTCAACATATTGTAAGCATAAATACTCAATATATAGGAAACAAGATTGTTCTAATATTCGAGTATAAAGAGACACAACATGTAAAGAACGAGATAGAGTTTAGGAACTTACAACCACCGTTCGCATGAAGACGTAGGCAGTGCAGTGATGTCATTCACGGCCGGTTACCTCAAAAGACATTAATGACCCCTATTTTAACCCAACGGCCAAGATATCCATAATCTTAGCTCCAATACCATATTCTGTAACACCCCCGATATATTCGGGAATATTACAGCGCCATAAATCCTTTACATAAGAATTTACATGGCTGAATAAATCAAATGACAATAACAGATACCAACTTATGAAATCACTGAAATAAAATACAACCGTCTGGTTCCATACCGAGAATACAAATATCCAATGAAGAGTTATTAATACATCAATAAAATCTAAACATCATAAACTGACGATGTACTCGAGTACTTATTGAAATCACCAACAAACAACAGACAATAAAACCCGGCCGGAACATCACTCTGCACCCTCGTCGTCATGCATCTCCAGTGGTTGTTTCCCCGCTCTCCTGGATCCTGAACATACACAAATGTTCACCCCAGAAGGGGTTAACACAACGATGCTAGTACAAGTACAATAATCATACAACAGTGATATAATCAACAATTATATCATAACAAGTTTCTCCAACGAGAAATATCCACAACACATACCATATCATAACAGTTTCAACATATTGATGGTATTCCAACGATCCAGCGCACACAGCTATAGATTCCCATGATGATCCCGTCGGACCAACACATGGTGGAACTACCTGTCCAACGATCCAGCGCACACAGCTATAGATTCCCATGATGATTCCCCTCGGATCAACACATGGTGGACATATAATCACAACACATTTACGCAATACAATCACATCATAACGATCATAATATAAACAATTCTAGTTAGAGTACTTGCCTCGGTTCGTTGACAAGAATAAAACTTCCACGAATATCAAAATACTCGAAGGTTGTACCCTTCGATCAATCACGTGTTAAGCTCGAACCTTAACAAAAGAAATAGCATAGAATTCATCTCATGCCGTACGAACGTCTAACAATTCAAAAATTACGGTAGGAAGTCCTTAATATGCAATCTGTCTAGATCGCTTAACGCACGCTACGAATCCTATGTAGCGTACGTTAATGCTACTCGTTAGCGCACACAGTACACACAGTCTAGCGTACGCTAACCAGGCATGATCAGTGCCTCACTGATCAGCCGACTGACTCGCCTGATGACTTAACGCACGCTAAGTTCCAAACGTGGCGTACGTTAAATGTACTCGATAGCGCACGCTAATTCACGTAGCTTAGCGCACGCTAAGCGTGCATGGCAGTACACTGGAGGGCAGCAGATTATACAAATGGTGATGAAGTAAGCGAATTCCTCATTAAATAATGTTTGTTATCCGACTTCATGTTATGTTCATAGCCTTTATGAATGATCGCATGGATAATAACAACTTCGAGGTGCAAGTATACGTATAATCATCATAACACCATAATCCGTCTTGATTACAATTCTCATGTGAAGTTTGGTGATCTCCGGTTGATGTATCAGATTCTACTATCATTATACACATTCAGGCTTTATCTTAAGGTGAACTAACAATGCCAACTTATACGAAAGAATATTTCCTAAGATGATTCTTCCTTTAAGTTCTTATAACCGAAATAATATCACCTCCAATTCATGATCACAAAGATAACATAAATCATACGGATTGCTAACTTCAGAATGTTTCTCTCATCATTTGAAGTACTAGGATTCCAACTTCAAGGTTCCAACAATAATATCGTAATCGTAGACATTCCAATCTTCTAAACATGATGTTTTTGAATAATTCACTAATGAAATTCAATATCTCATTAACATGATCATTTAATTCCTTAGGATATAAATCTAAGGTTGGAGATGGAATGAACATACCTTAATATGCCGAAATCACTGAACTGTAAGGTAAGATCCGACTCCGGTTGGTTATATGCCACTCCAAGGTGTTACTTCTCTTCAATGATCACTCACAAATAATAACCAATTTTCAAGGATCAAGAAGATGTGTTCTAAGTGTGTTAGAAGGATAATTATTGCTCTCTGACCTCTCAAGAATGAAGAATGGACGAAGGAAATGTAAGCCAAAACGGGTTGTTGTCTCATTTATAATATTCTGCACTTTAGCTAATTAGCGCATGCTACAATACATAATTAGCGCTCGCTAATAAGCGTTGACTCCAAATCTGTCCCCGTTCGTCCGCGGGAATCTTATCCGGACCCATGTGCCGGCTGGCGCTTGTGCTAGCCGCCCAGCTCAATAATTCAGTGTCTAGCGCACGCAACTCCTGCATACGTAGCGTGCGCTAGTAGTAGCCGATAGCGCGCGTTAAGCTACATTCTTAGCATGCGCTATCACGAGTTTGCATGAGAAAATTTGCATGTTGCTATACTTATGTACAAAGATGTCATTGCAAGAAATGTGATACTTCAATAATCAAAACTACAAATCCGAATAATACAGGGTTCGAATACATATGAAATACACAGTAATAAATCCGGATATTACATTCCAAACTTATATGATATTTTAACTTGGTGATACTCAGCTGATTATGTCTTGGCTATAATCAGCCAATATTCTGTCTTGCTATACTCAACCGGCATTTTATTTTAGCTATACTTAGCTGAACGAGATTAACCGTAAGCCTATTTGATCATCACTTAGCCTAATTTTAAAGTCCTATAGAAGATACCTAATTTGGTTCTTCTTTACAATACCAAGTATTTAGAACATTACATTTGAATAAAAATTAGAATACAGGTATGACACCATCAAAATCTTAAATGTATTCATAAGAATACACTATCACCTTACCATTCTGCATAGGGATGCAACCTAAACCATTATTTGAAGCACCAATACAAATTACAAAACCTCCAATTCATGATGGAATTGAGAGAATATGTGCCGACGTTAACCTCCTTTTCAATTCTTGAAAGCTCTATTCACAGGCCTCTATCCAATTGAAAACTACATTCTTTCTAGTCCATTGTGTTAATGGCAAAGCTATCTTATAGAATCCCTCAACAAATCTATGATAGTATCATGCTAGACCAATAAAACGCACTTCCAAACCATTTGTAGGTCGAGGCCAACTATTAACTCCCTCAATATTGCTTGGATCAACTCAGATTCCTTCCTCGATATGACATGTCCTAAAAATACCACCTTATCTAGCCAAAACTCACATTAGCATAAAGTTGCTTGGATTTTAATCTTCCAATACTTGTCTCAAGTATGCATCATGCTTCTCTTTAGTCTTGGAATATATAATAATGTCATCAATGAATACGATAACAAACTTAATCAGAAAATATTTGAATAACTTATTCATCAAATCTATGAACGGTCTGGGGTATTTGTCAGACCAAATGGCATCACCAGAATCTCGTAGTGTCCGTATCTCATACTAAATGTTGTCTTAGGAATATCTTCTACCTTAATCTTGAGTTGATGGTATCCCGAACTCAAATCATTTTTTTTGAAAACATAGATGCACCATGAAGTTGGTTAAATAAATCATCAATTCTAGGTAAATGATATTTGTTCATAAAAGTGACTTTATTCAAATCTTGGTAATCTATACACATCCATAGAGTACCACCCTTTTTTCAAACGAATAGAACCGGTGCTCTCCAAGGAGAAAAACTATGCCTAATAAAACCTTTATCTATCAACTCTTGTAACTAAATCTTCAACTCTTTTAGCTCGGTTGGTGCCATTATATACCGCGATTTGGATATTGGAGTTGTTCTAGGTTGTAGGTCAATCACAAACTCTATCTCACTAGTCTAATGGTAGCCCTGGGAGGTCCTCGGGAAATACTTCAGGGTATTCCCGGACTACTGGTACCTCATTAATACCGGGATACTCTTTTCTTATACTCATTGCACTTATCAGATATCCTTCACAAACACTATTTAATAGTCGCTCCCAGAGTAGGATCTTCAGCTCAAATTATTTTTCGCGCCTTCATTGCGAAGATCATGAGAAATCTAAAAGATTGTTGTCTGGGTGGTTGAAATGTCACAATTTTCTTCTGACAATCAATAGTATCATGATATTTTGACAACCAGTTTATGCCCAAAATTATGTCATAATCATTCATGTCTAACAAAATTAGACAAACATAGAGTCCTCGACCTCCTTTGGGATATAACATGCTCGTAAAACCTTATTAGTCTATTTTGAATCTCCAGAAGAAATCACCACATAATACCCCACCTCAAGTTCATCAAGTACTTTATCCAACTTCCTCACATAATCATGCAAATGAACGTGTCGCTCCAGGATCAACCAATGCAAATGTTGGAATACCAAAAATAGATAAGTTACGTGTAATAACAGACGAGTTCGCTTATGCATCCTCTAGAGCCATGGTGAAAGATCGAGCTGGGGCTCTTTCTTGTATCATAGACTTTGGTCTATTCGGGCACAAATCAGCTATATGCCCAGGTTACCCACATGAGAAACATATTCCCATTCCCCAAAGACATATTCCAGTATGTTGCCTTCCATATTTTAAGCAAGAAGGTGTTTGTATCGGTGCTTTACCCTGATCATTTTTGACTTATTTACCTGGATTTCCTTGCTCCTCCCCTCGTCATTGTTGAAATTCGGGTTTAGATCTCTGAAACTAATATGGCCTATTCTTTTCATTTATGTTACAGTTATATCCTTGTTCTGGTCCTTCTGTGAACCGACGTTGAACCTCATGTGCATGTCTAATTTTTAGCTCAACTTGTTCTGCAACTAGTGCTCTCTCAGCAATTTAAGAAAACGTCAGTCCTTATATTCCAGCCATACTCATATCTCTATAGAGTTCTGGTCTTAACCCTTCAAGAAGCCTCTCTGTCTTTAGCGCACCCGTACTGACCACATGTTCAACAAACCTTGATAGTTGTTCAAACTTGCAAATATAGTCCGTGACTGTCATACCTCTCTACCTTAGCTGTATAAGCTCGTTCATCTTTATTGCACATACAGGGCCGTAAAGTATTTATTCCTGAATATCTCTTTCAATCTTTCCCAAGTCATGGTCACCACATCCATTATGCTTTTATTTGTATCCCACCAATATGCTGGACTGCCACATAGCATGAATGAAGCGCACAATACCTTTTTTCCTTCAAGAACTTCACTGTCTTAAAACATATTTTCTGAGGTTCTCAACCAATCTTCTGCACCTACATGATATATTGCATCCTCAATTCCTGGTGGATTTAGCTTCCGAAATATCTCTCTAACTACCTCTATTTGTCCCTTGTTAGGTGGTCGCTGGTTCGCTTCCAAAATATCTTTCTACTAGGACAGTCATAGGATGAATGATAATATCCCGATCATCTTGTGGATTTGTTTGCTTCACTTGCCCTCTTATTCTGTTTGTGACTACCTTGACTTCTTATCTTCTGTCATAATTTTAGAACTTATTGACTAGAGCCTCAACTGCACATGGCCAACTTAATTCATGAAACATATAACACATTATAAAAATGAAACAAGATTAACTTATTGTTATTGTTGCGCTCCATAAGTTTTGAGTTGGTTTACATGGACAGTCTACATGGTGCAAAATATGCTCTATACCACTCTGATATGTCCCACTTCTAACTCTTGATACAACCTATCTAATACCATAATAATATTCATAAAATATGGTTGAATTTTTTACAGAGTTTCCCCTAACATAGGGCCTATCCCAAAACCTGTTACAACATATATACAAAACTAACACCACCATCACTTAGAGACATCATGTCTCAACCCGAATCAAACTCATGTCCTTGGCATAACATTAGAACCGTGTATCAATAAGATCAAACACCAATAGTTACCCAAGTTTAATCATACCACGACATAAATCCCATATTTAAACAAACTATTAAGTTCCAAAACCTTATTAACATTACATAAAGTATCAAACCACGCAATTAGTCATACTAAAATATATATGTAAACTAACTAGATAACATAGTACACATCTATAGTACAAGCCCATGGTTTGGACCTACAGGTCGTATTCCATGTACATCACCTCCCAAAACCCATAGCTCCAAGAATTCAGCCAGCTAGTGAAAAGGTATCAACAACTACAATGCATAAAATATATGAGCTAAATCTAAGTAAGTAAAAGTCATGCATTCCACGGGAAGAATATCACTACTATGTAATCTAACATGAAGTGCGATGTTTGACATGAAAACGTAAGCTAGTGATAAGGTATCAACAACTACAATGCATAAACTATATGAGCTAAAGCTAAGTAAGTAAAAGTCATGCATGCCAAGGGAAGAATATCACTACTTCTATGCAATCCGACACGAAGTGCGATGCTTGACATGAACATGTATTTCAATTCTCACCACTTACATTTATTTCGTTGGGCCTTGACTCAACTGTTATACACCAAAAAGAGATCTATACATCATCAATAATCATAAGTTCCAGTTCGACTATCTCACACACCCTAATTAATGTCTCACATTGCACTGTAACCAATAATCATAATGGCTCAGTCCGACTGTCTCACACACCCAAAGTAATATCTCACAAGGCATTGAGCATAAAATCAAGAGCCACATCCGACTGTCTCACACTCCAAAAGTAATGTCTCACAAGGCACCTGGCTCACACATCACATAAGCATGTCTCACATGCCTCGATGTACTAGCAGTGGTTAATTAATAAAATCTTTTCCTTCCTCATTGTAGAGACGTACATGCAAGACATATTCTCTGACTATGTATATGCATGCATGTGCTCATTAAATGTATGGCATGTAATGTTATGATCATCATTTTGTAACATTACTTAATGATTGTGCATCACTTAACATTCAATTTGGTCACACATAAATATATTGGATGAACACATATATCATATAATACTATGTTTATGCATTGTAGTTGCATATGGACTTTTAGTTACTTTGAGTTTTGAAATGCTCAAACATGTGGCTTACTGGTCGTGAATCTGACCTTATAAACTTAAAACTTGTTTCATAAAATACATTTAAGGGTTATAGCAAATTGATTTAGTTCAACATCTCTTCTAAACTTCTAAAGTTACCGATTTTCGTATAGGCACGAATTTGGTATCTATCGAGTTTTATGCTCACTTTTGGGGTGTTTCATCATATGAAATCAATTAACACACATCTTAAATATGTTAAGGGATTGTATACGTTCTTATTCAATGGTATCCTTCCCCATTACAACCCTTTAGCTATAAGTTAATGGAATAATAAGTTCCACAAAGGAAATTGCCTAACCCTTTACAAGAATTATATAGCTCATTACTCACTGAATATATGTTGGATTTGCACCAAATTTTGATGTATATAAAAGGTGGCAGAATTGAGTTCTTTGCTATCTAGTGGTGATTTAAGCTCTATAAATCCATACTAGAAACAAAGTTAATCCATAGATGAATTCTTAATATAACATGTCTAAGGGCCTGAACAAACCATACTTTCTTCAAAATAATCAAGAAAGATTCAAGAACATGAAGAAAATAAAAGAAACTCACCTTGATTGTCAAATGATATGAGGTGTTGGTGTTTTGATGAATTCTCCGTGAATTGTTGGTGAATTTTCGAAGTGCTGAGCTTCTTGATAAAGCTCAGACCATGTATGAGGAATTATGGTCGGTTTTATCCCTTATATAAGTGAGTTAAGTTGGTTTAGAGTATGAAATGTCAAAAATCCCCCGAATAGCTTCTAAAAACCAGGCTTGAAAGAATAGAGCAGTTCGGGTTGTTATGATCCGATTGTTGGATTGTTTGAACCATTTCTTTGTATAAATGGACCATATATAGGGCATGGATGGCTGGTCTAGGGGTTTTCTAGAAATTTTGGGGTGCATTTTTATTGATTAAGGTCGGTTATTTATGCAAACGGTACTGAAAATATTAGTGAAGGAGTTTATTATCGAAATTTATAAAATTTTATACATATAAAACTATATATAAAAAAACACTCATTTATCAAAATGATATAGTCAGGGCAATAAACTAAAAGATAAGTTTGAGATAGATAGATCACAATATTTAGTTGCAACCACATATTGCATTCTATGGAGTATGGAAAAAGAGTGGAGGTGTTTGGCACGTGTTATTAGATTAAATACGAGTTACTCACTTGAACCATCAAATCCGAATTGACTCAGGACACGTGTTGACTAAAATCCAGAAGTAGAATTGTCATCTCCCGACGAACACGCCACTGACATATTTTGCACTTCTAGATTTAACGTTTGTGTTTAGTGTAATATCTTGACATGTGTTTTCATCTTTATACAAAGATAATTGTCCACAATAAATTGAGGTTATTGAAGTTAAATTGAAATGTTCAGTATTACTGAATATATTTTAAATGTATTATAAGATAAAATATGACATGCCTTGGTGAACATAAGCAGCACACAATTAACAAGTAATGCCTGAATCACATTAGCTAGATGAGTAGTGTGAGGTTCGGGTCTCACAATACCGATTGCAAGACGTAATTCGTATGCACCCACTTTAGTTTATTGGTGCTTCGGATACAACTGGTTGGGAGAGTTGGGTTAACAATAAGAACAAGTTTTTGTGGCAGCGGATTGTCCAGAGGCACGAAACCATTGCTTAGTACTTCCTGATGAGAGAGGCTGCCAACTGTGGTAGGTATTTGTTCCCTAAGACCATGTTGCTACTCCGGAGAAGTTTAAAGAATTGATGAAGGCCGAGTATTTCCCATGGCCAGATCAGGAGGTCAGAATTCGATCCTTTTTCGAGTCTAAACCATAGGATATCCCTATGTCGCATGCAATAGTTGAGTATAATCAGCAGCTCAATCATATGAAGGGCATAACTCAGAGAGGATAGAAACAAAATCTGCCACTTTTACATGTGGATGTGTTGGAATATAAAATACAGCGGAAGAGATTTGGAATAGGATTTTATATTTGGTTTTATAAACTAACCAACATAAATAGCGGATCTATTTAGGCCTGTCAACTACTTAATTAAACAGAGTAATAAACAATTTAAATACACATATTTACGCATGACGATTGATCATTCATACATTTGACACGAAGTGGTAGTATTATTCCTCTAGGTCGATCGAGATACCCTTCTTGATCCTAGTTGATCTCCTTGTATTTCTACCTTTAGATCTTCGAGAGTGTATCCCGCCTAAGATCCAGACGCTGTGTGGGCAAAAATCTACCAGATCAAAACTTGGACTGCATTATGGGATCGGCCGAATTCCTCCAAGAATTACTTCACGAGTTTTTCTCTATATTTTTTTTGGAATATTTGTGTATTTAGAAGAATATTGTGTTAGCTAAATTATGGAGTCCAGACAGAAGTCAAGATCCACAATTAAATACAAAGTAGGAAAAATCGAAAATTCTTGTTCAAGAAGAATGAAAAATTGGCCAACTCCATTGTCTTATTTATAGGTGTTATGGGCTACTCTATGGACCTTTAGGAGGATAAGGTAAGGACTCTCAATAGATCTCATCTTTCCATATTAGGAATCTTCCTAATATTATGGGTCTATTAATATCAACCTAGTCCACTAAAGAGTTGATATTGCAATTCCTACCAAAATCTCAAATTCCGAAATTGGGCTCCTTTTTGAATTAATTATTTTCCGTGTTTAAGGTATCTCATGTCCATTAATTAATTTAAGCTACTAACACCTTTTAATTAATTAATATATTATACATGAGTATACCACTCGGTCTTTATTATTATATCGGAAAATAAATTCCACCTGCAGGGTTTAATATAATGATTCTTACGAGTGCTTCAAGGGACATGATCAACCCCCGACTGGTCGGGATACGATTTCTAGCTATAATATTAATTATCATATAAATAATAATATTTCCCAAAATATCGAGTATATTGAGTCCATCATTGTGGCTCTCACCCATGATAAATCAAAACAATAAATATTAAATATATATAATTAAATATTAATCACTAGAATTAAGAAATAATAATTGTCCGAGATGTACGTTCTTCTTATAGTCAGTACAGAAGAATCTATCTGACCTCGATCCTGTTCAACATATACCGAATACGCTAATATATACTAGTAGTCAAGACCAACCAATCTCAAGCATATACTACAACCTTTCACGTAACGGTCTAATGTTATATAGGTTGTGAACTAATTATTACTACTATATAAGGAACCGATAATGTGATCTTCTGTGTGACATGACACACCATATTATCTACAATATAAAGTAATTAGACAATATTTTTATAACCATAGCATGAATAAATATGCAAAACATGTGATGAAAGGAATCAAATATTCTTATAGATAAAGGCTGGGAAATTAGGTAATACAAGCATAAAGTATGGTTTGATATATACAACCCTAACTGGATGAAACCAAGACTTCGACACTACGTGGCAGGTTTCACTTGCACTATATCGAAAGAGTATCAAGGCAAGGCATTAGACTAAGTTATTTCTTTTGCTGCTACTGAGACAGCAAATGAAAATAAGAAACAGAAGACCTTCAGTAATTTTTCTGGCAATAAGGGATGTAATCAGCAGAGAACTCAGTCAGCTAACTATCCAATTGAGAAGTAGTCTCGTATGTTTGGTTGTGATCGTAACTTAAGATCCGGTTTTAGTGCTTCCAACTGGGTGGTGATGTGATTTAACTGCAGCCAACAGGCCATTATAACCGTGATTGTGGCCTACCAACATTGAGGTGTCATAATTATGACCAGGCGGGCCAGAAAGTATTGTTTTGTACTGAGGGAGAGAAGACACTAGGGGCTCAGGCATCCGCTCCTGCACCGAAGGAAACAAGTGTTAATTATAAACCATTAGCGGGTCAGCCGTCTCAGAGTTTCGGTTGAGACACACGAAAACGTCATCCAATTAGAGGGAGTTTCCTGTCTTGGTTCATCGAATCCATGCATTTATAAGATGAGAACAACTAATGATCAGAGGCTACAGTGGGCAGCTACCGTCCATGTCCTTTCTCACCGAGTTAGAGTGCTTTTTGATTCTGGTGATACACATTCTTTCATCTTATTAGATTATGTGCATCATTTGAATATTGATTGTTTGATTGCATGTGAGGGTTTTGTTGTTAAATTTCCTAGCAGGAATAGAATCATGGGTGGTCGGGAGGTTAGGGACTATCCAGTGAGAATCACAGAGAGAATTTGGCTGCTGAACTTAATTGTTGTGGAAACCAAAGACGAGGATTTGATTCTAGCGATGACTGACTTGATAGGATGGGGTGATAGTGAATTATCACATGCGGATTATTTTTATGCTGTCCGAGGCACCGAACATTCTATTGTGGGACTTAAAAGAAGAGGTGAAAAATTTATAATTGGCGCCATGAAGGTGGTGGCACTGTTTAACGGATGTTTTGTTAGTCATTGGTGTTACGCTATGAAAACGGAGGATACAAGAGTCAAACTTTTCTTGATTCCAGCGTTTCATGAGTATCTGGATGTCATTCTAGATAATTTGTCGTGGCTACTGTCGGAATGCATGGCCGAGTTCCTGTTGATTTAGAACTGAATGCGACCCCAATTTCTGAGGCGTCGTACCGCATCGTACCTTCATAAATGCAAGTATTGAAGGACCAGTTGGGAGAACCATTAGAGAAGGGCTATATTAGACCTAGTACCTCCTTCGGGTGCACTAGTATTATTCGTGAGGAAGAAGGATATCTCACTGCGTTTATACATCGACTATCGCGAGCTAAAGAAAGTGACTATAAAGTACAAATATCCATTGCCATGCATAGATGATCAATTCAATCAGTTACAGGGATCCATAATATTCTCGAAGATTGATTTGAGATCGGGATAAAATCATCTCCAGGTGAAGGATTCCGATGTCCTGAAGACCACTTTTTGGATGAGGTACAGACACTATGAGTTTGTGGTTATGCCTTTTGGACTAACCAATGCACCGATAGTGTTCATGCAGTTTATGAACAAAATATTTATCGAGTATCTTGATAAGTATGTAGTCATCTTCATCAACCACATCCTGATTTATTCTCGTGATAAGGGGAACATGCTCAGGATGTATGTTTATTGTTGGATATTTTTAGAGCTCATCATATTTACGCGAAGTTTTCAAATTGAGAGTTTTGGTTGAAAGAAGTTATGTTTCTCGGACATGTGATTTCGGCTGAGGGGTTCGTGTGGACACGTGAAGGAAGTAGTTTTTTGGGTCCCGCTGGATACTATCATAGGTTCATCGAGGGGTTCTCTAAACTTACGCAGCTGTTTATGTATTTGCTTCAGGTGACAGAAAAATTTGAATGGAACGATGAGAGGCAGCAGAGTTTCGAAGAACTGAATCGTCATTTGACTACAATGCCGAGTTTAGTCCATTCTCAAGGGAATGATGGGTTTTTAGTGTATAGTGACGCTTCAGGCCAGGGGCTCGGGTATATATTCATGTAGCACGATAATGTTGGGAATGCTTTGCATCCAGCGTCCTCACCTTCGACTCGGGAGAACGTCACTAGACGGGCTTAACACCCCGATCCACGGCATCCTAGTGGTGCAGCCCCTCATGTCTGCCTGTCGCTTAGTACGGGGCTCTGCACTGCCACTATAAAGTGGTTAAATGAATTGATTTGGACTACTCACACCAATAAGATGCATCTTCTTTTCTGATAGCCATCTCATAGAAACTCCAAAGTTAAGCGTACTTGGCCTGGAGTAGTTATGGGATGGGTGACCACCTGGGAAGTTTCTTAGGTGCGCGTGAGTGAGGACAAAGCACGCTAGAAAAGACTCGTGTTGGTACAGTGAGGATAGTCTTCATCATTTTCAGGGACCAACAGATAACACGATAGCCTTCGCATCACAACATTTGAAGCTGTATGAGATGAACAATCCTACTAATGATTTCACACTGGGGCATTTGAAGCCGTACGAGATGAACTGTCCTACTCACGATTTGGACTCAGCCATAGTCGTGTTTGCATTGAAAATTTGGTACTATTATTTATGTGGTTATTCATGTTGGATTTATAACTCTGCCCGTGGGTGTCTTTTTGACATTCATTGCCTATCCCAAGCCCAGATAAAAGAGGAGGGTTGCGGTAGGTTAGTGGCAGCCAGCGTAAAACTCGTCACATCCAATGGACATGAATCAAACTTTGAAAATCATTAGGGCATCTCCTCAGAAGCGATGCGCTGCATTTCATAGGCCTGGGTGCAGTGATAAGTATGCGAGGGTTGCTAGGTCGTCGCCTAGAAGTAGCGCGCCACCTTTACATTTGAGGGTGGTGTCCAATGAGCAATGATGCGCTACACTTTATAAGCCCGGGTGTAGTGGAAAATATGCAAGGGTTGCTAGGTCTTCGCCCAGAAGTGGAGTGCCACCTCGAAGTATGGGTGTGGTGTCAAATGTGCAAGAATCCTTGTAGCGTGGATGGGGACAGACAGAGAAGTTAGTTCATGTGGCTAGTAAGGATAGTAAGGTGCAGTTTGGAACTTGGAACGTTGGCTCTTTGATGGGGAGATCAGCAGAAGTGGGGGAGGTTATGAAAAGTAGAAGGATTCACATAATGTGTCTACAAGAGACTAAGTGGGTTGGCGAGAAGGCAAGATTGTTAGCTCCTTAGGGTTACAAGCTTTGGTACTCTGGAAAGGATAGAAGTAGAAATGGAGTGGGTATCGTCATTGATAAAGAATTCATTGATGATGTGGTGGAAGTGTCAATAAAGAGCGATAGAATGATGAGTATTAAGCTTGTGATAGGGGATGGGTTTCTAACTATCATAAGTGCTTATGCACCACAAGTAAGATTGGATGCATCGATCAAACAAGAATTTTGGGAAGATTTGGAAGAGGTTGTCGAACGAATTCCTACGGGTGAGAAATTGATCATTGGTGGTGACCTCAATGGGCATGTCGGTGTTAGTAGATATGGCTTTGAGAGAATTCATGGTGGCTTTGGTTTTGGGGATAGGAATGAAGCAGGAAATGGTATATTGGATTTCGCATTAGCTCATGACTTGGGTATTATAAACACTTGGTTCGAGAAAAGGGACTCTCATTTGGTGACATATAGAAATCGAGGTAATGCAAGTCAGATTGATTTCTTTTTAGTAAGGAATGTTTGGAGGAAAAGTTTTACTAATTGCAAGGTGATACTCGGTGAGAGTGCTGCAACGCAGCATAGGATTGTGGTGCTTGACTTTCGAGGTAAGAGGCACTTAAGAAAGAGTAGATCACAAGTTGACCCTCGAATTAAGTGGTGGAAGCTCCAAGGGGAGAGTCGACATACTTTTGTGGCTATGATTGTTGATAGTGGTATTTGGTCTGATTGCACTGAGATGGATATAGATTCGATGTGGAACTTGTTGGAGCATAACATAAAGGAAGTTGCAAAAGAAGTCCTAGGAGAATCTAAAGGAAACAGACCATCAATTAAGGACACATCTTGGTGGAATTATGAAGTTACGCAAGCGATAAAGACCAAATGTGAATGTTATAAGGTATTGGGTAAATGCTCGAGCGATGAGAATTATGAGAAGTACAAGAAAGCTCGAACAGAAGCTAAAACAGCAGTGAGAAATGCCTGATCAAAGATCAATCAAGAATTATATGCAAGATTAGATACAAAACAAGGGGAAAAAGATATCTATAAACTTGCTCGAATGAGACAGAAGAAGATGCGAGATATTGGAAAAGTTAAATGTGTAAAAGATACTGACCAAAAAGTTTTGGTTCAAGATAAATAGATAAAAGAGAGATGGAGGTCATACTTTGATACCCTATTTAATGGCCATCAAGAACAAGATATTGGGAATTTAAACATCCCTTCAAGTATGGTTAACCAAGAGTTTAAGAAGAGAATTCAAAAGGGTGAAGTGACAATTGCATTGAAGAAGATGGGGTCAAAGAAAGCAGAATGACGAGATGGTATACCTATTGAAGTTTGGAGGTGTTTGGGGGAGAGAGGGATCGAAAGGGTAACTATGCTTTTCAACAAGATTTGGAGAAGCCATAAGATGCCATCACCATGGACGAAAAGTATTCTCGTCCCTTTGTATAAGAACAAAGGTGATGTTCAAGATTGTTCTAATTATCGCGGAATTAAACTAATGAGTCATACCATGAAGTTGTGGGAACGAGTGATTGAACAAAGAATCAGGAAATGTGTGAAGATAACAGAAAATCAGTTTGGATTTATGTATGGAAGATCGACCATGGAAGAAATTTATCTTATCCGGCAGTTGATGTAACATTATCGAGATAAAAAGAAAGATCTACATATGGTTTTTATTGATTTAGAGAAGGCATATGATAAAGTACCAAGAGAAGTACTTTGGTGGGCCTTAGCAAAGAAGAGTGTATCGCGGAAATATATTGACATTATAAAGGACATGTATGAGGGAGGTAGTACAAGTGTACGTACTAATGTTGGGAGGACAGAAGAATTCCTTATTACGATTGGGGTGCATCAAGGATCTGCTCTTAGTCCTTTTCTCTTTGCCATAGTCATGGACGAATTGACAAGAGAAATTCAAAATGACGTTCCGTGGTGTATGATGTTCGCAGATGATATTATGTTGATTGATGAAATAAAGATTGGAGTGCAAAATAAATTAGAAATTTGGAGGGATACTTTGGAAGATCGAGGCTTTAGGCTGAGCAGAAGTAAGACTGAATATATAGAGTTTAGGTTTATCGAAAATAGTGATAGAGAGGCGGGGATTATCACATTTGATGGGAAAGTTGTTCATGGATCCACTTTCTTTCGGTATCTTGGATCCATTATCCAAAAGGATGGAGAGCTATATGGCGATGTGGCTCACAGAATAAAGGCCGGGTGGTTGAAGTGGAAGAGTGCCACAGGAGTTTTATATGATCCTGACATGCCTCATAGATTAAAGGGTAAATTTTACTGCACGGAAATTAGGCCTGCGCTGTTATATGGCACCGAGTGTTGGGCTGTAAAACAGTGTCATGTTCAAAGATGAATGTGGCGGATATGCGTATGCTATGATGGATGTGTGGTCATACAAAAAAGGATCGGCTCAGAAATGAGGTGATTAGAGAAAAGGTAAGAGTTGCGGCTATAGAAGACAAGATGATGGAGAATTGATTATGATGGTTTGGTCATGTGAGAATGAGGTGATTAGAGAAAAGGTAAGAGTTGCGGCTATAGAAGACAAGATGATGGAGAATTGATTATGATGGTTTGGTCATGTGAGAAGAAGACCTGTTGATGCCCAGTGAGGAGGATAGAAAGTTGGGGAACAAGTAATGTTGTGAAAGGTAGAGGAAGACCCAAGAAAACTTGGATAAAGATGATTAAAAATGATATGCGGTTTCTTGGAATTGGAGAAAGTATGGCGATAAAGAGGCAAATGTGGCGGGAAAGAATACGAATGGTGGATGAAATCTGATTCCTTTTTTTCTGTATTTTTAATCCTATTTTCTTTTATTCCATGTTATCTGTTAATTTATTTTTCAGGATTTTTCATTTTTTTAAACATTAATTCTCTTTTTTTATTTGCTTTTTTTCTCTACTTTTCCCCCCTTTTCTCCTTTTATGTTATTTATGTAACGATCATTGATGGTGTCAAAGTTTGATTCATATTAGCCGACCCCAAATCATTTTGGGACTAAGACTTAGATGTTGTTGTTGTTATTCATGTTGGATTTATATCGACCACAAGAGTTTAAAATTACATTTTCAGCCAGAAGGAGCTGAATATGAGGCAGCATTGTTGGTTGTAATTAATAAAGTATTATGACATGGGAATTATTTACCATTCGGAAAACGCCAATGTTGTCGTCGATGCGTTGAGTCCGAAACTAGTGTCGTTTCAGATTCTAGAGGTTCTCACACCTCAAATGAAGATCCAACATGAGTTGGCCTCGTGGCCTCTAAAAAAAGAATTTAACACACTCGAACAGAACTAGAAATACTCCAAATGCCCATGCAGGACTTCCATGATAATAATGCAAAATAACCCAAGTGCGTAAGTTTGAGCAAATGTTAAGACATTCAGACGAATGACTTGATCTTTAAACATCATGATTGTCCATCAGCTCTATGTGCACCACGTGTAGGCTTCTTGATTGAATGATTACCCAAAATGCATAAAAGGCATTTCCCCCATTTAGGGTGTTAACAACTGGAATTTGCTAGTACAAGTACAATTACAAAACATTAAGTTACAAGCATTTAAAAAATCCACTTTCCACAGTTCAAACATTTTTTCACATGATATTCTAGAATATTCACAGTTAAGCATCAATAAAATCTCTCGAAGGTAATCCTCTTGACAAGGCCCCTTATCCAAGTCTCCATGAGTCCCTTCGAACCATATTCGGATGATAATACCACGTCTTAACCTATCCCCAAAGTACCAGTTCTCAGAGATCCCATCAAACCTTCCACGAGTGGACAATCTCACACATATACAAAATCACATTTTGATTAAAGAAATGTAAGTAATAAAATCATGGCACTAATGTACTTGGCTTGATTGGTATACTATGACAAAAACAACGGATAGGTTCGGTTTCACTATGAGCTCTTTACAAATTACTCGATCCTATGCATATATCAAGACTTATTCATTAAGTATACGGTATGTTGGGATAAACATTCCTGTTTTGATCATTGCCAACATACAAAATACTGTTAAGTATGGAAGCTGTTAGAACACCTCATACAGCTCATCCATACAGCAAAGAGATCTTCTACAGTCCATCCTATAGAACCTACTTTAGATAGCAAAGAGACTTTATATGTTGGATACAACATACAGGCTGAAGGTGTTTTACTTAGGAAAAGAAAAACACATCCAACAAGAATGGACATAAGAAGTTTTAAACCGTTGTGAAATAAACATTATTTATTCATAAAATATTTATAGTTAAAGCAACATTTATTACTGATCATTTAATGCAGCTAGAGAGAGACGTCTGAACGCTCTGAAGAGTATTTAATGTAAAGACAAAACGCAAGTCTGAAGCATTAAATGCGATATGATTTAGTTCAAACATTCAGCAGCCGCCAATCAAGAGTTAGACGTCAACATCTCACCAACCAGCAACGGTTTCATTTATAACGAATATATTTCCAAGGTTATAAATACCCCAAGCTAGAGGATTTATACATAGAAGTTATTTATTATCGCAAAAGCTCTGATAGATTACTCTGACATTATAACGATTACAAAAAAGTATATTTCGTGGACATACAACCGTATTCAAGCAAAGAAATATACAAGTCCTAAATGCAAATAGCACAACATAACACGATTGTTCATCCAATAGAAAGCTGTTGTTTGAGATTTGTTCTACCATTACCGTTGAGATCATCATTAGCCCTGTGTAGACTAAAGATCCCTGTGTATTCCAACATGTGTGGAAAGAATAACATTGTTGACGAAGCTTCGATCTGTATAAGAAGAAGCGAGTCAAGGAAGAGCTCAAGCTAATCTATGTGAATGGCCTAAAGCTTCAGTCCTTGTATCAATCTGTGTAAATGATACAGATACGGGTTTAGTTAGTCACATAGTTGTGTACATAGTGATTTTAATAAATGCTTTACTCATGTGTGGAGGACCAGTGGACGTAGAGGGGTTTCCCTCGAACCACTTTAAATTGTGTGTCATTTACTTTTAGTCTTTACTGTTTTCATTCTACTGTGATTTATTAGTGTACATTGTAAAACCATGTACACATGAAGCAAATACAAGATCACCTAGTTGCTGTATTTACAGCAACTCACACAACAAACTTCCAAAATGCAAACTAACTTCAAAAAAGGTACAACTTATTGTACCCTTACTTTCTAAGCTGTTTATTGTATACTTAGTGGCCAACATGTGGTATCGGAGTGGTTAATTCTAAAAAGAATCAGTCGAATTTTAACTTAGTGAAATCCACATATCACTACTTTTTGAAAACCTAATTTTATACTTTCAACATTTTTTATAGAAAATGGACTCATATATGATAAACAAGGTTCCTATGTTTTTTATTAATGAGTTTGATGACTGGAGAATCAGAATGGAAGCCCATCTTGAGGCCATGCACGAGAAAATGATTTATGTCATCCGGGAAGGAGATATCAAAATCATGAAGGTCAACACAGCCCCAAGGATGGAACGGCAACCTTATGTCGAGATGCTCGAGAGAGAACGTGATCAGTAGACGACTGATTAGCGCAAGCGAGCCAACTTGGACAAGGTCGCCAAGAATGCGCTATTTGTCACTCTTGACAGAGGCACATTATCTAAGGTAAAGAGCTGTAAGACACCTAAGGAAATCTGGGAGAAACTCAAGATGATTTGCGAGTGTACTATACTCTCTAAAGAAAATAAAATTTCCAAACTTACTCAGCAATTTGAATCTTTTGAAATAAAATCTTCTCAAACGCTTTAGGAGATTGACCTCAGATTTACTGGCATTGTCGGTGAACTTGAAGCATTAGGTAAAGTTTATACCCAAAAGGAGAAAAATTTAAACTCTTTAGATCACTCCCTGCCGAATGGGACATTAAGACTACAACTATGCGTGTATCCTGTAATCTTAATGATATTTCTACATTTGACCTCTTCTCTGGCCTCGAAGATTTTGAATATAATATTGACAGGACAGAAAAGGCCGAAGAGTCACCTACCAAGACTACAACACTAGCTGCTGTATCTGACAGGAAACACAGCTCTGCACCCAACACATCCAAATACGCACACAAGACTATAGACAGCAATGACAATATCCTGTCACAAGATGAATGGCTCTGTTAATGCACACATTAAAAAAGTTCATCAAACAGTCTGGAAAGACTCCATACAGGCCCAAGCCTTTTCACAAGGTAAGTTCTGAATCTCCCTCCTCTGGTGATTCTAACTTATGCTATAACTGCAGGAAACCTGGAACTATGCAAATAAGTATCCACATCGGCTAGTGCAAAACTTATCAGAAGTTGAGCAACAAGAAAAGGACGAAAGAAGATGTGTCTCGAAAACAAGATCAAGGCCTTGATTGGTAAATCAGAAACCTCTCCCGCATCCAACAAGACCGAGGAGTGCCTTCAGGGTATTCTGACAGTGACTCCTCCGATGCTGAGATCGAAGATAAATCATATATGTACTTTATGGCTATAGAAATACAGGACGATGAGGCAACGCTAATGAAGTAAGTTCAAACTCAACTTTCCTGTAAATGCATCGCATACCTTTGAAAACATGATGAATGAATTCAAGAACATTCAAAAGGCCCATGAGATTTTAAAACGATAAAGTATGCTCGACATTTCGATCTTAGAGCTGAAAGATGAAAATGGCTTGCTGAAGAATAACTATGAAAATATGTCTACTGATTGCGAAAACAGCAATGTCACATTGGAAAAACTCATGCAAAGCAATCATCAACTTTCCCACAATCTAAATGAGACTAAGTCTCAAAATGAGAGCAAGACAAATAATTTTGCTTTACTCGAAGCCAAAATAAAAACTCTCGAGAAGCGAGAAGGAGAATTTGAGACCATCCTTAAATCATTCGAGAAATCATCTAAATAGATGAAAGAAATTCTAAGCACTGGGCAACATGTTCATGATAAAAGTGGCTCCATTCTCCAATAAAGTAAAAACTAGTAAGCTATTCATCAGGGGTGTGGAACCCACTCCTGTACTTGAAGATATTCCAAGCCCTGCGAAGGCTACAGCTGCCCCACGAACAACAAAGGCTGCGATTCCGCCACCAAGTTCATATCATAGACAGCAGAAACCTCAGCCTCCCATATCTGCAAGGCATGATCAACAACATGCTTCCCAAGCATATCAAAAGCGCCAACAGCCGTTCAGAAAGAAGTATGTATCTAAGTTTCAAAGGCAAGCATCACAGTACTACCAACAGTACAGTGCATCTAGATACTGGATATAGGAGCCCGAGTATCCATCCAGGAAGCAGGTCACTGCACAGTATCAACAACAGCTCTGGGAATCCAACTAGAGACCCAGAAGGCAAGCTGTAAAGTCGCAGAAAATGGCTCGACCTCCTATAGGGCAATCGTACTGGAACTATAAACCTCGATTTTATATGCATACTATTTAAGGTTACAGCAACTATGTGCCTGCCCCCACGTAGACAATGCAAAACTGGACCAAAAGTAACCTACAACAAACCTATTGCTGTCAGGCAAATATAGGTACCAAAAGGTACTAACATAGGTGGACCCAACAATCAAAGGGGACATAAATCTACTTAAACTTTATGCTTACAAGATATGAAAGAGAAGGACATCTGGTACTTTAACAGCGGATGTTCTCGGCACATGACAAGTGATATCCGCAAGTTGTCAGATTATGTAGAAGGTCGCGGGCCAAAAGTTCGCTTTGGTGATAAGTCCAAAGGAAGAACAAGAGCGAAGGGAACCCTGCTTGTAGGAAAGTTCAAAATCACCAACGTAGCCTATGTTGAAGGTCTACAGTACAATCTACTTAGTATTAGATAATTATGTGACAAACAGTTCTCGGTGAAATTCTATATATACCACTGTAGAAGGAAGGACATCAAGACCAAAGAAGTTGTTCTCACAGGAAGCAGGTCCGATAATATGTATATTGCTGACTAGAATCCTACAAGCTCCACTATTCCCTGTTTTTTGTTGCCAAAGGCACTGCAGATCAAAGCTGGCTATGGCACAATAGCATGTCTCATATAAACTTCAAGATGATCAACAAACTCACTAGAAGGGAGTGGTTAGAGGCTTGCCTGATTTGTTATTCTATAAAGACAGCGTATGCGGACCCTGTCAGAAAGGTAAACAAGTCAAAACCACCCTAAAAATCAAATCATACATTTCCACACATAGGGTTCTGGACATGCTACCCATGGATCTCTACGGTCCTGTAGACCCTGTAAGTTTGGGAGGTAAGAAATACTGTCTAGTTATTATTGATGATTACTCCAGGTATGCTTGGACAATTTTTCTTAGCAAGAAGAAAGAAACAACAACGGAGTTTCTAGAGCACCTGAGAAATCTTCAGAATGAGAAAGGGTTGAGTATCATGTCCATTAATTCCGACGAGGTACTGAATTCACAAATCGCTTCATAGAGCAACACTATTAGGACAATGGAATACATCCGGAATACTCAGTAGCCCGGACTCCTCAACAAAATGGTGTTGCCGAGCGAAAAAATAGGACGCTCAAGGAATCTACAAGAACCATGATTGTCGCAAGCAAGTTGCCGCAATGGTTCTAGGGTAAAGCAACAAATACAGCATGTTATACACAAAACCGTTATATCATCAACAAGCATAATAACAAAACAACCTATGAGGTATGGACTAATAAAACTCTGTTAGTTGCGTACTTTCACATCTTTGGATGTAGGTGTTATGTTTTGAATAATGGGAAAGAACAACTCAAGACCTTCGATGAGAATTCAGATGAAGGAATATTTGTATGATATTCCTCTGTCAACAAAGCTTTTAGGATCTTCAACAAAAGGAAGCTGACAATAGAGGAATCTATCCATGTAGTGTTCGATGAACCTCATTTTGACCCTATAAAAGTAGAAGACTTAACCCAGAATATCCAAACACTTTCCATTGATGATCCTCAAACTACAATAGAACCTGCCGTAGACTTAGAAATCAATCCCACGGCTGTAAGAAAAGAAGTAATCGAAGCCGATGCTGTACAAGCTGAAGCCGAGACTACACCATCACAAGATACAGTATGGGGTGCTGAACTAGAACCTGACAGGAGATAGTTGAGAGAACACCCACAAGAGCTAATTATAGGAGATATTGATGCTAGTGTATCTACCCGAAGAAGAATACAGAGTACACAAGGAACTGTACTGTGTACGCAAGAAGAAAACGAATCTGAGAAATCTCCTTTTCCTGTATGGAAATCTCAAGCTGAACTTAGGAAACTAGGTATGTGCACCAGGTTTCGGTCCGAGCGCTTCATAAATTACTCGATCCCCCGTCTAGAAGTTTCGCTATTTGACCAAAAATCGAACACTTGAAGGGATAACAACATCTATACCATAGGACCATAAGGAATATTATATAAGGTACTTACACCATAAAGATTATACTAACGGTCTAGGTTAAATCAGACTAGGAGGACCAAACTACACGGAAATCCTAAATTCCCCAAAAATAGAGTTTCAAGAAATTTACCTTGATCAAAGGATGAAAGGACGATTTGACGTTGTTTATATACAATAAAGCCTTGTGATAATGATGATGATGGATGATATCTAGGTGTTTCAAAGTTTGAAAATCATCAAAATCACCCAAAGGATCGTTGCTCGTCGCCTCTAGTCAGTCTGGATACGAAATGAGAACAATGCAGGAATAAAACTACTATCTGCGTTAATATACTGTGCTCAGTTAGCGTGCACTAACTAAACATTTAACATGCGCTAATGGGCCTGAAAAGTAGAGTGTTCTGGGATTGCCCATTAGCATGCGCTAATCATTGAGTTAGCATGCACTAATGCTGTAATTTTTAGCGCGCGCTAACATGTGGTTTAGCGTGCGCTAAACCTTTTGTACAAGAGTACAATAGTGTCTCCTTGGGCAGCCCAAGAACAATAAGATTAATGTACAACTCGAAGGTTAACAACAACAATGAAGCTCTTATGAAGAGTTCCCAACGATGAGTCCGAACGCCGAACAAACATGCTATTCCGGCTAAACGGCCCAAATATTCGAAAATCACGATTTAGGTCCGAACGACATCACACTAGTGCACAACTCGTCCAAATATGTTGAATGAACTTGTAGAGATAATGAATTCACAATTTGAACAAGGTTACAAGAATCAAACCAAAACACGGAAAAATGACATCAATATATGGATTTCAATAAAAACCGCCCCCGAAACTCGTTCGGATGGCAAAAAGTGTAAAACAAGATAATTTCATAACATTGAAACGGTTACAATAGATTCGACAAAAATGGAAAATGCCAAAAATAAAAATTACTAAAAATAGAAAATACGGATATTACAATATGATTCGCAAGCAGGGTCTCAAGTGTATCTCTTTATGATTTCAGTTTCATATCACTGTTGATGTTAATTTATGAAGCACTTAGGTTTGGATATTCGAGTCCGATTTAACTGTGTGCTTTTCCATTCTTGTTTAGACCAGATATCTCTCAAATGCAAGTATTTCCTATGAACTTACAATCTTAAGCTTGAAAAGTAATGCATATGTGTGAGATTATATGCGTTCACTCTGGGAGGGTCGATAATCGTTCTATTATTCATTATATATTGATTTTAGAACCTTTGAAGATTGGCAGTGTGAATAATGTGAGTTTAGCCTGGTGAATCCCAAATGGGGATTCATGGCACTGTGACATACTTAGAATATCTTGAGGATGTTACGTTCGAGCGCCAATTTTCCAATTGATAGAGACAACATTAAGCATGTCCCCACAATACAAATACACGGAAATCAATAATTGGCAAAAATAACAAAACCAAAACTCAAAACAAAATAGGGCAATATTAAGCGATTGGTCCAACAATACATCAAAATCAATGGGCTGAGTACAAACGAGTCATGAAAATACAAAACAAATCGGAATAAAAAGTACAAATATTACATTCCCCCATCTAAAAAGAAGTTTCGCCCCAAAATTACAAAATGAACAACTCGGGGTATCCTGACTTCATATTCTCCTCCGTCTCCCATGTAGATTACTCTACTGCATGTCTCGATCATTTCACCTTAACCAAAGGAATAGTTTTGTGCTTCTATCACTTGACTCGACGCTACAATATCTGAAGAATGAGTCTCTCCTCGAAAGCGATATCACTTTCCGCCAAAATATAAGTTGCACGAGAGATCCATAAGAATACGGACATGCAATAACCATAAGATGTTAAATAGTTGAATAAACTAAAACAAAACCACCATAAATTCGTATTTTATAAATTAATAAACACTCTAATATAATAAATCTCTCTAGTCCCATCAATACTTTAAATTAATAATTCTTAAATATTACAGTTAAATATTATGGTAATTTACTAAAATGTGATCTATTGTTATCCGATTTTTCTTAAAATTTAAATCTAAATAGATTTCATCTCTACCTTTTCTAATTGTGCTCGAAAGTTGTTGAGTTCTTTAGGTGAAATAAAAAATTGTGAATAGTTATTGCCGCATTCAGGTCTCGCGTGACTGGTTCCAGTGGTGTTGAATAATTTTCACCTTCATCATTAGTAGGATCTTCAATAATATCATCTACAGTTCCTCCAACTTTAAACTTATAAAAATTCATTATTTTTACCTGGATAATCGAAAAATTTATTGACGTCCATTTGATTGCAATAACCAATATCATTAATTATATTCTCAAGCTTATGAAGGTCATCTATGAAGTTTGTCTCACTTAAGACTGTATAGAACGGTTTTGAGCCGTTTATACCCATTTAGAAGTGGGTAAAGTCAGTTTTTAGGGGTAAAATATCATAAATACCCTTAAGTTCCACTAGAAATAAGGTTTTGTCTCCTGAATCGGTTCAAGTTGTAGTTCTTTTGGATGGTTCAGATCGGTTCCTAAACCCTAAAGAGTGTTAAAATGGTACGGGTGGCCGGTCCAAGGTTATTATAAAAAACTTAGGCATTACGAATAGTTTAAAGTCAGTTGGCGGTGTAAAGGTATCGAGCTCGCTAGAGAAATATCAAATTTCAATGTGATAAGTTATGATTAATCAATTTCTGGATAATTTTCCATAAATAATTATAAATATGATATTAAAAATACTTATCAAATAGGTTCTCATGAAAGATTTCACCAGAACCATCAATTCAAAAAAATGTTCAAGTCGGCAGCGCGCACGATGACCAAATATCAAAGTGATTTGATGGTCAGGAGAATTTCAAGGATTTAGAAGGTGGGAGTTTAATGATAATCGGTTCAAGAGTGATTCAATAAGTTTTCGAATGGTAAAGATCAGTTGCATTTTAGATTAAGGTTTAACAATCCTAAGTAGTTTACAAGAATCCTTAATACCTAGAACCATTATCGGTTAACTATTGTTACAAGCAATAGGATAATGTGAAACTAATTATGAATGTAATGTCATATGGTTGCATAAATATTATCATGTGATTGAGTATTTAATATATTAGTTGCGTTCGCTAGTGGATTTGAACTTGAGGGGTGTTACATCTTCCCCCTTAACAAAGTTATATCCTTGAAATTTGACATTGTTGCGATATTTCCTACACGCAAGTGCACGTCATCGTTTACAAGTAATAAAGTGATAAGTAGAGTATCGTTCCCACGAGGATTGAATCTCTAACTACCGACGTTTTCGTATTCCAATTTTATTTGAACAATCGAAGTTGGGTTTTTGGATTAATAACTAAAAGAATTAATAAAAGACTAAACAGAAAACGATAGCTTGAATAAAAGGAATCAAATGATAAATAAGTCTAGAGTTCTGAATCCACCTTAATTTATCCGAATTTAATCTTGATTATCCGTAATAAATAATTTTCCCAATTTATTGAAGGCGGAGATTGCTAAACTATTCTACCGCCTCTCCCGAGGTCAATAGATTTATCTAACGTCGACTAACGCACTCTATCCCTAGGTGAATTATCTCGTCGCTAGGCAAAAAGCATGAGATCTCCTAAAGGCCACGTAGTTCCTATGAGTATATTCCTATCTCACAGAATAAAACGGTCCTCACCAATAGTTCCTCACCAAATCTCCTCTCCCGATTCGAAGTGAATGATTAAATCAATACAACTATTGGCCAGATAATTGCAAGCATTAAACATAATTGGGAAAACTCAATAAAAAGGTAATAAATTGGATAATCTCAATCAATTCGTCAAAATAAAGGTTTCATCAAAACCCTAGATTAGGGCTTTAGCCTGACATACTAAAAACTGACAATACAGAATAAATAAACGAAAGCATAAAATTCAAACGCAGATGAAGCTCGGATTCCTCCGTTCTTCAGCTCCCGCCTTCTGCCCTTGAATTCTTCTGCTTTCCTCCTCTTCTCTGTCTCAAGCTTCAGCTCTCCTAGGTTTAGATTCAATGGTTCCAAGATAATTAAATTAGGGTCTTAAGCCCTATTTATAGCTCAGCATCTCCATAAATCGCGTCCGTATTAGTTGGTTGAAAACTGGCTTCGAAACGGCCCAAAATCCGCGCAGACGTACCAAACCCGCTAAGTGTGCCGCGGCTCACTGAACCTGTGCCGCGGCACATCGCCAAAATCTGAATACCTGGGCGTAATTAAATCCTTCTGTGCCGCGGCTCACATGGGCTGTGCCGCGGCACAGAGTACAGCCTACTCTGCCCTTCGGCTGGTGTCTTCCTTTGCCGCGGCTCAGCTTCCTTGTGCCGCGGCTCATAGTCCAGTTTTGCCGTTTTCGCCCGTTTTGCCTCGTTTAAGCTTCCGGACTTCAATTTCCTGTCAATCATACAAAATTAAGGCATTAAAAGCTCATTTAGATGATTTCACACTCCAAAATACTACAAAATAATGATAAATAAGCGTATAAAAATACGCCTAACAAATACCCCCAAACTTAAGCCTTTGCTTGTCCTCAAGCAAAAAGAATTAAAGTCAATAAAAGAATGTCGTGAATCATCGTGCAACTCATAGTGTTCAACCTAATCAATACTATCCTGCCATTCTCTCTAAATAATACGAGTGTCATAAAAGCGAGCTGCACTCAGAATAGTGATACCGCAAAGTAATCAAGTTCACCCTAATCATTTGTTCATGAAGAAAACTCACCAAAGATTAACAAAACATGAGTCGAATCGACCGTCTATATGAAAGGCTTAAATAGACAATCTAGTTCGTCCTGTTCCACGCCTAAAGGCACAATTTTTCACGAGTCTCCTAACAACTAAACCTCGGACAGTGTCCCCTTATATAAATATGCTCAAGAATTCGATTCGAGTTGACCACTAGGTTAGGATCTCGGGATGTTTCATCGGGATAATCCTAGGGTGGAACTTCCATTCTCATGTATTAGGAAACCGTTTGACGTAAAAGACACTCATGGGGCACATGGATGCTTCTAGTTACTAAGTTCCCGTCTACAGCGGAGAAACAACTCGAATACATAATTTCCGCATGTCCGAATCAAGGTTGCCGTTTGACGCGAGAGTAAACAGCGGGTCACGCGAATGCCCCCGGTTACTAGGCTCCCTATCATTGGCACATGTGAAATATCTAAATCAATAGTCTAATCAGGGTCGTCGTTTTACGCGAGAGTAAACAACGGGTCACGCGAATACCCCCGGTTACTAGACTTCCCTTCATAGAACACATTCTCTCGACTTTTAGGGAAAAACTGACCGACTCTAAACTCAATTTAAGTGCCAACACGACTAAAGAAACAGTACGACTCACTATCCGGAAAATGTAGCCAAACGTATTGATGGGGATTTAAAAACAAGTATGTATCGTCTCTTATCTGCCAAGTCCTCTACAATCACGAAAAATTTCGGACCTCATTGAATACTAAGGTAATGTAAATAATCGACTACAACTCGACTAAAACTCGCCCGCTTCTTCGAGAGAAAGACAGTGTCGTAACATCAAGATCACACATAATAGAAGCACTAAAATTCACGAATAAAGAAAAACTACGGCAAGCAAGGCTATCTAAAAAAAATTTTCGCAAAGAAAGAAAAGTGCAACAAAATATAATGTACAGCAAGAAAATAGAGTACAGCAATGAATGCAGACTGAATGTAAATCCCCCCCCAAACTTAGGACGTACATTGACCTCAATGGACAAAAAATGAAATGCAAGAAAAGTAAAAGGTCAAGTACTCCCCTCCAGTCTGCTCAGGAGCTGGTGCCGGCATCGTCCGGTGAGGAGGGTGGTGTGGCTGGCCGGGCGGGTGCAGTAAATGGCCCATCGGGATGCATGATGTGGGCCGTCCATGCGGCGAGGTGCTCCTGATGATAAGCCTCCCTCGCAGCAAGACGCCTCGCCGCTCGTCGGCTGGTCCGGCGGGCCTGCTCTCTCATCTCGGCTCTGACTGCAGCAACAACACTCTCCCGCGCCGCCCGCTGCTCCTCCCGCATAGTAGCCATCCAGCTCTCTCTCTCCTCAGCTCCTCCCTATGCTCTTCTCTCTGTCTCCTCATATCCTCCCGCAGCCCATCAAACAGCTCCTCCAACCTCGCTCTGTCAGGCTGCGGGCCGGCCTCTCCGTGCGTCAACAAAAGCGGCTCGGGGGATCCCTCATGAGCCTCCTCGAGCAAAAATCCTCGCCCCCGAGCGTGTGCCGGCGCTCCGCCCCACTGCTCAAAGTGCGATATGATGCGGTGGTCGATCGGGGCCTGTGGGGCAAGCATCAGCTCGTCGACTGACCACGTCAGCCCCGACTGCCGGCATAAAGCGCATATGAGGGAGGGGTGCTTCAACCCCGTCTTGCCCCCCCCCCCCCCTGGATACTCTGGAAGATAGATCGGACCAGAATGGGGGCCACATCAAAACGCAGCCCGGAGGTGATAGCAAAAAGTATCCGGGCGCGGGAGAGAAAAACTGTACGGATCTGGGAGGTGGGATCAATGCGGGCACAAATAAAGTAAAGCCAGGCTCGCCCGAGCCGGCTGAGGCGCGAGCTCCTGAAGTGAAAAGTAGATGAGCTCTGTGCTCGATGCTCCCGGGCCGTGCACTGGCCGTGCAATCGTCTCTGGGGCCTCCTTAGTGAGGCCGGTCATCACGCGGTCATAGGCTGTCTCGTCCACCGCCGGAAACCCAAAAAGCCTCCGAATAGCAGTCGGGGAGAAATCAACTGTGACCCCTCGGACGTCGACCTGAGTCCGAGACTCTAGAGATGGCAACGTATGCCCTGCCCGGATGTGCTTCAGCAGAGCGCTGGCATAAAACTCCTGGACGATCGAAATGACTGCTGGCTCAGGAGGTGCGGTAAATCTAGCCCATCCCATCTCGTCAATCATCATGAGCAACTCCCCGTCCTGAGGAGCTGGAGTAAAACCTCTCTCGGGAATAAGTGGACGCGGACGGATCTTTTCGTTGAATATCTTGTGGATCTCGGGGTCCGAAAATTGGTGCCCCTCCGCCTCGGCCCGACCCCGAGAGGTCTCCCCTCGCGTAGGGGATGACTCGGTCCTAGCACGCTTGGTCAACTTCTTCGTGCGCGCCATAATCAGTCCTGAGAAGTACAACACGAGGGTTTATTTACGCAACAATAATAACGATGATATATGCGTGGCTAAAGACATCAAACTAGAAATTCCGACATTAAGACACTAGCGCATACGAGAGAGAAAGATGAATTTGGACTTAAACCTCTCAACTGGATGTACGGGTTGGGCTTGCTGTAAATTGAAAACGTATACGTTGCACGAAACTTCAAAACAATTGCTTTTTCAAAGAAAATTTTCATTTGGGCAATTTATCAGACACCTTGAGGGCGCATGTTTACTTGAAGAATAAACATAGTTCTAGCTCGATTCAGCCCCCAAAAACAGAAATACAATTCAATCATGAACAACTTAACACAATCAACTCATTGATATTCTAATTTAATCAAGAAAATTCGATAAAACCACCCTGTTATTCTCTACACTCACAAAACTATTTGAAGGAGCAATAAACATATTCCACTTATCAAACACATACAAAACTTCCAAATATAAACCATAAGCAAGTAAAGTCGCAAGATCGAAACATACCTTTTTGAAGATTGCAAGAGAAAAATCGCAGGGAGGAATTGAAGGAAAACTTCGGCCGGCCAGACCGGGAGGGAAGAATGAAAGTAGAAAACGTGCACTGAAATGCCGGCCGCTCGCGTGTTATATGCTACCCGCCCTTTCAGTTCGCAAAGTGTGCCGCGGCACATCTAAAGTGAGCCGCGGCACAAGGTCTGATCCCTATGACCTGTGTTCTCGTTCTTTCGTGTGCCGCGGCTCAAATTCCGTATGCCGCGGCTCATAGCTCAAGTGTGCCGCGGATCATGTATGCCGTGCCGCGGCACAAAGTACAGTCGGTGTTGCCATCCCAGGCGATTGATTTGGGACGCGGCTCACAATAACAGTGCCGCGGCTCAAACTCCAGTTTCTCCCCAGGACTTTCCTGCACAGAATTTTGAAAAGAAGACGTTAAAAACGAGAGGAAGAAGCAAATAGAAGCACAAAAATGATGAAACATAAGAATTACGAATACAAGAAAAATAAAGAAATGCAAAAATCTACAACTACGAGCTCGGGTTGCCTCCCGAGAAGCGCTAAGTTTATAGTCTTCAGCCGGACCTATTGAACACGTTAGTTCGCTTTTCGCAAACTCCATTTGGCTTCCGCCCCGTTTATCGAACCGTTTATATTTTGGTTAAAATTATGACCATTGGTCATCAGCGGTTCGATTCTCGGTTCGGTAATCAAATGTTGTTTGCGAAGAGGTTTCGACTTGAAAAACTTCCCAAAACACCCGGTTTCTCCATGACTAATTTTTCTCTTGGCTTTCGGCTCACTCTCCTCCTTCACAAACGAACTCACAACTGCAGCAGATTTTTCTTCATGGTCGAGAAACGCCACTAGTTCTATATCCTTCTTCAAACTTGGGCCATTTAACACAAAATCTGAATTTTCCCAACGACGATTTTTTCGATGCTTTCCTCTTTCACAAACATCCACACCCTCACTTTGTGATCCTTTATCAGCACTTCTGGGACACGGGAACGATTTGAATACTTGAAAAGTAACTTCCTCGTCTTGGACCCTCAGAGTTAGCTCTCCCTTTTCCACGTCTATAAGGGTTCGGCCCGTCGCTAGAAATGGTCGTCCCAAGATGATCGGAATATTGTCATCTTCCTCCATGTCTAGTACGATGAAGTCGGCTGGAAAGATGAACTTGTCAACCTTAACTAATACATCCTCGATCACTCCCCTCGGATACTTTATCGATCGGTCCGCCAATTGTAATGAGACTGTGGTTGGCTTAGCTTCCCCAATATTCAGCTTTTGAAAAATCGATAGAGGCATGAGGTTGATACTTGCACCAAGATCGCATAGTGCCTTATCAAACGAAAGATTCCCCATGGTGCACGGAATGTTGAAGCTTCCCGGATCTTTCAACTTAGGTGGGAGCTTCTTTTGAAGAATAGCACTACACTCCTCTGTCAAGGCGACCGTTTCAAACTCCTCAAGTTTTCTCTTCTTCGATAATATCTCTTTCATGAATTTGACATAGCTCGGCGTCTACTCCAATGCGTCGGCGAACGGAATATTTATGTGAAGCTTTTTGAACACCTCAAGGAACTTAGAAAATTGTTTGTCCGCCCTTCTTTGCTGTAGTCTCTGCGGAAACGGAACGGGGGGAATACATGTCTTTGAGTTATCCGGCTGCACTTCCTTCGACTCCTCTAGCTTTAATTCCATCTCTTCCTCAATCACCTTCTTCTCTTTACCCCGCTCGGGCTGATCTAGCACATCTCTCCCGCTTCTCAAGCTAACTGCGTTTAGACTCTCTCTAGGATTAGTCTCTGTTGTACTCGGCAATGCTCCCTCCGGACGAGCTGTCAACACATTCGCTATTTGGCCCAGCTGGACCTCCAAATTCCGAATGGAAGCAGAATGATTTTGTAGTGTAGCTTCCGTCCGAGTCATAAATTGACTCGTATTTGCCGCCAATTTTGCAAGTGCTTCCTCGAGAGACACTTTAGGAGAGGGAGGGGGCTGCTGTTGATTCTGAGTGAAAGGGGGCTGATGTGCGTTCTGTCCGTTTCTCCATGAAAAGTTGGGGTGATTGCGCCACCCCGGATTATAAGTATTGGAGTACGGGTTATTCGGTCGATTCCCACTTCCTACGAATTGAGCCTGCTCCATCTGATTTTGCTCGAACGGATTTCCAAATTGACAATCCGCACTCGGGTGTGATCCGTTACACCAATTACACGTCTCAATGGTAACGGGGGCTGGTGCGTGCGAAAAGTTCGAGTCAGTGTCAAAGCGGCGACTTGAGCCGACAAGGTGGAAATCGGATCATTGCTCGAAACTTCCATTACCCTCTCGGTGTCAATCTTCTGCCGCCATTGGTAAGCGTTTTCAGCCATATCTTCCAAAAGCACGTGAGCCTCGGCCATAGATTTTCCCATGAATGTCCCACCGGATGCCGCATCGACAAGAGTGCGTGTAGAAGCACTCAAACCACCATAAAACGTATGCAGCTGAAGCCAATCAGGAATGCCGTGATGAGGGCATCTTCGAAGTAATTCTTTATATCGCTCCCACGCCTCGTGGAGCGATTCCATATCGAATCGGGCAAAAGTAGTTATCTCGTTTCTCAACCGCGCCGTCTTAGCTGGTGGGAAAAATTTTGCAAGGAAGGCTTGCACTAACCTCTCCCATGTTGTAATCGACCCCGGCGGTAAGGAATTTAACCAAAACTTTGCTTTATCCCTCAAAGAAAAAGGGAAAAGCCTCAATCGGATGGCATCGTCGGTGACACCATTTGTCTTAAATGTGTCACATATCTCAAGGAACGAAGCAATGTGGGCATTCGGGTCGTCCTTCGGCAGTCCACAGAATGGGCTCGCCTGCACCATCTGAATAATGGCGGGCTTGATCTCAAAATTATTAGCTTGGATGGTGGGACGCCGAATTCCCGAAAAATTTGCGTTGGCTTGCGGCATGGCATAATCCCGAAGAGCGAGTTCCGGTTGAACTTGCCGCACTTGGTTGTCTCCTCCTTGGATTTCAATATTTTCGGCCATCTTGACCGTCGTCTGCAACTCTCTTTTCTCCTTTTTATTCCTTCTTAGCGTGCGCTCGAGCTCGGTGTCCAAAGGTAGTAAGCCTTCGTTACCGAGTCTTCTCATGCACTACACGAAAGGTCCTGAAAGGAAAAACGAATAAACAAAATTAAATACACAAAAAAAAATAAAAATAAAACGTTCAAATTAAGACTGGAAATACTTAAGTCGATATTAGAAAAATTTCAATCCCCGGCAACGGCGCCAAAAACTTGTTGCGATATTTCCTACACGCAAGTGCACGTCATCGTTTACAAGTAATAAAGTGATAAGTAGAGTATCGTTCCCACGAGGATTGAATCTCTAACTACCGACGCCAGATTCCAATTTTATTTGAACAATCGAAGATGGGTTTTGGATTAATAACTAAAAGAATTAATAAAAGACTAAACAGAAAACGATAGCTTGAATAAAAGGAATCAAATGATAAATAAGTCTAGAGTTCTGAATCCACCTTAATTTATCCGAATTTAATCTTGATTATCCGTAATAAATAATTTTCCCAATTTATTGAAGGCGGAGATTGCTAAACTATTCTACCGCCTCTCCCGAGGTCAATAGATTTATCTAACGTCGACTAACGCACTCTATCCCTAGGTGAATTATCTCGTCGCTAGGCAAAAAGCATGAGATCTCCTAAAGGCCACGTAGTTCCTATGAGTATATTCCTATCTCACAGAATAAAACGGTCCTCACCAATAGTTCCTCACCAAATCTCCTCTCCCGATTCGAAGTGAATGATTAAATCAATACAACTATTGGCCAGATAATTGCAAGCATTAAACATAATTGGGAAAACTCAATAAAAAGGTAATAAATTGGATAATCTCAATCAATTCGTCAAAATAAAGGTTTCATCAAAACCCTAGATTAGGGCTTTAGCGACATACTAAAAGCGACAATACAGAATAAATAAACGAAAGCATAACATTCACACGCAGATGAATCTCGGCTTCCTCCGTTCTTCGCCTCCGCCGCCTCTTGAATTCTTCTCGCTTCCTCCTCTTCTCCGTCTCAAGCTTCACTCTCCTAGGTTTAGATTCAATGGTTCCAAGATAATTAAATTAGGGTCTTAAGCCCTATTTATAGCTCAAGATCTCCATAAATCGCGTCCGTATTAGTTGGTTGAAAACGGCTCAAACGGCCCAAAATCCGCGCAGACGTACCAAACCCGCTAAGTGTGCCGCGGCTCATCAACTCGTGCCGCGGCACATCGCCAAAATCTGAATACCTGGGCGTAATTAAATCCTTCTGTGCCGCGGCTCACCTGGGCTGTGCCGCGGCACAGAGTACAGCCTACTCTGCCCTTCGGCTGGTGTCTTCCTTTGCCGCGGCTCACTTCCTTGTGCCGCGGCTCATAGTCCAGTTTTGCCGTTTTCGCCCGTTTTGCCTCGTTTAAGCTTCCGGACTTCAATTTCCTGTCAATCATACAAAATTAAGGCATTAAAAGCTCATTTAGATGATTTCACACTCCAAAATACTACAAAATAATGATAAATAAGCGTATAAAAATACGCCTAACAGACATATCTAAATAAATTCGGATAACTAGCTCGCATATCATATTCTATTTCCACATGGATTCCTCAAACCCCTGGTTTTTGTTAGGCGTATTTTTATACGCTTACTTATCATTATTTAGTATTATTTTGGCGAGTAAAATTGCATAAATGAGCTTTTAATGTCTTATTCTTGTATGATTGACAGGAGATTGTAGTCTGGAAGCTAAAACGGTGCAAAACGGGCAAAAACGGCGAATTTTGGCCGTGGGCCGCGGCACAAGGCAAGTGGGCCGCGGCACAGGA
The DNA here is from genome assembly GCA_033398695.1 of Orobanche coerulescens. Classification (NCBI taxonomy): domain Eukaryota; kingdom Viridiplantae; phylum Streptophyta; class Magnoliopsida; order Lamiales; family Orobanchaceae; genus Orobanche; species Orobanche coerulescens. Next base: position 57,519,937 of record CM065805.1, on the reverse strand, counting down.
AGGCAACCAGCGGGCACCAGAGTAATATGTACTCTATGCCGCGGCACAGTCCAGGTGAGCCGCGGCCCACAAGAAAGTCACAGCGCCCAGTTTTTAACCTGGACGCCATGTGCCGCGGCACAGATTAAGTGAGCCGCGGCACACATGGCGGTTTTGGTGTGCTCCGCGCGGATTTGGGCCGTTTTGAAGCCAGTTCTCGACCTACTCACACGGACGCGATTTGGAGATTGTTGAGAGCTATAAATAAGAGTTTAAGACCCTAATTAATCATCTGGGAGGCTTGGGAAAAGGAGGATCACAGAAGACTATCGCAGACGAAAGAAGCAGAAGACATCAAAGGCGGAGGGCGGAAGCCAGAAGAACGGAGGAATCCGAGCTCTTCATCTGCGTTTGATTTTCATGCTTTTATTTATTAATTCTGTATTTTCATTATTTAACATGTCAGGCTAAAACCCTTGTTCTAGGATTTTGATGAAACCTATGTTTTGACGGATTTGCTTGAGATTATCTATTTAATTCCCTTTTTATTGAGTTTTCCCAATTGTGATTAATGCTTTCAATTATCTGGCCAATAGTTGTATTGTTTTAATCATTCAATTCGAATCGGGAGAGCAGAGTTGGTGAGGAACTATTGGTGAGGACCGTTTTATCTTATGAGATAGGAATATACTCATAGGAACTACGTGGCCTTTTGGAGATTTTATGCTTTTTGCCTATTGACGAATTAATTCACCTAGGGATAGAGTGCGTTATTCGCCTTTAGAAAAATCTATTGACCTCGGGAGAGGCGGTAGAGTATATTAGCAATCTTCGCCTTCAATAAATTGGGAAAATCATTAACTTCAGATAATCGAGAGTAAATTCGGATAAACCAAGGTGGATTCAGAATCCTAGACTTATTCATCATTTGATTCTCTTTCTTCAAGCGACCGTTTATACTGTTTAGCCTTTTATTAATTCTTTTGGTAATTAATTGCAAAACCCAAAGTTCGATTGTTCAAATAAAACTAAAATACATAAAAATCGGTAGTTAGTAATTCAGTCCTCGTGGGAACGATACTCACTCATCACTTTATTACTTGTCAACGATAACGTGCACTTGCGTTAACAAAAATCTGCAACAAGTTTTTGGCGCCGTTGCCGGGGACTGAAATTTTTCCTAATATCGATTTCAGTATTTTTAGTCTTAGTTTGAACGTTTTTATTTACTTATTTTCGTGTATTTAATTTTATTTATTTATTTGTTTTTCCTTTCAGGATTTTTTTGGGTAGTGCATGAGAAAACTCGGTAACAAAGGCCTACTACCTTTGAATACCGAACTCGAGCGCACTCTTAGGAAAAAGAAGAAGGAGAAACGAGAGCTACCGACAACAGTCACTATGGCTGAAAATATCGAAATTCAAGGAGGAGATAACCATGTGCAGCAAGTTCAACCGGCACTGGCTCTTCGAGATTATGCTATGACGCAGATCAACGCGAACTTTTCGAGGATCCGGCATCCAACAATCCAAGCCAACAATTTCGAAATCAAGCCTGCGATCATTCAGATGGTGCAGGCTAGCCAGTTTTGTGGATTGCCGAACGATGACCCCAACGCACATATTGCTTCTTTTCTAGATATTTGTGACACGTTCAAGAACAATGGTGTCACCGACGATGCTATCCGATTACGGCTTTTCCCTTTCTCTTTGAGGGATAAAGCGAAATTTTGGCTGAATTCTTTACCGCCGGGCTCGATCACGACATGGGCAGAATTAGCGCAAGCCTTCCTTGCTAAATTCTTCCCACCTTCGAAGACGGCGAGATTATGAAACGAGATCACCACTTTTGGTCAATACGATATGGAGTCGCTGCACGAGGCGTGGGAGCGATACAAAGATTTGCTAAGGAGATGCCCACATCACGGCCTTCCGGACTGGCTTCAGATTCAGACATTCTACAATGGTTTGAGTGCCTCTACACGCACTCTCGTGGATGCAGCCGCTGGAGGAGCTTTAATGGGAAAAACTATGGCCGAGGCACACGCTTTATTGGAAGCTATGGCCGCTAATGCTTATCAATGGCCATCTGAAAGAGTAACTCCGAAGCGAGTCATGGAAATTTCAAATAATGGTCCAATCTCTACATTGTCAGCCCAAGTCGCAGCATTAACGCAGCAGCTTCAAGCATTTTCGCATGCTCCTTCCCCCGTTACCATTGAGTCTTGCAATTGGTGTAACGGATCTCACCCTAGTGCGGAGTGCCAAGTCGGAAACCCGTTCGAGCAGCCCCAAATTGAACAAGCTCAGTTCGTAGGAAACGGAAACCGGCAAAATAATCCGTACTCCAACACGTATAATCCGGGATGGCGTAATCATTCCAACTTCTCATGGAGAAACGGACAAAACTCGAACCAGCCTCCGTTCACTCAAAACCAACAGCAGCCTCCTCCCGCTCCAAAAGTTTCTCTCGAGGAAGCAATTGCGAAATTGGCAGCGAATACGAGTCAATTCATGACCCGTACTGAAGCAACATTGCAAAATCATTCCGCCTCCATTCGCAACTTGGAAGTCCAACTGGGCCAGATTGCTAATGTGTTGACAGCCCGACCGGAGGGAGCATTGCCAAGTACGACCGAGACAAATCCTAGAGAAAGTATAAATGCGATCAGTTTAAGAAGCGGGAAGGAGGTGTGTGACCAGCCCGAGAGAAGTGAAAAGAAAAGTGAAATTGAGGAGAAGAAAAATTTAGCGACGGAGGAATCACAAGATTGGACACCCTCGATAACGTTTCCGGATAACCCGAAGGCATATGTGCCACCCGTACCATTTCCGCAGAGATTACAGCATAAAAAGGCAGACAAGCAATTCTCTAAGTTCCTCGACGTGTTCAAAAAGCTTCATATTAACATTCCATTTGCCGACGCATTGGAACAAATGCCAAGCTACGTTAAATTCATGAAAGAGATCTTGTCAAAGAAAAGAAAACTCGAGGAGTTTGAGACAGTCGCCTTAACGGAGGAGTGCAGCGCTATTCTTCAGAAGAAGCTTCCACCAAAATTGAAAGATCCGAGAAGTTTCAACATACCGTGCACCATGGGGAATCTCTCCTTTAATAAGGCGTTGTGCGATCTCGGTGCGAGTATTAACCCCATGCCTCTGTCTATTTTCAAGAAGCTGGGAATTGGAGAAGCAAAGCCGACGACAGTCTCCTTGCAATTAGCGGATCGATCTATTAAGTATCCGAGGGGAGTGATTGAGGACGTGTTAGTAAAAGTGGATAAATTTATCTTTCCAGCGGATTTTATTGTTCTCGACATGGAGGAAGATCAAGATATCCCGATTATCTTGGGACGACCATTTTTAGCGACCGGCAGAACTCTTATAGATGTGGAAAAAGGGGAATTAACTCTGCGGGTTCAAGACGAGCATGTTACGTTCCCAGTATTCAAATCCTTTTCATGTCCGGGAGGTGTTGATAAGAGCTCTCAAAGTGAAAGTGTGGAGGCCATTGCGAAAGAAAGACACCAAAAAAATCGTCGGTCGAAAAATTCAGATTCCGTTTCAGATGGTCCAACTTTTAAGAAAGATGTAGAACGAGTCGCATTTCTCAAGCATGTGAACATGCAATCATCGCCATCTGACCAGCCACAATCGAAAAAGTCTGCTGCTGTCATAAGTTCGTTCGTGAAAGAGGAAAATAAGCCGGAAGTCAAACGGACGTCTAGTCATGAGAAAAACGGGTGTTTCGGGAAGTTGTTCTCGTCAAAACCTTTCCGTAACCAACACTGGGTGTCCGAACCGAAAATCGAATCGTTAATGACCGATGGTCAAAATTTTAAAAACCATATGAACGGTTCGATGAATGGGGCGGAGATCAAATGGAGTTTGCAAAAAGCAAACTGATTTTTAATGGGTCCGGCTGAAGACTATAAACTTAGCGCTTCTCGGGAGGCAACCCGAGTTCTTAGTTGTAGATTGTTGCGTTTCAGTATTTTTCTTGCATTTTTGGATATTTATGTTTCATCATTTTTTGCTTTGATTTGCTGCCCACTTCATTCGTGACGTGTTCTTCTAAAAATTCTGTGCAGGAAAAGTCCCAGGGGAGAAATTTATGCTTGAGCCGCGTTACAAGGCTTGTGAGCCGCGGCACACACAAATCAAAAGGGAGAGCTAAACTTTCTGTACTATGTGCCGCGGCACAACATTATTGAGCCGCAGCACACTGGAGTCCTGAGCCGCGGCCCGCTGTTCCTGAGCCGCGACGCACCCATAGCCAAAAACATGAGCCAGGAATCTGTACTATGGGCCGCGGCACATATGTTCTGATCCGCGGCACAATAATATCCCTGAGCTGCGGCACACGAAAGTTGAGCCGCGGCCCACAACAAAACAAACGAGCAGGTAAAAGGGACTATACTTGGTGCCGCGGCTCACTTGAGCTGTGCCGCGGCACACCATGCGGAATTTGAAGAGCCCAGGTATCTTATAACTCTCATTCGGCCGGCCACCCCAGGTAAAAATCTTTCCCTCTCCCTTGCGCGTGCGATCGGCCAACCTTCATCTCCCTTCTTTTTCTTGCAATTTTCTTGCACTTTTCACAATCCAAGCAAGGTAAGTCTAAATTTCTAATCTCAAATTGTTCTATGAATTTAAATGAGAAGTTGTGTTATGCATTTGATGGTTGAATATGTTTATTTCTTCTTTCAAAAGTTCTATGATGGTTAAGTGGAGGATATGATGGTTTTTGGTTGATTTTTTCATGATTATTTTCGATTGTGAATGAGTTGAATGTGTCGTTTGTCATGACGAATGAATCGTGTTTTTGTTCTTGGGGATTTAATCGAGCTATTGCCATATTTGTTCTTCAATTGAACTCAAGCCCTTTAAGTGTTTGATGAAATGTATGAATGAAAAATTTTCTTTGTTAAGTCAATATATTGAATCTATGTGCAACGTATTCGTTCTGGAATTACAGCAACCCCAACCCGTACGTCTAGTTTAAACGTTATGGTTCAATTTCATTTTTCTCTCATGGCTGTGCTATCTCGTTAAATTTCTGATTTACGGCCGGATATCCTTAACCGAGTGATGGTTACTCTCGTTATTGTTTGAGTAAGTAAACTCCGGTGTTTAATTTTTTCAGGACTCGCTATGGCTAGGACTAAAAAGCTGAGCAAGAGGGCCAGGACTCAGTCGTCCCCCACTCGAGGGGAAACTTCTCGTAGTCGCGCCGAGTCGGAGGCGCACCAGTTTTCTGACCCGGAGATCCACAAAATCTTCAACGAGATGATTCGTCCGCGACCTCTGATACCGGAGAGGGGTTTCACTCCAGCCCCCCAAGACGGGGAACTCCTTACCATGATAGACGAGATGGGGTGGGCCCGTTTCGCTGCACCCCCCGAGCCAGCAGTGATCTCGATAGTGCAGGAGTTCTATGCCAGCGCGTTATTGAAGCACATTCGGCAGCGATGTTGCAAAGAATGACACTCGGACTCAGGTCGATGTCCGAGGTATTACGGTGGATTATTCTGTAGCTGCTATTCGGAGGTTATTTGAGCTGCCGATGGTAGATGAGACGGCTTATGACCGAGTTATGGATAGCCTCACGAAGGAGGCTCTGCTCGAGACTCTTACGTAGCCCGACTCCGATTGGGAGCGGCGCGCACCGGGTTTTTCCACTTTCCACTTTAAGAGCTCGCGCCTCAGTCGGCTCGGGCGTGCCTGGCTATATTTTATCTGCGCTCGTATAGACCCCACATCTCAGATCCACACTGTTTTTCTCTCCCGAGCCCGGACACTATATGCTATCACATCCGGGCTGCGATTCGATGTGGCCCCTCTCTTGGTCCGATCTATATTCCAGTGTATTCAGGGAGGGGCCAAGACGGGGTTGAAGCACCCCTCTCTTATCTGCGCTCTGGGCCGGCAGTCAGGGATGACATGGTCGGATGATGAGCCGATGCTTGCTCCCCAGGCCCCAATCGTCCACCGCACCATCTCACATTTTGACCAGTGGGGAGGAGCGCCGGCGCACGCTCGGGGGCGAGGATTTTTACTTGATGAGGCCCACGAGGGGTCCCCGAGCCCCTTCTGCTGACACAGGAGCAGGCAGATGCCAGCCCGTCGCCCGGCAGAGAGAGATTGCAGGCGATGTTCGACGGGCTGAGGGAGGATATGAGGAGAGAGAGAGGATATGAGGAGAGAGAGAGAGGAGATGAGGAGAGAGAGAGAGTATGCTGGCTGCCATGAGAGAGGAGCAGCGGACGGAGAGGGAGAGCCTCATTGCTGCCGTTAGAGATGAGATGCGAGAGCTGGCCCGCCGGGCCAACCGGCGTGAGTCGAGGCGTCTGGCAGCGAGGGACGCCTACCACCAGGAGCACCTTTCCGCATGGACGGCCCACATTTTGCACCCGGACAGGCCATTTATTGCACCTGCTTGGCCAGCCACACCACCCTCCTCGCCGGATGACGCCGGCACCAGCTCGTGAGAGGATTGTAGGGGAGTACTTGACCTTTTACTTTTATTGCATATTATATTCTGTCTATTGAGGTCAATGTACGTCCTAAGTTTGGTGAGGGATTTACTTTCTGTTGCTACATTTACTATTGTACTTATTTCGTCGCACTTTTTGTTATTTTTAGTTATCTTTTTGTCGATAGCCTTGCTTGTCATGATTTTACTCTTATTCGTGAATTTTTCGTGCTTCTATTTGTGTAATACTGATGTTACGACACTGTTTTTCTCTCTAAAGAAACGGTCGAGTTTTAGTCGGGTTGTAGTCAGTGATTTCTGTTTCTGCTAAGTCTTCATTTAGGTCCGAAATTTTTTCTCGTGATTGTAGAGGTCTTGGCGGATAAGAGAGGATACCTACGTGTTTTAAAATCACAGTCGATGCGTTTGGTTACATTTTTCGGTTAGCTAGTCGTCCAGTTACATAAGTCGTGTTGGCACTTAGATTGAGTTTAGAGTCGGTCAGTTTTTCCCAAAAGTGGAGATATTTTTGTTCTATGATGGGAAGTCTAGTAATCGGGGGTATTCACGTGACCCGTTGTTTACTCTCGCGTAAAACGACGACCCTGATTAGACTAGTGATTTAGAAATTTCACATGTGCCGATGATAGGGAGCCTAGTAACCGGGGGTACTCGCGTGACCCGTTGTTTACTCTCGCATAAAACAGCGACCTTGATTCGGACATGCGGGAATAGCTATTAGAGTTGTTTCTCCGCTGTGGAGGGGAACTTAGTAACTAGAAGCATCCATGTGCCCCATGAGTGTCTTTTACGTCAAACGGTTTCCCAATACATGAGAATGGAAGTTTTACCCTAGGATTATCCCGATGAAACATCCCGAGATCCGAACCTAGTGGTCAACTCAAATCAATTTCTTGAGCATATATATAAGGGAATACTGTCCGAGGGTTATTTTTTTATGAAACTCGTGAAAATTTTGCCATTAGACTGTGGAATGGGGCGAATTAGCTCGTTTATTTTAACCTTTCATATTGACAGTCGATTAGATTCACGTTTGTTAATCTTTGAGTTGGATTTTCTTCATGAACGAGTGATTAGGACTGAACTTGGTTACTTTGTGGAATCAGTGTTCTGAGTGTAGCTCGCTATAACGATACTCGTATTATTCAGAGAGAATTTCAGGATAGTACTGATTAGGTTGAGCACTATGAGTTGCACGATTATTCACGATATTCTTTTGTTGAAATTAATTCTTTTTGCTTGAGGGCAAGCAAAGGCTCAAGTTTGGGGGTATTTGTTAGGCGTATTTTTATACGCTTATTTATCATTATTTAGTATTATTTTGGCGAGTAAAATTGCATAAATGAGCTTTTAATGTCTTATTCTTGTATGATTGACAGGAGATTGTAGTCTGGAAGCTAAAATGAGGCAAAACGGGCGAAAACGGCGAATTTTGGCCGTGGGCCGCGGCACAAGGCAAGTGGGCCGCGGCACAGGAAGGCAACCAATGGCACCGAGTAATATGTACTGGCCGCGGCACGCCCTGTGAGCCGCGGCCCGAAGAAAGTCACAAAGACCCGATTTTAACACGACGCCATGTGCCGCGGCACAGATTAAGTGAGCCGCGGCACACAGGGCGGTTTTGGTGTGCTCCGCGCGGATTTGGGCCGTTTTGAAGCCAGTTCTCGACCTACTCACCCGGACGCGATTTGGAGACTGTTGAGAGCTATAAATAAGGGTTTAAGACCCTAATTAATCATCTGGGAGGCTTGGGAAAAGGAGGATCACAGAAGACTATCGCAGACGAAAGAAGCAGAAGACATCAAAGGCGGAGGGCGGAAGCCAGAAGAACAGAGGAATCCGAGCTCTTCATCTGCGTTTGATTTTCATGCTTTTATTTATTAATTCTGTATTTTCATTATTTAACATGTCAGGCTAAAACCCTTGTTCTAGGATTTTGATGAAACCTATGTTTTGACGGATTTGCTTGAGATTATCTATTTAATTCCCTTTTTGTTGAGTTTTCCCAATCGTGTTTAATGCTTTCAATTATCTGGCCAATAGTTGTATTGTTTTAATCATTCAATTCGAATTGGGAGAGGAGAGTTGGTGAGGAACTATTGGTGAGGACCGTTTTATCTTATGAGATAGGAATATACTCATAGGAACTACGTGGCCTTTTGGAGATTTTATGCTTTTTGCCTATTGACGAATTAATTCACCTAGGGATAGAGTGCGTTATTCACCTTTAGAAAAATCTATTGACTTCGGGAGAGGCGGTAGAGTATATTAGCAATCTTCGCCTTCAATAAATTGGGAAAATCATTAACTTCAGATAATCGAGAGTAAATTCGGATAAACCAAGGTGGATTCAGAATCCTAGACTTATTCATCATTTGATTCTCTTTCTTCAAGTGATCGTTTATACTCTTTAGCCTTTTATTAATTCTTTTAGTAATTAATTGCAAAACCTAAAGTTCGATTGTTCAAATAAAGCTAGAATACATAAAAATCGGTAGTTAGTAATTCAGTCCTCGTGGGAATGATACTCACTCATCACTTTATTACTTGTCAACGATAACGTGCACTTGCGTTAACGAAAATCTGCAACAGTTTTCTCTAAAATTTTTGTCTAATGGGATGTCCTTGTTTTGCAATCGCTTGACTTCCTGTTGTAGGATCTCAATTGGCTCTTCTTCATATCTTAGATCAAATTTCACTTCTATTTTCTTATTCTTAAAGATGTGTGAACGGTCAGGGACGTTCTTTCTCAACTGAGATACCGAGAAAATGTAATGAATTTGATACATTTCCTGAGGTTGGTCTAACTTGTAGGCGACACCACCAACTCTTTTTGATATGGTAAATCGTGTGACATACCTAAGATCAAGCTTTTCCTTTTTCCCAAAATGCATAACACCTTTTATAGGCGATATTTTCACGAACATATGATCGCCAACATCAAATTCCAAGGGTCCTCGACCTTTCTAAGAATATCTTTTTTGGAGGTTTTATGCCATTTGCATTTGGTTTTGAAATGTAATAATTCCTTGAGCCATTTGTCGAACCAACTCTGGACCCAATTGCTTTTGTTCACCTACTTCATTCCAATGTACTGGTGAAGGACATCTTCTGCCATATAAAGCTTCATATGGTGATTGATAGTTGTTATTGTATGAGAATTCTATTAATGGCAGGTATTTACTCCACTGTCCGTGGAAATCCAGCATGCGAACTCGCATCACATCTTTTAGTATCTGAATAGTACGTGCTGATTAACCATCTGTTTGCAGATGGTAAGTTGCACTGAAAAATAATATCATCCCAAGAATTCGTTGTAAACTTTTCCAAAATTTTGAGACGAATCCAAGGTCCCTATTTGAAAAAATGGAGACTGATATTTCATGTAGTCTGATAATTTCTTGCAAATATAGCTAGGCAAAGCGGTCCACCATGTGAATAGACGTAACTGGTAGAAATGTGCTGATAGAGTTAACCTATCAATTATAACCCAAAATGGCATTCTGCCCCTTGCTTGTTATCGGGAGTCGCATTACAAAGTATACATCCAGTCATTGGAAAAGGTTGCATAGTGCCAGCGGGTCGCTGTGATGTTGAAAAAAAATCTTTTAAAATGTTATGCGGAAATGAGTTACTCAACAAGTTCGGGATGAACTCCTCAAAATCTTTATCAACTCCCATGAGCACTTCGACATAGATAAGTGCCGAAGAAGCTGGAAAGCCAGTAGACCAATCACTTTACATGAAGCTTATAGGCTCACTCCTCTACCTAATAGCCAGCAGGCCCGATATCCAGTTTGCCTTCACCCGTTGGCAAGTTAAACAATTTACCACAAATTGGGCGATATCTTTCTTCATGCTTGGCCACCAATAATGTGTCATGAAATCTCTGTATATTTTAGTAGATCCTGGATGCACAAATATATAGTAAAGTGCGCATCTGCCATAATATCTTCATGAATAGCCCCTTTATCGGGCACATATAGTCATCCTTTGACTTGAATCATCCAATCAGATTTGATACTAAAGTACAGAATCAATTTTATTGCCGTGGATTATTTTAAGTTTGTTAGATACTCATTTGTGTTGTCCTTGATAAATGTGACCAATGACAGTAGGTTGAAGTGTAAGTGATGCCATTCTCATTTACACTTGTGCTTGAGGAACAATCTCGATGTTCAGTCCTATTATTCAGCTAATTTGTGATCTTGGATCGCTTTTCTACTCAATGCATCCGCCACTACATTGGCCTTCCCTGGGTGGTACGAGATCGTGTAATCATAGTCATTTAACATATCCATCTAAGGTCATTCTCTTATATTTAGCTCTTTCTGTGTTAATTTGTATTTGAGGCTTTTATGGTATGTAGAGATTTTGCATTGCTCTACATACAAATAATGACTCCAAATCTTCAATGCATATACTATGGCTGCCAGTTCTAAGTCATGGGTTGGATAGTTCTTTTCATGCTCCTTTATTTGTCTAGAGTCATATGTAATCACCTTACCATGTTGCATCAGCACACACCCTAAGCTATTCCTTGAAGAGTCATTGCACATTACAAAGCCTCCTGATCCAGTAGGGAGCGATAATACTAATGCAGTTGTTTAACTACTTCTATAACTCTTGAAAGCTCTTCTCACAATCATATAACCACTTGGCTTCCACATTTTCTCGTAAGATTTGTGTTAGTGGCATTGGAATCTATGAAAAGCCTTTAATATATAGACGGTAGTAACCTACCGAGCCCAAGAAACTGTGCACTTCTGAAGATGTGTTGTTAATTGCTTCCACTTTACAAGGATCATTGATATGCCATCTTTGGATATCACTTACCCCAAGAATACTACCCGATCAAAACTCACATTTTTTGAACTTAGCAATAGCTGTTTTACCCTTAAAATCTCCAAACACCATCCGAAAATGAGTAGGGTGATCCTCATTATTCTTAGAGTATATAAGAATATTGTCGATAAACATAATAACAAATTTGTGGAGATCTTCATAAAGTCCATGAATGCTGTTGGAGCATTCCCAAACAACATCACAATATACTTGAAATGTTTATATATTATGTTAAATACAATCTTCGCAAGGTCCTTTTCTTTAATCATCACTGGTGATAACCAGAATGTATATCAATCTTCAAGAAAACTGTTGCACCTTGAAGTTGATTGAATAAATCATCTATTTAGGGAAGTGGATATTTCGTCATAATTGTATCTTTCTTAAGTTCTCTGTAGTCAATAAGAGCCTCAAGGATCCATCCTTCTTTCTAACGAACAATACAAGTGCACCCCAAGGTGAAACGCTAGGTCGAATAAAACCTTTATCGAAAATTTCTTGAATTTGGATCTTTAATTCGGCTAGCTCGACTGGTGACATGCGTATAGAGATTTGGATATTGGATATATCCCTGGTATACATCCCTAGTGAACTCAATATTTCTTGCTGGTGCTAGTCCAACAAGATCACCTATAAATACATCATGATATTCGCAAGTGATAGGTACATCTTTGAGCTCAAGTTTGCGCACCTCTAGACTCCGTATGATAACGAGTTATATAAACTACAATACATATTACTAATAACTCTTCGACAGCCGATATCATCAAGAATCGAATATGTTTATTAATTCGAGCAACTATGAAGGGTTATTCACCCGGTGGCTGAAAAGTCACAGTTTTCTTTCGCTGATCGTTAGAAGCATGGTGTTTAGACAACCAATCCATGCACAGAATGATAACATAATCACACATTAGGGTGAATATCAAATTCTTATGTAATTTCCTATTTAATAGAGAGATAGAACAAGCTTGAAGAACTAAATTTGTTTGGGTTTCTCCAGAAGGAGCAATTACATTATATCCGACTTCAACATAGTTGTTTTATTTACCCTTTTTGCATATCCAAGTGAAGTAAATGAATGTGTAGCTTCGGGGTCAAATAATACATGTGTTGTGGTACCAGGAACATTAAATATACCTTTTCACCACAGAGGGATCCGATTCTGCCTCTTCTAAAGTCATATCAAAGACACGTGCTAGAACTTTCTTCTCGTTAATTGTATTAGGTCTTTTAGGACATATTAGGGAAATTTGACCAATTTGTCCACATGAATAACATCTTCCAGTATCTTCTTGACAAGGCCCTTTATCTGGTCTTCCCTATTTGGTGCATTGTGTTGGCCTATTGTCTAATCCCGATTTAAAATGTTTCTCATATATCCCATGTGGCTAGTTTCCTGTATGTTCTTGACTGGTTGTTTTTGAAACTCTGCTGGCCTTTTTGATGCACCCAGGCCTCTTTCTTATGTTTGTGCTGCTCAGTATTGCCTTCGAATCTCTTGAGATCGAGTGACCCTTTGTTCCACTTGTTTTGCTAGTAATGCCTTCTCAGCTATTTGTCAATATGTAGCCTCGGGAAAGCTAGACATGCAAACATCTCTTTGAATCTATGGCCTTAGACCTTCCTGGAATCTTTCAATCTTCAAATATTATGTACTCACCATATGTTGAGGAAGATGAGATAACTTCTCAAATGTTGTAGATGCATTCTCCAACTGACATTGTGTAACAACCCTAGAATCAAACAGGGAATATTACACGCCGCATACCCTCTCCGTGAGGATCCACCAGGCTAGACATCGAAACAAAACAGTACATTACATACCGACATTATAAAGTACCAAATCAATAGACCAACTTGGTCTTTCATCACTAACATACAAGTAAAAAATACACATTTCATTCTCGATTCATACCCATGCAAGGGTAAAATACACTCACAAACAAAAAGTATGACATCAGAAGAGACCATACACGGACTCCGACTGACTGCATCCAAAACTGGCCTTCTTGTGATTAGTATCATTCACCTTCCATTATCCTTCACGCTGATCCTGTGTTTCGCTCCCAAACCTGCATGTACCTAGATGCAAAACAGACATCCACCCCTGAATACTCGGGGGTTAGCAAAACTCCACTGTTTTGCTAGTACAAGTATAAAGTGCAAATACGAGCCATACATAACACATTCCGAGAATACAACAAAAAACTTCCTGAGATATTTTGTTTAATTAAAAATAGTTCAAGTCTTGAAAGTAGAAACGAAACAAGAAGGCACTTTGAAAACACTTCCAAATCTCGGGAGTTTTGAAAATATTTGTGATTGAAAAGTTCTTAATTCCTTGAAACCCACTTGAGGTCACAACCCTAAAGTTCATTTTCCAAAATGCGAATCCGTTAACAAAACACGGGTCCACGACCCACCCATTTCGATCACCAAACACAGGGTCCACGACCCGATCATCTACTTCAATACCCATTTCGATCACCAAACACAGGGTCCACGACCCGATCATCTACTTCAATACACTTCCAAAGACATATTACACATAATACATTATTCTTATGTCATTTTAGCCAAACACCAAGACTCGATATATAATGTCTCTCGACCCTGAGTACCAAGCATTGTGATACTCTGGACATATCACAATTAATCATCAGTACAAACACTCTGGCAATTCTCGCGACCCGGTCCGGCCCTCAAGCCACCAAGTCCCTCTGTGCCACGTCAAGCAATCCCCAGGTGAGAATGCCCACTCGAAGTAACCCTCGCGACCCGGTCCAGCCGCAAAACCACCAAGTCCCCATGTGACCCCGTCGAGTCAATCCCCGGGTGAGAGTACCTGAGAAAAACCTTACAACTCTCATCAATTCACATTTTCAAAATCACAATCCTCAAGAGTCAATCACAATATATATAGTCGAGGTATTTTGCTAGAATGGCCAAATTATCAGACATATACTCATGACCCAGAGCTAATACAATCAACAAAGAAGCACACCGTCCAAACATCACCAAACGGCACAACCAATATCACACAAGCTCACATATTCACACACATCCGTATGACTCCAAGCACAATCTTAATGAAAGGATTGAACTTTAAATTTACCGACAACATATTCACACATAATGGCATCACCCGAAATAAGGCGATCCTATACTCGACGCTAACACACATAGTCAATTAAGCACATTAATTCCCGAACACGAGAATCATCTTTTAAGAAAACCATGATTGTAAATATATCGATTCTTTTGAGATATGGTTGTAAACATTCATTTGGCAAATATCGTCGATTTCCAACCATTATATTCACAAAACACGTAATGTATGGGCAAGATACTTGTCTCGATAGTCGATACCGGACACTCCGACGAACATGGCTCAACCGGGAAACATGTAAAGTATTAAAATATCACATTGATGAATTTTTATTTCCGTAACCACACAAAGGCCATTACTCTTGTAAAAACGACTTATATAAGGATGTGTGTATATATACATATACGTTGGCACCACTTTCATTCTAGCACCATACGAGGATCAAACAAGCACAGGCCACATAATCACAAATCACCTTTAAACTACACGTCATAACACAAAATCATACAAGGTTGTATAACATAAGACACAATATAGTAGGGAGACTTACATCCACTGGTCGCACGAAAATGATGGCTGCACCTTGATACTAATCACAGTCGACATCATAGACGACGCGTCGCGACACGACTCACTCGAACACAATCCGACAAGCAGGACTCAACAATACACGACTAGAACCAACAGCCTAGGTTTCCGCAACCTGGCTCTGATACCATAAATGTAACACCCCCAGAATCAAATCGGGAATATTACACGCCGCAGACCCTCTCCGTGAGGATCTACCAGGCTAGACATCGAAACAACACAATACATTACATACCGACATGATAAAATACCAAATCAATAAACCAACTTGGTCTTTCATCACTAACATAAAAGTCAAAAATACACATTTCTATCTCGACTCATACCTATGCAAGGGTAAAATACACTCACAAACAAAAAGTACGACAGCAGAAAAGACCATACACGGACTCCGACTGACTGCATCCAAAACTGGCCTTCGTGTGATTAGTATCATTTACCTTCCATCATCCTTCTCGCCGATCCTGTGTTTCGCTCCCAGACCTGCATGTACCTGGATGCAAAACAGACATCCACCCCCAAAAACTCGGGGGTTAGCAAAACTCCACTGTTTTGCTAGTACAAGTATAAAGTTCAAATACGAGCCATACATAACACATTCCTAGAATAAAACAAAAGACTTCCTCATATATTTTGTTTAATTAAAAATAGTTCAAGTCTTGAAAATAGAAACGAAACAAGAAGGCACTTTGAAAACACTTCCTGTAACACCCCCAAGTTATTCAGGGTATATTACAGCGCCGTGAGCCCCGTCGTGGGACCCACAAGGCTAAACATACGCGGAACTATACACTTGACCGATAAGGTCTACATACAATAGAAAGAGAGACGATAAAAATGGTATTCAAAAACCATAACCAATGAAACCATATACATCACTGCACAAATCAATACCTCGGCAACACAGGCCGGAACATCAAGGAAACTGAAATACAATACTCGAGTATTTAAAAATCCATTCCAGTACAACAACCTGAATGGAGGAATCCAAGAAAATAACCGGAGACAAAACACAGTATCACACTTGCCCATCATCTTCATGCCGACCCGGCACCCACCTGTCCGCTCTCCTGGAACCTGAAATACATGAAACGTATTTCCCCCATAAAGGGGTTAGCCGTCGAATAGCTAGTGCAAGTATAACAATATGAAACATAATACTCCTCGACAATAAAGTAAATGTAATCCGTCAATTCATCAATATCCGTCAATTCATCAATTTAAGACTAGTATTCCGGAATGACTAAAATCTCAAGACGTATGTGAATGCCGTAGAAACGGTTCGTTCATATCATACGCCGTTACATGTAGGAATGCCGTCAAAATGGTTCGTTCATTACATGCCAACATTATTTCATATGAATGCCGTAGAAACGGTTCGTTCATATCAACCATGGAATCGCACCAGAGGCTACGAAACCCTCAGAGGACCATAGGCCCGTCCCGAAGTGGCTAGAAATAATCATACCATCAATATTTCATACTTTCAAAGTCGAGAATGTACAATCATAAATGTATACTTGCCTTAATAATCGTTACCGAAGATCCCGAAGAACACGGTTCGACCGGGAGCTTGAACCACGAAGAAGACAACGAACGGAAGGGTTCCGACTTGAGTTCTTTACAAGGATTTCGTCCCTAAGTCATATCAATGATAAATCAACAATCGTACGATGAATAATAATCGTACAACGCACAAAAACCCTCCTCTTAGACCTTTTGTCGGACACCTTCAAGGCGTCGACTAATAACTCAACCGAAACGACGAATCAATACACTCCAACCGTGGAATAACGATGGAAATGATAGAATACACCTAAATCATCATCAATCCATCACTAATCTAAATTACTACGGATTAAAACGATGAAGTCAAACAAAATCCCCAATTTCCAATACAAAATTCGAAGTGTTCTTGAAAAATCTTTCAATAATCCGATGAATACTCCAACAAGTCCATAATCATGCGTATATCACTTCATACCCCATGATTTTAACATCCAAAACATCATTACCCAATACAAAATCGAAATCCAAGATGTTGAAGAAATTACCTCTTGAAGATTCAAGCACTATGATTCGAAGAGCACGCGATAGAACGATGATCCGGGCTTCACAATCGAAAATAGATGAAGGAAGTCACCCACTCAAGTGATAGATGAAGAAACTTCCCTCTCTCAAGCCTTCTCTCCCGTGTGAAGGTGAGAAATGAAAAAGTATCGGTTGAATCGCACAAAAAAACGCAGATATAGGGTAAACTCTCATGTGTGCTGCGGCTCAGTAGAGGTGTGCCGCGGCACAGGCCCAAAATTTGCTCCCAGGGCTCGGCAATGTGCCGCGGCTCAGCCCAGGTGTGCCGCGGCACCGGGTACAGGCGGTTTTGGCCGAATCTAGAAAATGAGAGTGACTTGGCTATTTCGACCATAACTCCCTCGTCTGGACTCCGATTGACTCACCGTTTGAACCATTGGAAATATAACTCGATGCTTTATAATATTGCAAAGATTCAGATTTTTTGGAGTTTCCAAGAATTTACGGTGATTTAACAAAGTCGAACTCATACGTGGAAAAGTCGCTAAAGAACACGGAATTCAACAGAACGATACCGAAACGAACTCGGATGACAAAAAGTGTAGAATTAATCATTCTCGGGATGACGAAACGGTCCCAAGCAAGTTGTCAAAAACGGACTTCCGCCAAAAATAGAAAATTTCCGGGAAACAAAATTACGGGTATTACACTTCCAAATCTCGGGAGTTTTGAAAACATTTGTGATTGAAAAGTTCTTAATTCCTCGAAAACCACTTAAGGTCACAGCCCCAAAGTTCATTTTCCAAAATGCGAATCCGTTAACAAAACATGGGGTCCACGACCCAACCATTCTGATCACCAAACACAGGGTCCACGACCCGATCATCTACTTCAATACACTTGCAAAGACACATTACACATAATACATTATTCTTATGCCATTTTAGCTAAACCCAAAGACTCGATATATAATGTCTCTCGACCCTGAGCACCAAGCATTGTGATACTCTGGACATATCACAATTAATCATCAGTACAAACACTCTGGAAATTCTCGCGAACCGATCCGGCCCTCAAGCCACCAAGTCCCTGTGTTCCCCGTCGACCAATCCCCAGGTGAGAATGCCCACTCGAAGTAACCCTCGCGACCCGTCCCATCCGCTAAGCCACCAGGTCCCTGTGTGACCCCGTCGAGTCAATCCCCGAGTGAGAGTACATGAGAACAACCTTACAACTCTCATCAATTCACATTCCCAAAATCACAATCCTCAAGAGTCAATCACAATATATATAGTCGAGGTATTTTGCTAGAATGGCCAAATTATCTGACACATACTCACGACCCAGAGCTAATACAATCAACAACGAAGCACACCGTATAAACATCACCGAACGGCACAACCAATATCACAAGCTCAGATATTCACACACATCCGTATGACTCCAAGCATAATCTTAACGAAAGGATTGACCTTTAAATTTACCGAAAACATATTCACACATAATGGCATCACCCGAAGTAAGGCGATCCTATACTCGACGCTAACACACATAGTCAATTAAGCACATTAATTCCCAAACATGAGAATCATCTTTTAAGAAAACCATGATTGTAAATATATCGATTCTTTTGAGAAATGGTTGTAAACATTCATTTAGCACATATCATCGATTTCCAACCATTATAATCACAAAACACGTAATGTATGGGCAAGATACTTGCCTCGATAGTCGATACCGGACACTCCGACGAACATGGCTCAACCGGGAAACCTCGAACGCCCACAACTCTCCGGCGAAAATGACGGTAACACAACTGATTGGGAAACGGCGAACGGAAGGATTCCGACTCGAGTTCTTCACAAGAAACCTGACCCTAACATCATGTCATCAATAATCAACGATCGTACGAGGAAGAATAATCATAGAACACTCAAAACCCCCTATAAGAACTTTCACCGGACACTTTCAAGGCGTTGATTAGGAACTCAACAAAACGACGAATATTTGGAATCAAACCATGGAACAACAAGGAAATTGGTAGAATATAACTTAATAATCAACAATCCATCACAAATCTAAGTTATCACGGAGGGCGAAATCAAGCAAAACCCCCAATTTTTCCAAAACTAGGATTTTAGAAAAACTAACCTTGATTCGCTGGATTGAAGGATGTTATGGAGTGATTAATCGATGATATGAGCTCCCAAACTTCGTGGATTAATTGTTTGACATCATGCCTTCAAGCTCTCCAAGGCTCCAGCCGCAGAAGAGAAAAAGAGAAATGGGAAAAATGGATGAAATCGATCGCCGACCATATTTATATCGGTGCGACTAGCGTGCGCTAGTCGCCGAGCTAGCGTGCGCTAACGGGCGGTCATGGTCGAGAATGTTCGCCAGGCCCGCGTTGACCTATCTCGCCGACTGTCCCTGCTCCGTAACCTTCCTGTCCGACCGCGGTAGCGCGCGTTACCTTCTAGCCGTAGCGTGCGCTACGCCTGCCGATTAGCGTGCGCCGTGTCCGACAGTGGCGTGGGCTACCTGCTGTCCGCCCGAAGTCCAGAACCTCTCTGCCCCTGCTGCCTCGGCCGACTAGCGTGCGCAGCCTTCCGACCGTAGCGTGCGCAGCCTTCCGGCCATAGCGTGCGCTGCCTTCCGGAAGTAGAGTGCGCTATGCCTGTTCCTGCCGCACCTATCCGTCCAGTGCCCGCACGCATCCGGCCAGTGCCTGCACCCATCCGGCCAGTGTCCGGCCGCCATGATTCGACGACTTGATTTTCCAAAATCACACGGAACGAACACGACAAAATTCTTGGGGACAACATCATCAATCCGAAATGAAAACAACGGATAACAAATCATCACATACGGTCATAAACACCAAAATCAGTTTTTGAGAAAATAATACCGGCACTCGACAACCGGGAAATATCCGAAAAAACTCCAAAATAACCGGAACAAAAATCGTGGGTATTACATTCTACCCCCCTAAAAATAAGTTCTGTCCCGAAACTTAAAACAAAAGCAACGCGACTCTCGACAACACACCAGGGCTCCATGCAGTATAAAGCTACTACGATCTGATTCCATATACAAGAATGCTTACGAAAAGCAACGAGCATGAATCACCGCGAATGATAAAACCGAGCAGTAAAAAAATCAAATCGCTATTCCAACGCTGAAAGGTATGAAATTCTAGTAACTCAAAGATTGAGAAGATCAAATACGAAGACAATTTCCCAACACTTATGGAAATTACGAAGTGGACCAGATGTTCAATAATCACAATTACGAGATCCAACAATAATGATTGGACAATGACGAACAAATAGTAAGGATCGAACAACAACGATTAACTCTAAAGTTCACACCTCAAATCAAGACATCAATAAACTTGTAGGAACCACGAGGTGTTAGTTTCGAACACGGTTCACAAGAAATCGATCCGAACTTGGAAAGATAACAACGATTCGATCCGAACTTGGAAAGATCACAACAATATACACATCAATTTGGAACAATATGCGAACTCGCTCGAATGACAAGGGTGAGAACAACACAAGGTCAGAAGCATCAACGAATACAATTGAGTCGATACGGTCGAACGAAATTGAAGCGAAAAAATATGGGTATTACATTGCGCCCTACAGAAGCTGGATGAACTCATTAACCTTTTGGGCTCGCAATGCTATTGTGAAGTATTTGTTTCTAAATAGCTCGGTGAAGCACGCCCATGTCATTCGCATAACATATTCTAGAGATGGTATTGTGTCCCACCAATGGCCCGCACTATCATGAAGCATAAATGAGGTACTTAACACCTTTTCATCTTCGGGAGTACGGCTATACTGAAACATACTCTCTATAGTGCGAAGCTAGTCCACTGTCGTGGTTGGATCATTGATTCCCTTAAAAGTAGGGGATTGAGCCGCCTAAATTGTTCGCCAATAATATTTGGTTGTCAATTGAGTAGGGGTAACGATGTTCCCCTAAATCTCATTATTGCATTAGTTGTTTTATTCCTTGGATTGCCTCTCAACCATCTGTGCTAATCTCTGGACTAAAGCATCGCGTGGACCCTCGCGAGATGATCCTTCCCCATGATTCTCCTCTCTGTGTACGTACCATATTATATCGTAGTTAGTCCCTAAGTATCACAAATTCAATACCCAAGATGATTTTGTAAGTAATAATATATAATAATGCAATATAACAAAACAATTTACTGGCGGAGTTGTGCTCAACATGCTCTAGATCGGCGTTTCGACATTCTGCAGGAGATTGAACCGGAATATGATACCGATTGTGGCGATCCTATTGCATCTAACATGACGATATAATAAAAAGACACTAACTCACGACTCTTAGTCAAAATTTATATAATACATCTCTGAACTCAATAAAAATTTCGACATGGTGTCTTCTAAAACTAACACTATCCCAACCTGCTACATGAAACATTAATACATAAAAAAGAGGCAACCCGCCTCATCTGATAACTAGAACAATTAATTCTCCAAAACAAAACGTGAAGTAGAAATTTATTTTGGACACCCCCAATAGTAACATCAACCAACAACACATTATACACAAAACCAACAAACGAGAAGGTAAAACATTCCAACTACACAAACCGACTACAAAAGACCAACTTACTACAGTTGGAAATAGTGCTCTAGGACATCTGATGTGCCTATATTTGTAATTTTCATATTTATATAAAATTATTTGATAACATATATTTCTTGTTCATTATTAAAATATGTGCATATCTTAATATTATAATAAACAAATAATAGTTATTCATGAATAATAAAGATTATTGAAATGTCCCTGGTCCAATCATGTAGAGTAGAGACTCAAGTGATTGATATAATAGTACAAGTTATTGATAATCATTGGATAATTATGCGTATGGTACGGATCAAACTTATGGGTATTGGTTGGAGAACGCAATACTGGACAGACGCACATTGAGATCACTGCATGGAAATATCGTAAATGAACCTCACTATAACAATATCTCAAGAAATCCCTGAACCTGAGATTATCATAGAGTCAACCATGATAACTACTATGCTTTGACGTAATCCAACGTCATCTGAAATATGGTGATCATAAAGATTAGAGATCGGTATTAGTGAGAGTTATGTATGTTGGAATATCCTATTCCACATAACCATAAATTAGTTTTGATGATGGCTTGACGATGAGCTAATAATGAGTTGATGATGTTGTCGATCAAAGAAAACAACAATGGAACGAAGCAAAACAACAAAGAAGTCGAAGACGCTTGAATCGATCAGAAAAGCAAAGAAGTGAGTTTTAATGAAGATAACGTACATAATATAAAAGGTATAACGTACGTAATGAGAAGTCACCTGAAGGCATACGAGTTCAAGCTGACATGTTTAACGTACGCAACATAACAAGTATAACGTACGTAAGGAGGCCAGCTTAATGTACGTAAGCTTACATGCTTAACGTATGTAATGGTTTGAATACGAATTTAAACAAGGAACCATTGAAGATGACGTCATGGAGTAGGTCAGCATGCAACGGATATTTTGATTGAAGTTAACGTACGTAATGTAATACCCGAGATTTCTGATATGTTTTTGGAACTTGTGATATTGTAATTATTGTACTTTTGTCTGAGTATTATTCTCCGTATTTCATAATCCGATGTTGTCGAGCGTATGATTTCATGATTGTGATGTAAGAATTTTAATTCTACGCATGTAGCGCACGCTATCGGCTATGTGTAGCGTACGCTAACATGGATCCATAGCGCACGCTACAAAGGAACATTAGTGCACGCTATGCGTGGTCAATTTGATTGAGACGTGTGGTAGGTGAGATCAGGCCGGGGATCTTGGTCGGATTGTGTCGGGATGAACCTGGACGGATTTCGGGAAAAGCCAAGTCAACGCCTTAGCGCACGCTACAGGTATGTGCATAGCGCACGCTAAGTCTTGAGTCTGATGAAGTCGGTAGCCGTTAGCGCACGCTCTGGCGAGGACTAGCGCGCGCTAATAACCATTTCCTATAAATAGGACAACATCCTTTTCGTATTTTCAGTCCTTTCTTTTCCCACATCCGAATTCTTATACTTAGAGTATAACTTCCTACATCCTAAACACTTCATATCAGCATCCTAGCTTGTATTGAAGGTTGTAGATCATTGAGGATTGGTGTTCGAGCCTTCAACGTTGGATTGCTTCGATTTTCTCCTTGTTCTTCACTACTTTGAGGTAGGTGATTCTTCACCAATATTAGTAGTGTTCTAAAGGACGTTTGATCATGTTTGAATAGTCAGTTATTTCGTTCAAAATCGATCATCATGTGTTAGAAGGATATTTTCGACGTTTCGGCACTTATTCATCGTATGAACCTTTGAAACTTTTTAGTTTATGGACTCCTAAGCATTTTCAAACCGATTTGTGATCAGTATATGGAGATTTTCAAGTTCTTATGCGTTTATATGGAAGGATCATACGTTTTGAGACTTATAACGGATTGAACTCAGGATATCCCTTGAAGATCTTGATGAACTATGGTGTTGTGATGATTATACTTATCTTTGTATCTCATAGTCATTTAGTACGGAAAGAACTTTCACAAACCTTATTAGCATGATATGCTCGGGGATGACTTGTTTTATCACCATAGAATTCATGAGTTCATCACCGTTAAGATCCAGTTTTCTACCGGTAGTAATCTGCCATGCACGGTTAGCGCACGCTAACATACGTAGGTTAACGTACGCTATCGGGGATAAGTTAACGCACGCTACGTTTAGTACGTAACGTACGTTATGATATCAGCCGAGTCAGTCGGCTGATCGAAGAAAGCTGTCGACTATGGCTAGCGTCGCTAGGCTTAGACGATAGCGTACGCTAACGAGCGAGCTTAGCGCACGCTACGTGAAATACGTAGCGTCGCTAAGTGGTTCAGCGATCGCATATTTTGAGCTTTTGGGCCGTAGACCAAATTGTTAGGCGATCGTTCGGCTTGAGATGATTTGTATATCATTTCTTTTGTTAAGGTTCGAGCTTGCTATGTTGATCGAAGGAGGCAGCCTTCGAGTGTGTTGAGATCATTGAAGTGTTTCGTTCTTGCCATCTTCGAGGCAAGTATCGTAATGTGTTAAAATTGATATTTTGAGCATGTTTGTGGTTTATTCATGTTGTTGAACATGGAAATTAATTTGTTGGATTGTCATGATATTCGTTATCTAGTATTTGTATGTTCATGTTGATGAACATAATGATTTGGCATATGTGTATGCAGGAGTTGTATTTGTATACGTTGTACGATCTATGCTGAGGGCGCTGGATCGGATGTCCACCTCGTGTTGGTCCGACGGGATCATCTTGGGATCTAGGCTGAGGGCGCTGGATCATTGGACGGGTTATTTCCACCTCGTGTTGGTCCGACGGGATCATCTTGGGATCTATGCTGAGGGCGCTGGATCATTGGAATACCCTTGCTGTGTTAATGGAATCTTGTGGATTCGCATTGTCGGATTCCGGTAGCGGAAGTCCGTGTGGTGTATCTTGTCATGTATTGTTGATGCATATTCGAATTGTTTAAAATGATACTTGTACTAGCATCGTTTTGCTAACCCCTTCGGGGGTGGACATTTGTTTTGATGTTCAGGTAGCCGAGGAGCAGGAAAGCGACCACGATGCAAGCGTGGACGGCGAAGGGGTTGATGATGTTTGTTGTTGTTGGTGATTTGTTTTCTTGTTTTGATTTCGATTCGAGTACGCGTGTCGTATTAATATCATTTCGATATGGTTGTATTAATTACTCGTTGAACCAGTTAAATGGTTTTGTAAACTTGAATTTCCGCAGTATTGATGTCTTATATTTACATTTCTTTTAAATCAGCCTTGTAAATCCTAACTTAAAGGGTTTACGGCGTAATTATTCGAATATCTCGGGGTGTTACGAATATGGTATCGGAGCTAAGATTTATGGATATCTTGGCGGTCGGGTTTTAAGTTGGGTGCATTTACGTTATTGATTTACGAGTTGTTCGTAACATCACATTCACCAAAAGTCGTCATGTGGACCGTGGTTGTAAGTCTCTAATCTCTTATACTACCGTTTTACTTAATTCTTGTTTTATGAGTATTGACGGGCTTTATTTCGTAAACTTTGTCACGGATATTGAGGAATTATGTTTACGGTATGTTGAGAGGAGGACGTGGGCCTTGACGCAGTCGTGGGCGCGACGGGGTAACATGAGACAGGAGGATTCCGCAACTACCCGGAATTATCGGCTAGTCGAACCGATTCCCATTACGGAGGCGGCAAGAAGTCGGCAAATGACGACGCAAATCCTAACATGCGGGAGTGCTTCAACGAGTGGTGGCGCGAGATAAACCGATTCGCCCGGGTAGTCGACCGCATGCATACGGCGATGGGACAGCAGCACCACGAGGATAACCGGGGAGACAGATGGCTTGCTGAGGTGGTCAAATTGCACCCGCCAAAATTTGACGGATCTGCTGAGGCAATTACTTGGGATCACTGGCTCAAGGAGTTAGAGAAGATATTCGCGGGTCTTAACTGTCCCGAGGACCGGAAGGTTCCCATTGCCCAGTATTTTCTGATTGGGGAGGCCTTTGATTGGTGGGAAGCTATTCGACCCGAGAATCATAATGCGGATTGGACGGAATTCAAATTAATGATGGAAGCACAATATTGTCCTCGTCCAGTTAGAGAGGCAAAGATCCGGGAGTTTTTCTCACCACGAGTTGAAGCATCTGTGATGATGTAATCAAAACTTTTAATCATCGGTGACTTGTGTGCGACACTTGGTGAAACGGAGCGAAAAGCTTTTTCATTTCGATATGCGGATGAAGCCGGAGATTCAGCAGTACATGTCCGGGTTCGAGTGTACTACGTTGCGACAGTATCAAGACAAAGCGCTGGCCTACGACATGAAAGAGGCGGCGGTGGAGAAATCAGTGGAGGCAAAAAAGCAGAAGGTGACCGGCCAACTTTTCAGAAAACAAGAGTGGTGGGCCCCGCAAGGGCCAGTCTTCCTTTTATTCGGCTAGGAAACCTCCACATCCTTCCAGATGTGGAAAGAAGTTCCGGACTACATCAGCAGTTCCAGACGCATCAAAGAAATGCTACAATTGTGGTCGAACAGGGCATATTCGATGTGACTGCCCCGCATCTTCTGTGATTTGCTACGATTATGGACAAGAAGGACACCGTGCGGCTTTCTGTGGAGTTGCTACTAGGTCTTTTGGTACTCGCACTCCAGAGCCAGTTCCGAAGGAGATAAGTGTGAACCACACACAACATAGTGGATTTCCGCAGCAGAACATTGGGAAGAGAGAGACATCGAGTGCTGGGTCCGTTCCTCCACGCACATGCGAGATGAGGAAATCGGCGATCGTAACACCTTTGTTGCATCAGGTACGATTCAGATCCTTTTGCAACCAGTTAGTGTTTTATTCGATCCCGGAGCTACACATTCTTTTGTATCCTTAAACTGTGTAAATCGTTTAAAAATCTAGTGCTTATTTGATTGTGAACCGTATGTTGTGGGTTTGCCGAGTGGAGAGAGAATTGTGGGAACCCTAGAGGCTAGAGATTTCCCAGTGTCTATAGGAGGGAGAGATTGGCCATCGAATCTTATTGTAGTTGACATCTACGGTGACGATTTAATTCTCGGAGACGATTGGCTCAACCGTTATGGAGCTATTCTGAATTACCGAGAGAGAGTCATTTCTATCATTGCTGATGACGGATCTGAACACTTATTTCGAGGTTGGAGACTGGGAAGCTCGGGAAAATTGTTCAAAGCAATGAAAGCCGTGAAATTACTGAAGCAAGGATGTCATGGACTTTGGTGTTATGCCATGAGGAAAGAGGAAGGAGTAGAGCTCTCGTCTATTTCAGTTGTGAATGAGTTCTCAAATGTATTTCCTAACGAACTACTTGGGTTACCTCCGCAGAGATAAGTGGAATTCACTATCGAATTAGAGCCTGGAGCAGCTCCTATTTCCAGAGCACCATACCGCATGGCGCCAACCGAGATGTATGAACTCAAGAAGCAACTGGAGGAATTGTTACAGAAGGGCTATATTCAACCTAGCGTTTCTCCTTGGGGAGCGCCCGTTCTCTTTGTCCAGAAGAAAGACGGATCGCTCCGACTGTGTATTGATTACAGGAAGCTCAATAAGATAACGATCAAGAATAAGTATCCTATACCTAGGATCGACGACTTGTTTGATCAACTGCAAGGGGAAAGGGTATTCTCGAAGATTGACTTGCGATCAGGATACCATCAGTTGAGGATTAAGGAATCGGATATACCAAAGTCTGCTTTCAGGTCCCGGTACGGGCATTATGAATTCGTAGTGATGCCGTTTGGGCTTACCAATGCTCCTGCGGTATTCATGCAATTCATGAATTGGGTATTCTTGGAATACTTGGATAAATTTGTGGTCGTCTTCATTGATGACATCTTGATATATTCGAAGGACGCAGAGGAGCATGCCGAACATTTGCGTGTGGTTTTGAGCACCTTGAGGAAGGAACAGCTGTATGCAAAGCTTTCAAAATGCGAGTTATGGCTCAGGGTGGTAACTTTCCTTGGGCATGTGATATCATCCGACGGAGTTCAGGTGGACCCAAAGAAAGTCGAAGCAATCTTGGAATGGGAAGCCCCTGATAACGTGAAAGAAGTCCGGAGTTTCTTAGGACTTGCTGGATATTATCGCCGCTTTGTAGAGGGATTTTCCAAAATTGCTCGTCCGCTCACTCAGCTATTACAGAAAACTCAAAAGTTCAAGTGGGATGAGAAATGCCAGGCTGGTTTTGATGAACTTAAGAAGAGACTGACGACAGCACCTATATTAGCATTACCAGATGGAACTGATGGATAAATGGTGTCTGACGCTTCAAATTAAGTGCAGGATGTGTGTTGATGCAAAGAGATAAGGTGATTGCCTATGCTTCTCGCGATTGAAACCATACGAGGTTAATTACCCGACTCATGATCTGGAGCTAGCAGCTGTAGTCTTTGCTTTGAAAATTTGGAGACATTATTTGTACGGCACTCATTGTCAGATCTTTACCGATCATAAGAGCCTCAAGTACATTTTCAGTCAGAAAGAATTAAACATGAGGCAGAGAAGGTGGCTGGAATTGATCAAGGATTACGACTTGGAGATTCTCTATCATCCGGGGAAAGCAAACGTAGTAGCCGATGCATTGAGCCGTAAACCTGTTTCTCTTCGAGTGTTGGAAGCACTTACATCCGAAACCAGTATTTAACGGGAACTGATCCGCGAGGAGATTGAAGTATGGGCACCAGGAATCCAAGGGCAACTTTATGTGATGGAACTGACTTCATCACTAGTCGAGGAGATCAAGTCTAAACAGTTGAACGATTCTTTGATCCTTCGATTATGTGACGAAGTAAAGAAAGGAAAAGCCCCAGGATTCGTGATACAAGACGATGGAGTTCTGAGATTTCAGATTCGACTTTGCGTTCCCGATGATGATGATTTGAGACGGACTATTCTGAAGGAAGCTCACAGTGCGCCCTATTCCATTCACCCGGGCAGCAGTAAGATGTATAAGGATTTAAAACAAAACTTCTGGTGGGGGAATATGAAGAAGGACGTAGCAGAGTACGTTTTGAGGTGTTTGACTTGTCAGCAAGTTAAGATTGAACATCAGCGACCCGCCGGAATGTTAAAGCCGCTTCCGATCCCTGAATGGAAGTGGGAGGACATCTCGACGGATTTCATCACCAGTATGCCAAGGACTAGAACGGGAATGAACATGATTTGGATTGTAGTTGATCGACTAACCAATTCGGCTCATTTCCTAGGGATTAAAGATACATGGGGACCCGAGAGATTGGCGCGAGTATTTATTGCGGAGATAGTCAGATTGCATGGGACGCCGAAGACCATTATTTCGGATCGAGATGGTCGTTTCGTGTCGCACTTCTGGAAAGCAGTTCACAGGGCTCTGGGGATTGAGCTCAACTTTAGCACGGCTTATCATCCCCAAACGGATGGTCAGTCCGAAAGGACTATACAGACAGTAGAGGACATGCTTAGAGCATGTGCTTTTGATTGGTCAACTGATTGGGAAGTTCATTTGCCATTGATTGAATTAACTTACAATAATAGTTGGCATGCTTCTATTAAGATGGCACCATTTGAAGATTTGTACGAGAGAAGATGCCGATCACCCCTGTGTTGGGATGATTCTTCGGATTTGATCGGGACGGAACCGGAATTGATAATTCAGACTCAAGAGAAGATAACTTTGATTCGAGAAAGATTGTTGACTGCCCAGAGTCGATAGAAGTCTTATGCAGACGTACGTCGTCGCCCTCTAGAGTTCGACGCTGGAGACCATGTACTATTGAAGGTGTCTCCTACACGAGGTATTTTCCATTTTGGGAGGAGAGGCAAGCTTAGTCCTAGATATATCAGACCATTCGAGATCCTCGAGAGGGTTGGAGATTTAGCATACAGGTTGGCCTTACCGCCATCGCTGAGTCACGTTCACAATGTGTTTCACGTATCCCAATTGCGGAAGTATGTACCGGACCCCAGTCACGTCATTGAATTCGACGAGATCGAGATAGCTAATGATGGCACCTTCGAAGAGAGACCAATCAAGATACTTGAGAGTCGGATCAAACAATTGAGGAATAAACCAATACACTTGGTTAAAGTACAATGGTCGCGACACGGAGTTGAAGAGGCCACTTGGGTAACGGAGGACAGTTTGAAGACTAGATATCCGGAGTTGTTTTCATCTTAAGTTTCGGGACGAAACTTCTTTTTAGGGAGGAAGGATGTAATACCCGAGATTTCTGATATGTTTTTGGAACTTGTGATATTGTAATTATTGTACTTTTGTCTGAGTATTATTCTCCGTATTTCATAATCCGATGTTGTCGAGCGTATGATTTCATGATTGTGATTTAAGAATATTAATTCTGCGCATGTAGCGCACGCTATCGGCTATGTGTAGCGTACGCTAACATGGATCCATAGCGCACGCTACAAAAGAACAGTAGCGCACGCTATGCGTGGTCAATTTGATTGAGACGTGTGGTAGGTGAGATCAGGCCGGGGATCTTGGTCGGATTGTGTCGGGATGAACCTGGACGGCTTTCGGGAAAAGCCAAGTAAACGCCTTAGCGCACGCTACATGTATGTGCATAGCGCACGCTAAGTGCTGAGTACAGTGAAGTCAGTAGCCGTTAGCACACGATACGAGCAGGGACTAGCGCGCGCTAATAACCATTTCCTATAAATAGGACAACATCCTTTTCGTATTTTCAGTCCTTTCTTTTCCCACATCCGAATTCTTATACTTAGAGTATAACTTCCTACATCCTAAACACTTCATATCAGCATACTAGCTTGTATTGAAGATTGTAGATCATTGAGGATTGGTGTTCGAGCCTTCGACATTAGATTGCTTTGATTTTCTCCTTGTTCTTCACTACTTTGAGGTAGGTGATTCTTCACCAATATTAGTAGTGTTCTAAAGGACGTTTGATCATGTTTTAATAGTCAGTTATTTCGTTCAAAATCGATCATCATGTGTTAGAAGGATATTTTCGATGTTTCGGCACTTATTCATCGTATGAACCTTTGAACCTTTTTAGTTTATGGACTCCTAAGCATTTTCAAACCGATTTGTGATCAGTATATGGAGATTTTCAAGTTCTTATGCGTTTATATAGAAGGATCATACGTTTTGAGACTTATAACGGATTGAACTCAGGATATCCCTTGAAGATCTAGATGAACTATGGTGTTGTGATGATTATACGTATCTTTGTATCTCATAGTCATATAGTACGGAATGAACTTTCACAAACCTTATTAGCATGATATGCTCGGGGATGACTTATTTTATCACCATAGAATTCATGAGTTCATCACCGTTAAGATCCAGTTTTCTACCGGTAGTAATCTGCCATGCACGGTTAGCGCACGCTAACATACGTAAGTTAACGTGCGCTATCGGGGATAAGTTAACGCACGCTACGTTTAGTACGTAACGTACGTTATGATATCAGCCGAGTCAGTCGGCTGATCAGAGAGAACTGTCAGCCTATGGCTAGCGTACGCTAGGCTTAGACGATAGCGTACGCTAACAGGCAGGCTTAGCGCACGCTACGTAGAGTACGTAGCGTACGCTAAGTGGTTCAGGCAGACTGCATATTTTGAGCTTTTGGGCCGTAGACCAAATTGTTAGGCGATCGTTCGACTTGAGATGATTTGTATATCATTTCTTTTGTTAAGGTTCGAGCTTGCTACGTTGATCAAATGAGGCAGCCTTCGAGTGTGTTGAGATCATTGAAGTGTTTCGTTCTTGCCATCTTCGAGGCAAGTATCGTAATGTGTTAAAATTGATATTTTGAGCATGTTTGTGGTTTATTCATGTTGTTGAACATGGAAATTAATTTGTTGGATTGTCATGATATTCGTTATCTAGTATTTGTATGTTCATGTTGATGAACATAATGATTTGGCATATGTGTATGCATGAGTTGTATTTGTGTACGTTGTACGATCTATCTTTGGTCTTTGGATCGGATGTCCACCTCGTGTTGGTCCGACGGGATCATCTTGGGATCTAGGCTGAGGGCGCTGGATCATTGGACGGGTTATTTCCACCTCGTGTTGGTCCGACGGGATCATCTTGGGATCTATGCTGAGGGCGCTGGATCATTGGAATACCCTTGCCGTGTTAATGGAATCTTGTGGATTCGCATTGTCGGATTCCGGTAGCGGAAGTCTGTGTGGTGTATCTTGTTATGTATTGTTGATGCATATTCGAATTGTTTAATATGATACTTGTACTAGCATCGTTTTGCTAACCCCTTCGGGGGTGGACATTTGTTTTGATGTTCAGGTAGCCGAGGAGCAGGGAAACAACCACAGTACCGACGTGACGACGAAGGGGTTCAATGATGTTTGTTGTTGTTGGTGATTTGTTTTCTTGTTTTGATTTCAGTACTCGAGTACGCGTGTCGTATTAATATCATTTCGATACGGTTGTATTAATTACTCGTTGAACCAATTAAATGGTTTTGTAAACTTGAATTTCCGCAGTATTGATGTCTTATATTTACATTTCTTTTAAATCAGCCTTGTAAATCCTTACTTAAAGGGTTTACGGCACTGTAATTATTCTGAATATCTCGGGGTGTTACACGTAATGCATTTTTATATAACGTACGTAAACAAGAAGACCGAAGCTACTGGACTGATTTTCACTACATATAACGTACGTAACGAAGGATGGTTAACGTACGTAATGAGCTTAACGTACATAAAGTGATACATATAACATACGTTATGAAGACAGCAGGAGCAACGGCTAGTTGAGGCTTTATGCCTATAAATACCAAGGCATTTGGTATAATTAAAAACAACAACTCTGAGAAAATTATCTATATATTTGATATAATTGTATACACTATCATTGTTGTAATCGTGCTCAATTAATAAGTGTTTGAGTGTTCATACATGAAAACATACACGCGAGGAAAGATACAAATTGCAGATTGATTCGGTGTTATTAGGACCGTTGATCCAGAATTATTAGAATCGCATCTAAATCCAAAATAGGTTTGTCTAGTACCAATAGAAAGCTAGACAGGTTGTTTTCTTATCTGATAGAAAAGGAAAATGGTTTATCTTGGACCGACATAAATACGAGATTGCAACGGTGTCCCTTGGACTGATAGAAGATGAGGCGTAGATGTTGATCTTAAGTCTAAGGAAATAGATACGAAGAGAGGACATAGGAACATTTGGCTGAACCTCTATAAATCTTGTGTCATTTACTTTCTGCAAGTTAAATACGCTTCCGCAACACAAAAGAGTTTGATAACTCTACAATACTTTGCAGTATTTCCAAGCGGTGAAGGTACCAAATTTCCAACATTTGGTATCAGAACGGTATCTCTTAAAAGCAGCTTAACATCCGAGGAGAAAAAAATCCAATGGCGCTCCAATTTGCCCCGGTCGAAGGTCTTGCCTTAAACCGACCTTCTTTCTTTGATGGATAGAACTTTATGACATGGAGGAAGAAGATGTCAATATTCATTCGAGCTTATGATATCGAGCTTTGGAAAGTGATTTGCCTAGGTCCAAAAATCCCTACTAAACCGGATGGATCTCTAAGAAGCTTCGAAGAATATAATGATGAAGATTGGAAGAACGACCATTATAATTGCAAAGCAATGCAATTATTATATTGTGCTTTAAATCCGGAAGAACACAACCGGATATCCTCATGTGATAGTGCCAAAGAAATTTGGAAAATGTTAGAGGTAACACATAAAGGAACAAATCAAGTCAAGGAGACAAAGATCAATATGCTTCTCCATGACTATGAGCTTTTTATGATGAAGAACGAAGAGTCCATAACGAACATGCTCGACCGATTTTCGGTCATCAAATAGACTGGCTTGTTTTGGGAAACTATTAAGAAGTAGTGAAAAGTCAATAAAATCTTAAGATTACTACCTGTTGAATGGGACGGGACGGTTACCGCGATTATGGAATCAAAAGATTTAAATAATCTTAATTTTAGTGCCCTCGTTAGTTCACTAATAAATTACGAGATAGTTCTTAAATCTCAGAACACCAAGCCGAAACCAAAGGAAAGGTCAATAGCTTTAAAAGCTAAGATGTCAAAGAAAGAAGAAATCCCTATAGATGAAGATGACGAAGAATTGGCATATAAATCGGAGAAGAAAAGACATCTCGGGCGAATCAAAGAAATTCGATAATAACTGTCGAAACTGTGGTAAACCAAGCCACTTTGCAAGAAACTACCGAGCATCAACTTCCAAGAAGGAAGTACTCGTAGCAACATGGAGTGACGAAGAGGAATACGATGACTATACTTAAAATAACCTCGCACTCATGGCAAAGAGCTCATTCGATGAAAGCGGCGTCGAAAGTCAGGTCAGTACATCCTCTCACGATGAACTTTTTGAATCATTCGAACTTTTACGTACGGATTATCAAATACTTTAATTAAAATTAAATCCCTCAAATCGAAAAATAAATTATTGGACGATGAAATCTCCAAAACTCAAAAAGGGGAAGTTATTGAAACCGATCATTCTAAATGCCTTGAAATTGAAAATAAATTAAAGAATGATCTTTTGAAAGTTCAAAACGAACTTAAAGTTTTAACAAATAAATTTTCTTGCGGAAATGACAAATTTGAACAATTGCTTTCCGTTCATTTTTTTTTTTAAATAAACAGGGGTTAAGATTCAAACTGAATTATAAAACTGAATCCTTAAATTTCAAAGTACCGTGTTGTGATAAATGTTTGAAAATTGGGCATCACATTTCCATTTACAAAAGCCCAAGACAGACGATCAAAATTAAAAAAGTTTGGATTCCTAGAGGAACCACAGTACCAAACATCGTCTATGTTTCAAATGAAAAACCAAGTATCGGTTGGATCCCCAAAAATCAAAATTGATTTTATTCAAATTAGTATTTAACTCATGGGGAGTTATATTTTTAAATGAGGAAATCTATTTTCCGAGGGAGTTTTACCCATTAATTGTTATATTTAATTTTATCAATTTTTATTGCTATCATTGTACTTTTTGATTATCACACAAATGGGAAGAAATAAGGAGAAAATATGAGAATAGGAGAATACGAGTCACGGAAGAATGATGAGAATAATAAAAATAATATACTGATCATGAAAGGGGGAGAAAAGACGAAGAAAAGTCGAGAAAATTTAAAAAGGAAAAAAAATGGGAAGAAGTCGAAAAGAAGAAAAGAAAAGATGGGGGAAGAAAACTAAAAAAACGGACAAAGCAGAAAACTTTGATCTGTAATGCTTTATATTTTTGCAAGTATATAATCCCATAGAATGTTGTTGTTTTGTCATCATCAAAAGGGGGGAGATTGTTGGAATATCCTATTCCACATAATCATAAATTGGTTTTGATGATGAGTTGGCGATGAGATAATGATGAGTTGATGATGTTGTCGATCAAAGAAAACAACAATGGAACGATACAAAACAACAAATCGAAGACGCTCAAATCGATCAGAAAAGCAAAGAAGTGAGGTTTAATGAAGATAACGTACGTAATATACAAGGTATAACGTACGTAATGAGAAGTCACCTAAAGGCATATAAGTTCAGGATGACATGTTTAATGTATGCAACATAACGAGTATAACGTACGTAAGGAGGTGATCTTAACGTACGTAAGCTTACATTTTTAACGTATGTAATGGTTTGAATACGAATTCAAACAAGGAACTCAAGATGACGTCATGGAGTAGGTCAACATGCAATGGATATTTTGACTGAAGTTAACATACGTAATGCACAACTTCGTGCTGTGTAGATTCGACCTCTCATTGTGATACAGATTCGTGCTGTGTGGATTCGACCCCTCATGTGATACAGCTTCGGGCTGTTTGGCTTCGTCCATCTCATTATTGATTGGCAGCTTAGGCTGAGTGGATTTCAGGCTAGTGTGATGTTTTGTAGCTTCGGCTAAGGGCTTTCAGGCTATGTGCGATGTATTGGTGTTTCCATTTGAGCCTTCGGGCATTGTTGTTGTTATCTATTTCAACTTCGGTTTGGCTTTACCTTCGGGTAATTCGTTGTTATATTCTGTATTGATGATTCGCCGTTGGGCACTTGTGTTCTAACCTGATGAGCAGGTATTGATCATATGCCGTGGGCATAGTATTCTGCAAATGCTCGGTTCTTATCTTGTGTAATATCCGGGGATAATTTTTTTTTCGTGTTACTGTTGAGTTGTACATATTCATTTGGAATTGTACAAGTGTTGTTGTTTTGGACAGATACAATGTATATTGTATTGGAATATTTAAGGATCGAAATATTATACTTGTCGTCGGGTTAGTTTCGTCGTTTGGATGCTGGTTGGAGAGTTTGGATTTTTGGCTAAGTACACTAGCCTTAACGTACGCTACATGGGTAGACTTACGTACGTTATGGGTTGAGTATTACGTACGTTATGCCTGTAAGGTTACGTACGTAATGCTTGGTAGGTGGCAGGAACCTTCCTCGTAGTCGCTTTCGGCCGGTGGGTCCCGAGCATCTTCCGATCGGATCTCACTATTGCAGTCAACGGACCCTTACGTACGTTAAGAGGCGAGCTCTACGTACGTAATGTAGGTCTTGTTAACGTACGTAATAAGTCCTTATTTACGTACGTTAAGGCCTTCGTATTTTAGTCCAGTTAGTTCTCGATTTTTCATTACGTACGTTAATGTCTTAATATAGCGTACGTAATGCCCCTTACGTACGTTAACCATAAGTATATAACGTACGTAACGAATTGGTCAGTCTATTTATCTTGGTTTCGTCTTTCATTTCCTCACGAACCAAAACACATTTCCTCTCCCTAGAATCGTCCATTTGGACTTGTTATTAATGTTTAGCCTCTTCCAACTCGATCTTGATCATCCTAGCTTGGATTGAAGCTTGAAGTTGGAAGCTTGTTGATGCTCCTTTGGTGTTTGGAGGCTTCTTCTTGTTCTTCTTTGGTAAGTTCCCTCAATCTCTTGTTCTTCTAGTGATTTTCGAGTTGTTGTTGTTTTCTTCGGGTATTGTTTGATTTATAGAGTATATCATGATTCTTCGTGGTTTTGATAAACTTTTGATGAAGAACATGTTGGTATAGCTTGAGTATGATTATGTTCTTGATGTTTTAAATTGTTGGGAGGTTTTTAATCATGTCTAGGAAAGATTATGTTAAGATTGTTATATGATTAACATAGTCTTGAGATGATTATTATTGTTGGTGGTGTTCTCGTAAGATTTTAACCATTTTAGTAAGGATTTATGATGATCCAGGAGGTGATTATCATAATTTGAAAATGGTTGAGTGAATCTTGTGGTTTAATCCGAATTCATGAGGTTATGATGAAGGATTTTTATTTCAAACATCATGGTTATTGAGTTGATGATGTTCTTGGGGTGATAATGATAATATTAATAATATTATCATTGTAGGAGGATCAATTTGATGATATTGGTGATATTATCACTTTGAGATGTTTGTTTTGATGATTGTTCTTAAATGAATCTTGTTGAATGGATTTCACAAGTGTTAAGAACGTAATGATCATGTTAATTGATCATCGAGGTGTTGGAGAATGTTAGAATTCATAGTTGAGAACTATGATATCAGTTCGTGCGGTGTGATCGATTCGTGTTTGAATCGGGCTTTGTCTTTGTCGTTGTTTTCTATTGATTTTGTGTTTTTGAATGAATCGTTTTCATTCAAGGTTGTTCGAGTGTTTGTGATCGTCGGGAGGCGCCGTTCGTCGTTTCGTGCCAGGACGTTGATCGTGGAAGGACTTTCTCGCCTTCGGTTTGAGGCAAGTTTTATACTTGTACTGGTCAATGAGATTAATGTTATCATATATGTGTATGAATGTGTTGTATCATTTCGAGACATAGTCTCTTCGTGATTTATTGGTATTTGGGGATTGTTTGATACAATACCCTTCGGCGATTATGCCAGTTGTGATTGTTATTCGTTAACAGCCGGTTTAAGGCATTGAGATTCTTGTTGTCGATAGCCGGTTCGCGGTATCGATGTATCGATTATTATTGTTGACGTTAATGTCGTTCTGAGGCATCGTTGAATTGATATTATCGAATTGGAACTATTACTATGATGTTGCATTGGCCGATTGAATGCGTTTGATATATTTGTTTATCATATCTGTTTCGGTGGTCGGTTTAAGACACCGGGATATCTATTCTACCGTATCATTGTTTATCGATTGACCGTTCTAAGGTAATCGAGGTATTTAATTGGGATTATCAAAGATAATTCCCATCTGTTGTATCATTGGTTATCGATTAACCGTTCTAAGGTAATCGATGTATTTAATTGGGATTGTCAAAGATAATTCCCATCCATTGTATCATTGGTTACCGATTAACCGTTATAAGGTAATCGGTGTATTTAATTGGGATTATCGAAGATAATTCCCATCCGTTGTGTCATCGTTATCGATTGACCGTTCTAAGGTAATCGATGTATTGAATTGGGACTGTCAAGGATAGTTTCCATCTGTTGAGTTGTTGTGATCGATTGGCCATTCCAAGGCAGTCGAGGTATTTGAATTGGGACCGCCGTGGACGGTGCCCATCCATGAGTTGTTGTTGTCGTGTTGGCCGACTCAAGGCAGCACGCTATTATTCTTGTGAATTTGGTAGTCTTGGGATCGTTACTATTGTGATTGATTGCGTTTTGGAGGCTAGTCTCGGCTAGTGCTCGATGGGTAAGTTTGGGGCTTGAACCTTCGCAGTTGGTTTCCCAACACCTACAGTTCAGTAGGTCACGGTCACTGGGTGACCTCATTATGGGTAAGTCTGGGGCTTGAACCTTCGCGGTTGGTTTCCCAGCACCTGCAATTCAGCAGGTCACGGTCATTGGATGACCCCATTGTGATACAGCTTCCTGCCGTGGCTTCGGCCCTCATTGTGATACGGCTTCGTGCCGTGGCTTCGGCCCTCATTGTGATACGGATTCGTGCCGTGGCTTCGACCCTCATTGTGATACGGCTTCGTGCCGTGGCTTCGGCCCTCATTGTGATACGGCTTCGTGCCGTGGCTTCGGCCCTCATTGATACAGCTTCGGGCTGTTTTGGCTTCGGGCCATTGTGGTGATTGGCAGCTTCGGCTGAATGACATTCAGGGTATTATGATGATAAATGGCTTCGGGCTATTTGGCTATTAAGGCCATTGTGATGTATCGGTATTCCTGTCGGAGCCTTCGGGCATTGTGATTCGTATCTATTTCAGTGTTTGGCTTGGGTTACCTTCGGGTGATGTATTATTGTGCTCTGTATTGATGATTCGCCGTTGGGCACTTGTGTTCTAACCTGTTGAGCAGGTATCGATCGGATGCCATGGGCATAGTATTCCACGAATGCTCGATTCTTACTTTGGTTTGTGAGCATCTCGTATTACCATTACTATACTATTCATTCTGCCCTTTGGATGCATATCATGTTGTACATGTATTGATATTCATTATCTGGATGACTGATCCCGTGGGGGCGGAACATGTTTACATGTTTTAGGTGTTTGCGAGGAGAGAGTTGAGACACAGGGGCATGACGGTGGCGACGAGGCATTCAAGCGATACTAGTCCGAGATGTTTTGGTGTTCATGTCAGTCAGGCAGTTGGAGTACTCCAGTTTTGTCAGTTATTATCATTTCGTATTATCCGAGCAAGGCTCGTGGATGTCGTTGTATTTTATTTGGGTCATGTAGGCCCACTGTTGTCATTGAAATTCCATATCGGAATATTATGTTGCATGTCAGTGTAGGGATTGTGATTCCCCTTTTGGTCAGTTAGTTGTATTTTTGGTCGCGTTAGCCTAGTGGATCTCCTGGTGTGGGGTCCACGGCACTGTAATAACCCAATAGGATTTGGGGGTGTTACAGAAGATGGTATCATAGAATTGGGTTGTGAGATACCCTGATATGTGAGTTATGTGGTTCTACCGACGCGGTAGTAGTGGACTGTCAGGTTATGACAATCTGGACAGTCGGGATTTGTGAGTCGTGGTAGTTGAACGACTGTATGAGTCATTCTTTCATCGAGTCGTCGTCAGTGAAGACTAGTATCGCAAGACCTCGAAGCTTCGTATGACCTGTGTAAGGACTCGATTCTCTTGTATGTTCATACATTCATTATGCCATTGATTATACATGTTTTGTTGAAATCTGTAGGTAACATTTGTGTTACGATTCATTCATGATTATTTGTTTTGGGAGCGTGTGGGCTCAGTATTGGCTATAATTAGCATGGTTGAGGTGACTATTTAT
Source organism: Orobanche coerulescens (assembly GCA_033398695.1). Taxonomy (NCBI): domain Eukaryota; kingdom Viridiplantae; phylum Streptophyta; class Magnoliopsida; order Lamiales; family Orobanchaceae; genus Orobanche; species Orobanche coerulescens. The sequence continues at coordinate 57,479,984 of CM065805.1, read as the reverse complement.
CTATTGAGTATGTATATTCATGTTTGGCTAATGACTTAGCATTGTGGATTGGCCGTTGAGGCATATTTGAGCTTTGTTCATGATCGAACGTTATTCTTTCAGTATGGAAAGAGGAATCCGAGGACGTAGCAGAGGGGGTAAAGGCTGCAGAGCAGGCCGAAACCCAGAACCTCATGTTTATACACGTACGGGTGCCGATATGGATCAGAATTCAGCTGGAGATGTGACTTATGCGACCGGTTCCCCTTCGGAACGTCATACTCGAGGAGTCGATCAGACTGACATAGACCTTTTCTTGCTTATGAGGAGCATGATGACCCAGATGACTCAGATGACGCAGATAATGGAAACCATGCAGACCTCGATGGTTCGTGGTACACAGCAGCAGGGACTCCAGGTGCCGTTTTATGGACAGGCCAGGAGAGTGAGTCAGATTATCGGCGACATCTCTCGTCAGAGGCCGCCTATTTTTGAGGGTTCGTCGGAACCAGCTGATATTGTTCATTGGCTTGAACATTTTGATAAACTCTTCGACATGGTCCAGTGTCCGGAAGACAGTAAGGTGGCAGTAGCGGCTTACTATTTGAGCAAAGGCGCTTATTCTTGGTGGCTTTCTGTAAAACCCACCGACCGTGATTGTGCTTGGAGTGAGTTTAAGACTCTCATGTTAGAGAGGTATTATCCGGCTCCACTCCGTGAAGCCAAGTTGTCAGAGGTTTTGAACCCCGAATCCGTCGAGGACGAGGGTGTTATTGTTATTGTGGAGAAATTTCAGGGACTCATTCAGTTTGCTTCATCTGTTATCCGTACTGAGGCGGATAAGATCAAGTATTTTAGCAAGAGGATGAACCCGCAGTTGAGGATGCAGTTGTTCAACCATAATTGCAATTCACTTGGTGAATTCATCGAGAAGGCTCTTGGAGCAGAGCTTTTGATCAAGGAGCTTGCTCGGAAGAACCCTTGATTTCTTAGGTGAGAGGACTAGGATGCGGTTCGTTCGAAGGACATCGGGATCCGGCGTCCAAGAGGTCGCCTTCTAGTCGTCTTCGTCCGGGAAATCATCTTCTTCCACGGCGAGTTCGATTGTTGTTTGCTTTAATTGTGATTGGGGGCACATTAGCTTTTGTTATCTTGTGCCTATTGTTTGTTTTCTGTGTGGGAAGCCGGGACACCTTCAGAAATACTGCAGGAATTCTAGTGCCAGTAGATCTCAAGGAAGCTCACGGGCCTCGAGAGTTTTTGTTGCTTCAGTCCGTACTCCATCCAAGGGGTCATATCGGGCTTCGGGAGCCAGAGGTATGGACACTCGAGGAGGAGCGGCGAGCTCAAATTTGGGTCTTCCTCGAGTCGATGAGATCGATGAGTTCGATGACCCAGAGGGTGTTGATTTTGGATACATTTGAGATGTGGCCTTGATTTGTATTTTCCTTATTTTTCGGACTGATGTTTTGACTCAGTCCGTATTGTAGTATTGTGGTTGTGAACCATTTATTATTGATCTATCTTGTTATGATAGCTTTTGAGAATCTTGAGATTTGAGGTCGTGTGATGTGTTTTTCCTTCCTTTTTGGTGTTATACCCGAGATTTTGTAATAATCTGGGTAATTGTTCATTTCAATCCAAGACGCCGAGTCGTGAGGACTTGGGTGTGCAGTTGATATGGTCCCGAGGACCACATATGCGTTGTTATTTTCCTTTTTTGGCATGAGTCAGTGTTTGCTTGAGCGTTTAATGCCGATGAGAACTGGGGAGTGTACACCGATGATTGTAGACATGTATAATCGGCGGCACCCGCGGGGTGTGTACGCCGGTGTTACGAGTCTTGCGGGTGGTGCAACTTCCTGGCTGGTCTCTGACGGAGGAGTTATGATTCGATTGATCTCGCACTTGATTGAGTATTTTATCCCTTGTTTTTCGACGAGGAGACGCGGGAACCCGTGGGGTTGGCCCGATTACTCAGGCGAAGTGGTTCGCAGTAAGGAGTATTCCTGGAGATGTTGTTTTCTTATCCTGATGGATAGTTCGTGCCCCGTGTTTTTGCACCCTGAGTTTCGGGGACGAAACTCTTTTTAAGGGGGGGAGTATGTAATATCCGGGGATAATTTTTTTTTCGTGTTACTGTTGAGTTGTACATATTCATTTGGAATTGTACAAGTGTTGTTGTTTTGGACAGATACAATGTATATTGTATTGGAATATTTCAGGATCGAAATATTATACTTGTCGTCGGGTTAGTTTCGTCGTTTGGATGTTGGTTGGAGAGTTTGGATTTTTGGCTAAGTACACTAGCCTTAACGTACGCTACATGGGTAGACTTACGTACGTTATGGGTTGAGTATTACGTACGTTATGCCTGTAAGGTTACGTACGTAATGCTTGGTAGGTGGCAGGAACCTTCCTCGTAGTCGCTTTCGGCCGGTGGGTCCCGAGCATCTTCCGATCGGATCTCACTATTGCGATCAGCGGACCGCTACGTGCGTTAAGAGGCGAGCTCTCGTCGTAATGTAGGTCTTGTTAACGTCGTAATAAGTCCTTATTTACGTGCGTTAAGGCCTTCGTATTTTAGTCGATTAGTTACGGATTTTTCATTACGTCGTTAATGTCTTAATATAGCGTCGTAATGCCCCTTACGACGTTAACCATAAGTGTATAACGTACGTAGCAATTGGTCGATCTATTTATCTTGGTTTCGTCTTTCATTTCCTCACGAACCAAAACACATTTCCTCTCCTAGAATCGTCCATTTGGACTTGTTATTAATGTTTAGCCTCTTCCAACTCGATCTTGATCATCCTAGCTTGGATTGAAGCTTGAAGTTGGAAGCTTGTTGATGCTCCTTTGGTGTTTGGAGGCTTCTTCTTGTTCTTCTTTGGTAAGTTCCCTCAATCTCTTGTTCTTCTAGTGATTTTCGAGTTGTTGTTGTTTTCTTCGGGTATTGTTTGATTTATAGAGTATATCATGATTCTTCGTGGTTTTGATAAACTTTTGATGAAGAACATGTTGGTATAGCTTGAGTATGATTATGTTCTTGATGTTTTAAATTGTTGGGAGGTTTTTAATCATGTCTAGGAAAGATTATGTTAAGATTGTTATATGATTAACATAGTCTTGAGATGATTATTATTGTTGGTGGTGTTCTCGTAAGATTTTAACCATTTTAGTAAGGATTTATGATGATCCGAGGTGATTATCATAATTTGAAAATGGTTGAGTGAATCTTGTGGTTTAATCCGAATTCATGAGGTTATGATGAAGGATTTTTATTTCAAACATCATGGTTATTGAGTTGATGATGTTCTTGGGGTGATAATGATAATATTAATAATATTATCATTGTAGGAGGATCAATTTGATGATATTGGTGATATTATCACTTTGAGATGTTTGTTTTGATGATTGTTCTTAAATGAATCTTGTTGAATGGATTTCACAAGTGTTAAGAACGTAATGATCATGTTAATTGATCATCGAGGTGTTGGAGAATGTTAGAATTCATAGTTGAGAACTATGATATCAGTTCGTGCGGTGTGATCGATTCATGTTTGAATCGGGCTTTGTCTTTGTCGTTGTTTTCTATTGATTTTGTGTTTTTGAATGAATCGTTTTCATTCAAGGTTGTTCGAGTGTTTGTGATCGTCGGGAGGCGCCGTTCGTCATTTCGTGCCAGGACGTTGATCGTGGAAGGACTTTCTCGCCTTCGGTTTGAGGCAAGTTTTATACTTGTACTGGTCAATGAGATTAATGTTATCAAATATGTGTATGAATGTGTTGTATCATTTCGAGACATAGTCTCTTCGTGATTTATTGGTATTTGGGGATTGTTTGATACAATACCCTTCGGCGATTATGCCAGTTGTGATTGTTATTCGTTAACAGCCGGTTTAAGGCATTGAGATTCTTATTGTCGATAGCCGGTTCGCGGTATCGATGTATCGATTATTATTGTTGACGTTAATGTCGTTCTGAGGCATCGTTGAATTGATATTATCGAATTGGAACTATTACTATGATGTTGCATTGGCCGATTGAAGGTGTTTGATATATTTGTTTATCATATACATTTGGTGGTCGGTTTAAGACGCCGGGATATCTATTCTACCGTATCATTGTTTATCGATTGACCGTTCTAAGGTAATCGAGGTATTTAATTGGGATTATCAAAGATAATTCCCATCCGTTGTATCATTGGTTATCGATTAACCGTTCTAAGGTAATCGATGTATTTAATTGGGATTATCAAAGATAATTCCCATCCATTGTATCATTGGTTACCGATTAACCGTTATAAGGTAATCGATGTATTTAATTGGGATTATCGAAGATAATTCCCATCCGTTGTGTCATCGTTATCGATTGACCGTTCTAAGGTAATCGATGTATTGAATTGGGACTGTCAAGGATAGTTTCCATCCGTTGAGTTGTTGTGATCGATTGGCCATTCCAAGGCAGTCGAGGTATTTGAATTGGGACCGCCGTGGACGGTGCCCATCCATGAGTTGTTGTTGTCGTGTTGGCCGACTCAAGGCAGCACGCTATTATTCTTGTGAATTTGGTAGTCTTGGGATCGTTACTATTGTGATTGATTGCGTTTTGGAGGCTAGTCTCAAGCCATTGCTCGATGGGTAAGTTTGGGGCTTGAACCTTCGCGGTTGGTTTCCCAACACCTACGATTCGGAGGGTCACGGTCACCGGGTGACCTCATTATGGGTAAGTCTGGGGCTTGAACCTTCGCGGTTGGTTTCCCAGCACTGCGGAGTCACGGTCATTGGATGACCTCATTATGATCTGACTTCGTGCGTGGCTTCGGCCCTCATTGTGATACGGCTTCCGTGCGTGGCCCGGCCCTCATTGTGATACGGCTTCGTGCGTGGCCCGGCCCTCATTGTGATACGGCCGTGCCGTGGCTTCGGCCCTCATTGATCTGACCGGGTTGTTTTGGCTTGGGCCATTGTGGTGATTGATGACTTGGTGAATGACATTCGTGGTATTATGATGATAAATGGCTTGGTCATTTGGCTATTAAGGCCATTGTGATGTATCGGTATTCCTGTCGGAGCCTTCGGGCATTGTGATTCGTATCTATTTCAGTGTTTGGCTTGGGTTACCTTCGGGTGATGTATTATTGTGCTCTGTATTGATGATTCGCCGTTGGGCACTTGTGTTCTAACCTGTTGAGCAGGTATCGATCGGATGCCATGGGCATAGTATTCCACGAATGCTCGATTCTTACTTTGGTTTGTGAGCATCTCGTATTACCATTACTATACTATTCATTCTGCCCTTTGGATGCATATCATGTTGTACATGTATTTGATATTCATTATCTGGATGACTGACCCCGTGGGGGCGGAACATGTTTACATGTTTTAGGTGTTTGCGAGGAGAGAGTTGAGACACAGGGGCATGACGGTGGCGACGAGGCATTCAAGCGATACTAGTCCGAGATGTTTTGGTGTTCATGTCAGTCAGGCAGTTGGAGTACTCCAGTTTTGTCAGTTATTATCATTTTGTATTATTCGAGCAAGGCTCGTGGATGTCGTTGTATTTTATTTGGGTCATGTAGGCCCACAGTTGTCATTGAAATTCCATATCGGAATATTATGTTGGATGTCAGTGTAGGGATTGTGATTCCCCTTTTGGTCAGTTAGTTGTATTTTTGGTCGTGTTGCTTTGGTGGATCTCTGGTGTGGGGTCCACGGCATTGTAATAACTTGATAGGATTTGGGGTGTTACGAGAAGATGGTATCGTAGAATGGGTTGTGAGATACCGATATGTGAGTTATGTGGTTCTACCGACGCGGTAGTAGTGGGTATCGAGGTTATGACAATGCAGACAATGGGATTTGTGAGTCGTGGTAGTTGAGCATCAGTATGAGTCGTTTTTTCATCGAGTCGTAGTCAGTGAAGACTAGTATCGCAAGACCTCGAAGCTTCGTATGACCTGTGTAAGGACTCGATTCTCTTGTATGTTCATACATTCATTATGCCATTGATTATACATGTTTTGTTGAAATCTGTAGGTAACATTTGTGTTACGATTCATTCATGATTATTTGTTTTGGGAGCGTGTGGGCTCAGTATTGGCTATAATTAGCATGTTTGAGGTGACTATTTATCTGTTGAGTATGTATATTCATGTTTGGCTAATGACTTAGCATTGTGGATTGGCCGTTGAGGCATATTTGAGCTTTGTTCATGATCGAACGTTATTCTTTCAGTATGGAAAGAGGAATCCGAGGACGTAGCAGAGGGGGTAAAGGCTGCAGAGCAGGCCAAAACCCAGAACCTCATGTTTATACGCGTACGGGTGTCGATATGGATCAGAATTCAGCCGGAGATGTGACTTATGCGACCGGTTCCCCTTCGGAACATCATACACGAGGAGTCAATCAGACTGACATCGACCCTTTCTTGCTTATGAGGAGCATGATGACCCAGATGACTCAGATGACGCAGATAATGGAAACCATGCAGACCTCGATGGTTCGTGGTACACAGCAGCAGGGACTCCAGGTGCCGTTTTATGGACAGGCCAGGAGAGTGAGTCAGATTATCGGCGACATCTCTCGTCAGAGGCCGCCTATTTTTGAGGGTTCGTCGGAACCAGCTGATATTGTTCATTGGCTTGAACATTTTGATAAACTCTTCGACATGGTCCAGTGTCCGGAAGAGAGTAAGGTGGCAGTAGCGGCTTACTATTTGAGCAAAGGCGCTTATTCTTGGTGGCTTTCTGTAAAACCGACCGACTGTGATTGTGCTTGGAGTGAGTTTAAGACTCTCATGTTAGAGAGGTATTATCCGGCTCCACTCCGTGAAGCCAAGTTGTCAGAGGTTTTGAACCCCGAATCCGTCGAGGACGAGGGTGTTATTGTTATTGCGGAGAAGTTTAAGGGACTCCTTCAGTTTGCTTCATCTGTTATCCGTACTGAGGCGGATAAGATCAAGTATTTTAGCAAGAGGCTGAACCCGCAGTTGAGGATGCAGTTGTTCAACCATAATTGCAATTCACTTGGTGAATTCATCGAGAAGGCTCTTGGAGCAGAGCTTTTGATCAAGGAGCTTGCTCGGAAGAACCCTTCAGTTTCTTCCGGTGAGAGGACTAGGATGCCGGTTCGTTCAGAAGGACATCGGGATCCGACGTCCAAGAGGTCGTCTTCTAGTCGTCTTCGTGCTGAGAAATCATTTTCTTCCCCGGCGACGAGTTCGACTGTTGTTTGCTTTAATTGTGATTCAGCGGGGCATGTTAGCACCCGTTGTACTGTGCCAGCTATTGTTTGTTTTCTGTGTGGGAAGTCGGGACACCTTTAGAAATACTGCAGGAATTCTAGTTCCAGTAGATCTCAAGGAAGCTCACGGGCCTCGAGAGATTTTGTTGCTTCAGTCCGTACTCCATCCAAGGGGTCATATCGGGCTTCGGGAGCCAGAGGTATGGACACTCGAGGAGGAGCGGCGAGCTCAGATTTGGGTGTTCCTCGAGTCGATGAGATCGATGAGTTCGATGACCCAGAGGGTGTTGATTTTGGATACATTTGAGATGTGGCCTTGATTTGTATTTTCCTTGTTTTTCGGACTGATGTTTTGACTCAGACCGTATTGTAGTATTGTGGTTGTGAACCATTTATTATTGATCTATCTTGTTATGATAGATTTTGAGAATCTTGAGATTTGAGGTCGTGTGATGTGTTTTTCCTTCCTTTTTGGTGTTATACCCGAGATTTTGTAATAATCTGGGTAATTGTTCATTTCAATCCAAGACGCCGAGTCGTGAGGACTTGGGTGTGCAGTTGATATGGTCCCGAGGACCACATATGCGTTGTTATTTTCCTTTTGTGGCATGAGTCAGTGTTTGCTTGAGCATTTAATGCCGATGAGAACTGGGGAGTGTACACTGATGATTGTAGACATGTATAATCGGCGGCACCCGCGGGGTGTGTACGCCGGTGTTACGAGTCTTGCGGGTGGTGCAACTTCCTGGCTGGTCTCTGACGGAGGAGTTATGATTCGATTGATCTCGCACTTGATTGAGTATTTTATCCCTTGTTTTTCGACGAGGAGACGCGGGAACCCGTGGGGTTGGCCCGATTACTCAGGCGAAGTGGTTCGCACTAAGGAGTATTCCTGGAGATGTTGTTTTCTTATCCTGATGGATAGTTCGTGCCCCGTGTTTTTGCACCCTGAGTTTCGGGGACGAAACTCTTTTTAAGGGGGGGAGTATGTAATATCCGGGGATAATTTTTTTTTCGTGTTACTGTTGAGTTGTACATATTCATTTGGAATTGTACAAGTGTTGTTGTTTTGGACAGATACAATGTATATTGTATTGGAATATTTCAGGATCGAAATATTATACTTGTCGTCGGGTTAGTTTCGTCGTTTGGATGTTGGTTGGAGAGTTTGGATTTTTGGCTAAGTACACTAGCCTTAACGTACGCTACATGGGTAGACTTACGTACGTTATGGGTTGAGTATTACGTACGTTAAGGCCTTCGTATTTTAGTCCAGTTAGTTCTGGATTTTTCATTACATACGTTAATGTCTTAATATAGCGTACGTAATGCCCCTTACGTACGTTAACCATAAGTGTATAACGTACGTAACGAATTGGTCAGTCTATTTATCTTGGTTTCGTCTTTCATTTCCTCACGAACCAAAACACATTTCCTCTCCCTAGAATCGTCCATTTGGACTTGTTATTAATGTTTAGCCTCTTCCAACTCGATCTTGATCATCCTAGCTTGGATTGAAGCTTGAAGTTGGAAGCTTGTTGATGCTCCTTTGGTGTTTGGAGGCTTCTTCTTGTTCTTCTTTGGTAAGTTCCCTCAATCTCTTGTTCTTCTAGTGATTTTCGAGTTGTTGTTGTTGTTTTCTTCGGGTATTGTTTGATTCATGGAGTATATCATGATTCTTCGTGGTTTTGATAAACTTTTGATGAAGAACATGTTGGTATAGCTTGAGTATGATTATGTTCTTGATGTTTTAAATTGTTGGGAGGTTTTTAATCATGTCTAGGAAAGATTATGTTAAGATTGTTATAAGATTAACATAGTCTTGAGATGATTATTATTGTTGGTGGTGTTCTCGTAAGATTTTAACCATTTTAGTAAGGATATATGATGATCCAGGAGGTCATTATCATAATTTGAAAATGGTTGAGTGAATCTTGTGGTTTAATCCGAATTCATGAGGTTATGATGAAGGATTTTTATTTCAAACATCATGGTTATTGAGTTGATGATGTTCTTGGGGTGATAATGATAATATTAATAATATTATCATTGTAGGAGGATCAATTTGATGATATTGGTGATATTATCACTTTGAGATGTTTGTTTTGATGATTGTTCTTAAATGAATCTTGTTGAATGGATTTCACAAGTGTTAAGAACGTAATGATCATGTTAATTGATCATCGAGGTGTTGGAGAATGTTAGAATTCATAGTTGAGAACTATGATATCAGTTCGTGCGGTGTGATCGATTCGTGTTTGAATCGGGCTTTGTCTTTGTCGTTGTTTTCTATTGATTTTGTGTTTTTGAATGAATCGTTTTCATTCAAGGTTGTTCGAGTGTTTGTGATCGTCGGAGGCGCCGTTCGTCGTTTCGTGCCGGGCGTTGATCGTGGAAGGACTTTCTCGCATTCGGTTTGAGGCAAGTTTTATACTTGTAATCAATGAGATTAATGTTATCATATATGTGTATGAATGTGTTGTATCATTTGAGACATAGTCTCTTCGTGATTTATTGGTATTTGGGGATTGTTTGATACAATACCCTTGGCGATATGCCAGTTGTGATTGTTATTCGTTAACAGCCGGTTTAAGGCATTGAGATTCTTGTTGTCGATAGCCGGTTCGCGGTATCGATGTATCGATTATTATTGTTGACGTTAATGTCGTTCTGAGGCATCGTTGAATTGATATTATCGAATTGGAACTATTACTATGATGTTGCATTGGCCGATTGAAGGCGTTTGATATATTTGTTTATCATATCTGTTTCGGTGGTCGGTTTAAGACGCCGGGATATCTATTCTACCGTATCATTGTTTATCGATTGACCGTTCTAAGGTAATCGAGGTATTTAATTGGGATTATCAAAGATAATTCCCATCCGTTGTATCATTGGTTATCGATTAACCGTTCTAAGGTAATCGATGTATTTAATTGGGATTATCAAAGATAATTCCCATCCGTTGTATCATTGGTTACCGATTAACCGTTATAAGGTAATCGATGTATTTAATTGGGATTATCGAAGATAATTCCCATCCGTTGTGTCATCGTTATCGATTGACCGTTCTAAGGTAATCGATGTATTGAATTGGGACTGTCAAGGATAGTTTCCATCCGTTGAGTTGTTGTGATCGATTGGCCATTCCAAGGCAGTCGAGGTATTTGAATTGGGACCGCCATGGACGGTGACCATCCATGAGTTGTTGTTGTCGTGTTGGCCGACTCAAGGCAGCATGCTATTATTCTTGTGAATTTGGTAGTCTTGGGATCGTTACTATTGTGATTGAATGCGTTTTCGAGGCTAGTCTCGGCTAGTGCTCGATGGGTAAGTTTGGGGCTTGAACCTTCGCGGTTGGTTTCCCAACACCTACAGTTCAGTAGGTCACGGTCACTGGGTGACCTCATTATGGGTAAGTCTGGGGCTTGAACCTTCGCGGTTGGTTTCCCGGCCACTGCACGAGTCACGGTCATTGGATGACCTCATTGTGATACGGCTTCGTGCCGTGGCTTCGGCCCTCATTGTGATACGGCTTCGTGCCGTGGCTTCGGCCCTCATTGTGATACGGCTTCGTGCCGTGGCTTCGGCCCTCATTGTGATACGGCTTCGTGCCGTGGCTTCGGCCCTCATTGTGATACGGCTTCGTGTCGTGGCTTCGGCCCTCATTGATACAGCTTCGGGCTGTTTTGGCTTCGGGCCATTGTGGTGATTGACAGCTTCGGCTGAATGACATTCAGGGTATTATGATGATAAATGGCTTCGGGCTGTTTGGCTATTAAGGCCATTGTGATGTATCGGTATTCCTGTCGGAGCCTTCGGGCATTGTGATTCGTATCTATTTCAGTGTTTGGCTTGGGTTACCTTCGGGTGATGTATTATTGTGCTCTATATTGATGATTCGCCGTTGGGCACTTGTGTTCTAACCTGTTGAGCAGGTATCGATCGGATGCCATGGGCATAGTATTCCACGAATGCTCGATTCTTACTTTGGTTTGTGAGCATCTCGTATTACCATTACTATACTATTCATTCTGCCCTTTGGATGCATATCATGTTGTACATGTATTTGATATTCATTATCTGGATGACTGACCCCGTGGGGGCGGGACATGTTTACATGTTTTAGGTGTTTGCGAGGAGAGAGTTGAGACACAGGGGCATGACGGTGGCGACGAGGCATTCAAGCGATACTAGTCCGAGATGTTTTGGTGTTCATGTCAGTCAGGCAGTTGGAGTACTCCAGTTTTGTCAGTTATTATCATTTTGTATTATCCGAGCAAGGCTCGTGGATGTCGTTGTATTTTATTTGGGGCATGTAGGCCCACTGTTGTCATTGAAATTCCATATCGGAATATTATGTTGGATGTCAGTGTAGGGATTGTGATTCCCCTTTTGGTCAGTTAGTTGTATTTTTGGTCGTGTTAGCCTGGTGGATCTCCTGGTGTGGGGTCCACGGCACTATAATAACCCAATAGGATTTGGGGGTGTTACATCTTGGTTTGTGAGCATTTCGTATATCATTGTTGTACCGTTTGTTTTGCCTTTGGATGCATATCATGATGTACATATATTTAATATTCATTATATGGATGACTGACCTCGTGGGGCCAAAATATGCTTTCATGTTTTAGGTGTTGCGAGGAGGGAGTTAGACATATGGGCATGACGATGGCGACGAGGAATTCGAGCGATACTAGTCCCGAGTTGTTTCAGTGTTCATGTTTGTCAGTTGTCATTTTGTATTATCCGAGTAAGGCTCATGTAATATCCGGATAATTGTTGAGTGTCTTCATCTGTATCTGAACCTTGTAATATTCGATTTTGTAGTATCAATTATCAAAGTGTGATTTTTCCCGTATTCGTATTCCAATAGTCATGGTCATATTAGGAAGAGTTCGCAAATTCATACATGCAGCTACGTCATAACGTACGCTATAAGGTGGGCATAACGTACGTTAAGACCTGTAGATAGCGTACGCTATGGGCAAGGCTTAACGTATGTAAGGCAGTCAGCGACAGATATGCCTGGTCGGCACATGAGCCAGTTGGGGACAAGATTAGGTAGAGATTCCCCATGTGAACTTGGACGGATTTTTGATAAAGCAAGTCAACGAGATTTAGCATACGCTATATATGGCCGATAGCATATGCTATGTTGATCAGACTATGTATGTAAAGGGTTATGTTAACGTAAGTAAGAGAGGCCAGCAATGGGACGATGAGCTATTATCGGATGTTAATGTATGCAAGGGATTGCAAATAGCATGCGCTAAGACGATAACGTACGTAAGGCTTTGAGATTAACGTACGTAAATATCGTGCACTACAAAAAAAACAGTTTTTACCGACGCCATTTACCGACGCCAGCACCGCCGTTGTTAAACTTATAATTTACCGACGCCATTTACCGACGCCGTTTACGCCATTACCGACGCCATTTACCGACGCCATTACCGACGCCATTTTGGCGTTGGTAATTTTTTTTTTTTTTTTTAATTTACCGACGCCGTTTACGCCATTACCGACGCCATTTCGGCGTCGGTAATTTTTTAACACAATCCCACATCGAAAAAACATCAATGTTTTTGGTGGTTTATAAACCAAAATCCTTCTCAACCATTTGAAATTGAATGGAGCCCGAACCTGATCCGCCCGGACCCTTTTGACCCGCCGGACCGACTGGACTGGCCGAACCCACACTTTGAGCCCGGACCTAACCCGCCCGAGCCCACTTTGAGTCCCGACTGACTTTTTAATTTTTTTAATTTAACGACGCCAAAAATGGCGTCGGTAAATGGCGTAAACGGCGTCGGTAAATTAAAAAAAAAAAAAAAATTACCAACGCCAAAATGGCGTCGGTAATGGCATCGGTAAAAAATTACCGTCGAGCGTTTTTCCAACGGCGGGTTGCCGTCGGTAATGGCGTCGGTAAATTTTTTACCAACGCCATTTTCTGTTTTACCAACGCCATTTTGGCGTCGGTAAAAACTGTTTTTTTTGTAGTGGTGATCTTATAAATAAGACATCACCCCATTTCATTTCCCAATCATTTTCCTTCGTTACTTGGCCGATTTCTGCAAGTCCAGAGAGCCTTCCCCTCATTATAATTATTGTTTAGCCTTTCTACTTGGTGGTTTAAGTTGGGAAGCATCTTGGTTTGGTGTTCAAGCTCCGGGTGTTGAGTTCTGCCGAGTGTTTCATCTTTCTCTTTCGAAATAAGGAATGTGAAGCTATCCCAACATAGAATTCGTATTCTTATACTGCTTGGGAGCATGCTACTGGAGTTATTAAGATTTATTTGACAACTTAGCGAATCGTATACCATGCTTTAGGAGAATTGAGGGAATTTATACTAGGATTTTCATGTTTAAGTAGATTTGGAGTTGAGCCTTGATTTTTGCTAAACATCGTGATGGAGTTTTCTGAAGATTGTAGCATGCCTTGGCCAGTGAATTCGAAACACTCTTTTGATGAATAGTGTTATTAAGATTATCACGTGTTGGATGAATGTAGAGGGTGTTCCTCAAATAAATTCATGACTTGTAGGGATTTATTAACCTCCATATTTATGATTAGCACGTAGTGATTAGGTTGGTGTTAATGGTTTGAACATCATACCATGGTAAGAAGAATTACTTGCGGAAGAACGAAACTGTGGAGATGAACTAAGTTAGAACTCGACTGAAATATGTTAAATAACATAACTAAGTATTGGAATTGATAATCTGGAATCGATGTGTGAATTTGTTGTAACACTCCCGTGATTTACAGAGATATTATAGCGTCGTAGATTCTTTTTGAAGAACCTACCAGGCTTAGATCAACATAAAAACTCATTAAAATTTTCCAAACCACAACATTCACTTTATTAAAAACAAGCCGTCTTAAACACGACATACAATACAACACCAAAAACACCTCGTCCTATAGGACCACAACTGATACAACAGTCCACAGTTGGTACAACAACATCATTAATAATCAACAACGACACGATATACATCACATGACAATACCCGCGCAAGTACAAAACCAAAACACGACCATAACCATGACAATACGACCACCAACTCAAAATGATACACAATATCAATGATGCCCACCAATCTCGTGTCTACCCTGTGCTGGCTCTCCCACTGGACCTATACCTGAATACACAAAAAGTATATCCACCCTCAAAGAGGTCAGCGCGAAGCCAGTGCAAGTACAATGATTCAAGAATATGTACAACAAGTGTAAATCACAGAAATCACAATGCCATCACAGATATTCCGGAATACCACATCATAATCATCATCAGAAAATATCAACGGGGGTTGTACAGGTACTGTACCTCACACGAGATACATACCTCTCCCTAGAGAGTCCTTGTCAGGCCTCCCTAGTTGTACAAACCCAGCCAAGTGGACCGCAGAAGCCTCGATCTACGGAACCTATGGGACCCTCGCTGGTTTTACTTGGCACACGACCTCAAGTAGCACTTTTGAAAACATCACTTTGGCATAATCACATTTTCTGAAATTACCACTTTTCACAAAACCACGTTTTTTTCACATATTCACACGAAGTACATTAAACACAATCAAAGTACTTTCCTCAATTTGAATGATATAAGCAACAACAAACGGGAGAACATACCGTCCGAACTCCTTCAACAATTCGATCCTAGTTTAACAAAATACCGAATCAAATGCCATACCATGAAAATGGAAGGATTTACCATAAGTTTTACCCTTAGAGACATTTAATCGAACACTACGAAGACAACATGGTTCGAGTTCAAACTACGGCAGAAAACTTGGAATTTAATCCATGAACTTCTGAGAAAAATGAAGGATTATGATTACAACATCATAATCTTACAGCTATCAGGGCTAGAATGGATTAAAATCGAACAATTTAACAAAAGCCCTAAATATGAAGTACTAGGAACAAGAACGAATTTTACCTTGATTCAGACGGAACTCGAGTGAAGGATGATGTTAGACACGAATCAAACTTCCCAAAATGTTGCACAATGATGCTCCTGATCAGATTTCTCAAAATCTACCGAAGAATCGCGAAGGAGGAAGAAAAATGAAGAGGATAGCTTCTAGACCCATCACTTGGCTTTATATAGCCAAGTATGTTACGGCCGTAACCAGCAGTGTATTATAGCCGTAACGGGTCCCTATTGTCTACTGCCCAAAATGCCAAGGTGCCTTACGGCTGCTACTCGGCCAGGCATTACTGATGTAATGCTTGTCATCTTACGGCCGTACTCGGCTGATCCCTTATGGCTGTAAATGGCCTCTCTCTTACGGCCGTAATCGACATCTGTCTTACGGCCGTAACGAGCCCTGCCGAGCTACTGCCCAATTTGTGCATGTGTATTACGGTCGTAACATGGCACTCCTTTGGCCATAGCCCTCATGCCACAAATCCGACAGTATAGCCGGAATGAACACCTTACGAAAATCACAAAACTCATTGATTACCAACCATGAACATTACAATATCAATTCATGAATACACACATCTCCAAATAATCACATTACAACAAGATACAACCAAAATAACACACGTAAAATACATGGATATTAGACCCTTACCCCCTAAAAAGAAGTTTCGTATCGAAACATAAGATTCAAAAAGTTCAGGGTATCGGGAAACGCATACTATCTTCGGTTTTCCACATGGCTTCCTCAATTCCATGTTTAGACCATTGGACCTTTACTAATGGGATCGCTTTCCATCGCAATTATTTCACTCGCCGCTCCAATATGGCTACCGGTTACTCTTCATATGAAACATCATCATTAACTTCAATCTCTTGATAATCAATAACATGACTGGGATTGGGAACATACTTACGCAATTGTGAAACGTGGAACACATTATGAATGTGGCTAAGTTCTGGAGGTAACGCTAGTCAATAAGCCACATCACCTACTCTGTTCAGGATCTTGAAAAGACCAATGTAACGAGTACTAAGCTTACCTTTCTTACTAAACCGAAGAACTCCACGAGTCGGCGATAGTTTCAACAACACATCATCTCCTGCCTGAAACTCTTACGTTCGATGTCGAACGTCAGTATATGACTTCTGTGGACTCTGGGCAGTCAGTAGCCTTTGTCGAATAACAGCAACCTTCTCCCTCGTTTGAATTAACAGATCTGCCTCTACTCCAAGTAACTCGTACGGTTCATCCCAACAAAGTGGTGATCTACCCCGTCTTCCATATAGTGCTTCTAATAGAGCCATACCAATTGAACTGTGCCAACTGTTATTATACGAGAACTTAATTAATGATAAATGAATCTCCCAATTATCTTTCCAATCTAACGCACAAGCTCTCAACATGTCTTCCACAGTCTGGATAGTTCTCTCCGATTGTAAGTCTATCTGTGGATGATAAGCGGTACTAAAATTCAATTCAGTACCAAGTGTTCAATGTACCGCTTGACAAAAATGCGAGACAAATCGACCATCACATTCCAAAACAATACTCTTTGGGGTACCATGCAATCTCACAATCTCTGTAATTAACAAACGAGCCAATCTCTCTGGTCTCCAAGTATCTCTAATACCCAGAAAATGTGCTGATTTGGTTAGCCGATCAACGATTACCTAAATCATATTCATCCCAGTTCACATCCTTGGCATTCCCACAATAAAATCCATCGCGATATCTTCCCACTTCCATTCCGGAATCAGCAACGGTTTTAACAGCAGGCCTTTGATGCTCAGCTTTAACTTGATGGTATGTTAAACATTTCGACATGAACTCCATTACATCTTTCTTCATGTTCGGCCACCAAAATTTTTTCTTCAAATCTTTATACATTTTACCTGTACTCGGATGAATCAAGTACGGAGTAGAATGTGCTTCATTCAAAATCACTTGCTTAAGATCATCTAGATTCGGCACACAAATCCTGCCTTGATGTGACACCCCCAAAACCATCCGGGGATATTACAGCTCCGTAGGCCCTGCGTCGGAACCTACAAGGCTAAAAATCATTTTCACACTCATTTCAACACGCCAAAGAGGCAAAGACGGTAATATTTTACGAATAATTAAATTTTTCTAAAGTATAGTTCTCAAATACCATCATAAAATTTCATTTGAAAGTACAAGGCAAAATGCCAAGTTTCAACAGTTTCAAAACGTATGTTAAGTCATTACTTACACGCACAGATAATATAGTTTGAGAAAGTTTTACAAAATAACCAAAGAAGACTATTTCAAAAATATACGTGGGCTGGTAAAACACCGGAAGCCATTTTAAAATACACAGTATATAAACATAATAAAAATATATTTGCAGCGGAATCATAAAAGTCAGGAAAATACGCAGCTTTCAAATACATGCCATAGCCAGTATCACCCGGGAAGCTCATCCCTTCACGACCGCTACTAGCTCGATCTCTGAGTACCTAAAAGATAAAGCCCACGACGGGATCAGCCACAATACTCAATAATGATAGCAATCACATCCTCATAAACAATTACATATCCATGTAATTACAAAGTAAGAATACTTCTGATGTAATCTTACCGTATTAACCTTATCAATTGGTGGTAATTCATATCGAATCAACCCTTACCTCAATCCACACTTCGAATTCTCAAGTGACGAATGAATTTAAAAATAACCCTCTGAATTGTATTCAAACAATGCCAAGATTCTCAAAACATAATTATATCTCCACTATGGTAAGGTAAACTCCAAACAAGATCAGCAAAGAATCAAAAACGACCGAGAATACCAATGATATGGTAAACTCCAAGCAAAGTCAGTAAAGGATCAACAATGACCAAGAATACCAACGGTAAGGTAAACTCCAAACAAGATCAGTATGTAATATCCGTACCTTTCCATTTTTAGTAGTTTTCATTTTTGGCGCATGTCTATTTTTATCGACTCGCTTGTAATTGTTTCGACATTTTGAATCTATTTTGTTCTTGGAGTTTTTCCATATAGATGAGTTTCGGAGACGTTTTCACGTAATTTCGTTTTGAGTTATGTTGTGTCGCATGTATGTTCGATTCTCGTAAAACTCGTTTAATTTCGTTGTTTCTTTATTTACATAAGTTCATATGGATTAGTTCACTACACCATATATAGCCTATTGCAAGCCCAAAGTCCATTTATGTTGTATAAAGTGTTGCTATAGACACGAAATTTACTAGTCTATTGCAATAATTTTGGAAAGTGTAGTATAAAACAGAAAAGTGTTACAAGCGGAAAAATCATTTTGACAATCGCAATACTTTTGAGAAAGCGTTACAATACACATTAGGCTATTGTAACACTTTTGGTGAACTTGACTAAAATTTGTAGGCGGGAGTTTAAGTTTCGGCGGAACGGACTAAAAATTGGTACCAAGGAACAAAACACTCTCCCTCTCACAAAATAATTTTTTATTACACAAAACACTCTCCCTCTCTCACCTCTCTCTCTCTCTCTCTCTCTCTCTCTCTCTCTCTCGACCTCGCATCTCTCCCTCAGACTTCATTTTTCTCTATCGACCTCTCTCTCGCTCTCACGCTCATCTCTCTCACTCATCTCTCACACCTCTCTCAAATCCCTAAACCAATTAGAGCACCCCAAACCCCAAAACTGATTGCAGCTTCAATTAGAGTAAATATTCAATTAAAGCTTCAATTAGATGTAAAATACCCATCTTTTTTATTATATATGTATATGTATAAGTTCGACTGTAATTAGGGTTCATTACCGAAAACTCATCAGGTTCGATTAGAGGAATATGCACAAAATTTTCTGATTATTCATGTCGTACGATTAGATGATAGGTTCTTAATTTTCTGTAGATTGAAGTTGATATTTAAAAATTCAAAAAGATGAGCATAAATATTATATGCACAATATTGGCTATATAAAGATGAGCCTTACCGGTTCATTATAGCTCAGGATTTTTCTGAAGCTTTCCTGGCATTCCATGTGGGGTGAAGATTAAGAAATGAATTCAAAACTCCATTTTACAAGAGCAAAATCCACCCAGCAGCTTTGACGAGTAATAAGTATGGTGTTAGAAAGATGGAGCTTTTAAAGGCATGTGTCTCAATAGAACTTTTGCTCAAGATTGCCTGTTCAGAATGTTGATGTGTTAGAAGACGATTCTCATTTTTGGTGTTGGGAGGTCAGCTTTTCGCTATATGAATTCCGCTTTCCTTATTGACATTCTAATGTTATGTAATTAGTTTCAGTGTTCATAGCATTTTCTTTTTAATATGTAGGTTGTATCTAATTTTTACCATATACGAAGCATTTGATTATCCTTTTCTTTCCCTTTTTTCTTGCTCCCATTGTTTTGTTTTCTTTGCTTGTGATTCTAAACGAATATTTATTGTTGATTTTCAGTTAAAGTTATTATGTTGATGTATGTGGAAAACTGGAAACAATGCACTCCAAGAATTAAAATGCATAGCTGAGTGTGCAATCATCAAGTTCTTGTGTGTTGTTTCTTATTTCTCTTTTATAGTATAGTTTATTACCTCTATGCTACTTTTTGATATCTCTACTGAATAATTTTGTTCACAATGGCTTGTTTTCTTGCACTTAAGCTTTTCAAATGAGGATACGAAGATTTCAATTAATATAGTTTTAGTCACATAACCAAAATTATAACATAGATGTAAGTGTCAGGTGGGCTATAAGTTGCACCGCAAGACCTTTCGCTATTGCAAAACCTATACTCCTAAGCACATAATCATCATCACATAAATGTTCACAACCTTCTGTATGTGAGAAATCGAAAGCGTCGGAAATCAGAAACCCAAAATGTGTCAGAAGCAAATGGAATGAAACCGTGTTGGTTATCACTCTTTTTTTGCTTTCTTCCTTTCTAATTTGCTTTATAACCTATATGCTAAGTTTTAATTTCTTGTGTTCTGAATAAATAAGTTTATATGGTGCATCAGATTTTTGACTTATGTTGGCCACACATTTGAAATATGTTGGTCATAGTTCTTAATTTGGCCTAGGGAGGACTGCCCGGTGCATCCAATCTTAAAGAATGTGCAACCTTGGAAAGCTTTGTCAAGAAACAGGATGCAGAGGGTCGACTCTATGCTGCAATATGTGCAAGTCCAGCTGTTGTTTTTGGATCATGGGGACTGCTCAAGGGGCTGAATGTATAAGCTACTTTACTTCTCCATCATTCTTTGCTACATAAGAAGAAAGATGGAAAATGCTTTAGCATTTTACTGGCTTACTCATCGTATGTACATCTAGAGAAGGAAACTAGGATTTCCTTGTCCGTCGCAACATTCTCTTTTGTTTTTCCATCACCATTGAATCTGTAAGGGGTGAATAGCTCGATACTTATCTTCATTCTCTTTTGAGGTGCATGTACGTTATTTTTATGTACTATTTATTATCTGGAGAAACTAGTTATTTTAATTTTGTTTCGGTGGTTGCAGACTGTACAGACTGCAATTATGCGAGTGGAGCTACATAGGCAAAGTATTGCACAAATGAGGGTGAGTTTTCTTGATGAGTCCTGCATTAATTTGTTACACACTCAATTGATCGGAGACTTGAGAAATTACTGCATTACTGCAGATAAACAATAGGTCTATTCAAGACATGCAAATATTTGGAGACCTATCACGCATCCCCATCGTAGTCGTAGAACGGGTTGTCAATGCAACTGTATGTTCAACCAGTGAAAGTTCTTATTTCAGCCGACTGGACCAGCAAGATACAAATATCTTGATTGCCGGGATTGACTCTAACCGTCCAAACATGTCTGGATCTACTCGTCAAAGTGGTCGTGTCCTGAAGAATGTGTTTTTTGTCCACGAACTCCAGGCATGTCCTATGTGC
This sequence comes from Orobanche coerulescens, assembly GCA_033398695.1. Classification (NCBI taxonomy): domain Eukaryota; kingdom Viridiplantae; phylum Streptophyta; class Magnoliopsida; order Lamiales; family Orobanchaceae; genus Orobanche; species Orobanche coerulescens. Next base: position 57,458,919 of record CM065805.1, on the reverse strand, counting down.
GCATAAGTTACCTAACTAACAGTCTGTTTGCCTTATATTTCTACCTTTATTACTAGTTGCTTGCTTTTCTTCTGAAGTTTGATACTATATTATGTAAATGTTTGAAATGTCTATAAGTGTTTTTTAATATGTTGAAGGTTGTATTTGATGTATAATGAAAACCTAGTCTTTCTGCTACTGATATAATGGGGTTATGTTTTGGTGTAAGTATGTCTGAGCATGCCATATAATGCTATAACACCGACATGGACCACTATAGAGTTTTCATTATTAGAGCTAAAAAACAGGTAAGCTTCTCTTGGTTCCTATAGTTTCTCAGTCATTCATTTGCATGACCGGCGACGAAATTCAAATTAGGATTTGCTGCTTGACATTTAGTTTCGTGTAAGCCTAAAACAAGTTAATAAGTGTTTTTAGTACGAGAGAAAAGTAAAATCTAAAATATCAAGGCTCTGGTGCTATTCTCAGTTATTCTGGGGAAATTATATTGGTATAATGTATTTTTGGCAGCAAATTGAAGAATATGTGGAAAATGAAATGTCTTTGGTATTGAATTGGGAAAAAATGATGTGTTCTCAGAGATATTTTTGCATGTAGATGTCTTACCCCCCCCCCGTCTTGAATTAAATTGTGGTTAACATAGGACATTTGAAATGTAAATGTCTTATAATATGTTTTCTTTCAATCATTGGGGGTATAGTAGGAACCAGTATTTTATTGAAGTAATTACTGAAATATATTTTTTCAAAACATTAATGCGGAACATATTTTGTTTATGAACGAAAATATTTTGCCAAAAGAACAAGAAATAGCCCCCCGAAGAGTCTTGACTTATCTTTTGCATTTGAGCTGGAAGCTCAAGTGTAGGTTCTGAAATGGTGTGAGTTTGGTGTGATATGCTTTATGCTCACTATAGTTTAGTAGAACTTATTATACTTTTTGTGTGTTGGTTATATATATATATATATATATATATATTACTATTATATATCTAGTAGATTGTTATGACCACTCAGGTTTTATGCTGTATGTAATGTTCCTTGGCTCAAATTCAACTTCCTATCTGATTTGAATTGTAATATCTTTAATGTGTCACTTTCTATACTTGACATGTTTCTTGTATTATATATCCCCTAAGTCAGTAAAAAAACCCACAAATATTTCCTTATTAGTATCTTAATTTACTATTCACTTTTTCTCCAGATGCATCACTTGAAGTGGATTAGAACAAGCAAAAAGAGAGATCAAAGTTGTGGAGCAAGAAAGAACAGACAAGGAAGATTATGCTCATAAGTCCTTTGCATATGAAAATAGCATCATGGAAAATATGGTTCATGACGTTGAGTGCGAGGACGACGATCGCGAGGCTGAGGAAAATGAACTTCATGATGATTGATGATCAGTACTTTTATTTTGTATATGCGTAATTGATTTTGGATATTTTGACTTGAAAGACAGTTTCATGTAGAATTATGGTGTAGGTCGATTTTGTGTTTTGACTTTAGGCTTAAGTACTAGACGTAAGATGATGTCGTGGTACACATCGGTTTTGTTTCGGCTTTATTGACATGTTTGGTTAGATTTGCCATTTGGAAAATTTGAAATGTGATTTCTGGTTTGATATGCTTTTGTGAATGGTATATTGAAATTTCACACAGGATATTCCAATCCAGACTAATAAAAAGTGTTGCAGATCAGTGTTGCAAATCAAATCTAAAAGTATTACAATAGGGATATAAATGTTGCTAAAAAGTGTTGCATTAGTCTATTGTAATACCTTAAAAATGTTACTAAAACAGATCAAAGTGTTACAAAAAAGTGCTATTGTAATATTACAAAATATGTTGCAATAAGTACACATAATATTGCAATAGAGAGCATAGGCAACACCAGTAAATGCAATGCCGAATTTTGGCCAAAACGTTACATAAACATCTACTATAACATTTTTGGGGTCTAAGAATACACTTTTGTGGGCTTGCAATAGGTCATATATGGTGTAGTGGTTGTTCTTGTTGTGAGTTTCGGTTCGTTGATCCGATGTTGTATCGTGATTTTTGGATGTTTGGGTCGTTCTGTAATTTCCTATAAGTTTAAGGAATTTCATCTTCCTTGTCGTATTTCGGATTCCCCGATAGCCGGAATTGTATTTTCTTTCAGCACTTAGCTTCGTCGACGTGTATACTTCATATCTACGTTTTGGGTTTTGTCCTTGTGTTGCGTCTCGACTTCATACTGCCCTGTATAGTTAACTGCATTCAGTACTGTTAAACTGCTGCATGAATAACGTACGTTATTCATGCTTCATAGCGTGCGCTATCGATGCCTGCATAACGTACGTTACACCCTTATGATAACGTACGTTATGGCCCTCAGCGTTTTAGACAGTGACTTCTGCCTAGTTTTTGCCCAGCCCTTACATACGTTAACCTGGGGCTGTTACGTACGTAAGTACCTTATAGCGTACGCTAACTGGGGAGTGTAGCCCATGCTGCCGGCCACAGCAGATTGGGCAAATTGTTCTGCCAAGCTATTACGTACGTTAACACCTGGGTGTTACGTACGTAATGATCATAACGTACGTTAACATCAGTATGTTAACATACGTAATGAGAGATCAGGTTTTATAAACTTGAGTTGACCTTCATTTCGCCATTCTTCATTTTTTATTCCTTCATCCGAGAGCGGTGTTCCTAGAGAGATTTGAGCGATTCTTCAAGATTTGTCCATGGAGTTCATTAAGAGATCAATTTTTGTGTTCCAAGTGAAGTTTATCATAATCTTAATCCTCTTTCTCCGACTGAATCCTAGGTATTTGGCTTAGAACCCTACCTTTATCCATTTTGGGGTTTTTTTGGAATTTGTCAAGATTTAAGTCGAATTATTCGTTTATGTTGTGATATTTCTTATTGATTATTGTTGTTGGGTGATTCCTAATCTGTGTTCGTCATGTTTAATCCGTGGATTATTGATTTGGGGAGTTTTTCTGAAAAACCTTGCTCGTAGTCATCGTTCGTATATGTTTATGATTGTTAGACGGGGTTGTGGGCGTATTCCATTTGATTATTGTTATCGTGTAGGACTGAGTTGTGTTAATCCTTCCTTTAGGAACGGTCGTGTTCCCTCCGGGTCATTCCTATTCATTGTTCGTTCCTGTTTCATCGAAGATGTCTCAAAGGCAAGTACTTTATATTTGTTTGCATATTCTAGTATTTGAATTATGGCTTTCCGTGTATGTTGTGGATGTGTATGCGTATGTTCACCCAGGGACGGTCCGATGGGGCCTTTGTGGATACATAGTGCCGTGTGTATGCGTATCATGAACTGGGGTTAACCACCCAGGGATGGTCCAACAGGCCTCTGCGGGGTGCGGTGGCCGTGAGTCTCGTACCAACGGTTAACCTTTGAAATGTTTTGTTGGAGAAATGTGTTTTGTTCTCGTGCACCATAATATTCCAGAATATAAATGTTTACTAAAATGATTTGGTGCATATTTCATCTGATTAGAATGATAGTTCAAATGGATTGTACTTGCACTAGCAGTTGTCGCTAACCCCTTAAATGGGGAAAATACTTTTGTATTTCAGGTATAGGTCTTGGAGGCGAACGAGCTTGCGGGTAGTACGAGGATGAGAGGCTCCCTGTAGCTGGTCGAACAAGTCATCGATTCTTAGGAGAGGATATCTATTCTTCAAGAATAATTAATAGATATAATATTGGATGTAATTGATTATGGTGAAATCCCTCTTAATGGTGAAATCTAGAAACCAAAAACTTCTGTTGCATTATTAAGCAATTTCATTTCATATTTGTTATTATTTGTTGCATCAAGCTGGTCGCTAGTATATGCAAAGCTTCTGTTTAAAAATAATATAATAAAAATACATAAATGTATCATCATACTCATCTACAGCCGTTAGATCACTAATATCAATAGCCTACAAAAGTTTCTAGATTTCACAAGGTAATTAGTTTTCATATGATATATTTCTAATATTGGATATTATATTTATTAAATAATAAGTAATATGTAATATATAATATTACATATTATATTATATCAACTGGGAAAGATAAATATAATATTAGATATTATATTTATTAGAGAATTAAATAATAAGTAATATATAATATGAGATATTATATGTATTGTATTATTTAAAGTGTTGAGGGGCAACTAAGCAAATACTAGAGTTTGACTCTAGGGTTTACTTAGTATAAATAAAAGGTCTTGGACAAGGAGTTGTCATAAGAAAAATTACAGAACCTTAATTTTGTAAGACCAAAAATCGCCCCCCTTCTCTTCACTTAGTCCGAACACATCTCAGTCCAGAGAATTGTTTCGGTCATCTCCTTCTTCCCTTAGTTGATTTTGATCGACATTACAAATCCTTATAGCAAGGAATTATTTATTGTACTATTTATCAATATTATTCGTTAGCGATCCGGCTTATACCAGTTGTTCGTGTGTGGATCACTGAAAGAGGAAGAGGATTTCAATCAGCTTCTAGTCCGGGTTCAGATCCGTTCTTCGAATTAAGGTAATTTGACGAACTCTTAATAAATATATTAAATTACTGCATGTAAATCCTCGTCTGGGTTTTTCGTTATTTTATTCCGTTGGGTTTTACTCAATTTTATTGTATTATATACACGTAAAACCTAACAGTGGTATCAGAGACAACTTGCAAGTAATTTAATTGTTTATGAGGAACATGTTTATTTGTAAATTATATTCTTGATTATGTTTATAAAATATATATTTTATAAAATATTTTTTTTTTTGGTTTAATTTGATTAAATCGGATCGTCAAAAATAAATTTTCTAGACTATTTTCGCGAATTTCTGCTCCAGAAATCTGGAACAGATCTGTTCCGAGGCGGGTCAGGTCGGGTCCGGGTCGGGACCCGAGTGTCATTTTAATTAGAAAAATATTTTTTGCAATACTAGGGATCGAATCCCTGGTCGTCCAGATACCCATCACCCGACTTACCATGTGGTCTGCCAGTTTGTTTGTTGAATTGTACACGGATCTTTTATAAAACGTATTAAATCTATTTAGAAAATTTGGAAGTAATAGTTGCAAAATGTTGCAACTGTTGCCGCTGGGTTTCGAACCCATGCGGATCCGTGGGCAGAGGCGCGCTCGACCATCTGGGCTAGGGATCCATATTGTTAATTTTGACACAGTCTTTTATTTATTGTCTGATTGTCAGACAAATTTATTATTTTGTATATTACATGCTTTAATTAATTATTTGATAATTATTTATGGTATGTGTATGGTGTATGGCATGACCATAAATTGACCAATGTGATTGGATAATTTATTTCCTTATGGGTTAGTTTTACGGCATGCGTGTCGTTGAATTATAAATGGTTTTACGGCCTGCGAGTCGTCTATTTAAATTATTTATTATTTTATGGCCTGCATATCGTTTGCACCTCTCGTAATTTAATTTACTAGTGTAATGTTAAATTTCATTAATGTAATGAAGACAAGGACGGACTCCACGAGCCAATTGATCGCATATGACGTTCCAATGAGTTGGAAAGATCAATGAAGACCAATTGCAACCTTTTAGTTTGACCCTTGTGATTTTCATGTTGGCTCATGGAAATCAAGTTAGGAATTATGGTCATGCACGGTCCTATGCTTTTAATTGTCATGTGATGCAATGTATGTTTAAATTTATGCATGTATATGATGCTATGTATATTTAGATGTATGTTAGCAAATATAGACATTAACATACGATAAAAATCCCTCGTTAAATTTTTTAAATGTCGTTCATTTGAAAAATACCTATCAAGACTTCGATCATCTTGAGTGGGTTATGCCAAAGCTGGGCTGGGCACTCGGATTATCATAGTAAGGTAGGATAGGTAATGGTAATACCTATGTGTTTTAGTGAATTAAGAATTCAAAAGAGTTTTGAACCTTAAGGCATAAGATGGGATTATAACATGCTTGGGCATAAGATGCCAAATCCCATGAATATAATCTAAGAGTTACATATGATGTAATCGATAAATAGTTATCCACCTAATGTAGCTCAACTCTAGGCGTCATGACAAAGCTGAGTTTAAGATTGTGCAGAATGGGATCTTAGCCCACTAAAATTACAAATGTTGTAAAATTGAGGGTACTTTGTTTTAGTGGGAGTATTTTTCAAGAAATAAAATAATGTGACTGAATACTTTGCATATTGAATTTTGTAGATAATATAGAATGGCATAAAACAACACGTCCACCATTTCACTACGATCAGTCCTTCAGAAGGACAAGCTCAAAGAAAACGACAATAACTATCTGGATGTTCTCAAGCAAGAAAGAAAGCTGTATGTTCTTGAGGAAGAAATTCCCGATGAGCCTGCTGATAATGCTAACAAAGAAACAAAAGACAAATGGAACAAACATTGTGATGATTCTATTGATGTCAGTTGTCTTATGTTGGCTACCATTTGTCCAAAACTTCAGAAGAATCTGGAGGAAATGGAAGCTTATGAGCTTAATGCTCACCTCAAGGAAACTTTCTCGAAGCATACTAGGCAAGATAGGTATGAGACCTTTCAAGCCTTGTATGCTTGCAAGATGGTTGAAGGTACATCTGTCAGCGCTCATGTACTCAAGATGAAAGCATACATTGATCATCTTGATAGGCTTGGTTTTCCACTTTCTAAGGAGCACTCTACGGATGTGATCCTAAACTCGTTGCCCGATAGTTTTGGCGAGTTTATTATGAACTATAATATAAATGAGATGGAGAAGTCTATTGTGGAGCTGCACGGGATGCTTAAAATGGCTGAGCAGAATATTAAGAAGAAACCAAACCACGTGCTGATGGTCAGCGAAGGGAAGTCCTTTAAGAACAAAGGCATGAGCAAGGGTAAGGCAAAACTTGCCAAATCTAAAGACTCTACTAAGCCAGTTTTCAAAGATGTAAATTGCCATCATTGCAATAAACCAAGACATTGGAAGAGAAATTGCAAGGTTTACTTGGAAGAGCTAAAGCGTACCAAGGGTAGTGAGACTGCCACAGGTATATTTGTTATAGAAGTTAACTTATCTACTCCTAACTCCTGGGTATTGGATACTGGATGTGGATCTCATATTTGTACAAATGTGCAGGGGTTGAGAAGCAGTACAGAGCTAAAGAAAGAGGAAGTGGATCTAAGAGTCGGCAATGGAGCAAGAGTTGCTGCACTAGCCGTAGGAACTTATGATCTAGTTTTACCCAATGGGCTTTTGTTAGTTTTGAACAATTGCTATTATGTTCCTGCTATAAATAGGAATATTATTTCAGTTTCTACATTAGATTGTGAAGGTTATAGTTTTCTTATTAATAATAAGATTATTTATATTTTCTTTGATGACTTGCTTTATGGCACTGCAAAGTTATATACTGGCCTTTACAATATTGATCTAGATGAATCCGACAATTTGGAAGTCTATAACATTGCATCCAAGAAACCTAAGCTCAATGACCCTAATCTGACTTACTTATGGCATTGTCGACTTGGTCACATAAACAATAAATGCATTTCTAAACTCCACAATGATGGACTTTTAGACTCTTTTGACTATGAATCATATGGGACATGCAAATCTTGTTTATTGGGCAAGATGACGAAGAATCCTTTCACCGGTCATGGAGAAAGGGCTAGTGATCTATTAGGCTTAATACATACTGATGTATATGGACCTCTTAGCACTCATGCCAGAGGCGACATCCAATACATCATTACATTTACCGATGATTTTAGCCGATATGGATATGTTTATCTTATGAAGTATAAACATGAATCTTTTGAAATGCTCAAAGTATTACAGAATGAAGTACAGAATCAACTTGGTAAGACAATTAAAGTCCTTCGATCGGATCGAGGTGGCGAATACTTGAGCCAAGAATTCGATGATCATCTTAGGAGCTGTGGAATTGTTTCACAACTTACTCCTTCCGGAGCACCTCAGCATAACGGAGTGTCCGAGAGTAGGAATCGAACTTTATTATATATGGTTCAATCCATGATGAGTCGAACAGAGCTCCCATTATCATTTTAGGGCCACGTCTTAGAGTCAACAGCATTCGCCCTTAACCGTGTTCCATCTAAAGCAGTTGAAAAGATGCCATTTGAGAAATGGACTGGTAATAGACCAAACTTGTCTTTTCTAAAGATCTGGGGTTGTGAAGCATTTGTAAGGAGTCAAGTGTTTGACAAACTGGCAGCCAGATCTGAAAGATGTTTATTTATGGGGTATCCTAAGGAAACTAAAGGATATTACTTTTATAAGCCCACCGAGAACAAAGTGTTTGTTGCTCGAAATGTTGTATTCTTAGAAAGGGAACTTAATTCCAAAAGAGAAAGTGGGAGAAGAGTAATTCCCGAGGAAACTCGAGAACCACAAGAAGACATTACTTCACCGATGGAAATCGAATAGGCTCAACAATCAGTTGAAGAGCCTGTTCAAAGTGCACAAGTCCCTCGCAGATCTGATAGGATGCCACATGAACCTGAGAGATATGGTTATCTCGTAATAGAGGATGATGATGCATCGCTCATAGATGATGAGCCTAGTAGCTATACAGAAGCTACTTCAGGACCAGAGTCCGAGTAATGGCTAGAAGCCATGAAGTCAGGGATGCAGTCCATGTATGACAATCAAGTTTGGAACTTGATAGATCCACCTGAGGATGTTAAAACCATTTGGTGAAAATGGGTCTATAAAAAGAAGAAAGACATGGATGATAATCTGCAAGCCTATAAAGCTACACCAGTGGCCAAAGGTTATAGACAGATTCATGGTGTTGACTATGATGAGATTTTTTCGCCAGTAGTCGTGCTTAAATCAATTAGAATTTTATTTGCCATTGCCGCATACTATGATTATGAAATATGGCAAATAGATGTCAAAAGAGTATTCCTTAAATGGAAACTTACTCGAGGATGTGTACATGACACAACTTGAAGGTTTTGTTCATACATAAAATTCTAAAAGGTTTGCAAGCTTCAAAGATCCATTTATGGGTTGAAGCAGGCTTCTCGGAGCTGGAATCTTCGTTTTGATGAAACTGTCAAAGAGTTTGGGTTCATTCAAAATGAAGATGAACCATGTGTGTACAATAAGGTTAGTGGGAGCATAGTTGTTTTCTTAATCTTATATGTAGATGGCATATTACTCATTGGAAATGACATTCCCACCTTGCAGATAGTCAAGACTTGGTTGGGAAGTTGTTTCTCAATGCAAGACTTAGGAGAAGCTGCTTACATTCTTAGGATAAAAATCTATAGAGATTGATTGGTCTGAGTCAGTGTACCTACATTAATAAAATATTGAAGAGGTTCAATATGCAAGACTCCAAGAGAGAACTCTTGCAATGTCACATGGCATTCATCTAAGTGAGACTCAGAGTCCTTCGACTCCTGATGAACAAGCCTGCATGAGCAAGATACCATACGCTTGGGCCATTGGATCGATCATGTATGCCATGATTTGTACTCGACCAGATGTATCGTTTGTCCGTATCATGACAAGTCGATACCAATCAAATCCAGATGAAAGTCACTGGACGGCAGTGAAAACCATCCCAAAGTACTTAAGAAGAACTAAGGATGCGTTCCAAATATATGAAGGTGAGGGAAACGAGCTGGATGTAAATAGTTACGCCGATGCAAGTTTCAAAACCGATGGAGACGATTTAAGATCGCAGATGGTTTTGTGCTTTGTTTAAAATGAAGATGTTGTGAGTTGGAAAACACGCTCATTGATTCTATAACTTAAGACTGTGTATCTGGCAGCATCGGGTGCATCCAAGGAGAATATGTGGAACTTTTTAGGTCCTATAAGTCGTTACGGCTACAATAATGGTGCTATTGTGCGAGCTAAAGAGTCATGGACCGATCATAATTCCAATCATATACTCAGAAACTATCACCTAGTCAGGGAGATCGTCAGACGAGGAGATATTGCAATATGCAAAGTAGCAATGGAAGAGAATGTTGCAGATCCACTTACCAAGCCTCTCTCACAAGGAAAGCATGTTGACCATGCAGGAGCGATAGGACTAAAAGTCATGAATGAATGGTCCTAGTGCAAGTGGGAGATTATTGGGAATAGTGCCCTAGGACATTCGATGTGCCTAGATTTGTAATTGTCACGTTTAAATAAAGTTATTTGATATCATTTATTTCTCAGTTATTATTATAATGTGTGAATGTTTTAATATTATAATAATCGAATAATAGTTATTCATCAATAATAAGATTATTCAAATGTCCATGGTACAATCGCGAGTAGAGACTCAAGTATATACGAGTATATGTTTGATTGATAATCATCGGATGATTATGCGTATGGTACGGATCAATATTATGGCTATTGGTTGGAGAACTAATACTAGACAGACCCGCGTTGAGATCACTGCATGGACATGTCATAAGTGAATCTTAATATAAAAGTATGTCAATAAATCCTTGAACCTGAGATTATCATAGAGTCCAACATGATAACTGCTATGCCTTGACATAATCCAACATCATCTGAAACATGGTGATCATAAAAGTTAGCAATCAGGATTAGTCGGAGTCATGTAGAGGGCAATGAATAATCAAAATAGGGATTTGTCCCTCCTTTTAGTGAGAGAGATATCTGCTGGGCCCCTCGATAAGTAGGACTGAAGGAAATGCATGGTCATGCTCAAATGAAGAGTCATTTGATTCAATCAGTCTACTTAAGATCGAGAAAGCATTTGAACATAATAAGTATGACAATATCCATGACTTAGTTCAAATACGATATCGCGCAACAAAGGGATTTGACACGTTAAATGGTTTAATGGACTATAAACTTATATTATTTGGGTAGTCATAATGTCTTGCTAGAGACCGCTTATGACTTATTATTTGATATGGTATTAAATAATTGTCAATATAATATGAGCCTTTTGGATCACACATAAGACAACTAAAGACAAGCAAGAATAATTAATTAGATATAATATTGGATATTATTGTAACACCCCCAAACCAATCGGGAATATTACAGCGCCGCAGACCCTCTCCGCGAGGATCTACCAGGCTAAATACAAAACAATGCGTCACTTCACATGCCGACATGGCTACGTAAAGGACCGTTAGACCGATTAGGTCTTATATCACAACACACACAACATTACATACATGATACTTGCCCAGAACACATACCCACGCAGGGGCTAGAATACAATAACACTTCCCATAAATCGGGGTAACAACACATCGGAGGGATAACCAACATAACTCTACCAAATACTCTACAATTGGTCTTCACGTGATTAGTATCTTCGTTTCCCATCATCCTTCGTATCGATCCTGTGATTCACTCCCCAGCTACCTGCAAGTACCTGGACGCAATACAGACATCCACCCCGAATACTGGGGTTAGCAAAACTCCACTGTTTTGCTAGTGCAAGTATAAAACTAAAAGTACAAGCCATACACAACGTGCTTCAAGAATATAAAATCTTGAATATATATTTCCCGAGATAAATCACTTAATCAAAACAGTTTGATTTATAAAAGGTAGGAAAAGAACCATGTGTCTCATACAAAATATTTTACGGTCTCGGGAGTTTGAAACATTTGGAAATAAGGAATTCTCAAGTCTTTCGAAAACACTGGGACACGGCCCAAAATCATCTTTCCAAAATACGATTCCAATAATAAAACGCGGTTTCACAACCAAATTCACAACACACGGGGTCCAAGACCCAAATCATAAGCCACAGGGTCCACAACCCGAATCACATATCACATGTTCCTAAGGATTATTCGCGTCCCGTGCTAACAAGCCACGAACCTCAGATGCTCCCGTAGAACATACCTGAGTGAATAACCCAACAGGAAGCCATACCAAAAATCACATGTCCTCGTGGCCACAACCACAGAACCATTCCATACCACAACCATAAGTTATCCCGGCATCGGGCTAACAAGCCACGAACCTCGGAGTCCCCGCAAGACATACCCGATGATAACCCCACAAGTTATCTCGGCATCCGGCTAGTAAGCCCCGAACCTCGGAGTCCCCGCAAGACATACCCGGATTGGATAACCCTACGGTCACGCCCGACCCATACTAGCAAGTATGGATCCCGGAGATTCAACAATCCTACCCGGAGGCACATCACTTTCAGCAATCACATCACAATGAGCAGAACATCAAGCCAAGCAACACTTAAACATCACAACCTCCTTTCAAAGGAGTAACAACTAATATCCCACGTAATACATTCTTAACGAACAAGTACACATAACGTTACGTAATCCCCGACAAAGGATTACGGTCTAATAAACTCATTCAAGGTGATCATATCATCTTTTCAACATACAAATCCAACACACATATTCCGAGAACACATATATTCACGAAGTATATAAATTATCGTTGAAAGACAACATTTATCGAGAATATACCGATCCCTTTTTACGTTCATTAAACATTGGGTTTCGCACGAATTCCTTTACCATTAATTACGCCTACGAAACATGAAACGTATGGACAAGATACTTGCCTCGATATCACGAGCGACGAAACGACGAACGGGCACGATCGGGAAACCTTCGAACCTCCAAAAACGATCAAGACTTCGACATCCCACGAATACTACGAAAATAGCATCACCACAAATCAATAACACTAATCGAAATCCGAAACGATCCTAAAAACGACAAGGATCTAAGTATTCTCAAAGAAATCAAGAATCGTTGATCCGGGCGATAAAAATCGATGAACGGTTAACAAAATATGAAGATTACGGTCAAGACAAACAAGAACAAATAACCGATCGGATGAGATCGGTCAAGAATCACAAATCCAAACAAAAACCCCAAATTTAAGAAAATAGGGTTCTAACAAGAGATTACCTTGATTTGGACCAAGAAGACGATTAGATGTTGTTAAACATCTACAAATCCGCTCAAAGATGAAGCTAGAAGAAAAAGATCGGTCCTACTCGCCTCTGGATCTCACTCCCGTCGGAAGGGATGAAGAAAAGTGGGAAATGACGACTTAATCGTCATGTCCAAGATTTATATCGATGATTAGCGTGCGCTAATCATCCTTCATTTGCGTGCGCTAACGGGGTCAACGCTCCAGAGAAACCGCGTATAACCTAGTTAGCGTGCGCTAGCCCAAAAGCCGTAGCGTGCGCTAACGGGTCACAAAAACCACTCCAGTAGCCCCTGTACAGAACTGCACCTACCGAGTAGCGTGCACTAGAAAGAAGAGGAAGCGTGCGCTAAGCAGTCGATAGCGTGGGCTAGCTATCGGCCTTAGCGTGCGCTAACAAAGCTCAGCCTCCGGTAGCTACCGGATCGCTCGAATCGCGATTTAGTGTGCGCTACACATTCAGTAGCGTGCGCTAAACACCATGCAGTAGCGTGCGCTATGCTTCAAGCATTAGCGTGCGCTACGCCACAAAATCTCAAAAACTCACAAAGTGATCCGAAATGCCTCCAAAAACATGTCCCAACAAGTCACAACCAAACATGGCACGAAATTCCTACGATGAGGACCATGACAATTCGATAAAACACAGAAAACCCAACGAATCCGGATTAAAGATCTCGGGTATTACATTCTACCCCTCTTAAAAGAAGTTTCGTCCTCGAAACTTGAAACATAAAACGAACGACGCAAAACAAACTCGGATAACACACGATATCCGTTGCCGAAATAACAAAACACGACGAACGAAAATCAATACGGTTGGGATGGTTCAAAGAAGACACCAATCACAATGCGATCTAATCGCTGAACAAATACGAAATTCCACAACACGAGGATTGGGAGGTCGAAAATGAAGCAAATTTCCCGAACTTAAGGAAATCACGAAGGAGCCCGAACGCTCAACGATTACGAAACGAGATCAACAAAAACTGAACCATCAAACGATTGAGTTACAACGATCGAGACGACAACAGTCGATCAATCATGTTCGAATCACGACGAACAATAATACTCAAACAACAACCCCAAAGTTCACATCTTGGCTTGAGACAATATACGATTCGGTGAAAACAACAAGATGTGTATTCACATAAGATCCACAGGAAAGGGAATTGCAATTGGAAAGTCGTAGCGACAAACGGTTTATTCTGAAACAATACTACAACTCGTTTGGTCAACCAAAAGCACAGAACAGGACAAGTTCAGAAAACATCAACGAACATAAACGATTCGACAGAGTCGAAAGTACAGAGTTCAAAATCCGATTCACTTCGAATAAAAGAAGTTAATCTCTGGAATATCAAAACAACAAAACGAGGGAAATAACATAACAAACATCTGATAGGATAAGCCACTCAGGGTTTCTCGGAGTCGATCCAGATGTCGGTGCTCAAGTCCGTGGCCCGGAAGGCTCGGAAACCATCTCGCAAACGAACTCGGTGCCCTCGAGTCCACACTGTAACACGTTATCAAGTGAGAAGGACAATGTGCACGAACATGTCCCGCCACATTACAGTTAAAACATCTCCTGGCTTTACCAGGAGTCAGAACAGAAGACTTGGAATTCTCAGTTCCACGCATCGAGCGATGGAGCTTCACAGCGGAAAGACTACTACGTTGCAAATTGGAAACACCGACTCCTGCACTGTCCACGCGATCATCGGACTTCTTCTGCTTCTTCGACTCGGAGACACGCTCCGATGATAACGAAGCTAGTTCACGGGCTAGTGCTCGATCTTGATAGTCCCTCAACGAAGTGCAATTGAATCCGACATATACACGCGAATATCCGGCTTCATCCGTCTGTCAAAGTGAAGGATTCTCTCTTCCTCGGTTCTCACCGGTCTCGCACATAATCGAGTTGTTTGCTATAATCGATGATAGCTTGCGACACCGATATATCTTGCGGTTCTCGCCAAGTAGAATTCGCGAATCCTCTGCTCTCTAATCGGTTTCGGCGTAACTCGGCTTCCATAAATGCTTGGAACTCCGCCCACGTGACATCACGATCACGAGGTTTAACACTTCCCACCAATTAGCGGATCCTTGTCGAGAAGGTGCGAGCGATAGGTACTTTCCGCTCTTCAGGACATCCGACAGCCTCGAAAATCTTTCCCAACTGGAAAATCCAATCATCCCAGCCCAACGCATCCGCAGCACCGGCGAATCGAGGGGGATTCATACGAACTACCTCGCGAAGCCATTGATTTACACCAACGTTCTGACTTGCGTCAATGCTACGTTGAACCACCTTGGTCAACTGAGTCATCTGAGTCGCTACTTGTTGCAATATAGTAGCAACACCCAAACTAAAATCATTCTCAACGACATTCCCTCGATTCTGCATCTGATCCCCGTGGCCATCAACACCACGGTTACGACCACGACCTCTGCCCCTCGGCATACTAACAAACAACAACCTATGGTAACGAAAGATCATAACACATAGCAAGATATTCACATCTCTGTCTTTAATCCAACATCATTAAATTATATACATATTACCATTTAATTCCAGCTAGAGCACAATATACAAACTATTATACCAACAATCTTCATTTGTAATGCCGTTGTTATGCGATTTATAAATGTAATGAAATTGAAATCATCCATTATATCAAAATCACTTTCTGTATGGTTTCCGCGCCGGAACTCACCAAGTTGAAAACCATTTTCGAAAACGTTCCAAAATGCCAAAAAGGCCGATGACGGTAATACTTTCCAAATACTCCCCAAAAATCATTTTCCAAACACCAAATACCGTCACCAAATACCGTTTGAAATTACAAGGCGTAGACGCGAAAACTCAATAGTTTCAAAATATATGTTAAATCGCCCGACAAAAGAGTTGGGAAAAAGGGTCAACGAAATAATTCAAATTTACAAATACGAAAGGTCATTTTGAAACACACACTATTTTGTAAAAGTACCCAAAAAGTCACTTTGAACTTTACACACGCAACGGACAAGAACACAGTTCAAATTACACATAACCACACCCAACAGTTGTTATTCATGAACAACACACATGGAGTACCGTCTCGAACGGTCAGCCTAACAATCGCAAAAGTTAGACTTACGGCCAGAATGTAGTTTCCGAGCTTCTGCTCAGATCGGTTAAGGTATGATTCAACAGAGACTTAGCGTGCGCTAGCTATACTAATTCAGCAACACATTCATGAACATATACCAAATAATGCCAAAAGCCGAAGGTTACATATAAATAGTAACATACGAATCCAAGCGCCAACAATTTACATTCTCACTACATATCGTTTAATCGAAAAAAAAAAAAATTGAAGGCGTAAGTCACGTCTCAAGTAAACTATTGGTAGACCTCGTTTAAGCATTTAAAATCAAATTTTGAAAATTTTCAATGCAAAATGAAAATATAATATGTGTAGTTTGACTTCTCAAAATCTTTGGTCTCGAGGTCATCATACGAAAATCAAATCATTTTTTTCTTCTCGAAGGATATTTTTAAATAGAATTTACGTGACTTCCCCAAAACATTTGAAGTTTAAAATACCACATTGATAAACTTTTATTGAGTAACTAGTCCAAAACACCATCCCTGTAAAAAGGATTTCACACAAAGATGTATACATATATACATGCACACCGGTACTGCTCTTTATTCCAACACAATACGAGAATCAAACAAGTATGGAATAAGTATTCACGAGGCACAATTAGACTCCACATAGTAACACAGAATTACATAAAGTCGTATAGCACGAGACACAACAAAGTAGGAGACTTACATCCACAGATCGCACGAAGATGATGGTTGCACCTCGATACTAATCACGACCGACAACTCGACGACGCGTCGCGACACCACTCGCGGACCAAATCGACAAGACAAGATCCGACAACACTTAACTCAACCCGACGGCTAGGTTTCCTCAACCTAAGCTCCGATACCATATTCGTAACACCCCAAACCAATCGGGAATATTACAGCCGCAGCACCCTCTCCGCGAGGATCTACCAAAGCTAAATACAAAACAATGCGTCACTTCACATGCCGACATGGCTACGTAAAGGACCGTTAGACCGATTAGGTCTTATATCACAACACACACAACATTACATACATGATACTTGCCTAACACATACCCACGCAGGGGCTAGAATACAATAACACTTCCCATAAATCGGGTAACAACACATCGGAGGGATAACCAACATAACTCTACCAAATACTCTACAATTGGTCTTCACGTGATTAGTATCTTCGTTTCCCATCATCCTTCGTATCGATCCCGTGATTCACTCCCGCCTACCGCAAGTACCGGACGCAATACAGACATCCACCCCGAATACTGGGGTTAGCAAACTCCACTGTTTTGCTAGTGCAAGTATAAAACTAAAAGTACAAGCCATACACAACGTGCTTCAAGAATATAAAATCTTGAATATATATTTCCCGAGATAAATCACTTAATCAAAACAGTTTGATTTATAAAAGGTAGGAAAAGAACCATGTGTCTCATACAAAATATTTTACGGTCTCGGGAGTTTGAAACATTTGGAAATAAGGAATTCTCAAGTCTTTCGAAAACACTTGGGGACACGGCCCAAAATCATCTTTCCAAAATACGATTCCAATAATAAAACGCGGTTTCACAACCCAATTCACAACACACGGGGTCCAAGACCCAAATCATAAGCCACAGGGTCCACAACCGGAATCACATATCACATGTTCCTAAGGATTATTCGCGTCCCGTGCTAACAAGCCACGAACCTCAGATGCTCCCGTAGAACATACCTGAGTGAATAACCCAACAGGAAGCCATACCAAAAATCACATGTCCTCGTGGCCACAACCACAGAACCATTCCATACCACAACCATAAGTTATCTCGGCATCGGGCTAACAAGCCACGAACCTCGGAGTCCCCGCAAGACATACCCGATGATAACCCCACAAGTTATCTCGGCATCGGGCTAGTAAGCCCCGAACCTCGGAGTCCCCGCAAGACATACCCGGATTGGATAACCCTACGGTCACGCCCGACCCATACTAGCAAGTATGGGTCCCGGAGATTCAACAATCCTACCCGGAGGCACATCACTTTCAGCAATCACATCACAATGAGCAGAACATCAAGCAAAGCAACACTTAAACATCACAACCTCCTTTCAAAGGAGTAACAACTAATATCCCACGTAATACATTCTTAACGAACAAGTACACATAACGTTACGTAATCCCCGGCAAAGGATTACGGTCTAATAAACTCATTCAAGGTGATCATATCATCTTTTCAACATACAAATCCAACACACATATTCCGAGAACACATATATTCACGAAGTACATAAATTATCGTTGAAAGACAACATTTATCGAGAATATACCGATCCCTTTTTACGTTCATTAAACATTGTGTTTCGCACGAATTCCTTTACCATTAATTACGCCTACGAAACATGAAACGTATGGACAAGATACTTGCCTCGATATCACGAGCGACGAAACGACGAACGGGCACGATCGGGAAACCTTCGAACCTCCAAAAACGATCAAGACTTCGACAGCCCACGAATACTACGAAAATAGCATCACCACAAATCAATAACACTAATCGAAATCCGAAACGATCCTAAAAACGACAAGGATCTAAGTATTCTCAAAGAAATCAAGAATCGTTGATCCGGGCGATAAAAATCGATGAACGGTTAACAAAATCTGAATATTACGGTCAAGACAAACAAGAACAAATAACCGATCGGATGAGATCGGTCAAGAATCACAAATCCAAACAAAAACCCCAAATTTAAGAAAATAGGGTTCTAACAAGAGATTACCTTGATTTGGACCAAGAAGACGATTAGATGTTGTTAAACATCTACAAATCCGCTCAAAGATGAAGCTAGAAGAAAAAGATCGGTCCTACTCGCCTCTGGATCTCACTCCCGTCGGAAGGGATGAAGAAAAGTGGGAAATGACGACTTAATCTGCCGGCCCAAGATTTATATCGAAAGATAGCGTGCGCTAATCATCCTTCATTAGCGTGCGCTAACGGGGTCAACGCTCCAGAGAAACCGCGTATAACCTAGTTAGCGTGCGCTAGCCCAAAAGCCGTAGCGTGCGCTAACGGGTCACAAAAACCAGTCCAGTAGCCCCTGGACAGAACTGCACCTACCGAGTAGCGTGCGCTAGAAAGAAGAGGAAGCGTGCGCTAAGCAGTCGATAGCGTGCGCTAGCTATCGGCCTTAGCGTGCGCTAACAAAGCTCCAGTCCCAGTCCAGTAGCTACTGGACTGCCTCTGAACTGCCAGTTTAGCGTGCGCTACACATTCAGTAGCGTGCGCTAAACACCATGCAGTAGCGTGCGCTATGCTTCAAGCATTAGCGTGCGCTACGCCACAAAATCTCAAAAACTCACAAAGTGATCCGAAATGCCTCCAAAAACATGTCCCAACAAGTCACAACCAAACATGGCACGAAATTCCTACGATGAGGACCATGACAATTCGATAAAACCCAGAAAACCCAACGAATCCGGAATAAAGATCTCGGGTATTACAATTATATTTATTAAATAATAAGTAATATGTAATATATGATATTATATATTATATTATATCAACTGGGAAAGATAAATATAATATTAGATATTATATTTAATCGAGGATTAAATAATAAGTAATATATAATATGAGATATTATACGTATTGTATTATTTAAAGAGTTGAGGGGCAACTAAGCAAATACTAGAGTTTGACTCTAGGGTTTACTTAGTATAAATAAAGGGTCTTGGACAAGGAGTTGTCATAAGAAAAATTACACAACCCTAATTTTGTAAGACCAAAAATCGCCCCCCTTCTCTTCACTTCGGCCAAACACATCTCAGTCCGGGGAATTGTTTCGGTCATCTCCTTCTTCCCTTCGTTGATTTTGATCGACAGTACAAATCCTTCTAGAAAGGAATTATTTGTTGTACTATTTATCAACATTATTCATAAGATCTAGCAATCCGGCTTGTACCAGTTGTTTGTGTGTGGATCACCGAAGGAGGAAGAGGATTTCAATCAGCTTCTAGTCCAGGTTCAGATTCGTTCATCGAATTAAGGTAATTAGACGAACTACTAATAAATCAATTAAATTAGTGCATGTAAATCCTAGTCTGGGTTTTTCATTATTTTATTCCACTGTGTTTTACTAAATTTTATTGTATTAGATACACGTAAAACCCAACACAGGATAACGTAACGAGTCGAGTTAGGAAAAACTTACGAGCACTGGCGTACTGAGATGATGGCGTAGTAGTGATACTGTTCAAATACAACACTCAAGTGGACCCAAATAACCGACAGCCTAGATATCCATAAACCCAATCTCTGATACCATATTCTTAACACCCCAAGACGATCAGGGTATATTACAGTGCCGTGGACCCCACTAATTGGAATATACCATGCTAGCACACAAACTCGACATGACAATAGTGATATACACCATCAACATACGGACAACTTCTCAATCCAAGACGCATTAAATAAGTAGACCGGCTCAACAGTGCAATACAATATTAACCAAAACCCAAATCGGGTACGCATCATTCACAATGTTCCAAAAGAAAGAAGTACTCGAGTACTGAAGCAAACGATATGATTAATAAAAATTAAAAGATATGGCATAAACGAACGACCATTTGAACAAATTGACTCTTGTCCATCATCCTCGTACCGCCTGCATGCTCGTTCGCCTTCGAGACTTGAACCTGAAACACAAAATTATTTCCCCCATTTAAGGGGTTAGCGACAACGGCTAGTGCAAATACTGTAATATCTGGGGGTAATTTTTTTTCGTGTTACTGTTGAGTTGTATGTATTTATTTGGAATTGTAAAAGTGTTGTTGATTTGGACCGATACAATGTATATTGTATTGGAATATTTCGGGATCGAAATATTTTTACTGGTCGTCGATTTGGTTTCGTCGTTTGGTTGTTGCTTGGTGAGTTTGGAATTTTGGCTAAGTTTATAGCCATAGCGTACGCTACCTGTGTAGCATTACGTACGCTAATTTGTTGCGATTACGTATGTTACGCCCTGAGGTTTACGTACGTAATGTGTGATCAGTGGTAGGAACCTTCCTCGTAGTCAACTTTCGGCTGGTAGGGCAATGGTATCTTTGGGGGATTATATATATATATATATATATATATATATATATATGTGTGTGTGTGTGTGTGTGTGTGTGTGTGTGTGTGTTAGCATCTCACTTTATCTCTCTCCCTCACGTTATCATTTTCTCTCACGTTGTCTTCTCTCTCACTTTCTCACCTCTCTCATCTTCTCTCTCTCTCGTCCTCTCTCTCTCGTTCTCTCTCTCTTCTCTCCATCTCTCTCGTTTTTTTTTGCCGATGAGGTAGAGCTTGGATGGCAGCCGGCTTCTTCATAGTTTCCGGCGACGGACTGGAGTTGACGACCGGATTGATGGACTGACGTCTCCGGCGACGACCGAAGCTCGACGGACGGCGTTGCAAATCAGTCGAGTTGTTCCTTTTTCTGGCGAGACGGAGCTCAGGCACCGGGCGCTCTTCATGGTCTCCGGCCACGGACGCGGCTCCATAGATTCCAGCGATCGGAGATTGTTTCTGACCGGAACGGATGGCGGAACGGAGGCGCGGCAAAACTTCCGGCGAGGAGTTGCAGGTGGGTTGGAGTTGGACGATGTACGGCGGGTCAGTTTTCCGGCGACCGAGTTCCGGAGTTGCGACAGGGGAGTTGTTTTTCTGACCGGATTCCGGGGAGGGTTGCCCGGCCGACCGGCTTCTTCTGGTTAGTTGTGTGTGTTTGTGCAGGTGTATATATATATACTGTGTGCAGTGTACTTATATATATATTGTGTGCAAGTGTGTGTTGTATAAATATATATATATATATATATTGTGGTTAGTACGGTGTGTGTGTGTGTGTTGTGTATATATATATATAATGTGTACGGTGTGTGTGGCTGGTGTATATATAAATAATGTGTCCAGTGTGTATGGGTCTTGTGTGTATATATATATGTGTGTGTGTGTGTGCATGCGTGTACATAATTAGAATATGTGTGTGTGTTGTACGTATATTATATATGTATGTGTGTATTCGGGTAAATACGAGTATAGTATGTGTTCGTGTTGGAATCGGAGTTATCTATTATTTTGTTTTCGGTCGATATCGTGTTATCGAATGAATTATATTTCATTCAAGGTTGTTCGAGTGCTTGTGATTGTCGGAGGATGCCGTTGATCGATTCGTGGTAGGATGTTGATCGTGTAAGGACTTTCTCGCCTTCGGTTTGAGGCAAGTTTTATACTTGTACTAGTCAATGAGATTAATATTATCATATATGTGTATGAATGTGTGTATCATTTCGAGACTTGGTCTCTTTATGATTTTGTTGATATCAAGGGATTGTTTGATATGATACCCTTCGGCAAATTATGCCAAATATTATTGTTATTCGTAAATGGCCAGTTTAAGGCATTGCGATACTTGTTGGTAATATTGTTGTCGATAGCCGGTTCGCGGTATCGCGATATCGATTGTTATTGTTGATTGATGTTCCATTGAGATATTGTTGTCGATAGCCGGTTCGCGGCATCGACGTATCAATTGTTAGTGTTGATTGATGTTCCATCAAGATATTGTTGTGAATCGTCGTCATTGACATCAGTGTTTTTCTATTGATGTTGTACTGGTCGATTGAAGGCATTGACGTATTCGATTATCATCTTCGTTATCGGTAACCGATTAAAGGTGTCGAGACATCCGTTGTATAATTGTTATCGGTTAACCATTCTAAAGGTAATCGATGTATTGAATTGGGATTATCAAAGATAATTCCCATCCGTTGTATAATTATTATCGATTATCCGCTCTAAAGGTAATCGATATATTGAATTGGGATTATCAAAGATAATTCCCATTCGTTGTATAATAGTTATCAATTGACCGTCCTGAAGGTAATCGATGTATTGAATTGGGACTGTCGAAAACATTCCCTTCTGTTGTATCGTTGTTATCGATTGGCGTTCTATGGTAATCAAAGTATTGAATTGGGATTGTCGAAGATAGTTCCCATCCGTTGAATTATTATTGCCCTGTTGGCCGACTCACGGCAGCACACTATTATTCTTATGAACTCGGTAATTTTGTGATCGTTGAAGGTTGAGGATTTCCCGGATTGTTGTGGTGTGATTGTTGTTCGTGTTAATCGGTCCTTAGGGATTTTGATCCCAGGATGGTTGTTTTGAATATTGTTGGTCGTGTCAATCTTTCATTATTCGTGTGTCATCATTCACTTGGTGAGTCGTATGATCAGTATTAGATGTGTTATCCTTTAAGTTTCGTTGTCATGTTGCATGGTGACATATCCTGAATCATATCTGCATTCCGATTGGTTATTGTGTAGGATTTTTAGCCAGGTACTTATATAGTCATGCGTGGATATATCCGTATTGGACTGTGCACACGAGACGCAGTTCATGAGGCTAATTAGGTACATTGTCCCACGTATATTTCTGAATTCCGTATACGGGGTGGACATGTGCACTGACACATCTCCGGATCGGGCGTACTGTGATGTCCATCTTGAGCCATACTATTTTAGTCGTTCATAGTCCATGTTGTATTGGATATGTCCGATGATTTGCGACTGGTTTTTCATACGCCGAGGGGTATGTTCGCCAGTCGGGTTTGTTTATTTGAGATTTGTATTGTGATGATTTACAGCTTCGGGCTGTTCGGCTTTAAGGCCATCGTGATATTTTGGTAGCTTCGGCTGAGGGACTTTCAGGCCATTGTGATGTATTTTTGTTGGAGCCTTCGAGCATTGTGATTCGTATTTATTTCAGCGTTGGTTTGGTTTACCTTCGGGTAATGTATTGTTGTATTCTATATTGATGATTCGCCGTTGGGCACTTATGTTCTAACCTATTGATCAGGTATTGATCGTATGCCGTGGGCATAGTGTTCCACGAATGCTCGGTTTTTACCTTGGTTAGTGAGCATCTCGTATTGCCATTGTTGTACCGTTTATTCTGCTTTTGGATGCATATCATGTTGTGCATGTATTTGATATTCATTATCTGGATGACTGACCCCGTGGGGGCGGAACATGTTTTCATGTTTTAGGTGCTTGCGAGGAGAGAGTTGAGACACAGGGGCATGATGATGGCGATGAGGCATTTGAGCGATACTAGTCCGAGATGATATGGTGTTCATGTCGGTCAGACAGTTTGGAGTACTCCAGTTTTGTTCAGTCGCTGTCTTTTTGTATTATCCGAGCAAGGCTCGTGGATGTTGTTGTATTTTATTTTGGCCATGTAGGCCCATCCTTGTCGTTGAAGTTCCATATCGGAATAGTATGTCGGGCATCATAGTAGGGTCTATGATTTCCTATTTTGGTCAGTTTGTTGTATTTTAGTCGTGTTCGCCTGGTGGATCACCTGGTGTGGGGTCCACGGCACTGTAATAACCCAATGGGATTTGGGGGTGTTACAGAAGATGGTATCAGGGAATTGGGTTGTGAGATACCCTGACTTGTGTGTTATGTGGCTCTACCAAGGCGGTAGTAGTAGGGCTGCCAGGTTATGACAATCTGGACAGTCGGGTTTTGTGAGTCGTGATAGTTGGACGACTGTATGAGTCATTCTTTCATCGAGTCGTCGTCAGTGAAGACTAGTATCTCAAGACCTCGAAGCTTCGTATGACCTGTGTAAGGACTCTGTTCTCTTTTATGTGTATACATTCATTATGTCATTGATTATACATGTTTTGTTGACACTTGTATGTGACAATCAGGTGCGATTGATTTATGATTATTTGCTTTGGAGCGTGTGGGCTCTGTATCGGCTATGATTAGCGCGATCGATGTGATCGTTTATCTGTTGAGTATGTATACTCGTGTTTGGCGTTGACCTAGCATTCTGGCCGTTGAGGCGTATTTGAACTGTGGTAATGATTGAATGTTATTCTTTCAGTCTGGAAAGAGGACGTGACAGAGGGGGTAGAGGCCGCAGAGTGGGCCGAAACCTGAAACCTCGTACCAATACTTTGGTGGCTGACGAATCATTTTCAGAGTCGTGCTCGAGAACCCACCAATCGTGATTGTGCTTGGAGTGAGTTCAAGACTCTCATGTTAGAGAGGTATTATCCAGATCCACTCCGTGAAGCCAAGTTGTCGGAGGTTTTGAATCCCGAATCCGTCGAGGACAAGGGTGTTATTGTTATTGCTGAAAAGTTTCAAGGACTTCTTCAGTTTAATTCATTTGTTATCCGTACTGAGGCGGATAAGATCACGTATTTTAGCAAGAGGCTGAACCCGCGGTTGAGGATGCAGTTGTTCAATCACAATTGTAATTCACTTGGCGAATTCATCGAGAAGGCTCTTAGAGCAGAGCTTTTTCGGAAGAACCCTTCAGTTTCTTCTGGTGAGAAGACTAGTATGTCGGTTCGTTCAGAGGGACAGCAGGCTCCGACGTCCAAGAGGTCATTTTCTAGTCGGCTTCGTGCTGGGAAAGCATCTTCTTCTCAGGCGACGAGTTCGAATGTTGTTTGTTTTAGCTGTGATTTGGCGGGGCATGTTAGTACTTGATGTACGGTTCCAGCTATTATTTATTTTCTGTGTGGGAGGCAGGGACACCTTCAGAATACTGCAGGAGTTCTGGTACTAGTAGGTCTCGGGAGAGCTCACGGGCCTCGAGAGATTTTGTTGCTTCAGTCCGTACTTCATCCAAGGGGTCATATCGAGCATCGGGAGCCAGAGGTATGGACAACTGAGGAGGGGCGGCGAGTTTAGATTTGGGTCTTCTTCGAGTCGATGAGATCGAGGAGCCCGATGTCTGGAGGAGGTTGATTTTGGGTACATTTGAGATGTAGCCCTGATTTGTATTTTCCTTGTTTTTCGGATTGATGTTTGACTCGGTCTGCATTTTAGTATTGTGGTTGCGAACCATTTATGGTTGATCTATCTTGTAATGATTGTATCTGAGAATCTTGACACTTGAGTCATTTGATGTGATTTTCTTTCCTTTTGGTCCTTTACCCTAGATTTTTGTGATGATCTAGGTAATTGTTCATTGTGATTCAAGATGTCAAGTCATAAGGACTTGGGCGTGCGGTTGATATGGTCCTGAGGACTATTTGTGCGTTGTTATTTTCTCTTGTGGTGCGAATCAGTGATTGCATGGGCGTTCGATGCTGACGAGAACGGGGAAGCATACACCGATGGTTGTAGGCATGTACAATGAGCGGCTCCCTCGGAACGTGTATGCCGGTGTTACTAGTCATGCGGTTGGTGCGACTTCCTGGCTGGTCTCTATCAGGAGAGTCATGATTCGGCTAATCTCGCACTTGGTTGAGTGTCTTTATCACTTGATTTTTTCGCCTTGTTCAGGCAGAGGAGACGTGGGGACCCGTGGGGTCGGCCCAGTTACTCAGGCAGAGTTGCTCGTATTGAGGAATATTCCTGGAGATGTTATTTTCTTATCCTGATGGATAGTCCGTGCCCCGACTTGTGCACCCTGAGTTTCGGGGATGAAACTCTTTTTAAGGGGGGAGTATGTAATATCCGGGGGTAATTTTTTTTCATGTTACTGTTGAGTTGTACGTATTCATTTGGAATTGTACA
Organism: Orobanche coerulescens; assembly: GCA_033398695.1. Lineage (NCBI taxonomy): Eukaryota > Viridiplantae > Streptophyta > Magnoliopsida > Lamiales > Orobanchaceae > Orobanche > Orobanche coerulescens. The sequence goes on along the minus strand of CM065805.1, from coordinate 57,432,288 downwards.
AGTGTTGTTGATTTGGACCGATACAGGTTCGTCGAGGGTTTCTCAAAACTAGCTCGGCCACTTACTCAGTTGCTCCATAAATCCGAGAAGTTCGTCTGGACCGATGAGAGGCAGTCGAGTTTCGAGGAGCTGAAAAAGCGTTTGACTTCAGCCCCGGTCTTGGCGTTGCCGTGTGGCAACGAGGGATTCGCCGTTTATAGCGATGCTTCGGGTCAGGGTCTTGGGTGCGTATTGATGCAGCACGGCAAGACCATTGCCTATGCGTCGAGACAGTTAAGGCCGTATGAACTTAACTACCCTACTCACGATTTGGAGTTAGCGGCGGTAGTCTTTGCACTCAAGATTTGGCGTCACTATCTTTTCGGCTCTACATGTCAGATTTTTACCGATCATAAAAGTCTGAAATACATATTTACTCATGGGAGTTGAATATGAGGCAGAGGAGGTGGTTAGAGCCGATTAAAGATTATGACCTTGAAATTCTTTATCATCCGGCAAGGCGAACGTCGTGGCCGACGCCTTGAGTCGGAAACCGATTGCGTTGCGAACGCTTGAGGTCCTTACGCCTCGATCCGAGCTTCGGCGGGCTTTGATCGGGTTAGATGTTGAGGTTTTGTTGCCTCGGAGTCGGGCAACTTTGTGCTTTAGAGATTTCGCTGCCTTGATCGATGAAATTAAGTCAAACAATCGAGAGGACCCGATGATTACTCAAATCCGAGAGAACGTCCTTAAAGGAAAGTCTCCGGATTTGTGATTCACGAAGATGGTGTTTTGAGATTCCAGAGTCGGCTTTGTGTGCCGAACAATCCAGAGTTACGACAGAGTATTTTGCGTGAGGCCCATTCCACACCTTATTCCGTCCATCCTGGTTCGAGTAAGATGTACAAGGACCTGAGAAGAAATTTCTGGTGGAATGATATGAAGGATGAGGTCGCACAGTTTGTAGCGAGATGTTTGACTTGTCAGCAGGTCAAAATCGAGCATCGCCGACTACGGGTTATTGCGATCACTTCGCTCCTAATGGAAATGGGAAGATATATCGATGGATTTCGTTACGAGTTTGCCGAGATCGAGGTCGGGCATGAACATGGTATGGGTGATTGTTGATCGTCTGACCAAGTCGGCACATTTTCTGGGCATCAAGGACACTTGGGGCCCGGAGAAGTTAGCTCGTGTGTTTATCGCGCAGATTGTGAGACTTCACGGTACTCCGAAGTCTATTGTTTCGGATCGTGATGGCCGTTTCGTATCGCACTTTTGGCAGGCGGTGCATAAGGCGTTAGGTAACCGTTTGCATTTGAGTACCTCTTTTCATCCCCAGTCAAATGGACAGTCGGAACGCACCATCCAGACATTCGAGGACATGTTGCGTGCTTGTGCCCTCGATTGGAGTAGCGACTGGGAGGAACATTTGCCATTGATCGAATTCACGTACAACAATAGTTGGCACGCGTCGATTCGGATGGCACCGTATGAGGCACTTTATGGGCGGCGATGTCGATCGCCGATTGAGGCGTCCGATTTGGTCGGGACCGAACCGGATGTCGTTTTAGAGACGAGACGGAAGATAGAATTAATTCGAGAATGGATGTTGACTGCCCAGAGTCGACAGAAGTCATATGCCGATGTTCGTCGTCGACCTTTAGAATTCGAGGTGGGGGACCACGTTTTGCTGAGGGTGTCGCCGACGAAGGGAATTTTCCATTTCGGGAAAAAGGGGAAGTTGAGTCCGAGATTTATTGGACCCTTCGAGATTCTCGAACGAGTCGGTGGGTTGGCATACCGTTTGGCGTTGCCCCCGGCCCTGAGTCATGTTCATAGCGTTTTTCATGTTTCCCAGCTGAGGAAATACGTCCCGGACCCTAGTCATATCATCGATTATGATGAGATTGACGTCGCCGAGGATATTACTTTTGAGGAGCGCCCTTTGCAGATTTTGGAACATCGTGAGAAACGATTGAGGCATAAGACCATCCCATTGGTCAAGGTGCAGTGGTCGAGACACGGTGTCGAGGAGGCAACGTGGGAGACCGAGGATAGCATGCGTGCTAGGTACCCGGAGTTGTTTGTTTCTTAAGTTTCGGGACGAAACTTGTTTTTAGAAGGGTAGAATGTAATATCCGCATTTTTCTTTCCCTTGTATTTTTCTTTTTTCGGCGTATTTCCCGATAGTAGTGACCCTCGTGTATCTTTCAGTGTATCTTTCCTATTATCTATGGATTTTGTTCCCATTATTGTCTTGCGGAACCGCCGTTTCGGGGTTGCCGTTGATCCATTCTATGTTACGATGACTGTTGAGATGTTCCGTTTGATGTTTCGTTCACATTCCGGTGTTTTTGGACCGTTCATATTTCGTACCTAGCGCACGCTACTCTTTCTGCATAGCGCGCGCTAGAGTTCCCTTAGTAGCGCACACTACGTTTGTTCCGTAGCGCGCGCTAGCGAGTAGCCCTGGCGGCAGTGTTGTTTTTCCAGCCTTCTGGACCAGAGTATCAGCGTACGCTACATATGCTAGTGCACGCTAATGTCGAGAGGCTAGCGCACGCTGATGATGCCCGGTAACGTGCGCTAGCGTGAGTGTCCAGTACTGGACAGTTTACTACTGAACCCGGTCAGGTGCCAGTTAGCGTACGCTACGCTTGTATGGTAGCGCACGCTAACGGATCAGTTAGCGCACGCTACGCTTGTATGGTAGCGCACGCTAACGTATCAGGTGGGTTTTGGGCAGTTGCCACTGGACTCGGTTAATGTCCAGGTAGCGCACGCTATTGATCGATAGCGCGCGCTACCAAGAGGTTATTAGCGCACGCTACTCACGTATGGTAGCGCACGCTAACGGCCAAAAACCTGACTACTGGACTGGGACGCTAACGGTAGGGTTGTAATCTTATCCCGTTAGCGCACGCTAACCTTGAGGCTTTAGCGTGCGCTAACACTCCCTGGCTATATAAACCAGGGAGTTGACCGAGTTAGTCACAAGTTCTCATTTCTCTCCTTCTTCCGCGGCCGAGCGACTCCAGAGGCGATTTGAGGCGATTTTCTTCTTCCAATCACTTCAGAGATTCTTTTACTTGAATTCTTGGTGTAGATTAACATCATCCACTTGTGTTTCTCATCCTAAATCCAAGGTAATCTCTTAGAACCCTATTTTTGGATAATTTGGGGGTTTTGGGATTTTCTTCCGATCCGTTCCGTTTTGTTGATGGATTCATGATGAATATGATTAATCTTGTTGATATTCTTAGTTTCCCTACGGATTCATGGTATATTTCGTGATTTTTACGGAATCGAGAGGGTTTGGTTGTGGTCCTCCCTCGTTGTTAATTTCATACGAATATACATGAATCGTGGGTGGGTTTTCGGGTGTATTCCATTTCCGTATTCGTCAAGAGTTGGTTGTAATTATGTTCTTCGAATCGTTAGGTTCGGTCCCGTTGATTCCTAGTGTTCGTCGGTGATTATCCTTCCCGTTCATTGCGTCGTCAATTATTCAAGGCAAGTATTTTTGGAAACCTTTATGCTTAACGTGAAATAGTAATGTATATTGTGTGTGATTGCTCACCTCGGGAGGGTCCGACGGGATCACGGAGGGAATCCAATGGTATAGCCCTGGATTCACGAGTTTGTTTCGCTAGCCAGCTCGGGAGGGTCCTTAGGGATCACGGAGCGGGATCAATGGTATAGCCCTATTCCCAAGGCGATGCGTGTGCGTGATTTGTTTTATAATATGGCCAGCTCGGGAGGGTCCTTAGGGATCACGGAGCGGGATCAATGGTATAGCCCTGTTCCCACGGCAAATTGTTTGACTGTTTATTTCCGGAAAAGACATGTCTTGTTTTGGTTTTCGAAATGATATTGGTGCATGTACTATGAAATGTGTAAGCGATTGGTTTGCCTTGATTACTTGTACTAGCGTAATTGCTAACCCCTTTGGGGACCCGTTTTGGGGAAATTCTTATTATGGATTTCAGGTTATGATTATCCGGACGAGCGAGCACCGGGACAGTACGAGGATGTTGGCCAGGGTCGTTGATATGTGCACTTGGGTTTACTTATTTCTTTTGTCCATTTCGATATGGTTGTTCCCACAAACTCGCGAGTACTTAGGCTTTTTGTTTTAAACTCCGTATTGTATTGTTTTTAAATTGTCACGTTGTTGGTTGATGCTTATTTTACCGGTTGCTCCGGGCGTATCTTCATATGCCATATTATTTAATTGTGTATCCTCGCTAACCAAGATGGTTAGTCGAGTGGAGTTTTTCTATTGTAGCCTGGTAGGTTCTCATGTAGGGGTCTACGGCGCTGTAATACACCTCGAATATCTTGGGGGTGTTACACGGCACAGGCCCAAAAATGGCTCCCAGTGGTCGGCAGTGTGCCGCGGCTCGGCCGGAGTGTGCCGCGGCACCCGGTACAGTCGGTTTGGCCGAAAAATGCCACAGAGTGTGCCGCGGCCCTGCCAGCATGTGCCGCGGCCCACGGACTGCTCGGCGAATCGCTGAAACCGCCGGCCGTGACTCGGCCGGCGAGCCGAGCACTACCGGCCGTGACTCGGCCAGTGCCGGCCTGGGCCCAGGTTGCCCGGCCATGACTCGGCCGGGGCCAACTCCGACGGCCCGAACGACCCCGAAACCCGAACCTGAATACGGATCGATGATACGGTTACGCCGTACTCGCAAAGACGAATCTAAGAGCTAAGAGAACACACAATTCCGACCACCCGAAGGCTCGGAATTCAACAACGGAAGTAATTACCCAAAACTTTGGGAAATTACGAAAATGGCCCAAAACGTCCGAAAATCACGATACGCGATCGAAACACCAAACCAAAGCTCGCAACATGAATAATAACATTAAATGAACTTACGAGAAACTCGAAACAACAGTTTCGGACGAGATTCGCAAGAATCGAACTCAAGTGCGAAAAAGTCGCTAAAAAGCTCGGAACTCAACAAAGCGACACCGAAACGAACTCGGATGTCAAAAAGTGCAGAATTAATCATTCTCAAAATGACGAAACGGTCATGAGCGAGTCGTCAAAACGGACTGCGGCCGAAAAAAGAAATTTACCGAAAATCGAAAATTGCGGATATTACATTCTACCCTCCTTAAAAGAAGTTTCGTCCCGAAACTTAAAACAAGTAGGGGGGAGAAATATACCCTCCAGGAAAACTCGACGAGATACACAAAAACAGAAAATTCGCGCCCAACGGCGAAACGCTGCAAGAAACGCATAGAGACATACGGCGTGAAAACACGCTCCACGACGACCATCACAACGTCGCCGTTAGGGATACAATAAAACCAACAAGTGACAAGCGTCATCAAATGGATAATACAATCAAGTCAATTATCCGAACAATCACAAAACACAACGAACGAAAATCAATACGATTGACCAACCCAACAGTTCATCAATCCAAACGCGAGCCAAACGCTGAAGAAATACGGAATTCCACCGCCCAAGGGTTGGAAGATCGAAAACGAGACTAATTTCCCAAACTTAAGGAAATTAGGAAGGAGCCTGAATGCTCAACAATCACGAAACGAGGACAAAAACCGAACAAACAAACGACTGAGACAACAAAAATCGAACAATCATGTCCGAAACACGAAAGATGATAAAATTCAAACAACAACTCCCAGGATGATCTGGTGAGAACTACAAGACATGCATTCCCATAAGATCCACCGGAAAGGGAATAGCGATTGAAAAGTCACAACGACAAACGAGTTATTCCGAAACAACACCACCCTCGTTCGATCAACAAAAGCAAGGGATAGGGAAAGTTCAGAAAATGTCAACGAACATAAACGAGTCGACAGAGCCGAAAACACAGGAGTTCCAAACCCGATCCACTTCGAATAAAGGAACTAATAGATCCAGATGATGTCACTTCCGAACAAGGTTCACAAGAATCGAACCGAACTCGAAAAAAATCACAGTGATAACCAGATCAACCCACAACAAGATCACAGTTCGTTCGGACGATGAAACCGAAATACAGAACAAGTTCAGAAAGTATCAACGAATACGAGCGAGTCAAAAGAATGGAGAAAGAGAAAATACAGAAGTCAAAATAGTACGGGTATTACCTCCGACCTCGTCCACGAAATTCACAAAAACGGGAGCAAGGTAACAAGACATTAAACAACCGACACATGGGCTCAACCATCACCGATGCACACGGTTATACCAAACCAAGCTCTAACAGCTCGCACATGCGCAACAACGCAAAAATCACCACGAGGCGACAACATTCAACACCAACATCCCGCCTCTCACAGGGGGCTAACACAACAAATGTGTGGAAAACGACTCAACGCTCACACCGCCAATTCGATCATACTCGGGAGAAAACATCAAAATGACAACGCGAACATCATACATACATACCCAGCCCTCAAACGGGAATGGATAGGTTTTAAAAACGAAAACCTCATTTTGAAAATAATTTAGAAGAACAACGGTTGATCTTGAGTATCACCCTTTCAAAAAGTACAAACGTGAAACATTGTTATCGAGACTTTGGAGAACCATTTCGCATTTGATAAAAATGAGGACACTTTTTCTTAGTGAAAACTTTCAGAATATTCGACCCTCGGGTCTAAATAAAAGTGTTTCTAAAATATTGAAAATATCTCAAAGCATTTTGGTCCTCGAAGTAGAAATTTTTTTGAAATATATTGTGGCACCTAGGATGTACCACGAGAAAATAACTCATTTGAAAAGTATGTCTCGAAATTTATTTTTCCAAGATACTCAAGGTTTTCAAAAATCCAATAGGCCAGAATGCCCAAAACTCACACATATCGACGTTCACTGAGACAACTCCTAGTACACGCATCAAAACGTTTAAAACCAAGACAATACATGTCTTTAAACGGAAATAAACAAAAAAAAAATACCACATTCAGAACAAACCAATGACCCATTCGAGGCCTCTAAGGACCCTCCCGCACTGGCTAGTAAACAAGTCGAACACGTATAAGCACAAAGCCTCCACAAGAGAACTTGTAAAACGTGCAAATCGATTCGAAAATCATCAGCAACAGACAAAAACAACAATAAAAAGACATCACAAGCGATGACACTCCTCGTATAAATCAAATACGAGAGTCGACTAAATACATATCGTGAAATCAAGATCCACATAAGGATTCCATCACTTAACAAATAATCATAAAAATAGCTCGTGTCACACGATGCACAACACAAAGAAGGGAGACTTACTTCCACAGGTCGCACGAAGATGATGATCGCCCCACGATACTAAACACGACCAACAAACTCAAACGACGCGTCGCGAAACGACTCAGTCAGATAAAATCCGACGAAACAAGACTCAAACAACACGACTTGACCCGACAACCTAGGTTTCCTCAACCTAAGCTCCGATACCATTTATGTAACACCCCCAATCCGCTCAGGGATATTACACGCCGTAGAACCTTTCCTCAAGGATCTACCAGACTGGTAACAACATTCAACATCTCGACATTGTCTTCAAGGTTAAGTGACTCAGTAGACCGATTTGGTCTTTCAATAAAAATATACAACTCAATTACAACATATACCCACGCAGGGGTCAAAATACAATAAACTCCCGTACAACGGGGAAAAGATACTGCAGCGGAAAAGAAAATACAACTAGACCAATACGCCATCAACGGATCCTCGTGTGATTAGTATCGTTCATCTTTCATCATCCTTCGTGCCGACCCTGTGTTATGATCCAAAACCTGAATGCAAAAATAGACATCCACCCCCCGAATACTCGAGGGTTAGCAAAACTCCACTGTTTTGCTAGTGCAAGTACAAAGTGCAAATACGAGCCATACAATTCACATTCCACGAATAACAATAACCAGGAATCCTCAAAGATCCAAACGAAACGAAAAGTACTTCTCGAGGCAAGGGTTTGAGAAAACCTTTCAAAATCAAAATATCACAAATCAATGGAAATAATTTATAAAACGGTTTAGAATGCCATCGAGAGTTTTAATAAAAACAATTTAGGATGATCAAATCCTACTTTTCAAAAATCCAAAAGACAGAAGGGGTCACCGCCCCAAAGGTTTACTTTCTGCAAAATGACATTTACCAAACCGTTGGGATTTTAGCCCCAAATCCATAAAATGACTTTTACAAAACCATTGGGATTTTAGACCCAAATCTCATCAACTCACAGTACACAAGAACGACCACAAGGTTCGTCTTCCAACGTCAAAATCCAAAATTAAAGGGATTTAACACAAACAACAAAATACTCTAGAGCCATCCTAGCCAAGTAGGCCAAACGAACAACTTACCTCTTACACACTTAGTCAATGCATGCAATCATGAAAATCGTTCAAAAGCACTCATTTCCGGAAATGCCATAAATAAGTCACATTTGTAAAATGCACGACAATTAACCGTCGATCCACGTCTCTGTGGACCCCTACCGAGACCCCGTCGGATCTAACCCGTAGTGGTTAAAAGCAAGCTCGTCGATCCACGTCTCTGTGGACCCCTACCGAGACCCCGTCGGATCTAACCCGTAGTGAGCATACACACACACACATTATTCATGCAAAACTAACATGCTAAGAATGTAAGTTCATTAAGAATACTCACTAGAGATGGCCATTAACTCGACACCATTATCAAACTCTTCAAAACACAATAACAAGATTAAATATGGAATACACGATTCCATAACTTTAAACAATAGGAGTATCATCATCAAATCCTTCAACATTCAAAATAATCAAATCATAATCAATTCCCAAAACACGCCATTCACAAAACACACACGCATTTGAAAGAAAGCCTTTAACGAGGCCAAACCGAAATCTTTTGAAACTTCGTTTCAAACAACCAAACAAACACACCAAGACGATCACCGATCATCATATCCACAAAATAAGAAAAGTATGGGCAAGGTACTTGCCTCGAATAAGAATAACGCGAAGAATCGACCGAAGTAGGTTGACACGAACCGCCTACGAACCCGCCGACTCCACCGATCGCCAACTCGCGTTCATAAACTACGAAGGACAATAACAATAATGAAATGAATTCCCTAACACGACTTAAAGCCGTTGAATTCAAAGAACGAACGACGAATGTTCAAGCGTTTCCCCCCAAAACGGCCAAGAACACGATTCGTCCAGGCAAAACACGAAAACGGAATTCCAAGTTGAAATATGGATATACAATCCATAGAATGTGTTTAACCACATCATTTAACCACAATCGATCCATCAAAAACGGATGAAAAACGAGATCGAGAACAAATCCCCCAAAAAGTCAATTTGAAGGAAATCAAGAAATATACTTCGATTCGATGAAGAACAATGGATTAAATGATGTTAAACACAAGAATACTACCAAGATTAATCATACCCATCATGAATTAATCAACAATACGGAATGAATCGGACAAAAACGCAAAAACCCCCAAATTCACAAAATTAGGGTTCTAGAAAATCTCACCTTGATTCGCTGGATCAAAGGATGATAACGGATGATTGATTGATGATATAACCTCAATAACTTCGAGGATTTGTTGTCAAACAATATGGCTCCATGATGAGCATACCCCCAGCCGCGGAAGAGAAGGAGAAGGAGGAGAACAATGGCCAAAAACCCGTGTGTAGGGCCATAAATAGGCTGCACAGTGTGCCGCGGCACAGGCCCAAAAATGGCTTCCAGTGGTCGGCAGTGTGCCGCGGCTCGGCCGGAGTGTGCCGCGGCACCCAGTCTGATCGGTTTGGCGAAAAATGCCACGAGTGTCTTTGCGGCCGCAATCGCTCGGCGAAGCTGCCGAGCACCGCCGGCCGTGACTTCGGCGAGCTGCCGAGCACTACGGCCGTGACTCGGCCATCGGCTGGGCCCAGGTTGCCCAGCCATGACTCGGCCGGGGCCAACTCCGACGGCCCGAACGACCCCGAAACCCGAACCTGAACACGAATCGATGATACGGTTACGACGTACTCGCAAAGACGAATCTAAGAGCTAAGAGAACACACAATTCTGACCACCCGAAGGCTCGGAATTCAACAACGAAAGTAATTACCCAAAACTTTGGGAAATTACGAAAATGGCCCAAAACGTCCGAAAATCACGATACGCGATCGAAGCACCAAACCAAAGCTCGCAACATGAATAATAACATTAAATGAACTTACGAGAAACTCGAAACAACAGTTTCGGATGAGATTCACAAGAATCGAACTCAAGTGCGAAAAAGTCGCTAAAAAGCTCGGAACTCAACAAAACGACACCGAAACGAACTCGGATGTCAAAAAGTGCAGAATTAATCATTCTCAAAATGACGAAACGGTCATGAGCGAGTCGTCAAAACGGACTCCGGCCGAAAAAAGAAATTTACCGAAAATCGAAAATTGCGGATATTACACCCTCGTTACGTACGTAATACCTTAGCCTTAACGTACGTAACCGTGCCAATCTTACTTACGTTAGCTCACCTTGTTAACGTACGTAACAATTTCATACTTAGCCAATTTCAGCAATTCTTGTCCAATGTCACGACATACCAAACACGAGCATACGGCAAAAATCAATACATATACTCGATCCAAAAATATTCTCATGCGATATACCTGATATCCAAATCAGTTCAACCTGATACAACAAATCCTCAATATAACTGTTAATCCAAAACGGTAACCACACCAGTCTAACTGTCTCGGTTCTCAATTTATTTTATCCATACTGTATAGATACCAAAGTATACAGTATATCTCAGATAAAATAACGCGAAAAATTTATACTGAAATTCCGGGTATTACATACTACCCCCCTTGAAATAAGTTTCGTCCTCGAAACTTGCAACCTGTCGCCAACAAGAGATAAATCCAAAATTTCCAACTCATCACAAAAACAATCAAGCGTCGCCACAAGCGAATAACCAAACCAATATACTTACAGGTGCGTGAAGCCGATGATCTCCCGTGATACTAGCACACGACTCACGCCACTACCGTACCGGTAGAGCCACACAACACACACGCCTGGGTTTCACAAAACCCAAGCTCCGATACCATCTTCTGTAATACCCCCAAAACCATACGGGATATTACAGCGCCGTGGGTCCCGCGCCGGAACCCACCACGCTAAAAACCGTTTACAAAACTATTTCAAAAACGTTTAAAAATGCCAAAAGGCCAATGACGGTAATATTTTAAATACTCAAATATTTTTAAACGCATAGTTCTCAAACACCGTCATAAAACACTATTTGAAAATACAAGGCGAAGTGTCAAATCTCAACAGTTTAAAATGTACGTTAAGCCACCACTTAAACGTACCGATAAAATAGTTTAGGAAAAGGTTTAACGAAATAACCCAAGTTCGAAAAGTGCCAAAAGGGCCATTTAAATTACACATATGCAGCGGATAAAGATATCGAAAAGCCATTTTGAAATATACACACGCAGCGGATAAATGCAGTTCAAAATACACATTTGCAGCGGAAATAAATGACCGGAATAGAATACTCAATTCACCGAAAACAAGCCACAGCTAGTATCACATTGGGAAGCTCATCCCTTTACGACCGCTACTAGCTCGATCTCCGAGTACCTAAAAATAAAGCCCACGACGGGGTCAACCACATTACTCAATAATGATACCGATCACATCATCATAAATAATTACATACAAATGTAATAATACTGTAAGAATACTACCAACGTAATCTTACCGTTATAACCTTACCAATCCATAATAATCCAATCCTTACCATAATCCACATTTCGCATCCTCGAATGACGAAATGAACTTAACAACAATTATCTGTATTGAATTTCAAAAATACCAACAATCCTCAAAACATCATCATAACTCATAATCATGAAATAATTCATCCGTGCCAAATATGTCCATCGGATTACACAATCAAAACTCAACCTGGATAAACCAACAGTACACAACATATCTGTAGATCAACTACCATATGATAATGATAACAAATCCTGAACATCGACGTACAGTCCGAATGCTTATACGATCAATAACCAGATCAACCAAAACATCACTGAGAATATCATCGACATGATAACTCCAATACGACCAATAAAGGATCACGATAATTGAGAATACCATCAACAAGGTAAATCTCGAACGCAATCAATGAAGGATCAACAATAACCGAGAATACCATCAACAAGGTAAACTCCAAATGATCAACAAAGGACCAACCATAACCGAGAATACCATCAACAAGGTAAACTCCAAATGATCAACAATAATGGATCTCAAGAAATAACTCCGACTGTCGAACATACCCCTCGGGCGTATGAACAACCAGTCACAAACCGTCGAACATACCCAACCATAAATGGAGGATGAACGACCAAACAATATGGCTCAAAGATGGAAGTCATAGTACGCCCGATCCAGAAATGTGTCCGTGCACAAGCCACCCCGGGTATTGATCACATACACATGTGGTCTTGTACCTAATTAGCCTCACGAACTACGTCTCGTGTGCACGGTTCAATGTGGAAATATCAACACATAACCATCATGTCCCCGGCTAAAAATCCTACACAATAACCAATCGGCATGCAGATATGACTCCAGATATGTCACGATGCAACATGACAACGAAACTCAAAGAAACACATATCCAATAAGGATCAAAAGACTCACCAAAGTGAACAACAACAGACTGACAATGAGAAGTCGACACGACTAATCAAAATCCAAAACATCAATCCTGGGATCATCATCCCTAAATGAATGACCAACATGATCTACGATCTTAATACAACAGTCCTGGGATCAACATCCCTCAACGAATAACCGATACGAAACTCATTACACGAAACCTCAACATATACAACAACTCAACATACTAATTATCCATATGACTGAACAAATACTTAGATTACCTCAAAGCCGTGGACCATATCCATCAACATCCCCCAATGAGACGATCAACACAACCATTAATACGAACAATAGTCCTGGGTCAACATCCCTCAACGAACAACCAGTACGAATCTCAATATACAAAGCCTCAACATACAACATTTACAACAACTCAACGTAATAATTATCTCATAACTGAACAATACATAAATTACCTCAAAGTCGACGACAATATCCTTTCCACGAACAATATCCCTGAATGAATACACAGTTATACAAATAATCTCAAATAAAGTATCATCCATTCAATACCAAAAACCTTTATCCCGATACTTATGTCATCACGATAACTATCCTCGATATCCTATATTCTATATCCTTGACAAAAAATAACTCACGTATTCCCTGAACACAATTAAATCATATACCTTATGATTTAATACAAACCAGAGCACGATGTACTAACCATTATCCCAACAACTTACATTTCTAACAACATTGCTATACGAATTATAAATGAAATGAAAACGAAACCATTCATCAAATATTATAAACTGAACAAGTATAAACTTGCCTCGATACCGATACCACGAAGCCGTTACCAAAAATCCATTGCCTTAGTCTACGAGCTCCTCAGCCCCGACCAAAAGCAATCTACTAACTCTTCGACTTCAACCGCAACACAACGGTCATAATCCACGATCAAAACATATCAACCTATTGCAATAACCGATTAACACACATTCGATAAAAATCAATAACCGACATACCCAATCAACAAACTAAACGGTTCAACGAAACCTCGATCATATACATAAAACCAAATAATCCAACTCAACAAATGCGAACTCATATCCACAATACAAGCCGTAACTCGATGATCACAAATAACAATCAATAACCGATCAACAAACACAACTGTTCTACAATATCCCGATTAAACACATATCCAAACAACCCAAACCAATCAAACACGAATTCAAAACCACAATACGATTCCACAATCCGAAGATCATATCAATAATAAATTTAAACCAACAAGGGTCTAACATTACCTATTCCAATTTCAATCTTAAATACGGATACAAGTTTCCTCCTTGTAAATCATAATTAAACCAATTACCGATTATCATCATCAATCCGGACGATCCGATTAATTCAACATCATAGATAACCATATTCCAAAGGTTTCAAATAATTCCATTATCCGAATTGAATACTTATTCAATAAGTATGAATTTCCAAATTCAAACATGAATAATAATTCTCATCAAACTCGAAATCATATTCGTATTCCTATACGAATATTGTACCAAGATACATAACTTAGTTCTAAATGTGAATATTCCATATTCATATCCAAAACACCAACACTTTAAAACGTATTCATCAAATCAATGATCAATTCATCTCGACATTAAGGATTTTATAACATATTCGATTCCAACTTCAACTCCAAATACGAAGACAAAACTCCTTCTTGTTCATACTTGTAAATTCGTAGAAAACAATTTACCGATTATTATCGTGAATAATCACATTCCAAAATTATCCGAAATCCTTCCAAAATCATAACATGTAACTCAAGAGTTCTTCAAGAACACGAATTATCCAAATTCACGTTCATAATCCATAAAAAAACATAACCCGATGTTTTCTAACATCTAAACAACCCTTATTCACAATTCAAGGTGTATATAATCATGTCCTTCAACATATACTTCTCATAACATCATGATTTGCAATAAACCACCAAGAACATCGAGAATACCATGATTCCATAATCATAACAACATAATCGAATCATTTGATCACCAATTCATTATCTTCCCTTAACAAAATTCTCGTAAATACCAAGAATCATCACAACAATATCAATTCAACCATCAATCATACGAAAACGTGTAGAATTTTCCAAGTTCTACTCATTGAGACATTTCATCGAACACTTTGAAGGCATAGTCCAATTCAATCGATTATTCAAAGAAATACTCGAATTCGTTCCACAAAACTTCAAGAGTATTGAATGATCTCAAGAATACAACAAGGTTCCATCAATAATCTGAGTTAAAACGAATCAAATCGGCCAAAACATCAAGAAACTCCAAAAATATCCAAAACCAAGTGTTTAGGTGTTCTTACCTTCGATCCGGGTGGAAGATGATGTTAATACATGATTCCAACTTCTAAAACATGTTGTTATAAGTTGCTCTTACTCAAATCCATCAATTTTTGCTGAAGGAATCGCGAAAAAACAAAGAAAAAATGAAAATGCCGAAGTGACCTGGTCCAGGCCTTATATAGGCCGAGACCTACCGGTACCTTACGTACGTAACCGGCACCTGGATTACGTACGTAACCGGCCATGGTCTGCTCACTGCCCAGTCCGTTCGGCACCCTTACGTACGTAACCGACACCTGGCTTACGTACGTAACTGGCCCTTACGGCCGTAACCTGCCACTGCCTTACGTACGTAATCAGCCAGTCCTAGCCATCCCTGCGAGTCACTGCCGACCGTGATCGGCCATCCATGCGAGTCACTGCCGAGCATGCTCGGCCACTACAGGTCCTCTCGGCCACAACTCGGCCAGCCGCCCCCTAACGTACGTAACACTTATTCCATTGCGTACGTAACACGTACGTTGACTTGCTACAGTATTATGGTCGTGTTATGTACGTAACACGTCCTGTATAACGTACGTAACACGTACGTTGACTCACCTGTCAACATCCTCCGCCGAAAGTTGCCGACACCGGGTCCCACCTGCCGACCATGACTCGGTCTTGTCCGATGCCCTCGTTACGTACGTAATACCTTAGCCTTAACGTACGTAACCATGCCAATCTTACGTACGTTAGCTCACCTTGTTAACGTACGTAACAATTTCATACTTAGCCAGTTTCAGCAATTCTTGTCCAATGTCACGACATACCAAACACGAGCATACGGCAAAAATCAATACATATACTCAATCCAAAAATATTCTCATACGATATACCTGATATCCAAATCAGTTCAACCTGATACAGCAAATCCTCAATATAACTGTCAATCCAAAACGGTAACCACACCAGTATAACTGTATCGGTTCTCAATTTATTTTATCCATACTGTATAGATACCAAAGTATACAGTATATCTCAGATAAAATAGCGCGAAAAATTTATACTGAAAATCCGGGTATTACATACTACCCCCCTTAAAATAAGTTTCATCCTCGAAACTTGCAGCCTGTCGCCAACAAGAGATAAATCCAAAATTTCCAACTCATCACAAAAACAATCAAGCCTCGCCACAAGCGAATAACCAAACTAATATACTTACAGGTGCGTGAAGCCGATGATCTCCCGTGATACTAGCACACGACTCCCATACGAAGTCTCAACAGAATACCAACATACACCAATATCACAAATATCAATTTGAAAAGAATCTCAAAAATTTTGGAAACTCCAAAAATCGATTTGACTCAAAAGTCAGAAAAATCATTTTCAAAACTCACGCCACTACTGCACTCTAGAGAGCCACTACACACACGCCTGGGTTTCACAAAACCCAAGCTCCGATACCATCTTCTGTAACACCCCCAAAACCATCCGGGATATTACAGCGCCGTGGGTCCCACGCCGGAACCCACGAGGCTAAAAACCGTTTACAAAACCATTTCAAAAACGTTTAAAAATGCCAAAAGGCCAATGACGGTAATATTTTAAATACTCAAATATTTTTAAACGCATAGTTCTCAAACACCGTCATAAAACACCATTTGAAAATACAAGGCGAAGTGCCAAATCTCAACAGTTTAAAATGTACGTTAAGCCACCACTTAAACGTACCGATAAAATAGTTTAGGAAAAGGTTTAACGAAATAACCCAAGTTCGCAAAGTGCCAAAAGGGCCATTTAAAATACACATATGCAGCGGATAAAGATATCGAAAAGCCATTTTGAAATATACACACGCAGCGGATAAATGCAGTTCAAAATACACATTTGCAGCAGAAATAAATGACCGGAATAGAATACTCAATTCTCCGAAAACAAGCCACAGCCAGTATCACATCGGGAAGCTCATCCCTTCACGACTGCTACTAGCTCGATCTCCGAGTACCTATAAATAAAGCCCACGACGGGGTAAGCCACAATACTCAATAATGATACCGATCACATCATCATAAATAATTACATACCAATGTAATAATACTGTAAGAATACTACCAACGTAATCTTACCGTTATAACCTTACCAATCCATAATAATCCAATCCTTACCATAATCCACATTTCGCATCCTCGAATGACGAAATGAATTTAACAATAATTATCTGTATTGAATTTCAAAAATACCAACAATCCTCAAAACATCATCATAACTCATAATCATGAAATAATTCATCCGTGCCAAATCCTGTCCATCGTATTACACAATCAAAACTCAACCTGGATAAACCAACAGTACACAACATATCTGTAGATCAACTACCATATGATAATGATAACAAATCCCGAACATCGACGTACAGTCCGAATGCTTATACGATCAATAACCAGATCAACCAAAACATCACTGAGAATATCATCGACATGATAACTCCAATACGACCAATAAAGGATCACGATAATTGAGAATACCATCAACAAGGTAAATCTCGAACGCAATCAATGAAGGATCAACAATAACCGAGAATACCATTAACAAGGTAAACTCCAAATGATCAACAAAGGACCAACCATAACCGAGAATACCATCAACAAGGTAAACTCCAAATGATCAACAATAATGGATCTCAAGAAATAATTCCGACTGTCGAACATACCCCTCGGGCGTATGAACAACCAATCACAAACCGTCGAACATACCCAACCATAAATGGAGGATGAACGACCAAACAATATGGCTCAAAGATGGAAGTCATAGTACGCCCGATCCGGAAATATGTCCGTGCACAAGCCACCCCGGGTATTGATCACATACACGTGTGGTCTTGTACCTAATTAGCCTCACGAACTACGTCTCGTGTGCACGGTTCAATGTGGAAATATCAACACATAACCATCATGTGCCCGGCTAATAATCCTACACAATAACCAATCGGCACGCAGATATGACTCCAGATATGTCACGATGCAACATGACAACGAAACTCAAAGAAACACATATCCAATAAGGATCAAAAGACTCACTGAAGTGAACAACAATAGACTGACAATGAGAAGTCGACACGACTAATCAATATCCAAAACATTAATCCTGGGATCATCATCCCTAAATGAATGACCAACATGATCTACGATCTTAATACAACAGTCCTGGGATCAACATCCCTCAACAAATAACCGATACGAAACTCATTACATGAAACCTCAACATATACAACAACTCAACATACTAATTATCCACATGACTGAAAAATACTTAGATTTCCTCAAAGCCGAGGACCATATCCATAAACATCCCCCAATGAGACGATCAACACAACCATTAATACCAATAATAGTCCTGGGATCAACATCCCTCAACGAACAACCAGTACGAATCTCAATATACAAAGCCTCAACATACAACATATACAACAACTCAACGTAATAATTATCTCATAACTGAACAATACATAAATTACCTCAAAGCCGACGACAATATCCTTTCCACGAACAACATCCCTGAACGAATACACAGTTATACAAATAATCTCAAATAAAGTATCATCCATTCAATACCAAAAACCTTTATCCCGATACTTATGTCATCACGATAACTATCCTCGATATTCGATATTCTATATCCTTGACCAAAGATAACTCACGTATTCCCTGAACACAATTAAATCATATACCTTATGATTTAATACAAACCAGAGCACGATGTACTAACCATTATGCCGACAACTTACATTTCTAACAACATTGCTATACGAATTATAAATGAAATGAAAACGAAACCATTCATCAAATATTATAAACTGAACAAGTATAAACTTGCCTCGATACCGATACCACGAAGCCGTTACCAAAAATCCATTGCCTTAGTCTACAAGCTCCTCAGCCCCGACCAAAAGCAATCTACTAACTCTTCGACTTCAACCGCAACACAACGGTCATAATCCACGATCAAAACATATCAACCTATTGCAATAACCGATTAACACACATTCGATAAAAATCAATAACTGACATACCCAATCAACAAACTCAACGGTTCAATGAAACCTCGATCATATACATAAAACCAAATAATCCAACTCAACAAATATGAACTAATATCCACAATACAAGCCGTAACTCGATGATCACAAATAACAATCAATAACCGATCAACAAACACAACGGTTCTACAATATCCCGATTAAACACATATCCAAACAACCCAAACCAATCAAACACGAATTCAAAACCACAATACGATTCCACAATCCGAAGATCATATCAATAATCAATTTAAACCATCAAGGGTCTAACATTACCGATTCCAATTTCAATCTTAAATACGGATACAAGTTTCCTCCTTGTAAATCATAATTAAACCAATTACCGATTATCATCATCAATCCGGACGATCCGATTAATTCAACATCATAGATAACCATATTCCAAATGTTTCAAATAATTCCATTATCCGAATTGAATACTTATTCAATAAGTATGAATTTCCAAATTCAAACATGAATAATAATTCTCATCAAACTCGAAATCATATTCGTATTCCTATACGAATATTGTACCAAGATACATAACTTAGTTCTAAATGTGAATATTCTATATTCATATCCAAAACACCAACACTTTAAAACGTATTCATCAAATCAATGATCAATTCATCTCGACATTAAGGATTTTATAACATATTCGATTCCAGCTTCAACTCCAAATACGAAGACAAAACTCCTTCTTGTTCATACATGTAAATTTGTAGAAAACAATTTACTGATTATTATCGTGAATAATCACATTCCAAAATTATCCGAAATCCTTCCAAAATCATAACATGTAACTCAAGAGTTCTTCAAGAACACGAATTATCCAAATTCACGTTCATAATCCATAAAACAACATAACCCGATGTTTTCTAACATCTAAACAACCCTTATTCACAATTCAAGGTGTATATAATCATGTCCTTCAACATATACTTCTCATAACATCATGATTCACAATAAACCACCAAGAACATCGAGAATACCATGATTCCATAATCATAACAACATAATCGAATCATTTGATCACCAATTCATTATCTTTCCTTAACAAAATTCTCGTAAATACCAAGAATCATCACAATAATATCAATTCAACCATCATTCATACGAAAACGTGTAGAATTTCCCAAGTTCTACTCATTGAGACATTTCATCGAACACTTTGAAGGCATAGGCCAATTCAATCGATTATTCAAAGAAATACTCGAATTCGTTCTACAAAACTTCAAGAGTATTGAATGATCTCAAGAATACAAAAAGGTTCCATCAATAATCTGAGTTAAAACGAATCAAATCGGCCAAAACATCAAGAAACTCCAAAAATATCCAAAACCAAGTGTTTAGGTGTTCTTACCTTCGATCCGGGTGGAAGATGATGTTAATCCATGATTCCAACTTCTAAAACATGTTGTTATAAGTTGCTCTTACTCAAATCCATCAATTCTTGCTGAAGGAATCGCGAAAAAACGAAGAAAAAATGAAAATGCCGAAGTGACCCGGTCCAGGCCTTATATAGGCCGAGACCTGCCGGTACCTTACGTACGTAACCGGCACCTGGCTTACGTACGTAACCGGCCATGGCCTGCTCACTGCCCAGTCCGTTCGGCACCCTTACGTACGTAACCGGCACCTGGCTTACGTACGTAACTGGCCCTTACGGCCGTAACCGGCCACTGCCTTACGTACGTAATCGGCCAGTCCTAGCCATCCCTGCGAGTCACTGCCGACCGTGATCGGCCATCCATGCGAGTCACTGCCGACCATGCTCGGCCACTACAGGTCCTCTCGGCCACAACTCGGCCAGCCGCCCCCTAACGTACGTAACACTTATTCCATTGCGTACGTAACACGTACGTTGACATGCTACAGTATTATGGTCGTGTTACGTACGTAACACGTCCTGTATAACGTACGTAACACGTACGTTGACTCACCTGTCAACATCCTCCACCAAAAGTTGCCGACACCGGGTCCCACCTGCCGACCATGACTCGGTCTTGTCCGATGCCCTCGTTACGTACGTAATACCTTAGCCTTAACGTACGTAACCGTGCCAATCTTACGTACGTTAGCTCACCTTGTTAACATACGTAACAATTTCATACTTAGCCAATTTCAGCAATTCTTGTCCAATGTCACGGCATACCAAACACGAGCATACGGCAAAAATCAATACATATACTCAATCCAAAAATATTCTCATACGATATACCTGATATCCAAATCAGTTCAACCTGATACAGCAAATCCTCAATATAACTGTCAATCCAAAACGGTAACCACACCAGTATAACTGTCTCGGTTCTCAATTTATTTTATCCATACTATATAGATACCAAAGTATACAGTATATCTCAGATAAAATAAAGCTAAAAATTTATACTGAAAATCCGGGTATTACAAATATATATATATATACATACAAACTAGTCCATGTATTTGAGAGCAAAACATTCCACTCCTTATTGGATAAGGGGATCGGCACTGGAAAGGTTTATGGCTCAAATACTTAATCGTTCGCAAGTCGATGAAACTTGACTGGGTGTTAAGTTTATGTGAAGACTTGTATGACGTGTTCTTTAACTTGGAGATTGCCTGTCGAACACTAATGGTTAGTGGAGCACACGTTATAGGTATGCTAATGAGATTAATATACTCGAACCGACTCACCCTCAATTCGTCACACGGAATCACTCTGGGAAAGTCAATGAAGGAATCGAAAGGTTGTGATAGGTATTTATGAACCTTCAACTTCAGGATTTAGTAGGGATGTGCTTGTGACGTTAAGATTTTCATTAGAGTAGTTCGACCCATAAAATCGAAAGGTAGGGGTAATCCTCGACGTGCATCTTGATGGCCAGGTAGCAAGTTCTATTAAATAACAAGATAGGATTCTTTCTCCTATTAGGAACGGGTTAAATGTCCTATGCAGATATTGGCAGATGAGATCATAAGTCTTTGGCCAAAGCATTGGAGCTAGTTGTATTGGATACACAAGAGCTCGATGATCTCGACTTGTCTTAACTCATGCATAGCGTCAAGTACAGATGGGGTTTGACTGACCGTGACCCTATAACTTGATCGGGACATTTGAAAGAAGGGTTTATACATATAGTGGTATTCATGACAAAAAGTTTTTGGAATAATCTACATCATTCTTTCTCAGTTAGGGTACAGTGTAGGCCGCCAGGCTGGCTAGGTCCTCCCATTGCTAACTGAGACTGACCTACCGAGTTGCGCAATAAGATTGATGACGGAATGAATCGAGCTTATTCTCTTTTGTCTAAATATTAGATATTGGATATCTAATTTATTGGACATTCAATGTCAAATTTATTTTGGCACATTGGATGTCTAAATTAATTTATTGGATAAATTAATTTACGGCCCAATGAATTAAATATAAAATTAGGTAATTAATTTAATTCATGAATATAATTGTTTCTTGGAGAAACTAATTATATTATTTTGTATTTGATATGATTAATTAACTGGATTAATTAATTGATATAATTCATTGGAACGGAATGGAGTTTATCTGATTGGACTCACGGGAGTCCAAAACGAACCAAACTAGTCCGGTTCTTCTAGATGGCCGCCCCACCTTCACCACACCTTCCTTGGTCTTAGTCTTCACCATAATTGGTGGAAGACCAAGAATATAATGAAGTTGGTGAGATATTATTCAACATAGAATAATAAAAGGTGAAGAAGTTGAAGAATACAAAAAAGACATAACTCTTCCTTCTTTGTGAAATATACTCTCGGCAGTAGACACAAAAGGAAGAGAGAATATTATTTTTCTTGTCATGTTCATTACTTCATTAACTGATTTCTAAGAGAAAAATAAGAGAGATATTTTGATAAATATACTTTGAGTTTATTCATCAAAACATATAGCTTCTATCATCCTATTCTAGCTGTAACCTTGGAGGTTAATTGGGTGGTTGTCGTTCCGATCGTTTCTCCAGCGCGTGGTAAGTAGAGACGCGGTGCTTTCGGCGTTGGATTATCCTAGAGCTTGTTGCGGATTGGATTCGAAAGGGATATCATCTTCTCACCATTTAATCAACAGACTACGAGGGTATGGTTTTGAATCCTACTCTTGTTTTCATTTATTTATTCGTATATACGTAGCTTGATCGATCTTCGTAGGGATTCAGATCGAATTAGATTCATTTATTGCTTCCGCTGCGCCTTCGTTTTAGGCACCGAATCCCAACACTGGTATCAGAGCGTAGGTCTTGCGATTGTATATACGATATTTTGCATTTGGAATGCTTGATTAAATGTTTAGTGATTTGGAACCACGACCATTTAATTCGTTGTTTTTATTGTTCGTCGAAAATTTAATTTTTCATGTTTTATGTTAATATATATATATATATATCTGGTTTTATTTAATAAAGCCGATTTATATGGGTAATATTAAAATTAGAAAAAAAAAATTTGGAATCGGGACGAAAAACGGGTCGGAAAATCGCCGGACCGGCAACCGAGGAGATGCCGGAAAGCTACCGGGCAGTGCTCGGCAGAATGCTGCCTGCACTGGGCAGGCAGCGGACGAAAGGGCTGTTCCTCTCGGCCATGGCCCAGCAGTGGCTCCAGGATTCTTTGTTTCGACTCCGTTTGAATTTTATGTTTCGTTATAATAATTTCCGTTCGACTCTTGGTGTTTTTATTTTGAGGAATTAGTTATTGTGGAATATTTAAAATCATCCGGATCATATTAACGAATTAAAATTACTATGCTCGTGAATTAATTGGATTAATTCTATTAGATGGTTAATTTGATATATTGGCTGGATCAATATATTGTATTACTTAAATCCATTTATTTAGTATTTATTGGATGAGTGCTTGTGAATGGTAATGTAGTTCATGTACCTAGTTTTGAATCGTTCGGTTTTATTCGATTGGGTTGTAAAGGCCGTTTTGAGCCTGTTTATTTTACTAGAAAATTTGTATAGGATGCAATTTTTCAAATGTAAAATTTATATGTAGTGACGAAGACCAGAGGAAGATCCATTCAAGAAGACGAAGATTCAAGACTTGTAATTAGATTATGATGTTTTTTGTTCTAGGAACGGTCCATGGTAGAACTAGGTTGTGAATGTTTTATTCATATGGTATGAATGCTACAAATGCGCTTAAATGAATTAATGTGCAAAGTGTAACATTAATCGCTAAAATTCTGCCACGACAAATTATTAAGTTTAAAAGGTTTCAAGGTTTTCCTTCCCTCCATCGAGCTTTCGGAAAATTAAAATCCAAACCGGATGTGCAATGCTTCCGAGTTATTGGGGTAGTCATTCGGGGAGAGTCGATAAATTATCGAGAGCACATTAGATGCCTTCGGTTGGAGCAAATTTTATCCTTAGAAACCTGTTCGGTTGCCGGATATGATTCAATTGTGAAACTGATTTGCATCGATGGTATAAACTTAACTTGTTCACGAACCATAGTAAACCATATAGGTTGAGGGGAGTGAACAATGGAAAAAAAAAGATCGAATCATCCATTAGATGGGTTGGTGTTGGACACCACTTTATGGAGATTAATAGACTAGAAACCTATTCGGTTTCCCTCTATTAAAATTGATAAATAACTCGATCACCACTATGAAGTATAGCGAACAAATACTTCCGGATTTCACATAGGAGTGTGTTATTCCTATAAAAATAGTGGGAGCTGGGTTAAAAGAAAAGCAAAGACCTCAATTCTATACTCAGATCATAATTGAACGAGTCACTAATAAATCTGTCATACTTAATGCAGACAAACATCAACTCTCAATATGACAATGAACCCACTCGCTATACTACTCGAAAAGAACACCTTAAACGGCCTTAACTTTGTGGATTGGCTCCGCAACCTGATGATAGTCCTCAGTATAGAGGCACTGGGATACGTCTTGGAGGCAGACATTCCGGCGCCTCCGGTGCGGACAAGAGACAATCAGGAAGAAATTGAAAACCACGAAAAGTTGGTTAAGGATAACATAAAAGTCTATGCCTATGTGATGGCTTCTACGTATAATGAGCTTCAAAGAGCTCATGAGAAAATGACTTATGCTAGGCAGATTTTATCTCACTTAACCGAGCTTTATGGTGGGCACAGCTGAACTGCTAGATATGAGATATCCAAGCAATTGTTCGGTGCTAGGATGAAGGAAGGTGAGAAGGTTGGGGACCACATACTCAAAATGATCTCTATGATTGAGAGATTAGAGGCTCAGGATTTTAATATGGATACTTCTCTTCAGATCGACCTTATCCTACAGTCTCTTCCTGATTCCTTCTCATAGTTTGTTATGAATTTCAACTGCAATGAGATTACTTGCAATTTAGCAGGGTTGATGAACAAACTTGTAACCGCTCAGTCTCATATGAAAACTCTGCGAGTGAAGGAGTATGCCCTTGTGATTTCTTCAGGATCTCAGAGGTCTAAAAATTAGAAGAAAAAGACCAAGAAGCAGACGAGACCACGAATCAAGGACCTTAATGGTAAGGGCAAGGCCCCAATGGTTCCCAAGAGCAAGAAGAAGAAGAATGACGCGTTTCTCAAATGCGTTGAGCTGGGCCTCTAGAGACTATCTGATTCTACGTGGCACTTCAGGTACAAAACTTTTAGTTTTGGAAACAAATTGTTCTGCTACTGTATTTTCTACTTTTTGGATATTGGATTCAGGTGCTAGTTCTCACATTTGTAGGATCTAGAACAAAGTAGGAAGCTTGTGTAATATACTGAATTTCTACAATAGTTGTTTAATGTTATCTTATCCAAGTTATACTGCACAGTTTGGAATCTGTACACTAGGGATAAAACAATTGAAGGATTGAGACAGCTGTATTGGTAAAATTGTCTTACTTGGTCGACAATTGCATTTGAAGATATTGTGTGTCAGGTGTATTCTATGAGAATATTATTGGACGGAGTATGTGTATTCTGCTTGCCATGTATACGTATCTAGTATGTCGAGACGACGGACGGGAACAATTGGAATTCGTTAAGTATAGCCTGATTACGCTAGTTGAAGGACATGGAGCACGCTAATGTGCAGGCTTAGCCCACACTAAAGGTGGATGATAGTGCATGCTAGTGAAGAACAGATCAGAGAGAATCTACGTGTGGACCCGGCTACTTTCGGCGCATGTTCCGATAAGGTCAATGGATGTTTTCTAAGAAGGATTAACGCATGCTAAAGCATAAGGATTAGCACACACTAAATGTAGATCGGTCAAAAGGGAATCTTAGATTTATTGGTTACTTTCGACGGGTAGGAACCAGGCATCTTCGGAGTGAATGCAGACAAACAAGTTAACTATGAGTAGCACACGCTATGGTCGGACACTTGCGTACGCTAAACAAAGAATTTACGTACGTTATTGCATGGGCATTGCGTACATAAATCATTGTACGAAGTAAGGTAGTAGCCTCTGGACTACGATAGCGCATGCTAACAAAGTCAGTTTGTAATTATTGCATGATAAAGTTGCATGATATGATGATATATATATATATATATATATATATATATTTATATATATATATATATATCTGGAATTATGTTGTTTTGTTATGAACATGATGAAATCATGGTGTTCTTTATGTTCTTGGTACATATCACACCATAGAAGGATATGTGATAAGATATGAATGGTTTTGGATATAAACTTGGATTTGATAGTTAGAACTAATATTATGTTGATAATAGTGGTCGATTTCGTATGTTTTTTATAAGATAGGGATCATGATGATGAGATTGAATTTGGAAAGGTTATGACTGATCTTGGAGTATGATTTCCTTTACATTCGTATTTGTAATCGCAAGCTGTTAGTCGGTACTTGGAATGCATGCAACTGCATGTCATTAGCACACGCTAAATTACCGGCTAACGCATGCTAACTGGTGACTATTAGCGCATGCTATGTTATGTAATTAACATGCGCTAAGTAGACAGACAGTGTAGTATAGCGCGTTGTGGTTATGAATTCGTGATTGTTTGAGTTGGATTTTTCAGACTATGTTTAATTGAGATATTGTAGAACCACTGGGTTTGTTGATTGGTTATGTCGGTTATTGAGTATTATCGGATTGTGGTTTAATTGATTATTGCAATAGGTTGTGATAATTGATCATTGGTTAGAACTGTGCTTTGTGGTCGTGTTCGTGGATATTCGTGAATTGCATTGGCCAGGGCTAAGGAGGTTGTAGACGATGGCAAGGAAATTAGTAACAGCTTCACTATCGTCGTATCGGTATCGAGGCAAGTTATTACTTTCACATTATAATATTTAATGAATGGTTCCAGTTTCATTCGTTTATAATTCGTATAGGAATGATTATAATTGTGAACTCTGGAGAATTGGGATTGTACGTTGTTTTCTGATTTTGGGAATTAAATCATAATGATGATTTACAGTTGTTATTAATATACTTGAGTATCGAGAATACATTATGGTAGACGAGAATATGAGTTATCTATAGTCTGTGGTACATTTGGATCGTCGAATATTGAGGAAATTGTTGGTGATGGTTTTGACATCGAGATTGCTCTCGAATGACTCGGGGCAAGTACTGTAATCATTTTTATCATTTTGTGTCGATCATATTGTGATACATTCGTGTATTATTGTTTTCATGCATTTGTGTATTGTTGTTAATATGCATTTGTGCATTGTTGTCGTATGTCCACCATGTGTTGGTCCGACGGGATCATCATGGGAATCTATAGCTGTGTGCGCTGGATCATTGGACAGGTATTTCCACCATGCGTTGGTCCGATGGGATCATCATGGGAATCTATGCCGTGTGCGCTGGATCGCTGGATTACCATGTGTTGTTGTTATGCATATGTATATTATTGGTTATCCACCTCGTGTTGATCTAACATGATCATCTTGGGATCTATGATGTGTGCGCTGGACCATCGGATTTCCATTGAGTATACATCTATGATGTATTGCGAGTTATGATGACGTTTTGAGAATCTTGGTATTGTTTGAGGTACAGTATAGATGTTATGTTTGAGTTTATTGGTAAATCGAGATACGATATGTGAATTTTGGTAAGGATTACTTGGGTAAGGATTATCACGAATTGGTAAGGTTATGATGGTAAGATTACAATGTTAGTATTCTTACTTAGTATTTTCATTGGTATGTAAATATTGACGTGATGTGATCGTTATCATTGTTGAGTATTATGGCTAACCCCATTGTGGGCTTTATTTTTAGGTTCTTGGGATATCGAGCTTGTAGCGGTCGTGAAGAGATGAGCTTCCCGGAGGATACTGGCTATGGCGTGTGTTTGTGAATCGAGTAATTTGACTAGTTGTTATTTTCCGCTGCAATACTATTTTTAGTTATTTATTATATCCGCTACGAGTGTGTTTTAAAATGACTTGCTAGTATGTTACGAACTTGGATCCATTTTCGAAAATTGTTTTCTAAACTATTTTGTCGATACGTGCAAGTGGTGACTTAACATATACTTTGGAAACTGTTGAGTTTTGGCGTTTCGGCCTTGTACTTTCAAATGAGGTTTTTCGACGGTATTGATAAATGGATTTTATGAAGTCTTTGAATATTTTAAAATATATTTACCTTCATCGTCGCTTAGGCGTATTTGAATTGTTTGTAAAAATATCTTTCAGCCTTGTGGGTCCCATTTCGGGGCCCACGACGCTGTAATATTTCCGAATGGTTCTGGGGGTGTTACAGAATATAGTATTGAAGCTTAGGTTGTGAAAACTTAGGCTGTCGGGTTGAGTCGAGTCGTGTTTTTATCACGTCATTTGAGTTGGCAGTTGTCAAGTGTTAGAGCCCTGGGTTTTTGTTGTTCACTCGAGCTTGTGTGTTATGTGGTTTACCAGTGTGGTATTGTGGTCGATTTAAACTTATCCAAATGGTATTAAGGTGATTCTTTGGAAAGAGATGTGTCGTATTTTGAGTTGAACTGATTTTGCAAGATGTATGTTTTGAAAATATGTGTATCGAGTATTTTCTAGAGTTGACACATGTGCCAGTATCACGGGGAATCGTCTGCTTCACGATTTGTAAGTATTTAGATTTTTTTAGTTGCATTGGGGTTAATTTCAGTTATAAATTGATATGCTTTGAGATTCAGAAGAATACTATATATTACTGTATGAGGTAGCAGAATATAATAGTTGGGACAAAACCGATGATCTTGAGAATCTATGGTTATGAAGAATCAATATGTCGATTAAACTTGGAAAACAGAGTTGTGCATTTGGGAGAAATGTTGTGGATTCTTGAGGGGAACATGTAGTCATACTAGTTCATTTTGAGATATATGAAACAATTTTTGAACATATGAAAATGATACTTTTCAAAATGATATATTTCGAAAAAACTATTTTGCTCGCTGTCATGAAAATATATTTTCTTAAATTTTGAAAGACAATATTGTTGTCTTTAAAAACATATTTCATCATGGCATAGTTGCAGTATTGCAGAATGGGATAATGATCGATGTTGCAAGTCATATGTGGAAAAGATGATTTTAACAAAGTCTATACAATAAGATTTTGGGATTTTATCTCGTGATTTTCCGACCGAATATCAGTGGAATTGGTGATTAACCGAATTGGTATACAGGAGTATGGATGTGGTCAATCATTTGCATAATTTCAGTTAAATCAATCGTATGTATTCGAAAGGTAATGTCATCGAGTATTTGACATAAACGAGCCGTTTGACTTTTTGAAAATTGATTTTGTGGACTTACAAAAATATATGTTTTGAGTTAGAAATTCTTGAAAGAACTTTCGAAAATTGGTTTTTATTGACAAGATTATATGATTTCAAGTTGTTTTGAAAATGTGATTAGTATACGTACAAACGTATTGCATAATGCATATCCTGGTGGAGTTCTGAATGAGACTCACAAACTGGATAACACATCGATGGTACGATGAAAAGAGATTCGAATTTCAGCATGGTAGCTTGGAGTATCCAGGGACAACAGGTTGGTTGATCAGATAAGAGAAATATGTTGTTTGTTGTAGATTCTGTACCGAATATGATTTTGGGACTTCGGGTTTTGCGAAACTGGGGCATATGTGCTATGTGCCTCTATTGGTGTGGTAGTAGCGTGATTTTGATATAGTGATTTTTAACTTTTGAGCCACATTGATTATTCATTCATACCCCGTGTATGATGGGGTATGTTCGTCGGTTTGCACTGGTTGTTCATACGCCGAGGGGTATGTTCAACAGTTGGGTATGTTTCTTTAAGATTCACTGTATAATGTTTGTATAACGTTTTGAGAATTTTATTCTTTTGTATATCTGTCCCTGTGATTTTCTGTTGATCGTGTTGGAGCTTACCGTGTGAGGGTATTCTCGGTTATTGTTGATCGTTCGTTAATAGAATTGAAATTTATCATGTGGATGATATTTTCAGTTGTATTTCGACCTTTGGTTGGTCTTATTGGAGTTCATCATGTCGATGATATTCTCGGTTAATTTATTGTTTGATCATTGTTATTGATCGTATGAGCGTTCGGACTTTGTGTCGATGTTTCGAGATTTGTTGCCATTGTTTTGGGGTAGCTGATCTACAGATGTATTGTGTATTATTGGTTTTTATCAGGATTGGGACTTGATTGTGTAATCAGGCAGACAGTGACACGGATGGATTATTCCATAATTGAGTTATAACGACACATTATGTTGAATTCAGGAAATTATGATAGTAAGCATGTTGAGGCTTTGAAGGGGAATCATTTGCTAGTAATCATGGGAGATAATCGACTTCGTATACTTGTAAGTATTCCATTTTGGTTATTTGCATGTGGTGATGATTGATCGTTGTCATGATGGTTTCGAGATATTTTGGTTGAACGATTTTTTATGACGGATTGCAAGTTTCGAGGACGAAACTTATTTTAAGTGGTGTAGTATATGTAATATCCTGCATTTCTACTATAGTTGTTTAATGTTATCTTATCCAAATTATACTGCACAGTGTGGAATCTGTACAGTAGGGATAAAACAATTGAAGGATTGAGAAACCTGTATTGGTAAAATTGTCGTACTTGGACAACAATTGTATTTGAAGATATTGTGTGTTAGGTGTATTGTATGAGTATTATTGGAAGGAGTATGTGTATTCAGCATGTCATGTATACGTATCTAGTATGTCGAGACGACGAACAGGAACAATTGGAATTGGATAAGTATAGCCTGATTAACGTATGATAGTTGAAGAACATAGCGCACGCTAATGTGCAGGCTTAGCGCACGCTAGTGCAGAACAGATAAGAGGGAATATACGTGTGGACCCGGATACTTTCGGCGCATGTTCTGATAAGGTCAAAAGATGTTTTCTATGAAAGATTAGCGCACGCTAAAGCATAAGGATTAGCGCACGCTAAATGTAGATCGGTCAAAAGGGAATCTTGGCTTTATTGGTTACTTTTGGCGGGTAGGACCCAGGCATCTTCGGAGTAAATACAGACAAACAAGTCAACTATGAGTAGCGCATGCTATGGTCGGACACTTGTGTATGCTAAACAGAGAATTTAAGTATGTTATTGCATGGGCATTGTATACGTAAATCATTATACGAAGTAAGGCAGTAGCCTCTGGGCTACGATAGTGCACGCTAACAAAGTCAGTTAGCGCAAGCTATGGCAAGTAGCGCACGCTACTTTATGAGAGTAGCGCACACTAGTAAGGTGCAGTATATATGTGTAGTTGGGCATTATTCTTCATTTCGTCCATTTCTTCCTTTCAACCGATAGAGAGAGTTCTTGGAGGATCCTTTGATGTTCCAAACACTTGAGTAATTATGGAGTTGATCATCTTTAACAATATTATGGGAAGATGGGTTTTCTATTCTGCATGCATGAAGATCGAAAGATCATTGTTGCTTTGCAAGCACACTTCCTAGAAGATGAGTTCATTCAGGAAGGCAGAGCAGGTAGAAGTATTTCATTGGAAGAATACAATGTAACTCCTTAGGAGATACATGTACAAGAAATTGGAACCAAACCTTCTGAAACACAAGTATAACCACCTCGTAGGTCTAGTAGGGTGTCTCAGTTACTTGAGAGGTATGGACTTGTGTACCTAGAGGAGCTGGGTCTCCATGAGGTTCCAGGTGATAGAAAAGAGACCGATCCCGCGACCTATGACAAAGCAATGGTGGATGTAGACTACGCGAAATCGCGTGAATCTATGGAAGCTGAGATAGACTCGATGTATCTCAATCAGGTCTGGACTCTAGTAGACCGCCCCAAGGGCATAGTGTCTATTGGGAACAAGTGGATCTACAAGAGAAAGACTGATGGGGATGGCATGGTTGACACCGATAAATCCATGCTTGTGGCAAAGGGTTATACAAATAAAGAAGGGAACGATTACCACGACACCTTCTTGCCCGTAGCTATGATCAAGTCTATTCGCATGATTTTTTTTTTGAAAGATAAGTCTATTCGCATGATGCTGCTATAGCTGCCTACCACAATTATGAGATATGGCAGATGGACGTAAAGACAGCTTTCCTTAATGGATTCCTCGAGGAGAAAATCTATATGGAGCAGCCTAAAGGCTTTGTGTCCGAGGTCGATATTCATAAGGTGTGCAAACTTCAGCACTCCATTTATTGACTGAAGCAAGCATCACGTAGTTGGAACCTTCGTTTTGACGAGGCAATCAAAGAGTTTGACTTTGTGCAAAATGAAGAGGAACCTTGTGTATACAAGAGGGTTAGTGGGAGCAAGATCACATTCTTAGTACTATGTGTAGATGACATTCTACTAATAGGAAATGATGTGGGAATGCCCAGTTCTGTAAAAGCTTGGCTTTCGAGTAGTTTCTCCATGAAAGACTTGGGAGAAGCTACCTATATTCTTGGAATTCGGCTCTACTGGGATAGAGCAAAGAGAATGATAGGTCTTTCTTAAGCCCTCTATATAGATAAGACTTAAAGCGATTTAAGATTGATGATTCTAAAAGAGGGTTCCTTCCGATGCAACATGGAATAAAACTCTCCTCGAAGATGTGTCCTCCAAGTGAGGAACAACGAAAGGAAATGAGTAATATACCATATGCTTCGGCCATGGGCAGCCTTATGTATGCAATATTGTGTACGAGACCTGATATTGTGCATGCTGTGAGTGTGGTAAGTAGGTTTCAGGCAAACCCAGGTAGGGAACATTGGACTGCTGTAAAAACCGTTCTCAAGTACTTAAGCAGGACTAGAGATATGGTTCTTATGTATGGCGGCGGAGAACTGAATGTGATGGGCTTCACTGATTCAGACTTCTAAGGACAGAAAGACAATTCGATGTCTACTTCTATCTACATATTTACTTTTAATGGAGGAGCAGTATCTTGGCATAGTGCCAAGCAAAGCGCGACTTTTGATTCCACCAGTCAGGTTGAGTATCAAGCAGCCTCAGAGGCTTATAAGGAAGGGTTCTGGATTAAGAAGTTTCTGGGAGAACTTCAAGTGAAACCATGGCTGAGCTGCCTATTCCGCTTTTCTGCGACAACGATGGAGCAGTAAAGCAGGGCAAGGAGCCGAGGTTTCATAATAGTACCAAACACATTGAGAGGAAGTATCATCCTGTGAGAGAATTTGTTCGCAAGGAATACATTGTGCTGCATAGAGTAGACTCAGCCGACAGCGTCGCTGATCCACTGACTAAGCCATTTTCTCATATTAGATTGGAGAGTTATCTGTAGAATATGGGTATAAGATACCATAGTGTGTGGCATTGAGTGCAAGTGGGAGATTGTTAAGACTATGCCCTCGAATGCCACTCAGGGGATGTTAGAGTGAGGGCATCGTACTTGTTATTATGTAATATCATTATCAGAAGGCGATTGTATGTTTCTTTATTTACTGGTAGTCACTGGCATTCCTGACTTGTAAATATATATATATATATATATATATATATATATATAGAGAGAGAGAGAGAGAGAGAGAGAGAGAGAGAGAGAGAGAGAGAGAGAGAGAGAAACTAGTCCATGTATTTGAGAGCAAAACATTCCACCCCTTATTGGATAAGAGGATCAGTTCTGTGATAGCTTGGCTTTCGAGTAATTTCTCCATGAAAGACTTGGGAGAAGCAACCTATATTCTTGGTATTCGGCTCTACCGGGATAGAGCGAAGATAATGATAGGTCTTTCCCAAGCCCTATATATAGAAAAATCTTAAATCAATTTAAGATGGATGATTCTAAAAGAGGGGTCCTACCAATACGACATGGAATAAAACTCTCCTTGAAGATGTGTCCTCAAAGTGAGGAACAACGAAAAGAAATGAGTAATATACCATATGCTTCGACTGTGGGTAGCTTTATGTATGTTATGTTATGTACGTGACCTGACATTGCGCATGCTATGAGCGTGGTAAGTAGGTTTCAGGCAAACCCAGGGAGCAAACATTGGACTGCCGTAAAGAATGTTTTCAAGTACTTGAAAAGGACTAGAGATATGGTTCTTATGTATGGCGGTGGAGAACTGAATGTGATGGGCTTCACTGATTCAGACTTCCAATGACAGAAAGACGATTAGATGTCTACTTCTGGCTACATATTCACTCTTAATGGAGGAGCAGTATCGTGGCGTAGTGCCAAGCAAAGTGCGACTGCTGATTCCACCTTTCAGGCTGAGTATCAAGCAGCCTCGGAGGATTCCATGGAAGGGTTCTGGATTAAGAAGTTTCTGGGAGAACTTCAAGTGATACCATGTGCCGAGCTACCTGTTCCACTATACTTCGACAACGACGGAGCTGTAGCGCAGGCCAAGGAGCCGAGGTTTCACAATAGTACCAAACACATTGAGAGAAAGTATCATCTCGTAAAAGAATTTGTTCGCAAGGGATACTTTGTGCTGCATAGAGTAGACTCAGCCGACAACGTCGCTGATCTACTGACCAAGCCACTTTCACAGACTAGCTTGGAGCGTCATCTGGAGAACATCGGTATTAGATACAATAGTGTGTGGCATTGAGTGTAAGTGGGAGATTTTTAGGAGTATGCCCTCGAATTCCACTCAGAGGATGTTGAGTGAGGGCATTGTATTTGTTTTTTATGTAAATCATTAACATAAGGCAATTGTTTGTTTCTTTATTTACTGGCAGTTACTGTCATTCCTGACTCGTATATATATATATATAGATATATATATATATATATAAACTAGTCCGTGTATTTGAGAGCAAAAACATTCCACTCCTTATTGGATAAGGAGATCGGCACTGGAAAGGTTTATAGCTCAAATAATTAATCGTTCGAAAGTCGATGAAACTTGACTTGGCGTTAAGTTTATGTGAGGACTTGTATGACATGTTCTTTGTCATGGAGAGTGCCTGTCGAACACTAATGGTTAGTAGAAGCACACGTTATAGGTATGCTAATTGGATTAGTATACTCGAACTGACTCACCCTCGATTTGTCACACGGGCTTCACTCTGGGACAATAAATGACGGAATCAAAAGGTTGTGATAGGTATTCGTGAACCTTCGACTTGATGATTTGGTAGGGATGTGCTTGTGACGTTAAGATTTTCATTAGAGTAGTTCGACCCAGAGAACCGGAAGGTGGGGGTAAACCTCGACGTGCATCTTGACGGGCAAGTAGCAGGTTCTATTAAATGCCAAGATAGGATTCTTTCTCCTATTAATGAACGGGTTAAATGTCCTATGAGGTTATTGGCAAATGGGATCATAAGTCTTTGGCCAAAGCATTGGAGCTAGTTGTATTGGATACACGAGAGCTGGATGATCTCAATTTGCATTAAACCATGCATAGCGTCAAGTACAGATGGGGTTTGACTGACTGTGGCCCTATACTTGATCGGGACATTTGAAAGAAGGGTTTATACGTATACTGGTATTCACGACAAAAAGGTTTTGGAATGATCTACATCATTCGTTCTCAATTAGGCCACAGTGTAGGCCGCCAGGCTGGCTAGGTGGTGCTACTACTCTTTGGTCCCTCCCATTGCTAACTGAGATAGACCTACCGAGTCACGCATTAGGATTGGCGACGGAATGATCGAGCATATTCTCTCTTTATAAATATTAGATAATGGATATCCAATTTATTGGACATTGGATGTATAATTTATTTTGGGACATTGGATGTCTAAATTAATTTATTGGATAACTTAATTTACGGCCTAATGAATTAAATATAATACTGGGTAATTAATTTATTCATTAATATAATTATTTCTTGGAGAAATTAATTATATTATTTTGTATTTGATATGATTAATTAATTGGATTAATTAATTGATATAAATGCATCGGAACGGAATGGAATTTATCTGATTGGACTCACGGGAG
This sequence comes from Orobanche coerulescens, assembly GCA_033398695.1. NCBI lineage: Eukaryota > Viridiplantae > Streptophyta > Magnoliopsida > Lamiales > Orobanchaceae > Orobanche > Orobanche coerulescens. The sequence continues at coordinate 57,395,868 of CM065805.1, read as the reverse complement.
TCTGGAACGAACCAAACTAGTCCGGTTCTTCTAGATGGCCGCCCCATCTTCATCACAACTTCCTTGGTCTTAGTCTTCACCATAATTAGTGGAAGACCAAGAATATAATGAAGTTGGTGAGATTTTATTCAACATAGAATAATAAAAGGTGAAGAAGTTGAAGAATACAAAAAAAGACTTAACTCTTCCTTCTTTGTGAAATATACTCTCGGTAGTAGACACAAAAGGGAGAAAGAATATTATTTTTCTTGTCATCTTCATTACTTCATTACTTGATTTCTAAGAGAAAAATAAGAGAGATATTTTGATAAATATACTTGGAGTTTATTCCTCAAAACAAATAGCTTATATCATCATATTCTAGTCGTAACCTTGGAGGCTAATTGGGTGGTTGTCGTTCCGCTCATTTCTCCGGCACGTGGTAAGTAGAGACGCGGTGCTTTCGGTGTTAGATCACCCTAGAGCTTGTTGCGGATTGGATTCGCAAGGGATATCATCTTCTCACCATTTAATCAACGGACTACAAGGGTATGGTTTCGAATCCTACTCTTGTTTTCATTTATTTATTCGTATATACGTGGCTTGATCGATCCTCGTAGGGATTCGAATCGAATTGGATTCATTTATTGCTTCCGTTGTGCCTTCATTTTAGGCATCGAATCCCAACAAATAATACCCAATAACACCATCGAATCCACTAAAATTGGATGAACAAAAAAATCAAGATGGAAATCGTGAAAGTCAACCCTAGGAGATTACAAGAAATTACCTTCGATCTGGACGAACTTGATAGATTAGATGATGTTACAATCACCTAAAACTCGCCAAAACACCCTTGGATGGAGTAAAATCGGCCAAGAACTCGAACCCTAATCGCCCTCGCATCAAACTCGTGGAGAGAAGAAGAACTGAATTGAAAATGAGAAAAAATGACTGCTGTCCGGTTTATATACCGGACAGATTAGCGTGCGCTAATCAACATGATTCAGTGCACGCTATCGAAGCCTCACTACCGACCATTCCGCCAAATGCACAATTAGTGTGCGCTAACTTCAAGCCTTCGCGCACTCTAACGAATCCTTCCACCTAGTCCAGTAGCTTCATTTGCATGAGGTTTTGAAAAAAAAAAAAGAATTTTTGTAATTTTAATTTATGAAAATGTGTCTTAATGTTGAACGTATATCTTTTGAAAGAAATAAATTGAACCACTATATTTTAAAAAAGGTATTCATAAGGAAGGGAATCTAACCTCATATTTTCGAATTTCAAATTTATTTCAAATGCATTTATATACCATCGTGGTAGTAGTATCTTTGGAACACAACAAATAAAGCCGTGTAGACGTTTTTGCAAGTTATCGATTTTTTTTGGATCGAAGTATCTATCTATTATGAAGAGCTGACCATTTAAAGCTGGGGTTTGTAGAATTTTTATACATGTCATATTTTTTTAAAAAAATAAATTAATAATAATAAAAATGTCAAATGTATATATGTATTGCGGTTTTTATGAGCATCATATAGTGTTGAGATTTCAATTTTGTGGGAGTTGGAGTAGGACTTGCAGTATGGATACGTTGTGGTTTTGGAAAGTGAATAGAGATAAGTAGTATCATGATACTGTGTGGATTAGTGTAATACCCGAGATTTTATTCTGGTTATCTTGAACTATTTGTCATTGGGTGTCTGTTATATCGTTTCATTATGATTATGTGGAATTCGTTTTTCTGTCATGAACGGTATGATATATTCTGTTGTAGTGTTCATCGAGTGAGACTTGTTGCGTGCTTTTATTTGATTAAATGTGTGCGTGTAGTGTGGTATGTTATGTTTCGTAATTTTCTCTTTATTGTTTTGAATCATAGTCGGTGTGTTAGTGTGACCGAGACGTTGTCGAACATCAAACTGGGCTGTCGAAATGGCCGAGTTTCGATCGTAAGGCCTGGCCGAGTTATGGTCTTAAGGCACGGTCGGTTACAGCCGTAAGGCTTAGTCGATTACGGCCGCAATGCATGGTTGAGTTACGGCCGCAAGGCATGGCCTAGTTACGACCGTAATGCCTTGCTGGTTACAGCCGTTATGTGTTGGGATTCGGTGCTTAATACGAACGCCCAACGGAAGCGGTAAAATAAAATTAATTCGATCTGAATCCCTACGAGGATCGATCGAGCTACGCATATACTGTAATATCCGATGGTAATATTTTTTTTCATGTTACTGTTGATTTGTATGTATTCATTTGGAATTGTACAAGTGTTGTTGTTTTGGACTGATACAATGTATATTGTATTAGAATATTTCGGGATCGGAATATTTATACTTGTCGTCGGGTTGGTTTCGTCATTTGAATGTTGGTTGGAGAGTTTGGATTTTTGGCTAATTATACTAGCCTTAACGTACTCTACGGATGTAGCATTTTGTACGCTAGCTTGTTAACATTACGTACGTTATGCCTGCAAGGTTACGTACGTAATGCTTGGTAGGTGGTAGGAACCTTCCTCGTAGTCACTTTTGGCCGGTGGGTCCCGACCATATTCCGATCGGATATCACTATTGCAGTCAACGGACCCTTACGTACGTTAAGAGGTGAACTCTACGTACATAAGTCAGATAGCTTGTTAACGTACGTAATAGCTTCTAGTTTACGTACGTTAAGTTCTTCGTGTTTTTGGACAGTAAGTTCTGGATTTACATTACGTACGTTAATGTCTTGACATAGCGTACATAATGCCTACTATGTACGTTAACCATTGTGTATAGCGTACGTAACGAGCTTGCCAGTCTATTTATGTTGGTTTCGTATTTCATTTCCTCACGAACCAAAAATCATTTTCTCTCCTTAGAACCATCCCTCTGGACTTGTTCTTCATATTTAGCCTCTTCCAACATGTTTTTGATCATCCTAACTTAATTTGGAGCTTGGCGTTGAAAGCTTGTTGGTGCTCCTTTGGTGTTTGGAGAGTTCTTCTTGTTCCTCTTTGGTAAGTTCCCTCAATCTCTTGTTCTTCAAGTGATTTTCGAGTTTGATGATGTTGTTGTTGTTGTTTTCTTCGGGTATTGGTTGATTGATAGAGTATATCATGATTCTTCATAGTTTGGATAAACTTTTGATGAAGAACATGTTGGTATAGCTTGAGTATGATTATGTTCTTGATGTTTTAGATTGTTTGGAGGTTATAATCATGTCTAGGAAGGATTATGTTAAGCTTATTATATGATTAACATAGTCTTGAGATGATTATTGTTGTTGGTGGTGTTCTTGAATGATTATAACCATTTTAGTAAGGATTTATGATGATTTAGGAGATGATTATCATAATTTAAAAATGGTTGAGTGAATCTTGTTGTTTAATCCAAATTCATGATGTGTTGATGAAGAATTTTTGTTTAGACATCATGTTTGTTGGGATGATAATGTTCTTGAGGTGTTAGTGATGATATTTATGATATTATCATTGTAGGAGAACCAATTTGATGATGATAGTGATATTGTCATTGTGGAGATGTTCGTTTTGATGATTGTTCTTAAGTGAATCTTTGAATTGTTTTCACAAGTGTTAAGAAAATTTGATCATGTCGATTTTGAGATTTTAGAGGATGTTAGAATTCATAGTTGAGAACTATGACATTCGTTGATAGAGTTTAATTGATTCGGGGTTGAATCGGGATTGTCCTTGGTGTTGTTTCTATTGATTTTGTGTTATTGAATGAATCGTTTTCATTCAAGGTTGTTCGAGTGTTTGCGATCATCGGGAGGCGCCGTTCGTCGTTTCGTGCCAGGACGTTGATCGTGGAAGGACTTTCTCGCCTTCGGTTTGAGGCAAGTTTTATACTTGTACTGGTCAATGAGATTAATGTTATCATATATGTGTATGAATGTATTTTATCATTTCGAGACTTAGTCTCTTCGTGATTTGTTGATATTCGGGAATTGTTTGATGCAATACCTTTCGGCAATTATGCTAGATGTTATTGTTATTCGTTAACGGCCGGTTTAAGGCATTGAGATTCTTGTTGATACTGATGTTGTCGATAGCCGGTTCGCGGTATCGATGTATCGATTATTATTGTTGACGTTAATGTCGTTTTGAGGCATCGTTGAATCGTTATTGTCGAATTGGAATTGTTGCTATGATGTTGTATTGGCCGATTGAAGGCGTTTGATATATTCATTTATCATCTCTGTTTCGGTGGTCGGTTTAAGGCGCCGGGATATCCATTCTAACGTATCATTGGTAATCGATTGACCATTCTAAGGTAATCGACGTATTGAATTGGGATTATCGAAGATAATTCCCATCCGTTGTATCATTGGTTATCGATTAACCGTTCTAAGGTAATCGACGTATTGAATTGGGATTATCTAAGAAAATTCCCATCCGGTGTATTATTGGTTATCGATTAACCGTTCTAAGGTAATCGACGTATTGAATTGGGAATATCTAAGACATTTTCCATCCGTTGTATCGTGTTATCGATCGACCGTTCTAAGGTGATTGGTGTATTGAATTGGGACTATCGAGGATAGTTCCCATCCATTGAGTCGTCATGATCGATTCGCCATTCCAAGGCAGTTGAAGTATTTTGAATTGGGACCGCTGAGGACGGTTCCCATCCGTGAGTATTATTTATCGTGTTAGCCGATTCAAGGCAGCACACTATTATTCTTGTGAAGTCGATAATCTTGTAATCGTTGCCGTTTGCGACTAATTGTGGAGGCTAGTTCGGCTAGTACTCGATGGGTAAGTCTGGGGCTTGAACCTTCGCGGTTGGTTTCCCAGCACCTGCAATTCAGCAGGTCACGGTCATTGGATGACCTCATTGTGATACGGCTTCGTGTCGTGGCTTCGGCCCTCATTGTGATACGGATTAGTGCCGTGGCTTCGACCCTCATTGTGATACGGCTTCATGCCATGGCTTCGGCCCTCATTGTGATACGGCTTCGTGCCGTGGCTTCAGCCCTCATTGTGATATGGCTTCGTGCCGTGGCTTCGGCCCTCATTGATACAGCTTCGGGCTGTTTTGGCTTCGGGCTATTGTGATGATTGACAGCTTCTGCTGAGTGGTTTCAGACCTTTGTAATATCTTGGCAGCTTCGTCTGAGGGGCTTTCAGACCTTTGTGATGTATCGGCATTTCTGTTGGAGCCTTCGAGCATTGTGATTCGTATCTATTTCATTGTTGGCTTGGTTTACCTTCGGGTAATGCATTGTTATGTTATGTATTGATGATTCACCGTTGGGCACTTATGTTCTAACCTCTTGAGTAGGTATTGATCGTATGCTGTGGGCATAGTGTTTCACGAATGCCTGATTCTTACTTTGGTTTGTGAGAATCTCGTCTACCATTGTTGTACTGTTCATTCTGCCTTTGGATGCATATCATGTTGTACATGTATTTGATATTCATTATCTGGATGACTGACCCCGTGGGGGCGGAACATGTTTTCATGTTTTAGGTGCTTGCAAGGAGAGAGTTCAGACACAGGGGCATGACGATGGCGTCGAGGCATTCGAGCGATACTAGTCCGAGATGTTTTGGTGTTCATGTCGGTCAGACAGTTTGGAGTACTCCAGTTTTATCAGTCATTGTCATTTTGTGTTATCCGAGCAAGGCTCGTGGATGTTGTTGTATTTTATTTTGGCCATGTAGGCCCACTATTGTCGTTGAAATTCCATATCGGAATATTATTGTTGGATGTCAGTGTAGGGAATTGTGATTCCCCTTTTGGTCAGTTTGTTGTATCCTAGTCATGTCCGTCTGGTGGAACTCCTGGTGTGGGGTCCACGGCACAATAATAACCCAATGGTATTTAGGGGTGTTACAGAAGATGGTATCAGAGAATTGGGTTGTGAGATACCCTGATATGTGAGTTATGTGGCTCTACCGACGCGGCAGTAGTGAACTGTTAGGTTATGACAATCTGGAAAGTCGGGTTTTGTGAGTCGTGGTAGTTGGATGACTGTATGAGTCATTCTTTCATCGAATCGTCGTCAGTGAAGACTAGTATCGCAAGACCTCGAAGCTCCGTATGACCTGTGTAAGGACTCGATTCTATTTCATGTTCATACATTCATTATGTCATTGATTATACATGATTGTTGAAAACCTGTATGTAATATTTGTGTTACGATTCATTCATGATTATTTGTTTTGGAGCGTATGGCTCAATATTGGCTATGATTAGCATGTTTGAGGTGATTGTTTATCTGTTGAGTAGATATACTTGTACTTGGCTATTGACTTAGCATTGTGGATTGGCCGTTGAGGCATATTTGAGCCTTGTTCATGATCGAGCGTTATTCCTTCAGTATGGAAAGAGGAATCCGAGGACGTGGCAGAGGGGGCAAAGGCTGCAGAGCAGATCGAAACCCAGAACCTCGTGTTTATGCGTGTGCGGATGCCGAGATGGATCAGAATTCGGCCGGAGATGTGACTTATGCGACCGGTTCCCCTTCGGATCATCATACTCGAGTAGTCGACCAGACTGAGAGTGATCACATCGACCCTTCCTTGCTTATGAGGGGCATGATGGCCCAGATGACTCAAATGATGTAGATAATGGAAACCATACAGACCTCAGTGGTTCGTGGTCCACCGCAGTAGGGGCTCCACGTGTCGTTTTATGGACAGACTGGGAGAGCGAGTCAGATTATTGGTGACATCTCTCGTCAGAGGCCGCTTATCTTTGAGGGTCCTTCAAAACCAGCTGATATTGTTCATTGGCTTGAACATTTTGATAAACTATTCGACATGGTTCAGTGTCCGGAAGAGAGTAAGGTGGTAGTGACGGCTTACTATTTGAGTAAGGGTGCTTATTCGTGGTGGCTTTTCGTGAAACCCACCGATCGTGACTGTGCTTGTAGCAAGTTCAAGACTCTCATGTTAGAGAGGTATTATCCGGCTCCACTTCGTGAAGCCAAACTTTCGAAGGTTTTGAACCCCGAATCCATCGAGGACGAGGGTGTTATTGTTATTGCGGAGAAGTTTCAGGGACTTCTTCAGTTTGCTTCATCTGTTATCCATACTGAGGCGGATAAGATCAAGTATTTTAGTAAGAGGCTGAACCCGCGGTTGAGTATGCAGTTGTTCAATCATAATTGTAACCCACTTGGCGAATTCATCGAGAAGGCTCTTGGAGCAGAACTTTTGATCAAGGAAATTGCTCGGAAAGAACCTTCAGCTTCTTCTGGTGGGAGGACTAGGATGCCGATACGTTCAGAGGGACATCGGGCTCCGACGTCCAAGAGGTCGTCTTCTAATCGTCTTCGTGCTGGGAAATCATCTTTTTCTCAGACAACGAGTTCGACTGTTGTTTGCTTTAACCGTGATTCAGCGGGGCACGTTAGTACCCGTGGTACTGTGCTAGCTATTGTTTGTTTTCTATGTGGGAGGTATGGACACCTTCAGAAATACTGTAGGAGTTCTAGTGCAAATAGGTTTCGAGAGAGCTCACGGGCCTCGAGAGATTTCGTTACTTCAGTCTATACTTTATCCAAGGTGTCCTACCAGGCTTCGAGAGCCAGAGGTATGGACAGCCGAGGAGGAGCAGCGAGTTCAGATTTGGGTCTTCCTCGAGTCGATGAGATTTAGGAGTTCGATGATCTGGAGGATGTTGATTTCGGATACATTTGAGATGTAACCTTGATTTGTTTTTCCCTTGTTTTTCGGATTGATGTTTGACTCGGTCTATATTTTAGTATTGTGGTTGCGAACCATTTATGGTTGATCTACCTTCTAATGATTATATTTTAGAATCTTGAGATTTGAGGTATGTGATGTGTTTTTCCTTCCTTTTAGTGTCATACCCGAGGTTTTTGTGGTAATTTGGGTAATTGTTCTTTGCAATTCGAGACGCCGAGTCGTGAGGACTTGAGCGTGCGGTTGATATGGTCCCGAGGACTATATGTGCGTTGTTATTTTCCTTTTATGGCATGAGTCAGTGTTTGCTTGAGCGTTCGATGCCGATGAGAATGGGGGAGTGTACAACGATGATTGTAGACATGTACAATGGGTGGCACCCACGGGGTGTGTACGCCGGTGTTATGAGTCTTGCGGGTGGTGCGACTTCCTGGCTGGTCTCTGGAGGAGGAGACATGATTCGATTGATCTCGCACTTGGTTTAGTGTTTTTATCACTTGTTTTTCGTCGTGTTCAGGCAGAGGAGACGTGGGAACCCGTGTGGTTGGCCCGATTACTCAGGCGAAGTGGTTCGCAGTGAGAAGTATTCCTGGAGATGTTGTTTTCTTCTCCTGATGGATAGACTTTATCCCTTGTTGTGTACCCTGAGTTTCGGGGACGAAACTCTTTTTAAGGGGGAGAGTATGTAATATCCGGTGGTAATATTTTTTTTCGTGTTACTGTTGATTTGTATGTATTCATTTGGAATTGTACAAGTGTTGTTGTTTTGGACTGATACAATGTATATTGTATTGGAATATTTCGGTATCGGAATATTTATACTTGTCGTCGGGTTGGTTTCGTCGTTTGAATGTTGGTTGGAGAGTTTGGATTTTTGGCTAATTATACTAGCCTTAACGTACGCTACGGATGTAGCATTGCGTACGCTAGCATGTTAACATTACGTACGTTATGCCTGCAAGGTTACGTACGTAATGCTTGGTAGGTGGTAGGAACCTTCCTCGTAGTCACTTTCGGCCGGTGGGTCCCGAGCATCTTCTGATCGGATATCACTATTGCAGTCAACGGACCCTTACGTACGTTAAGAGGTGAACTCTACGTACGTAAGTCAGATAGCTTGTTAACGTACATAATAGCTTCTAGTTTACGTACGTTAAGGTCTTCGTGTTTTTGGACAGTAAGTTCTGGATTTACATTACGTACATTAATGTCTTGACATCGCATACGTAATGCCTACTACGTACGTTAACCATTGTGTATAGCGTACGTAACGAGCTTGTGAGTCTATTTATGTTGGTTTCATATTTCATTTCCTCACGAACCAAAAATCATTTTCTCTCCTTATAACCATCCCTCTGGACTTGTTCTTCATATTTAGCCTCTTCCAACATGTTTTTGATCATCCTAACTTGATTTGGAGCTTGAAGTTGAAAGCATGTTGGTGCTCCTTTGTTGTTTTGAGAGTTCTTCTTGTTCCTCTTTGGTAAGTTCCCCCAATCTCTTGTTCTTCAAGTGATTTTCGAGTTTGATGATGTTGTTGTTGTTTTCTTCGGGTATTGGTTGATTGATGGAGTATATCATGATTCTTCATAGTTTGGATAAACTTTTGATGAAGAACATGTTGGTATAGCTTGAGTATGATTATGTTCTTGATGTTTTAGATTGTTTGGAGGTTATAACCATATCTAGGAAGGATTATGTCAAGCTTGTTATATGATTAACATAGTCTTGAGATGATTATTGTTGTTGGTGGTGTTCTTGAAAGATTATAACCATTTTAGTAAGGATTTATGATGATTTAGGAGATGATTATCATAATCTGAAAATGGTTGAGTGAATCTTGTTGTTTAATCCAAATTCATGATGTGTTGATGAAGAATTTTCGTCTAGACATCATGTCTGTTGGGATGATGATGTTATTGAGGTGTTAGTGATGATATTTATGATATTATCATTGTAGGAGAACCAATTTGATGATAATAGTGATATTGTCATTTTGGAGATGTTCGTTTTGATGATTGTTCTTAAGTGAATCTTGTTGAATTGTTTTCACAAGTGTTAAGAACATTTGATCATGTCGATTTTGAGATTTTGGAGGATGTTAGAATTCATAGTTGAGAACTATGACATTCGTTGATAGAGTTTAATCGATTCGGGGTTGAATCGGGATTGTCCTTGGTGTTGTTTCTATTGATTTTGTGTTATTGAATGAATCGTTTTCATTCAAGGTTGTTCGAGTGTTTGCGATCATCGGGAGGCGCCGTTCGTCGTTTCGTGCCAGGACGTTGATCGTGGGAGGACTTTCTCGCCTTCGGTTTGAGGCAAGTTTTATACTTGTACTGGTCAATGAGATTAATGTTATCATATATGTGTATGAATGTATTTTATCATTTCGAGACTTAGTCTCTTCATGATTTGTTGACATTCGGGAATTGTTTGATGCAATACCTTTTGGCAATTATGCTAGATGTTATTATTATTCGTTAACGGCCGGTTTAAGGCATTTAGATTCTTGTTGATACTGATGTTGTCGATAGCCGGTTCGCGGTATCGATGTATCGATTATTATTGTTGATGTTAATGTCATTATGAGGCATCGTTGAATCGTTATTGTCGAATTGGAACTGTTGCTATGATGTTGTATTGGCCGATTGAATGCGTTTGATATATTCGTTTATCATCTCTGTTTCGGTGGTCAGCTTAAGGCGCCGGGATATCCATTCAAACGTATCATTGGTTATCGATAGACCGTTCTAAGGTAATCGACGTATTGAATTGGGATTATCTAAGATAATTCCCATCCGGTGTATTATTGGTTATCGATTAACCGTTCTAAGGTAATCGACGTATTGAATTGGGATTATCTAAGACATTTTCCATCCGTTGTATCGTGTTATCGATCGACCGTTCTAAGGTGATCGGTGTATTGAATTGGGACTGTCGAGGATAGTTCCCATCCATTGAGTCGTCGTGATCGATTGGCCATTCCAAGGCAGTCGAAGTATTTTGAATTGGAACCGTTGAGGACGGTGCCCATCCGTGAGTATTTTTTATCGTGTTAGCCGATTCAAGGCAGTACACTATTATTCTTGCAAATTCAATAATCTTGTAATCGTTGCCTTTTGCGACTAATTGTGGAGGCTAGTTCGGCTAGTAATCGATGGATAAGTCTGGGGCTTGAACCTTCGCGGTTGGTTTCCCAGCACATGCAATTCAGCAGGTCACGGTCATTGGATGACCTCATTGTGATACGGCTTCGTGTCGTGGCTTCGGCCCTCATTGTGATACGGATTCGTGTCGTGGCTTCGACCCTCATTGTGATACGGCTTCATGGCATGGCTTCGGCCCTCATTGTGATACGGCTTCGTGCCGTGGCTTCAGCCCTCATTGTGATATGGCTTCGTGCCGTGGCTTCGGCCCTCATTGATACAGCTTCAGACTGTTTTGGCTTCGGGCCATTGTGATGATTGACAGCTTCTGCTGAGTGGTTTCAGACCTTTGTAATATCTTGGCAGCTTCGTCTGAGGGGCTTTCAGACCTTTGTGATGTATCGGCATTTCTGTTGGAGCCTTCGGGCATTGTGATTCGTATCTATTTCATTGTTGGCTTGGTTTACCTTCGGGTAATGCATTGTTATGTTATGTATTGATGATTCACCGTTGGGCACTTATGTTCTAACCTCTTGAGCAGGTATTGATCGTATGCCGTGGGCATAGTGTTTCACGAATGCCTGATTCTTACTTTGGTTTGTGAGCATCTCGTCTACCATTGTTGTACTGTTCATTCTGCCTTTGGATGCATATCATGTTGTACATGTATTTGATATTCATTATCTGGATGACTGACCCCGTGGGGGCGGAACATATTTTCATGTTTTAGGTGCTTGCAAGGAGAGAGTTCAGACACAGGGGCAAGACGATGGCATCGAGGCATTCGAGCGATACTAGTCCGAGATGTTTTGGTGTTCATGTTGGTCAGACAGTTTGGAGTACTCCAATTTTATCAGTCATTGTCATTTTGTGTTATCCGAGCAAGGCTCGTGGATGTTGTTGTATTTTATTTTGGCCATGTAGGCCCACTATTGTCGTTGAAATTCCATATCGGAATATTATTGTTGGATGTCAGTGTAGGGAATTGTGATTCCCCTTTTGGTCAGTTTGTTGTATCCTAGTCATGTCCGTCTGGTGGAACTCCTATTGTGGGGTCCACGGCACAATAATAACCCAATGGTATTTAGGGTTGTTACAGAAAATGGTATCAGAGAATTGGGTTGTGAGATACCCTGATATGTGAGTTATGTGGCTCTACCGACGCGGTAGTAGTGAACTATTAGGTTATGACAATCTGGAAAGTCGGGTTTTGTGAGTCGTGGTAGTTGGATGACTGTATGAGTCATTCTTTCATCGAATCGTCGTCAGTGAAGACTAGTATCGCAAGACCTCGAAGCTCCGTATGACCTGTGTAAGGACTCGATTCTCTTTCATGTTCATACATTCATTATGTCATTGATTATACATGATTGTTGAAAACCTGTATGTAATATTTGTGTTACGATTCGTTCATGATTATTTGTTTTGGAGCGTATGGCTCAATATTGGCTATGATTAACATGTTTGAGGTGATTGTTTATCTGTTGAGTATATATACTTGTACTTGGCTATTGACTTAGCATTGTGGATTGGCCGTTGAGGCATATTTGAGCCTTGTTCATGATCGAGCGTTATTCCTTCAGTATGGAAAGAGGAATCCGAGGACGTGGCAGAGGGGGCAAAGGCTGCAGAGCAGACCGAAACCCAGAACCTCGTGTTTATGCGCGTGCGGATGCCGAGATGGATCAGAATTCGGCCGGAGATGTGACTTATGCGACCGGTTCCCCTTCGGATCATCATACTCGAGTAGTCGACCAGACTGAGAGTGATCACATCGACCCTTCCTTGCTTATGAGGGGCATGATGGCCCAGATGACTCAAATGATGCAGATAATGGAAACCATACAGACCTCAGTGGTTCGTGGTCCACCGCAGCAGGGGCTCCAGGTGTCGTTTTATGGACATACTGGGAGAGTGAGTCAGATTATTGGCGACATCTCTCGTCAGAGGCCGCTTATCTTTGAGGGTCCTTCAGAACCAGCTGATATTGTTCATTGGCTTGAACATTTTGATAAACTATTCGACATGGTTCAGTGTCCGGAAGAGAGTAAGGTGGTAGTGGCGGCTTACTATTTGAGTAAGGGTGCTTATTCGTGGTGGCTTTTCGTGAAACCCACCGATCGTGACTGTGCTTGGGGCAAGTTCAAGACTCTAATGTTAGAGAGGTATTATCCGGCTCCACTTCGTGAAGCCAAACTGTCGAAGGTTTTGAACCCCGAATCCATCGAGGACAAGGGTGTTATTGTTATTGCGGAGAAGTTTCAGGGACTTCTTCAGTTTGCTTCATCTGTTATCCATACTGAGGCGGATAAGATCAAGTATTTTAGTAAGAGGCTGAACCCGTAGTTGAGGATGCAGTTGTTCAATCATAATTGTAACCCACTTGGCGAATTCATCGAGAAGGCTCTTGGAGCAGAGCTTTTGATCAAGGAGCTTGCTCGGAAAGAACCTTCAGCTTCTTCTGGTGGGAGGACTAGGATGCCGATACGTTCAGAGGGACATCGGGCTCCGATGTCCAAGAGGTCGTCTTCTAATCGTCTTCGTGCTGAGAAATCATCTTTTTCTCAGACAACGAGTTCGACTGTTGTTTGCTTTAACCGTGATTCAGCGGGGCACGTTAGTACCCGTGGTACTGTGCTAGCTATTGTTTGTTTTCTATGTGGGAGGTAGGGACACCTTCAGAAATACTGTAGGAGTTCTAGTGCAAATAGGTTTCTAGAGAGCTCACGAGCCTCGAGAGATTTCGTTACTTCAGTCTATACTTCATCCAAGGGGTCCTACCAGGCTTCGAGAGCCAGAGGTATGGATAGCCGAGGAGGAGCAGCGAGTTCATATTTGGGTCTTCCTCGAGTCGATGAGATTTAGGAGTTCGATGATCTGGAGGATGTTGATTTCGGATACATTTGAGATGTAACCTTGATTTGTTTTTCCCTTGTTTTTCGGATTGATGTTTGACTCGGTCTATATTTTAGTATTGTGGTTGCGAACTATTTATGGTTGATCTACCTTCTAATGATTATATTTGAGAATCTTGAGATTTGAGGTCATGTGATGTGTTTTTCCTTCCTTTTAGTGTTATACCCGAGATTTTTGTGGTAATCTGGGTAATTGTTCTTTGCAATTCGAGACGCCGAGTCGTGAGGACTTGAGCGTGCGGTTGATATGGTCCCGAGGACTATATGTGCGTTGTTATTTTCCTTTTGTGGCATGAGTCAGTGTTTGCTTGAGCGTTCGATGCCGATGAGAATGGGGGAGTGTACACCGATGATTGTAGACATGTACAATGGGCGGCACCCACGGGGTGTGTACGCCGGTGTTATGAGTCTTGCGGGTGGTGCGACTTCCTGGCTGGTCTCTAGAGGAGGAGACATGATTCGATTGATCTCGAACTTGGTTTAGTGTTTTTATCACTTGTTTTTCGTCGTGTTCAGGCAGAGGAGACGTGGGAACCTGTGTGGTTGGCCCGATTACTCAGGCGAAGTGGTTCGCAGTGAGAAGTATTCCTGGAGATGTTGTTTTCTTATCCTGATGGATAGACTTTATCCCTTGTTGTGTACCCTGAGTTTCGGGGACGAAACTCTTTTTAAGGGGGAGAGTATGTAATATCCGGTGGTAATATTTTTTTTCGTGTTACTGTTGATTTGTACGTATTCATTTGGAATTGTACAAGTGTTGTTGTTTTGGGCTGATACAATGTATATTGTATTGGAATATTTCGGTATCGGAATATTTATACTCGTCGTCGGGTTGGTTTCGTCGTTTGAATGTTGGTTGGAGAGTTTGGATTTTTGGCTAATTATACTAGCCTTAACGTACGCTACGGATGTAGCATTGCGTACGCTAGCTTGTTAACATTACGTACGTTATGCCTGCAAGGTTACGTACGTAATGCTTGATAGGTGGTAGGAACCTTCCTCGTAGTCACTTTCGGCCGGTGGGTCCCGAGCATCTTCCGATCGGATATCACTATTGCAGTCAACGGACTCTTACGTACGTTAAGAGGTGAACTCTACGTACGTAAGTCAGATAGCTTGTTAACGTACATAATAGCTTCTAGTTTACGTACGTTAAGGTCTTCGTGTTTTTGGACAGTAAGTTCTGGATTTACATTACGTACGTTAATGTCTTGACATCGCATACGTAATGCCTACTACGTACGTTAACCATTGTGTATAGCGTACTAACGAGCTTGTGAGTCTATTTATGTTGGTTTCATATTTCATTTCCTCACGAACCAAAAATCATTTTCTCTCCTTAGAACCATCCCTCTGGACTTGTTCTTCATATTTAGCCTCTTCCAACATGTTTTTGATCATCCTAACTTGATTTGGAGCTTGAAGTTGAAAGCTTGTTGGTGCTCCTTTGTTGTTTTGAGAGTTCTTCTTGTTCCTCTTTGGTAAGTTCCCCCAATCTCTTGTTCTTCAAGTGATTTTCGAGTTTGATGATGTTGTTGTTGTTTTCTTCGGGTATTGGTTGATTGATGGAGTATATCATGATTCTTCATAGTTTGGATAAACTTTTGATGAAGAACATGTTGGTATAGCTTGAGTATGATTATGTTCTTGATGTTTTAGATTGTTTGGAGGTTATAATCATATCTAGGAAGGATTATGTCAAGCTTGTTATATGATTAACATAGTCTTGAGATGATTATTGTTGTTGGTGGTGTTCTTGAAAGATTATAACCATTTTAGCAAGGATTTATGATGATTTAGGAGATGATTATCATAATCTGAAAATGGTTGAGTGAATCTTGTTGTTTAATCCAAATTCATGATGTGTTGATGAAGAATTTTCGTCTAGACATCATGTCTGTTGGGATGATGATGTTCTTGAGGTGTTAGTGATGATATTTATGATATTATCATTGTAGGAGAACCAATTTGATGATGATAGTGATATTGTCATTTTGGAGATGTTCGTTTTGATGATTGTTCTTAAGTGAATCTTGTTGAATTGTTTTCACAAGTGTTAAGAACATTTGATCATGTCGATTTTGAGATTTTGGAGGATGTTAGAATTCATAGTTGAGAACTATGACATTCGTTGATAGAGTTTAATCGATTCGGGGTTGAATCGGGATTGTCCTTGGTGTTGTTTCTATTGATTTTGTGTTATTGAATGAATCGTTTTCATTCAAGGTTGTTCGAGTGTTTGCGATCGTCGGGAGGCGCCGTTCGTCATTTCGTGCCAGGACGTTGATTGTGGAAGGACTTTCTCGCCTTCGGTTTGAGGCAATTTTATACTTGTACTGGTCAATGAGATTAATGTTATCATATATGTGTATGAATGTATTTTATCATTTCGAGACTTAGTCTCTTCGTGATTTGTTGATATTCGGGAATTGTTTGATGCAATACCTTTCGGCAATTATGCTAGATGTTATTGTTATTCGTTAACAGCCGGTTTAAGGCATTGAGATTCTTGTTGATACTGATGTTGTCGATAGCCGGTTCGCGGTATCGATGTATCGATTATTATTGTTGACGTTAATGCCATTCTGAGGCATCGTTGAATCGTTATTGTCCAATTGGAACTGTTGCTATGATGTTGTATTGGCCGATTAAATGCGTTTGATATATTCGTTTATCATCTCTGTTTCGGTGGTCAGCTTAAGGCGCCGGGATATCCATTCTAACATATCATTGGTTATCGATAGACCATTCTAAGGTAATCGACGTATTGAATTGGGATTATCTAAGATAATTCCCATCCGGTGTATTATTGGTTATCGATTAACCGTTCTAAGGTAATCGACATATTGAATTGGGATTATCTAAGACATTTTCCATCCGTTGTATCGTGTTATCGATCGACCGTTCTAAGGTGATCGGTGTATTGAATTGGGACTGTCGAGGATAGTTCCCATCCATCGAGTCGTCGTGATCGATTGGCCATTCCATGGTAGTCCAAGTATTTTGAAGTGGAACCGCTGAGGACGGTGCCCATCCGTGAGTATTTTTTATCGTGTTAGCCGACTCAAGGCAGCACACTATTATTCTTGCGAATTCAATAATCTTGTAATCGTTGCCTTTTGCGACTAATTGTGGAGGCTAGTTCGGCTAGTACTCGATGGGTAAGTCCGGGGCTTGAACCTTCGCGGTTGGTTTCCCAGCACCTGCAATTTAGCAGGTCACGGTCATTGGATGACCTCATTGTGATACGGCTTCGTGTCGTGGCTTCGGCCCTAATTGTGATATGGCTTCGTGCCGTGGATTCGGCCCTCATTGTGATACGTCTTCGTGCCGTGGCTTCGTCCCTCATTGTGATACGGCTTCGTGCCGTGGCTTCGCCCCTCATTGTGATACGGCTTCGTGCCGTGGCTTCAGCCCTCATTGATATAGCTTCGGGCTGTTTTGGGTTCGGGCCATTGTGATGATTGACAGCTTCGGCAGAGTGGTTTCAGACCTTTGTAATATCTTGGAAGCTTAGTTTGAGGGGCTTTCAGACCTTTGTGATGTATAGGTATTTCTGTTGGATCCTTCGGGCATTGTGATTCGTATCTATTTCAGTGTTGGCTTGGTTTACCTTCGGGTAATGCATTATTATGTTATGTATTGATGATTCGCCGTTTGACACTTATATTCTAACCTGTTGAGCAGGTATTGATCGTATGCCGTGGGCATAGTGTTTCACGAATGCCTGATTCTTACTTTGGTTTGTGAGCATCTCGTCTACCATTGTTGTACTGTTCATTCTGCCTTTGGATGCATATCATGTTGTACATGTATTTGATATTCATTATCTGGATGACTGACCCCGTGGGGGCGGAACATGCTTTCATGTTTTAGGTGCTTGCAAGGAGAGAGTTCAGACACAGGGGCATGACGATGGCGTCGAGGCATTCGAGCGATACTAGTCCAAGATGTTTTGGTGTTCATGTCGGTCAGACAGTTTGGAGTACTCCAATTTTATCAGTCATTGTCATTTTGTGTTATCCGAGCAAGGCTCGTGGATGTTGTTGTATTTTATTTTGGCCATGTAGGCCCACTGTTGTAATTGAAATTCCATATCGGAATATTATTGTTGGATGTCAGTGTAGGGAATTGTGATTCCCCTTTTGGTCAGTTTGTTTTATCCTAGTCATGTCCGCCTGGTGGAACTCCTGGTGTGGGGTCCACGGCACTATAATAACCCAATGGGATTTGGGGGTGTCACAGAAGATGGTATCAGAGAATTGGGTTGTGAGATACCCTAATATGTGAGTTATGTGGCTCTACCGACGCGGTAGTAGTGAACTGTCAGGTTATGACAATCTGGACAGTTGGGTTTTGTGAGTCGTGGTAGTTGGACGACTGTATGAGTCATTCTTTCATCGAATCGTCGTCAGTGAAGACTAGTATCGCAAGACCTCGAAGATTCGTATGACCTGTGTAAGGACTCGATTCTCTTTTATGTTCATATATTCATTATGTCATTGATTATACATGATATGTTGAAAACCTGTATGTAATATTTGTGTTACGATTCGTTCATGATTATTTGTCTTGGATCATATGGCTCAATATTGGCTATGATTAGCATGTTTGAGGTGATTGTTTATCTGTTGAGTATATATACTTGTACTTGGCTATTGACTTAGCATTATGGATTGGTCGTTGAGGCATATTTGAGCCTTGTTCGTGATCGAGCGTTATTCCTTCAGTATGGAAAGAGAAATCCGAGGACGTGGCAGAGGGGGCAAAGGCTGCAGAGCAGACCGAAACCCAGAACCTCGTGTTTATGCGCGTGCGGATGCCGAGATGGATCAGAATTCGGCCGGAGATGTGACTTATGTGACCGGTTCCCATTCGGATCGTCATACTCGAGGAGTCGACCAGACTAAGAGTAATCACATCGACCCTTCCTTGCTTATGAGGGGCATGATGGCCCAGATGACTCAAATGATGCAGATAATGGAAACCATACAGACCTCAGTGGTTCGTGGTCCACCGCAGTAGGTGTTGGGATTCGGTGCCTAAAACGAAGGCCCAGCGGAAGCAGTAAAACGAAAATTAATTCGATTCGAATCCCTACGAGGATCGATCGAGCTACGTATATACGAATATCAAAAACGAATTCACAAGAGATATAGAAACTCACCCTTGTAGTCCGTTGATTAGATGGATAACCTTCTCTTGAGCTATTCCCCAAGCTTTGCTTGATCTCTACGAATCTATTCCGCTTCAAGCCCTTGAACGATCCAACGCCGAAAGCACCGCGTCTCTACTTGCCACGCGCCGGAGAAACGACCGAAATGACGATCACCTTGCTATCCTCCGAGGATACGGCTAGAGCTAAGTGTTGAAGCTATATATATAAAGATTACTACACTCTAAGTGTTTTAATCTTACTCTCTCTTTTATTTCTCAATTTTTCTCCAAGAAAAAAATCAAGAGTTTGATGAATAAAGAAGAAGATGATGAAGATGACTTCTCTCTCTCTTTCCTCTCAAAGCTCACGTTCAAATTGCTTGGAATCAAGTGAATCAAGTGAATGAGGTGAGAAGTCTTCCTCTCTTTATTATATTTCCACTCACATGCAAAACAAATCATCCCATATCATTTTTTGCCCCACAAGTCATGTTCCTCAATATAAAAAGGAAACAACAAGACAATGGGAAGGTGGGTGGAAGGGGTTGGGGCGGCCCATGTTAGAAATAGGACGAGTTCGGTTCGTTTTGGACTTCCGAGGGTCTAAACAGATAAACTCCGATTCCGTATCGATCTATTTATATCGATTAATTAATCCAATTAATTAAACATATCAAATACAAAATAATATAATTAATTTCTCCAAGAAATAATTATATACATGAATTAAATTAATCACCTAGTAATTTATTTAATTCGTTAGGCCGTAAATCAATTTATCCAATAAATCGATTTAAACATCCAATGTCCAAAAATTAGATATCCAATATCTAATATTCATAATGAGAGAATTAGCTTTATTCATTCCGTCGTCAATCATAATGCGCGACTCGGTAGGTCCGTCTCAGTCAGCAATGGGAGGAACCAAAGAGTAGTAGCACCACCTAGCCAGCCTGGTGGCCTACACTGTACCCCGACTGAGAACGAATGATTGGGATCATTCAAGAACCATTCTGTCGTGAATACCAGTATACGTATAAACCCTTCTTTCAAATATCCCGATCAAGTTATAGGGTCACGGTCAGTCAAACCCTATCGGTACTTGACGTTATGCATGCGTTAATGCAAATCGAGATCATCGAGCTCTCGTGTATCTAATATAGCTAGCTCCAATGCTTTGGCCAAAGACTTATGATCTCATCTGCCAATAACCGCATAGGACATATAACCCGTTCACTAACAGGAGAAAGAATTCTATCTTGGTATTCAGTAGGACCTGCTACTTGCCCGTCAAGATGCACGTCGAGGTTGACCCCCGCCTTCCGGTTTACAGGGTCGAACTACTCTAATGAAAATCTTGACGTCACAAGCACATCCCTACTAAATCCTCAAGTCGAAGGTTCACGAATACCTATCACAACCTTTCGATTCCGTCATTGGTATCACGGAGTGAAATCCGTGTGACGAATCGAGGGTGAGTCGGTTCGAGTATACTAATCTAATTAGCATACCTATAACGTGTGCTCCCACTAACCATTAGTGTTCGACAGGCACTCTCCATGTCAAAGAACACGTCATACAAGTCTTCACATAAACTTAACGCCCAGTCAAGTTTCATCGACTTGCGAACGTTTAAGTATTTGAGCTATAAACCTTTCCAAAGGCCGACCCCTTATCCAATAAGGAGTGGAACGTTTTGCTCTCAAATACACGGACTAGTTTCTATATGTTTATTTACGAGTTAGGAATGCCAGTAACTACCAATAAATAAAGAAACATTCATTTGCCTTATATAAATGGTTTACATAATTACAAGTACAATGCCCTCACTCAACAACCTCTGAGTGGCATTCGAGGGCATACTCCTAACAATCTCCCACTTGCACTCAACGCCACACACTATGGTATCTAATACCCATGTTCTCCAGATGACGCTCCAATCTAGTCTGAGATAGTGGCTTGGTCAGTGGATCGGCGACGTTGTCGGCCGAGTCTACTCTATGCAGCACAATGTATCCCTTGCGAACAAATTCTCTTACGAGATGATACTTCCTCTCAATATGTTTGGTGCTGTTGTGAAACCTCGGCTCCTTGGCACGTACTACTGACTCGTCGTTGTCGCAAAGATGAACAGCAATCGGCACATGGTATCATTTGAAGTTCTCCTAGAAACTTCTTAATCCAGAACCCTTCCTTGGAAGCCTCCGAGGCTGCTTGATACTCAGCCTGACAGGTGGAATCAGTAGTCGCGCTTTTCTTGGCACTACGCCAAGATACTACTCCTCCATTAAGAGTAAATATGTAGCCAGAAGTGGACATCGAGTCGTCCTTCAGTCCTTGGAAGTCCGAATCAGTGAATCCCACCACATCCAAATCTCCACCGCCATACATAAGAACCATATCTCTCGTTCTTCTCAAGTACTTGAGAACGTTCTTCTGACAGTCAATCTTTCCTACAGGTTTGCTGAAACCTACTCACCATGCTTACAGCATGCGCAATGTCAGGTCTTGTACACAACATAGCATACATAAGGCTACCCACGGCCGAAGCATATGGTATATTACTCATTTCCTTGCGTTGTTCCTCACTTTGAGGACACATCTTCAAGGTGAGTTTTATTCCATGTTGCATCGGTAGGAACCCTCTTTTAGAATCATCCATCTTAAATCGCTTTAATATCTTATCTATATAGAGGGCTTGGGAAAGGCCTATTGTTCTCTTCGCTCTATACCGGTAGAGTCGAATAACAAGAATATAGGTTGCTTCTCCCAAGTCTTTCATGGAGAAATTACTAGAAAGCCAAGCTTTCACAGAACTGAGCATTCCCACATCATTTCCTATTAGTAGAATGTCATCTACATATAGTACTAAGAATGCGATCTTGCTCCCACTAACTTTCTTATATACACAAGGTTCCTCTTCATTTTGCACGAAGTCAAACTCTTTGACCGCCTCGTCAAAACGAAGGTTCCAACTACGCGACGCTTGCTTGATCCATAAATGGGAATGAAGCTTGCACACTTTCTGAATATCGACTACGGACACAAAGCCTTTAGGCTGCTCCATATAGATTTCCTCCTCGAGGAATCCATTAAGGAAAGCCGTCTTTACGTCCATTTGCCATATCTCATAATCGTGGTAGGCAGCTATAGCAAGCATCATGCGAATAGACTTGATCATGGCTACGGGCGAGAAGGTATCGTGGTAATCAATCCCTTCCTTTTGGGTATAACCCTTTGCCACAAGCCTGGCCTTATAGGCGTCAACCTTGCCATCACCATCAGTCTTTCTCTTGTAGATCCACTTATTCCCAATGGGCACTATGCCCTTGGGGCGGTCTACTAGAGTCCAGACCCGATTTACATGCATCGAGTCTATCTCAGCTTCCATAGCTTCACGCCATTTCGCGGAATCTACATCCACCATCGCTTGGTCATAGGTCGTCGGGTCGGTCTCTTGGCTATCACTTGGAACCTCATGGAGACCCAGCTCCTCCAAGTGCACAAGCCCATACCTATCAGGTAAATGAGACACCCTACTAGACCTACGAGGTGGTTGTACTTGTGTTTCAGAATGTTCGGTTCCAGTTTCTTGCACAGGTGTCTCTCGAGGTGTTTCATTGTATTCTTCTAAAGAAATACTTCTACCTGCTCCGCCTTCCTGAATGAACTCATCTTCCAGGAAGTGTGCTTGTAAAGCAACAACGATCCTTCGATCTTCGGGCATGTAGAATAGATATCCCATTGTCCCAGACGGGAATCCTATGAAACGTCCCTTCGCAGACCTAGCTTCCAACTTTTCCACCTTAGTCTTCTTGACATAAGCGGGACATCCCCAAATCCTAATATGATTAAGACTTGGTTTCCTTCCTTCCCACATCTCATGTGGAGTTTTAGGAACGGATTTAGAAGGACATCTGTTCAAGATATACGCGGAAGTCAGAAGTGCATACCCCCACAGGTAAATCAGCAAGTCAGTATAGCCCAGCATGGAACGGACCATGTTCAACAGGGTCCGGTTCCTTCTTTCTGAAGGAGTACCTGGAGGTGTTAGTTGTGAAACTATTCCATGTTCCTTAAGAAACTCGTCAAACTCCATACTCATATACTCGCCACCTCGGTCCGACCGAAGTGCTTTGATATGATTACCAGTTTGTTTCTCGACTAGGGCCTTGAATTCCTGGAATTTCTCAAAGGCCTCGGATTTATGTTTCATTAAGTATACATAACCATACCTAGTATGATCATCTGTAAATGTAATGAAATATTGATATCCGTCACGTGCTGCTTCCAAAGCACTACATACGTCGGTATGGATTAATCCCAGTTTATCAGCGGCTCGTTCAAAAGTCCCTGTGAAGGGGGACTTAGTCATTTTGCCTTTAAGGCAAGATTCACAAGTAGGAAAGGGATCCGATCCCAATGGACCCATAAGTCCATCTTTTTCCATCTTGTAAACCTTGGTCTGACCAACATGACCAAGTCTAAGATGCCATTTCAAAACTTGACTGGTTTCATCCCTACCACGTTTTCTAGTCATAGTATTCACAACTACTTTGTTGCTGAGATTTAGATGATACAATCCATTCAACAATGTAGCAGTGCCCACTAGTTTATTCATAAAATAAATTTTGCAGGAACCATCACCAATGAAAAATGAAAAGCCTTTTCGGTCCATGACCGGAATGGATACAATGTTTTTGTGCCCCTTGGGCAAAACAAGTACATCTTCTAAAGTCAAAACAAAACCGGATTCTAAACCTAAAAGAAGTGATCCTATGTCGGTCGCCTCGACACTATGCCTGCTTCCGACTGTGATCATAACTTCTCCAGCTCCAAGCTTCCTACTTTGTTCCAGATCCTGATTCACGGTACAAATATGAGAACTAGCACCAGAATCCAGTATCCAGGAAGTAGAAAATACGAGTGAACAATTTGTTTCCAAAACTAAAAGTTCTCAGACCAAGTGCCATGAAGAATGGGACAGTCTCTAGCCCAGTGGCCCAGCTCACCGCACTTGAGACAAGCATCCTTCTTCTTTTTGTTCTTCGGAACCATCGGGGCCTTGCCCTTACCCTTAAGGTCCTTAACTTGTGGTCCAGTTTGCTTCTTGGTCTTTTTCTTCTTGTTCTTAGACCTCCGAGGTCCAGAAGAAATCACAAGAGCAGACTCCTTCATCCGCGGAGTCTTCATCTGAGACTGAGCGGTCACAAATTTGTTCATTAGCCCAGCTAAATTACATGCAATCTCATTGCAGTTGAAGTTCATAACAAACTGTGAGAAGGAATCAGGGAGAGAGTGTAGGATAAGGTCGGTTTGGAGAGAAGTATCCATTTTAAAATCAAGAGCCTCCAATCTCTCGATCATGGATATCATTTTGAGGACGTGTTCCCCAACTTTCTCACCTTCCTTCATCCTTGCACCGAACAGTTGCTTGGATATCTCATATCTAGCAGTTCTGCTGTGCTCACCATAAAGTTCGGTTAAGTGAGATAGAATCTGCCTAGCAGAAGTCATTTTCTCATGAGCTCTCTGAAGCTCATTAGACATGGAAGCCATTATATAAGCACGGACTTTCACGTCATCCTTAACCCACTTTTCGTGGTTTTCATTCTCTTCCTGATTGGCTCGGGTCCGCACAGGAGGCGCCGGAATGTCCGTCTCCAAGACGTATCCCAGTGCCTCTATACTGAGGACAATCATCAAATTGCGGAGCCAATCCACAAAGTTAGGTACCATTAAGGTGTTCTTTTCGAGTAGAATTGCGAGTGGATTCATTGTCATATTGAGTTATGTCTGCATTAAGTGTAATACCCGTGATTTTGATTTCCGGTAATTTCTTTTTTTTCGGCGGAAGTCCGTTTTGACGACTCGCTCATGACCGTTTCGTCATTCTGAGAATGATTAATTCTGCACTTTTTGTCATCCGAGTTCGTTTCGGTGTCGTTTTGTTGAGTTCCGTGCTTTTTAGCGGTTTTTCCGCACTTGAGTTCGATTCTTGCGAATCTCGTCCGAAACTGTTGTTTCGACTTTCTCGTAACCGAGTTTTTGGCATTATGGCCTTGATCGTTTTGGCAAAATTCTTATGACGGTATTTATTATTTTCTAAATGGCTTCTGTGAGTTTTTGAAATATTACCGTCATCGGCCTTTTTAGCATTTTTGTAAAGGGTTTTTAGCCTGGTGGGTTCCGGCGCGGGACACACGGCGCTATAATGTTCCGTGTAAGTACCTAAACTTTTTGGGCTTTCTAGCCCATTGAATTATTTTTTTGAAAACCTTGAGTATCTTAGAAAATTAAAATTCGAGACGTACTTTTAAAACGAATTATTTTCTTGCGGTGTTTTCAAGGTGTTTTCTAATGCCGCAATACATTTCAAAAATTTTCCGATTGAGGACCAAAAATATTTTGAGATATTTTCAAATGCAGTTGCTTAGACCCAAGGGTCGAATATTTTTGAAAAGTTTTTCACTAAAAGAAAGTGTCCTCATTTTTATCAAATGCGAAATGGTTTTCCAAAGTCTCGATAATGATGTTTCACGTTTTTACTTTTTTTGGAAATGTGATACTCAAGATCGACCGGTGTTTTTCTAAATTATTTTCCAAATGAGGTTTTTGTTTTTAAAACCTATCCATTCCCGTTTGAGGGCTGGGTATGTATGTATGATGTTGGCTTTGTCGCTATGATGTTAACTCCCGAATATGATCGAGTTGGTGGCATGAACGTTGAGGCGTTGCCACGTATTTGTTGTACTAGCCCTCTGTGAGAGGTGTGAACTGGTATTTAATGGTTGTCGCCTCGTGGTGGATTGCGTGTGTCACACGAGGGTGAGATGTTGAAGCTTGGGTTTGTGCGTTGGTGTACATGTGTGATTGTTTCATGATGTTTGTAATTACGTGCTGGATATCATTCGGGTCGTTGAGGTCGCCGAACGATACCGTTGTTGCTGTGGTGTATGTGTATATATTACTTTACGATGGTAATCGTCGTATATGATATGTGTTATGATTCTTTGTTGTGCTAAGTTGGCATCTCCGCTATGTTGTTTTGCGACGTTATGCCCCATTGTATCTAGCATTTGTATTTTCGGTATGCCGAGCCGAGGTGTTTCAACCGTGATGTGCCGGGGAATGTACGTGCAATTTGTCCTTCTCGTCGGTAACACATTTCGAGTGTGGACTCGAGGACACCGAATTCAGTTTTCCGACTCGGCTACCGAGACTTTCGGAGTTCGCGCTTCAAAGATATCGAATCGGCTTTGAGAGGCCTTTGAAGGGTGTTTCTTGATTGCACTGTTGTGTCGTCTCCTTGATTTTGTTGTTGTGAGTTTCGGGACGACACTCCTTTTAGAAGAGGTCGAATATAATACCCGTATTATTTTGGCTTCTATATTTTCTCTTTCTCCATCTATCGATACACTCATGTTCGTTGATACCTTCGAACTTGTTCTCGTATTTCGGTTTCATCGTTCGAACGAGCCGTGATCTGTTTTGGGTCGATCTGGTTTTATTGTGGCTTTTCCGAGTTCGGTTCGATTCTTGTGAACCTTGTTCGAAGTAACATCTTTGGTTCTACTAGTTCTTTTATTCGAAGTGGATTGGATCTTGAACTTTTGTATTTTCGACTCGCCGACTCGCTTATGTTCGTTGACATTTCTGAGCTTGTCCTGCCCCTTGCTTTTGTTGATCGAACGAGTGTGGTATTATTTCGGAATAACTCGTTTGTAGTTGTGACTTTTCTATTGCTATTCCCTTTCCTGTGGATCTTATATGAATGCACATCCTGTTGTTTTCACCGGATCATATATTGTCTCGAGTCGAGATGTGAACCTTGGGGTTGTTGTTTGGATTTTATTATCCTTCGTATTTCGGACATGATTGTTCGATTTTTGTTGTCTCGATCATTTGTTTGTTCGGTTTTGTTCTCGTTTCGTGATTGTTTAGCGTTCATGCACCTTCCTAATTCCCTTAAGTTCGGGAAATTAGTCTCGTTTTCGATCTTCCAACCCTTGAGCGGTGGAATTCCGTATTTGTTCAGCGATTGGCTCGCGTTTTGATTGATGTACCGTTGGGTTGGTCAATCGTATTGATTTTCGTTCGTTGTGTTTTGTGATTGTTCGGATAATTGACTTGATTGTATTATCCATTTGATGGCGCTTGTCACTTGTTGGTTTTATTATTTCTCTATCGGTGGCGTTGTGTTGGTCGTCGTGGAGCGTGTTTTCACGCCGTATGTTCCGTTACATTTCTTGCAATGTTTCGCCGTCGGGCGCGAGTTTTCGGTTTTTGGGTATCTCGTCGAGTTTTCCTGACAGCGGATATTGCTTCTCCCTACTTATTTTAAGTTTCGGGACGAAACTTCTTTTAAGGAGGGTAGAATGTAATACCCGTGATTTTGATTTCCGGTAATTTCTTTTTTTGGCGGAAGTCCGTTTTGACGACTCGCTCATGACCGTTTCGTCATTCTGAGAATGATTAATTCTGCACTTTTTGTCATCCGAGTTCGTTTCGGTGTCGTTTTGTTGAGTTCCGTGCTTTTTAGCGGTTTTTCCGCACTTGAGTTCGATTCTTGCGAATCTCGTCCGAAACTGTTGTTTCGACTTTCTCGTAAGTTCATTTAATGTTATTATTCATGTTGCGAGCTTTGGCTTGGTGTTTCGATCACGTATCGTGATTTTCGGGCGTTTTGGGCCATTTTCGTAATTTCCCAAAGTTTGGGGTAATTACTTTCCGTTGTCGAGTTTCGAGCCTTAGGGTAGTCGGAATCGTATGTTCTATTAGTGCTCGGATTCGTCTTATCGAGTACTTCGTAACCGTATCTTCGATTCGTACTCAGGTTCGGGTTTCGGGGTCGTTCGGGCCGTCGGAGTTGGTCCCGCCGAGTCATGGCCGGGCATGATCGGGCAGCCACCCGCCGAGTAACGCGGCGGTAATGATCGGCCATTACGCACGTAAGGCCGGTTACGTACGTAAGGCGCTTGCCGGTAACGCACGTAACGCCCGGCATTTTCCAGCAGAGTTCGCCATGGCCGGTTACGTCGTAAGCCATGGCGATTCGTCGTAACCCGGCCGATCGGCTATTTAAGGCTCCGGACGGTTTTCTTCACCATTTTCTCCTTCTTTCTCTTCCGTCTGGCGTGGGTGTGTGAATCTTCTAGAGATGTTGTTGGACAATGAATACATGAAGTTTTGAGGTTCATATCATCAATCATCCGTCCTATAACATCCTTTGATCGAGCGAATCGTGCGATTTTCTAGAAATCTAATTTTGGGGATTTTGGGTATTTTGTTCGATTTCGTCGTTTAATCCGATTTAACTTAGGATTTTGATGGATTGATGATTATTTAGATGTATTATATCATTTCCTTGTTATTCCATGGTTGGATCGTATCGATTCGTTATTTGGGTCGAGTTCTTGACCGACGCCTTGAAGGTGTCCAGGTAAAATGTTATAGAGGGGTTTTCGGGCGTTCTACGATTATTCTTCCTCGTATGATCGATGATTTATTGATTGTATGATGTTAGGGTCGTGTTTCTTGCGAAGAAACCGTGTTGAACCCTTTCGCTCGCCGCCGTCTTCCGCTTCGATAGCATTGGGCGTTTGAAGCTTTCCGTTGAGCCGTGTTCGTCGGAATACTTGCGTGCGATTTCGAGGCAAGTACCTTGTCCATATAATTCTTGTTTTGTGGATATGATAATTGGTGATCGTCTAAATGTGTTTGTGTGGTCGTTTGAATTGAACTTTCAAAAGATTCGGTTTAGCCTTGTTAAAGGCTTGCTTTCAAAACGTGTGTTTTGTGAATGGTGTGGTTTGAGAATGACTATGTGAACTCTATGGATATGTTTGGTGTTGATGTCGCACTTGGTATTGCGTGTGGACGTATATTATTTCATTTCGGTGCGTTGTGGTTTGACGTGGTGTTTTGCTAAGTGTTGATGCCTCTGGATGAATTATTTGGATATCTTTCTTTGCATTGTGCTATGTGTGTGATTGTGTGAATGTGGGCGGGGCCTACGGTGGCACATGGCATGTGATCATGTGGCCAGGATGCAACAAGCGATTGATCCAACCGTGAGAGCCTAAGAAAAACTACGGTGGCACATGGCATGCGATCATGTGGCCAGGATGCAACAAGTGATTGATCCAACCGTGAGCGCCAAAGTTAATCTACGGTGGCACATGGCATGCGATCATGTGGCCAGGATGCAACAAGTGATTGATCCAACCGTGAGATGTTGTGATTTGTTTCGCTAGCCAGCTCGGGAGGGTCCTTCGAGGCCTCGAGTGGGATTTGTGGCTTCGTCCCGGTCCTAGGCGATGCGCGTGCGTGATTACGTTGTGTTGATTTTTATGTCCGTAGAGGACACGTGATATTGGGCTCTGGCCCTGTGAATTGTTGTCGGTTTTTCTATTTGCGAAAACAAAACCTTTGGGCTGTGACCCCTGTTGATTTTGGAAAGAGAAGGATTCAGAAATCCTAAATGGTTTTCTATTAAAACTCTCGATGGCATTTTAAACTGTTTATAAATTGTTTCCCTTGATTTGTGATCCTTCGGTTTTGGAATGTTTTACTAAACTTATGCCTCGGGAAGTGCTTTTCGTTACTTTGGATTTTTGAGGATTCCTGGTTATTGTTATTCGTGGAATTTGAATTATATGGCTCGTATTTGCACTTTGTATTTGCACTAGCAAAACAGTGGAGTTTTGCTAAGCCCCGAGTATTCGGGGGGTGGATGTCTATTTTTGCATTCAGGTTTTGGAGCATAGCACAGGGTCGGCACGAAGGATGATGAAAGATGAACGATACTAATCACACGAGGATCCGTATGATGATATTGGTTTTGTTGCATTTTATTTCCGCTGCAGTATTCTTTCCCCGTTATACGGGAGTGTGTTGTATTCGACCCCTGCGTGGGCATGTATTATAATTGAGTTGTATGTATTTATTGAAAGGCCAAATCGGTCTACTGAGTCTTTTTAGCCTTAAAGGCATTGTCGAATTGTTCGTCTGTTGTTACCAGCCTGGTAGATCCTTGAGGAAAGGTTCTACGGCGTGTAATATCCCTGAGCGGATTGGGGGTGTTACAGAATGGTATCGGAGCTTAGGTTGTGGAAACCTAGGCTGTCGGGTCAGTAGTGTCTATTGAGTTTTTGTCTCGTCGGATTTTGTCTGACTAAGTCGTGTCGCGACGCGTCGTCTGAGTTTGTTGGTCGTGATTAGTATCGTGGGCGATCATCATCTTCGTGCGACCTATGAATGTAAGTCTCCCTTCTTTGTGTTGTGCCTCGTGTGACACGAGCTATTTTTATGATTATTTGTTAAGTGACGGAATCCTCTTATGGATTTTGATTTCGTGATACGTGATTATTTGACTCCCATTTTTTTCGTTCATATGAGGAGTAGTGTTGCTGTCTTGTGCATGTTTGACTTTATTTCTTTTATCCGATGCGTGAGTTCTTTTGTAATGGCTTTCGGTATTTTACCGACCGAGTTTTATTTGGAAAAACGATTCCCTTAACCGAGTTTTTGGCATTATGGCCTTGATCGTTTTGGCAAAATTCTTATGACGGTATTTATTATTTTCTAAATGGCTTCTGTGAGTTTTTGAAATATTACCGTCATCGGCCTTTTTGGCATTTTTGTAAAGGGTTTTTAGCCTGGTGGGTTCCGGCGCGGGACACACGGCGCTATAATGTTCCGTGTAAGTACCTAAACTTTTTGGGCTTTCTAGCCCATTGAATTATTTTTTGAAAACCTTGAGTATCTTAGAAAATTAAAATTCGAGACGTACTTTTAAAACGAATTATTTTCTTGCGGTGTTTTCAAGGTGTTTTCTAATGCCGCAATACATTTCAAAAATTTTCCGATTGAGGACCAAAATATTTTGAGATATTTTCAAATGCAGTTGCTTAGACCCAAGGGTCGAATATTTTTGAAAAGTTTTTCACTAAAAGAAAGTGTCCTCATTTTTATCAAATGCGAAATGGTTTTCCAAAGTCTCGATAATGATGTTTCACGTTTTTACTTTTTTGGAAATGTGATACTCAAGATCGACCGGTGTTTTTCTAAATTATTTTCCAAATGAGGTTTTTGTTTTTAAAACCTATCCATTCCCGTTTGAGGGCTGGGTATGTATGTATGATGTTGGCTTTGTCGCTATGATGTTAACTCCCGAATATGATCGAGTTGGTGGCATGAACGTTGAGGCGTTGCCATGTATTTGTTGTACTAGCCCTCTGTGAGAGGTGTGAACTGGTATTTAATGGTTGTCGCCTCGTGGTGGATTGCGTGTGTCACACGAGGGTGAGATGTTGAAGCTTGGGTTTGTGCATTGGTGTACATGTGTGATTGTTTCATGATGTTTGTAATTACGTGCTGGATATCGTTCGGGTCGTTGAGGTCGCCGAACGATACCGTTGTTGCTGTGGTGTATGTGTATATATTACTTTACGATGGTAATCGTATATGATATGTGTTATGATTCTTTGTTGTGCTAAGTTGGCATCTCCGCTATGTTGTTTTGCGACGTTATGCCCCATTGTATCTAGCATTTGTATTTTCGGTATGCCGAGCCGAGGTGTTTCAACCGTGATGTGCCGGGGAATGTACGTGCAATTTGTCCTTCTCGTCGGTAACACATTTCGAGTGTGGACTCGAGGACACCGAATTCAGTTTTGCGAATCGGCTACCGAGACTTTCGAGTTCGCGCGCCAAAGACAGATATCGAATCGGCTTTGAGAGGCCTTTGAAGGGTGTTTCGTTGATTGCACATTGTGTCGTCTCCTTGATTTTGTTGTTGTGAGTTTCGGGACGACACTCCTTTTAGAAGAGGTCGAATATAATACCCGTATTATTTTGGCTTCTATATTTTCTCTTTCTCCAGTCTATCGATACACTCATGTTCGTTGATACCTTCCGAACTTGTTCGTATTTCGGTTTCATCGTTCGAGCAGTGTGATCTGTTTTGGGTCGATCTGGTTTTTCTTGTGGCTTTTCCGAGTTCGGTTCGATTCTTGTGAACCTTGTTCGGAAGTAACATCTTTGGTTCTACTAGTTCTTTTATTCGAAGTGGATTGGATCTTGAACTTTTGTATTTTCGACTCTGTCGACTCGTTTATGTTCGTTGACATTTCTGAGCTTGTCCTGCCCCTTGCTTTTGTTGATCGAACGAGTGTGGTATTATTTCGGAATAACTCGTTTGTAGTTGTGACTTTTCTATTGCGATTCCCTTTCATGTGGATCTTATATGAATGCACATCCTGTTGTTTTCACCGGATCATATATTGTCTCGAGTCGAGATGTGAACCTTGGGGTTGTTGTTTGGATTTTATTATCCTTCGTATTTCGGACATGATTGTTCGATTTTTGTTGTCTCGATCATTTGTTTGTTCGGTTTTGTTCTCGTTTCGTGATTGTTGAGCGTTCAGGCTCCTTCCTAATTCCCTTAAGTTCGGGAAATTAGTCTCGTTTTCGATCTTCCAACCCTTGAGCGGTGGAATTCCGTATTTGTTCAGCGATTGGCTCGCGTTTTGATTGATGTACCGTTGGGTTGGTCAATCGTATTGATTTTCGTTCGTTGTGTTTTGTGATTGTTCGGATAATTGACTTGATTGTATTATCCATTTGATGGCGCTTGTCACTTGTTGGTTTTATTATTTCTCTATCGGTGGCGTTGTGTTGGTCGTCGTGGAGCGTGTTTTCACGCCGTATGTTCCGTTACATTTCTTGCAATGTTTCGCCGTCGGGCGCGAGTTTTCGGTTTTTGGGTATCTCGTCGAGTTTTCCTGACAGCGGATATTGCTTCTCCCTACTTATTTTAAGTTTCGGGACGAAACTTCTTTTAAGGAGGGTAGAATGTAATACCCGTGATTTTGATTTCCGGTAATTTCTTTTTTTCGGCGGAAGTCCGTTTTGACGACTCGCTCATGACCGTTTCGTCATTCTGAGAATGATTAATTCTGCACTTTTTGTCATCCGAGTTCGTTTCGGTGTCGTTTTGTTGAGTTCCGTGCTTTTTAGCGGTTTTTCCGCACTTGAGTTCGATTCTTGCGAATCTCGTCCGAAACTGTTGTTTCGACTTTCTCGTAAGTTCATTTAATGTTATTATTCATGTTGCGAGCTTTGGCTTGGTGTTTCGATCACGTATCGTGATTTTCGGGCGTTTTGGGCCATTTTCGTAATTTCCCAAAGTTTGGGGTAATTACTTTCCGTTGTCGAGTTTCGAGCCTTAGGGTAGTCGGAATCGTATGTTCTATTAGTGCTCGGATTCGTCTTTTCGAGTACTTCGTAACCGTATCTTCGATTCGTACTCAGGTTCGGGTTTCGGGTCGTTCGGGCCGTCGGAGTTGGTCCGGCGAGTCATGGCCGGGCATGATCGGGCCAGCCACCGCCGAGTAACGTGCGGTAATGATCGGCCATTACGTACGTAAGGCCCGGCCGTAACGTGCGTAACGCCCGGCATTTTCTGGCAGAGTTCGCCATGGCGGTTACGTCGTAAGCCATGGCCGATTACGTACGTAACGGCAAATCGGCTATTTAAGGCTGCGGACGGTTTTCTTGACCATTTTCTCCTTCTTTCTCTTCCGTCTGCGCTTGTGGGTGTGTGAATCTTCTAGAGATGTTGTTGGACAATGAATACATGAAGTTTTGAGGTTCATATCATCAATCATCCGTCTATAACATCCTTTGATCGAGCGAATCGTGGATTTTCTAGAAATCTAATTTTGGGGATTTTGGGTATTTTGTTCGATTTCGTCCGTTTAATCCGATTTAACTTAGGATTTTGATGGATTGATGATTATTTAGATGTATTATATCATTTCCTTGTTATTCCATGGTTGGATCGTATCGATTCGTTATTTGGGTCGAGTTCTTGACCGACGCCTTGAAGGTGTCCTAGAAATGTTATAGAGGGGTTTTCGGGCGTTCTACGATTATTCTTCCTCGTATGATCGATGATTTATTGATTGTATGATGTTAGGGTCGTGTTTCTTGCGAAGAAACCGTGTTGAACCCTTTCGTTCGTCGTCGTCTTCCGTTTCGATAGCATTGGGCGTTTCGAAGCTTTCCGGTTGAGCCGTGTTCGTCGGAATACTTGCGTGCCGATTTCGAGGCAAGTACCTTGTCCATATAATTCTTGTTTTGTGGATATGATAATTCGTGATCGTCTAAATGTGTTTGTGTGGTCGTTTGAATTGAACTTTCAAAAGATTCGGTTTAGCCTTGTTAAAGGCTTGCTTTCAAAACGCGTGTGTTTTGTGAATGGTGTGGTTTGAGAATGACTATGTGAACTCTATGGATATGTTTGGTGTTGATGTCGCACTTGGTATTGCGTGTGGACGTATATTATTTCATTTCGGTGCGTTGTGGTTTGACGTGGTGTTTTGCTAAGTGTTGATGCCTCTGGATGAATTATTTGGATATCTTTGTTGCATTGTGCTATGTGTGTGATTGTGTGAATGTGGGCGGGGCCTACGGTGGCACATGGCATGTGATCATGTGGCCGAGGATGCTACAAGTGATTGATCCACCCGTGCGAGCCTCAGAACAACTACGGTGGCACATGGCATGCGATCATGTGGCCAGGATGCAACAAGTGATTGATCCAACCGTGAGCGCCAAAGTTAATCTACGGTGGCACATGGCATGCGATCATGTGGCCAGGATGCAACAAGTGATTGATCCAACCGTGAGATGTTGTGATTTGTTTCGCTAGCCAGCTCGGGAGGGTCCTTCGAGGCCTCGAGTGGGATTTGTGGCTTCGTCCGGTCTGGCGATGCGCGTGCGTGATTACGTTGTGTTGATTTTTATGTCCGTAGAGGACACGTGATATTGGGCTCGCCCTGTGAATTGTTGTCGGTTTTTCTATTTGCGAAAACAAAACCTTTGGGTCGTGACCCCTGTTGATTTTGGAAAGAGAAGGATTCAGAAATCCTAAATGGTTTTCTATTAAAACTCTCGATGGCATTTTAAACTGTTTATAAATTGTTTCCCTTGATTTGTGATCCTTCGGTTTTGGAATGTTTTACTAAACTTATGCCTCGGGAAGTGCTTTTCGTTACTTTGGATTTTTGAGGATTCCTGGTTATTGTTATTCGTGGAATTTGAATTATATGGCTCGTATTTGCACTTTGTATTTGCACTAGCAAAACAGTGGAGTTTTGCTAACCCCCGAGTATTCGGGGGGTGGATGTCTATTTTTGCATTCAGGTTTTGGAGCATAGCACAGGGTCGGCACGAAGGATGATGAAAGATGAACGATACTAATCACACGAGGATCCGTATGATGTTATTGGTTTTGTTGCATTTTATTTCCGCTGCAGTATTCTTTCCCCGTTGTACGGGAGTGTGTTGTATTCGACCCCTGCGTGGGCATGTATTATAATTGAGTTGTATGTATTTATTGAAAGGCCAAATCGGTCTACTGAGTCTTTTTAGCCTTAAAGGCATTGTCGAATTGTTCGTCTGTTGTTACCAGCCTGGTAGATCCTTGAGGAAAGGTTCTACGGCGTGTAATATCCCTGAGCGGATTGGGGGTGTTACATTAAGTATAACAGATTAATTAGTGACTTGTTATATTATGTTATGAGTATAGAATTAAGGTCTTTTCTATTCTTGTTACCCAGCTCCCACTATTTTTATCGGAATAACACACTCCCATGTGATATCCGGAAGTATCGTCGCTCTACTTCATAGTGGTGATCGAGTTCTTTATAAATCTTAATAGAGGGCAACCGAACAGGTTTCTAGTCTATTAATTTTCATAAAGTGGTGTCCAAAACCAACCCATCTAATGGATGATTCGATCTTCTTTTTCCCCTTGTTCACTCCCCTCAACCTATACGGTTTCTATGGTTCGTGAACAAGTTAAGTTTATACCATCGACGCAAATCAGTTTCACAATTGAATCTTATCCGGCAACCTATCAGGTTTCTAGGGATAAAATTTGCTCCAACCGAAGGCATCCAATGCGCTCCCGGTAATTTATCCATCCTCCCCGAACGACTACCCCGATAACTCGGAAGCATAGCACATCAAGTTTGGATTTCAATTTCCCGAAAACTCGATGGAGGGAAGGAAAACCTTGAAACCTTATAAACTTAATTATTTGTTGTGGGAGAATTATCGCGATTAACGTTACACTTTGCACATTAATCGTTTAAGCGCGTTTGTGGCATTCATACAATATGAAACAACCATTCACAACCTAGTTGCTACCAATATGTGGTTCATGGACCGTTCCTAGAAAACAAAAACTCCGTAATCTAATTACAAGTCTTCGTCTTGAATCTTCGTCTTCTCAAAATGGATCTTCCTCCGGTCTTCGTCATTACATATAAATTTTTCATTGAAAATTGCATCCTAGATACAAATTTTTCTAGTAAAATAAATAGGCTCAAAACGGCCTTTACAACCCAATCGAATAAAACGAACGATTCAAAACTAAGTCCACGAACCACATTTCCATTCAAAAGCATCCATCCAATAAATACTAAATAAATGGAAAACGTAGAGATACATTGATCCAATCAATAATACGAACCGATCAAATCGATTCACACAATTGGTAATATGATAACATTCAAAATAATTCGGTCGACCATAAATATTCCAATTAATCAAATTTCCCTTATAAAATGAAATACCATAAATCATTTTAATTATATTAAATCCAATTTAACATGCGGGAGATTAATTTTCAAGAATACACGAAAAAATCGAGCCGGAGCGAAATTGGCTGCCATCATGGCAGTCGCTGCCGGCGGCATGCAGACATGCCTGGCATGGCCGATCACGCTCGGCATCTGCCGGCCGGCACGCGGCCGTGTCTCGACACGGTCGGGTGCCTGGCGATGGCTCTGGGATCGCCGACACGGCCGTGTCACGGTTCTGGCCGAGTCACCCTGGCAAAGAACTTTGCCCTTTGTCGAAAAATCGTCCGACGACGATTCGGAGCTCGATTTTCGACCGGATATCCAATATCAATATTTTTCAACATTCATATCTTCAATATAAATCATATTTCCAAGAAATTAAGATTTATATTTAGACATAAACTTACGAAAAATATAACTACAACGAACGTAAAAATATATACCACGATTATGACTAAAATGATTCCAAATCATTCACCATCTAATCAAGCATTCCAAATGCCAATATCGTATATACGATCACAAGACCTACGCTCCGATACCACTGTTGGGATTCGGTGCCTAAAACGAAGGCCCAGCGGAAGCGGTAAAACGAAAATTAATTCGATCCGAATCCCTACGAGGATCGATCGAGCTACGTATATACGAATATCAAAAACGAATTCACAAGAGATATAGAAACTCACCCTTGTAGTCCGTTCATTAGATGGATAACCTTCTCTTGAGCTATTCCCCAAGCTTTGCTTGATCTCTACGAATCTATTCCGCTTCAAGCCCTTGAACGATCCAACGCCGAAAGCACCGCGTCTCTACTTGCCACGCGCCGGAGAAACGACCGAAATGACGATCACCTTGCTATCCTCCGAGGATACGGCTAGAGCTAAGTGTTGAATCTATATATATAAAGATTACTACACTCTAAGTGTTTTAATCTTACTCTCTCTTTTATTTCTCAATTTTTCTCCAAGAAAAAAATCAAGAGTTTGATGAATAAAGAAGAAGATGATGAAGATGACTTCTCTCTCTCTTTCCTCTCAAAGCTCACGTTCAAATTGCTTGGAATCAAGTGAATCAAGTGAATGAGGTGAGAAGTCTTCCTCTCTTTATTCTATTTCCACTCACATGCAAAACAAATCATCCCATATCATTTTTTGCCCCACAAGTCATGTTCCTCAATATAAAAAGGAAACAACAAGACAATGGGAAGGTGGGTGGAAGGGGTTGGGGCGGCCCATGTTAGAAATCAGACGAGTTTGGTTCGTTTTGGACTTCCTAGGGTCTAAACAGATAAACTCCGATTCCGTATCGATGTATTTATATCGATTAATTAATCCAATTAATTAAACATATCAAATACAAAATAATATAATTAATTTCTCCAAGAAATAATTATATACATGAATTAAATTAATCACCTAGTAATTTATTTAATTCATTAGGCCGTAAATCAATTTATCCAATAAATCGATTTAAACATCCAATGTCCAAAAATTAGATATCCAATATCTAATATTCATAATGAGAGAATTAGCTTTATTCATTCCGTCGTCAATCCTAATGCGCGACTCTGTAGGTCCGTCTCAGTCAGCAATGGGAGGAACCAAAGAGTAGTAGCACCACCTAGCCAGCCTGGTGGCCTACACTGTACCTCGATCGAGAACGAATGATTGGGATCATTCAAGAACCATTCTGTCGTGAATACCAAGATACGTATAAACCCTTCTTTCAAATATCCCGATCAAGTTATAGGGTCACGGTCGGTCAAACCTATCTCACTTGACGCTATGCATGCGTTAATGCAAATCGAGATCATCGAGCTCTCGTGTATCTAATACAGCTAGCTCCAATGCTTTGGCCAAAGACTTATGATCTCATCTGCCAATAACCGCATAGGACATATAACCCGTTCACTAACAGAGAAAGAATTCTATCTTGGTATTCGAGAGGACTGCTACTTGCCGTCAAGATGCACGTCGAGGTTGACCCCACCTTCCGGTTTATAGGGTCGAACTACTCTAATGAAAATCTTGACGTCACAAGCACATCCCTACTAAATCCTCAAGTCGAAGGTTCACGAATACCTATCACAACCTTTCGATTCCGTCATTGGTCCGGAGTGAAATCCGTGTGACGAATCGAGGGTGAGTCGGTTCGAGTATACTAATCTAATTAGCATACCTATAACGTGTGCTCCCACTAACCATTAGTGTTCGACAGCACTCTCCATGTCAAAGAACACGTCATACAAGTCTTCACATAAACTTAACGCCCGGTCAAGTTTCATCGACTTCATGACGTTTAAGTATTTGAGCTATAAACCTTTCCGGTGCGACCCCTTATCCAATAAGGAGTGGAACGTTTTGCTCTCAAATACACGGACTAGTTTCTATATGTTTATTTACGAGTTAGGAATGCCAGTAACTACCAGTAAATAAAGAAACATTCATTTGCCTTATATAAATGGTTTACATAATTACAAGTACAATGCCCTCACTCAACAACCTCTGAGTGGCATTCGAGGGCATACTCCTAACAGTAGGGGCTCCAGGTGCCGTTTTATGGACAGACCGGGAGAGTGAGTCATATTATTGGCGACATCTCTCGTCAGAGGCCGCTTATCGTTGAGGGTCCTTCAGAACCAGCTGATATTGTTCATTGGCTTGAACATTTTGATAAACTCTTCGACATGGTTCAGTGTCCGGAAGAGAGTAAGGTGGCAGTGGCGGCTTACTATTTGAGTAAGGGTGCTTATTCGTGGTAGCTTTCCGTGAAACCCACCGATTGTGACTGTGCTTGGGGCGAGTTCAAGACTCTCATGTTAGAGAGGTATTATTCGGCTCCACTTCGTGAAGCCAAACTGTCGGAGGTTTTGAACCCCGAATCCGTCGAGGACGAGGGTGTTATTGTTATTGCGGAGAAGTTTCAGGTACTTCTTCAGTTTGCTTCATCTGTTATCCGTAGTGAGGCGGATAAGATCAAGTATTTTAGCAATAGGCTGAACCCGCAGTTGAGAATGCAGTTGTTCAATCATAATTGTAACTCACTTGGCGAATTCATTGAGAAGGCTCTTGGAGTAGAGCTTTTGATCAAGGAGCTTGCTCGGAAAGAACCTTCAGCTTCTTCTGGTGGGAGGACTAGGATGCCGATACGTTCAGAGGGACATCGGGCTCCGACATCCAAGAGGTCGTCTTCTAATCGTCTTCGTGCTGGGAAATCATCTTTTTCTCAAACAACGAGTTCGACTGTTGTTTGCTTTAACTGTGATTCAGCGGGGCATGTTAGTACCCGTTGTACTGTGCCAGCTATTGTTTGTTTTCTGTGTGGGAGGCAGGGACACCTTCAGAAATACTGTAGGAGTTCTAGTGCCAATAGGTCTCGAGAGAGCTCACGGGCCTCGTGAGATTTCGTTACTTCAGTCCGTACTTCATCTAAGGGGTCCTATCAGACTTCGAGAGCCAGAGGTATGGACAGCCGATGAGGAGCAGCGAGTTCAGATTTGGGTCTTCCTCGAGTCGATGAGATCGAGGAGTTCGATGATCTGGAGGATGTTGATTTCGGATACATTTGAGATGTAACCTTGATTTTTTTCCCTTGTTTTTCGGATTGATGTTTGACTCGGTCTATATTTTAGTATTGTGGTTGCGAACCATTTATGTTGATCTACCTTCTAATGATTGTATCTGAGAATCTTGAGATTTGAGGTCGTGTGATGTGTTTTTCCTTCCTTTTGGTGTTGTATCCGATATTTTTGTGGTAATCTGGGTAATTGTTCATTGCAATTCGATACGCCGAGTTGTGAAGACTTGGGCGTGTAGTTGATATGGTCCCGAGGACTATATGTGCGTTGTTATTTTCCTTTTGTGGCATGAGTCAGTGTTTGCTTGAGCGTGCGATGCCGATGAGAACGGGGGAGTGTACACCGATGATTGTAGACATGTACAATGGGTGGCACCCGCGGGGTGTGTACGCCGGTGTTACGAGTCTTGCGGGTGGTGCGACTTCATGGCTGGTCTCTGGCGGAGGAGACATGATTCGATTGATCTCGCACTTGGTTTAGTGTTTTTATCACTTGTTTTTCGTCGTGTTCAGGCAGAGGAGACGTGGGAACCCGTGTGGTTGGCCCGATTACTCAGGCGAAGTGGTTCGCAGTGAGAAGTATTCCTGGAGATGTTGTTTTCTTATCCTGATGGATAGTCTTTATCCCTTGTTGTGTACCCTGAGTTTCGGGGACGAAACTCTTTTTAAGGGGGAGAGTATGTAATATCCGGTGGTAATATTTTTTTTCGTGTTACTGTTGATTTGTACGTATTCATTTGGAATTGTACAAGTGTTGTTGTTTGGGACTAATACAATGTATATTGTATTGGAATATTTCGGGATCGGAATATTTATACTTATCGTCGGGTTGGTTTCGTCGTTTGAATGTTGGTTGGAGAGTTTGGATTTTTGGCTAATTATACTAGCCTTAACGTACGCTACGGATGTAGCATTGCGTACGCTAGCTTTTTAACATTACGTACGTTATGCCTGCAAGGTTATGTACGTAATGCTTGGTAGGTGGTAGGAACCTTCCTCGTAGTCACTTTCGGCCGGTGGGTCCCGAGCATCTTCCGATCGGATATCACTATTGTAGTCAACGGACCCTTACGTACGTTAACAGGTGAACTCTACGTACGTAAGTCAGATAGCTTATTAACGTACGTAATAGCTTCTAGTTTACGTACGTTAAGGTCTTCTTGTTTTTGGACAGTAAGTTCTGGATTTACATTACGTACGTTAATGTTTTGACATAGCGTACGTAATGCCTACTACGTACGTTAACCATTGTGTATAGCGTACATAACGAGCTTGTCAGTCTATTTATGTTGGTTTCATATTTCATTTCCTCACGAACTAAAAATCATTTTCTCTCCTTAGAACCATCCCTCTGGACTTGTTCTTCATATTTAGCCTCTTCCAACATGTTTTTGATCATCCTAACGTGATTTGGAGCTTGAAGTTGAAAGCTTGTTGGTGCTCCTTTGGTGTTTGGAGAGTTCTTCTTGTTCCTCTTTGGTAAGTTCCCTCAATCTCTTGTTCTTCAAGTGATTTTCAAGTTTGATGATGTTGTTGTTCTTGTTTTATTCGGGTATTGGTTGATTGATGGAGTATATCATGATTCTTCATAGTTTGGATAAACTTTTGATGAAGAACATGTTGGTATAGCTTGAGTATGATTATGTTCTTGATGTTTTAGATTGTTTGGAGGTTATAATCATGTCTAGGAAGGATTATGTTAAGCTTGTTATATGATTAACATAGTCTTGAGATGATTATTGTTGTTGGTGGTGTTCTTGAAAGATTATAACCATTTTAGTAAGGATTTATGATGATTTAGGAAATGATTATCATAATTTGAAAATGGTTGAGTGAATCTTGCTGTTTAATCCAAATTCATGATGTGTTGATGAAGAATTTTCGTTTAGACATCATGTTTGTTGGGATGATGATGTTCTTGAGGTGTTAGTGATGATATTTATGATATTACCATTGTAGGAAACCAATTTAATGATGATAGTGATATTGTCATTTTGGAGATGTTCGTTTTGATGATTGTTCTTAAGTGAATCTTGTTGAATTGTTTTCACAAGTGTTAAGAACATTTGATCATGTCGATTTTGAGATTTTTTGGAGGATGTTAGAATTCATAGTTGAGAACTATGACATTCGTTGATAGAGTTTAATCGATTTGGGGTTGAATCGGGATTGTCCTTGGTGTTGTTTCTATTGATTTTGTGTTATTGAATGAATCGTTTTCATTCAAGGTTGTTCGAGTGTTTGCGATCATCGGGAGGCGCCGTTCGTCGTTTCGTGCCAGGACGTTGATCGTGGGAGGACTTTCTCGCCTTCGGTTTGAGGCAAGTTTTATACTTGTACTGGTCAATGAGATTAATGTTATCATATATGTGTATGAATGTATTTTATCATTTCGAGACTTAGTCTCTTCGTGATTTGTTGATATTCGGGAATTGTTTGATGCTATACCTTTCGGCAATTATGCTAGATATTATTGTTATTCGTTAACGGCCGGTTTAAGGCATTGAGATTCTTGTTGATACTGATGTTGTCGATAGCCGGTTCGCGGTATCGATGTATCGATTATTATTGTTGACGTTAATGTCGTTCTGAGGCATCGTTGAATCGTTATTGTCGAATTGGAACTGTTGTTATGATGTTGTATTGGCGGATTGAAGGCGTTTGATATATTCGTTTATCATATCTGTTTCGGTGGTCGGTTTAAGGCGCCGGGATATCCATTCTAACGTATCATTGGTTATCGATTGACCGTTCTAAGGTAATCGACGTATTGAATTGGGATTATCGAAGATAATTCCCATCCGTTGTATCATTGGTTATCGATTAACCGTTCTAAGTTAATCGACGTATTGAATTGGGATTATCTAAGATAATTCCCATCCGGTGTATTATTGGTTATCGATTAACCGTTCTAAGGTAATCGACGTA
The DNA here is from genome assembly GCA_033398695.1 of Orobanche coerulescens. Lineage (NCBI taxonomy): Eukaryota > Viridiplantae > Streptophyta > Magnoliopsida > Lamiales > Orobanchaceae > Orobanche > Orobanche coerulescens. The sequence goes on along the minus strand of CM065805.1, from coordinate 57,352,847 downwards.
TTGAATTGGGATTATCTAAGACATTTTCCATCCGTTGTATCGTGTTATCGATCGACCGTTCTAAGGTGATCGGTGTATTGAATTGGGATTGTCGAGGATAGTTCCCATCCATTGAGTCGTCGTGATCGATTGGCCATTCCAAGGCAGTCGAAGTATTTTGAATTGGGACCGCTGAGGACGGTGCCCATCCGTGAGTATTTTTTATCGTGTTAGCCGATTCAAGGCAGCACACTATTATTCTTGCGAATTCGATAATCTTGTAATCGTTGCCGTTTGCAACTAATTGTGGAGGCTAGTTCGGCTAGTGCTCGATGGGTAAGTCTGGGGCTTTAACCTTCACGGTTGGTTTCCCAGCACCTGCAATTCAGCAGGTCACGATCATTGGATGACCTCATTGTGATACGGCTTCGTTCCGTGGCTTCGGCCCTCATTGTGATACGGCTTCGTGCCGTGGCTTCGGACCTCATTGATACAGTTTCGGGCTGTTTTGGCTTCGGGCCATTGTGATGATTGACAGCTTCGGCTGAGTGGTTTCAGACCTTTGTAATATCTTGGCAGCTTCGTCTGAGAAGCTTTCAGACCTTTGTGATGTATCAGTATTTCTGTTGGAGCCTTCGGCATTGTGATTCGTATCTATTTCAGTTTTGGCTTGGTTTACCTTCGGGTAATGCATTGTTATGTTCTGTATTGATGATTTGCCGTTGGGCACTTATGTTCTAACCTGTTGAGCATGTATTGATCGTATGCCATGGGCATAGTGTTTCACGAATGCTCGATTCTTACTTTGGTTTGTGAGCATCTCGTCTACCATTGTTGTACTGTTTATTCTGCCTTTGGATGCATATCATGTTGTACATGTATTTGATATTTATTATCTGGATGACTGACCCCGTGGGGGCGGAACATGTTTTCATGTTTTAGGTGCTTGCAAGACGATGAGGCATTCGAGCGATACTAATCCGAGATGTTTTGGTGTTCATGTCGGTCAGACAGTTTGGAGTACTCCAGTTTTATCACTCATTGTCATTTTGTGTTATCCGAGCAAGGCTCATGGATGTTGTTGTATTTTATTTTGGCCATGTAGGCCCACTGTTGTCGTTGAAATTCCATATCGGAATATTATTGTTGGATGTCAGTGTAGGGAATTGTGATTCCCCTTTTGGTCAGTTTGTTGTATCCTATGGATCTCCTGGTGTGGGGTCCACGGCACAGTAATAACCCAATGGGATTTAAGGGTGTTACATATAGGAATATTAAACGAAGCACAAGAAGATACGAGAAAACATACCCTTGTAGTCCGTTGATTAAATGGTGTCCTTCTATTGAGTGATTCCCAAGCTTTAAATGCTTTCCATGAATCCATTCCGCTGCAAGCTTCTTGAATGATCCTACGCTGAAATCACCACATGTCTACTTGCCACGCACCGGAGAAATGATCGGAATGACAAACACCCAATTAACCACTAAGGTTACGGCTAGAATCAAGTGATGGAAGCTTTCTATGTGATTATGACACTCTAAGTGTATAACTCACAATCTCTCAATTTATGTCTTGAATTTTCTCCAAGAAAAATAAGAAGAAAAAGACGAAGACCTTGGAAAAATGTCTCTCTCTCTTTCTTTCCTTGCCAAAACCGTGATTTGCCAAAAGGTTAGGAAGAATGAGTGTATCTTCAACTTTTATTCTTCAACACCCCTTATCACTATCACCTTTAATATACTAAAAGAGATATGATATCTCTAAAGTCTTTAGTCTTCCACCTACCAAGGACAAGACCAAGACAAAGAGGGAAGAGATAAGGTGGGGCGGCCTCTACAAGGAATCGGACGAGTTCGGTTCGTTTCGAACTCCCGTGAGTCCAAACAGATAAATTCTAATTCTGTTCCGATGTATTTATATCAATTCATTAATCCATTTAATTAATCATATGAAATACAAAATAATATAAATAATTTCTCCAAGAAATAATTATATCTACGAATTAAATTAATCACCCAGTAATTTATTTACTTCATTTGGCCGTAAATTAATTTATCTAATAAATCAATTTAGACATCCAATGTCCCCAAAATTAGATATCCAATATCTAATATTTATAATGAGAGAATAAGCTCGATTTAATCCGTCGTCAATCCTATTGCGCGACTCGGTAGGTCCGTCTCAGTTAGCAATGGGAGGAACCAAAGAGTAGTAGTACCACCTAGCTAGCCTGGCGGCCTACATTGTACCCCAACTAAGAACAAATGATTGGGATCATTCAAGAACCATTCTATCGTGAATACAAGTGTACGTATTGTTGTTACCCAAAATATTATACGGAAGGGATTACTGAATATGGCTATGGGTGAGTAACAAACAAAATACGGGACCACATCCGAGGGAATGTAAATAACACAAGATTTGCCGAGTTTGTTAGGCCCGGGCTTGAATGCTCTCGCGAAATATTATTAATATGAATACTTTGGAGTAGAGATATTAATGTAAGCGTACAATTACAATGAGTATAAAGACCCTAGTTATCTAGCTCTTGAGTGCTAGTGATTGTCGGAAGAACCAGAGTTAACGCTCTGTGTGTTCTTGTAACAAAGGAAATGTGATGTTCGCTTCTGCCGATCGTCTTTCGGTCAAGAGAGTGGTTTTGAGAGTGTCTGGAAGCCATTTTGGAGAGACTTCCGATAGTTTTCCCCAAAAGTGTCAGAGAGAAGAGAGAGCCTTTTTCCAAATGCAGGAAGTCCTCTATTTATAGGAGAGGGGGTAGCTGGGCGATCGCCTATACTGTATTATAATAAGCGGGTGATCGTCTTTAGCACATAGGTTGGTCTCTTTAAAGTCCGCAGCAGCTGCTGGCAGTCGGATATGTGAACCAATGAGAGGGCAACACGTGTCTTAAGTCGCTGTCTCGGGATGTCCCTCCTAGGACCTTTCGACGGGTCTGTCGGTAGGTGAGGCAGTCCTTGTCGTTGACATCTGTTGATGGGCTGGAGTGAAAAATCCTTATTCTGCGGCGCCATTTCCGAATCTGCACGTGGGCTTCTATCCCGAGATTCAGTCTTCGCTGACTTGACGGATGTTGGCTTTACACGTGGTATAAGGCGGTCGTCCTTAGCCGGGCACCAGAGTCGATCGCTATGTGCCAAGAGACGATCGCCCTGGATGTCGATCGCTCGGCACTTGGACTTGATCTGGTATCTTCATTTGGTAGGTGTGCCGTGGTTCTTTTGATGCTGACTCGGTCGCTCGGCCCTTATGCTGATCGCCGTCGAGGTGTGTTAATCGCGACACAACAATTGCCCCCCAGCTCGCTCCAATGTTGAAGGCATTGGGTGAGGTGGTGTTACCAGCGATCGTTTGAGTTACAGACGAGCGACTCTACTCTTTACGAACCAGACGATCATTTCCTTGAGCGGACTGATTCTTGGTTCAGCTCTTTGTGGACTTCAGTTTTGCAGATTCCTCGAGGAAGGCCAATCATCTCGGTCTTGAGGAACCGTGCACGGTAGATGGACCGACCTCCGCAACCATGTATTGTGTGCGAGCGACATTCCACCTGTAGGTTTGTCTCGCGACTCACTTTATTGTGAGGGTCCTCCGTAGGCTACGCTCACCTCGTATTTAAACGAAGGGCGAGCGATCTCGGTCTGGAGGAGTCCTTGCATGGGGCGTCGTCGGATTAATCAACTCCACGACCGCAGCTTTCTAGCACTTTCCTACCTCGGATCGTCATGTTAGATGGCGATCCTCAACGATATATGTTGTGATGGGGGGGATACGTCGCATTGTCCGGATCCACCATGTTAGATGATGGACCTTTGAGGGCGAGCGAGCGTGTCCACAGATCTGTTTGTAGGGTCCTCTGGCTATGCCCGGCTCTTATTTAAATGAAGGCAAGCGATCTCAGCCCAAAGGAACCTTGCATGGACGAATCTGTCAGATCCATCGACCTCCAGGACCATGGATGCACTCTTCTACCTCAGATCGTCGTGTTAGATGGCGATTCTCGACGGTATACGTTATGCTGAGGGAGGCGATCTCGTACCTAGGTCCATCATGTTAGATGATGAACTCTAGAGTGCGAGCGAGTCCTCCATTATTGGAGATGTTGCTTGGGCAGTAGCCTTTCGTTTGACATGGTGGAAACTGGGGAAAGACCTCCGAAATTTCCACCTCTTAATTGAAGCATAAAGATCTGGCCGCCAGGGTCGATCCGGGGGATCGACTAGTACAAGTCTTCCAGCTCACCGTGCTTGATTCTGGCGATCGGGTTGGAAGACTAATGATCGTCGTTCGGTCGCCGATCGCGACCCTTAATCCTTTTCGCCTGGGCCCCCGGCTAATTGACTAGACTGTCAGCTTGCCATCCTCGAATAATCTCCAGAGTTTTCTGAGGAGGTCGCGGAATTGATCGGTATTGTGACCGGGACTCTTGTGGTGAGCACACAATTTGTTGTGGTCCAGATGATCGTGGTCCCTTATCGCCTTCGGCTTGGTTATCCGTTCGCGCCCCTGGATGGCGTAGAAAATATGGGCCGGAGATAGATTGAGGTTGTGGTGGAGATGGACTTCCACATCCTCAAAGGTCCTGAAATCACCGGGTGGCTTGGAGACCGCTTTGTTGGACTTGGTGATCGTCGTCTCTGACCCCTCGCCTTGGCGAAGGGCGAGCAACCTCCACCTGGCCAAAAAGTCTGTGGCCTTGGTGCGGAAGATCGCGTAGGTTGGGGGGATGTCATTTGTAAGGTGCCGGAACATGGGCGAAAGACCATTGAATCCCCCTAGGACCGATCAGAGGGCGATCTCGTCGCTTACGGGCTCTCCATTGAGGATTATCTCATCCACTCCATCGATGTAGTCTTCGTCGGACTCGTCTTCCCCCTACCTGATCTATATCATGCGGTGGGGACCTTCTGGTTGAGCGACCTTGGTGGCGAAGTACGATGTGAAGTCGCTCGCCAGTTGTTCAAAGGAACTGATGGATCACAGTGGCAATGAGATGTACCACCTATGGGCCAGATTGCCCAGTGTTAATGGGAATATTCGGCACCTGGTCGCGTCTGATGCCCCACATCCGGTCATGTAGATCTGGAACTTGCTCAGGTGAGTCTCGGGGTCCGATCTCCCCTCGTACAAAGGTGTTTGAGTAGGAGCGATCCTTGGCTGCATGGGGGCAATTTCGATCTAGCCTGCGAGCGGCTCACTAGGCCCGGCGATCTTTCTCTTGGCGCCTGCCCCATTTTCTAGGAGAGCCTTCATGTCATCGACCTGGCGTTGTATTGCGGCCATCGCCGTAGCTTGGTCGCTCGTGGTTTGGCTCTCGTAGCGGGAGCCGAGGCGATCGTGTACCGATCTCCTGGCTCCGATTAGGTCATCGCCGCCGATCTTGGTTCTTCGGCGAGGGGTTGCCAAGTGGCCGATCTGTCTTTTGCGAGTTGGGTATGCCGAACTCCTGGTGATGGATTCGGGCTCCGTCGTCTCATGGATGGGGCAAGAATGCCCTGGTCGCCATGATGGGTCGCTTCCTAGGCTGCTGAAAATGCCGGAAGTCCTCTATTTATAGGAGAGGGGGTAGCTAGGCGATCGCCTTTACTGTATTATAATAAGCGGGCGATCATCTTTAGCACATGGGTTGATCTCTTTAAAGTTTGCAGCAGCTGCTGGCAGCCGGATGTGAGAACCAATGACAGGGCAACACGCATCTTAAGTCGCTGTCTCGGGAGGTCCCTCATAGGACCTTTCAGCGGGTCTGTCGGTAGGTGAGGCAGTCCTTGTCGTTGACAGCTGTTGATGGGCTGGAGTCAAAAATCCTTATTCTGCGGCCCCATTTATGGATCTGCACGTGGGCCTCTATCCCGAGATTCGGTCTTCGATGACTTGACTGATTTTGGCTTTACACATGGCATGAGGCGGTCGTCCTTGGCCGGGCACCAGAGTCGATCGCTATGTGCCAAGAGATGATCGCCCTGGATGTCGATCGCTCGGAACTTGGACTTGATCTGGGATCTTCGTTTGGTAGGTGTGTCGTGGTTCTTTTAACGCTTTCTCGATCGCTCGGCCCTTATGTCGGTCGCGCGTTGAGGTGTTTTAATCGCGACACAACACGTATAAACCCATCTTTCAAATGTCCCGATCAAGTTATAGGGTCACGGTCAGTCAAAACCTATCTGTACTTGACGCTATGCATGCGTTAATGCAAAACGAGATCATCGAGCTCTCGTGTATCCAATACAACTGGCTCCAATGCTTTGGCCAAAGACTTATGATATCATCTGCCAATAACCGCATAGGACATATAACTCATTCACTAACAGGAGAAAGAATTTTATCTTTAGTAGGACCTGCTACTTGCCCGTCAAGACGCACGTCGAGATTTACCCCCACCTTCCAGTTTTCTGGGTCGAACTACTCTTATGAAAATCTTAACGTCACAAGCACATCCATACCAAATCATCAAGTCGAAGGTTCACGAATACCTATCACAGCCTTTTGATTCCGTCATTGACTGTCCCAGAGTGAAGCCCGTGTGACGAATCGAGGGTGAGTCAGTTCGAGTATACTAATCCAATTAGCATACCTATAACGTGTGCTCCCACTAACCATTAGTGTTCGACAGGCACTCTCCATGTCAAAGAACATGTCATACAAGCCCTCACATAAACTTAACGCCAAGTCAAGTTTCATCGACTTTCGAACGATTAATTATTTGAGCTATAAACCTTTCCAGTGCCGATCCCCTTATCCAATAAGGAGTGGAATGTTTTTGCTCTCAAATACATGGACTAGTTTATATATATATATATATATATATATAGTTACGAGTCAGGAATGACAGTAACTGCCAGTAAATAAAGAAACAAACAATTGCCTTATGTTAATGATTTACATAAAAAACAAATACAATGCCCTCACTCAACATCCTCTAAGTGGCATTCGAGGGCATACTCCAAACAATCTCCCACTTACACTCAATGCCACACACTATGGTATCTAATACCGATGTTCTCCATATGACGCTCCAAGCTACTCTGTGAAAGTGGCTTGGTCAGTAGATCAGCGACGTTGTCGGCTGAGTCTACTCTATGCAGCACAAAGTATCCCTTGCGAACAAATTCTTTTACGAGATGATACTTTCTCTCAATGTGTTTGGTACTGTTGTGAAACCTCGGCTCCTTGGCCTGCGCTACAGCTCCATCGTTGTCGCAGTATAGTGGAACAGGCAGCTCAGCACATGGTATCACTTGAAGTTCAACCAGAAACTTCTTAATCCATAACCCTTCCATGGAAGCCTCCAAGGCTGCTTGATACTCAGCCTGACAGGTGGAATCAGCAGTCGCACTTTGCTTGGCACTACGCCAAGATACTGCTCCTCCATTAAGAGTGAATATGTAGCCAGAAGTAGACATCTAATCGTCTTTCTGTCATTGGAAGTCTGAATCAGTGAAGCCCATCACATTCAGTTCTCCACCGCCATACATAAGAACCATATCTCTAGTCCTTCTCAAGTACTTGAGAACATTCTTTACGGCAGTCCAATGTTCGCTCCTTGGGTTTGCGTGAAACCTACTTACCACGCTCATAACATGCGCAATGTCAGGTCTCGTACATAACATAACATACATAAAGCTACCCACAGCCGAAGCATATGGTATATTACTCATTTCCTTTCGTTGTCCCTCACTTTGAGGACACATCTTCAAGGAGAGTTTTATTCCATGTCGTATTGGTAGGAACCCTCTTTTAGAATCATCCATCTTAAATCAATTTAAGATTTTTCTATATAGAGGGCTTGGGAAAGACCTATCGTTATCTTCGCTCTATCCCGGTAGAGCCGAATACCAAGAATATAGGTTGCTTCTCCCAAGTCTTTCATGGAGAAATTACTCGAAAGCCAAGCTATCACAGAACTGAGCATTCCCACATCATTTCCTATTAGTAGAATGTCATCTACATATAGTACTAAGAATGCGATCTTGCTCCCACTAACCCTCTTATATACACAAGGTTCCTCTTCATTTTGCACGAAGTCAAACTCTTTGACTGCTTCGTCAAAATGAAGGTACCAACTACGCAAACCTTGCTTCAGTCCATAAATGGAATGCTGAAGCTTGCATATTTTCTGAATATCGACCTAGGACACAAAGCCTTTAGGATGCTCCATATAAATTTTCTCCTCAAGGAATCCATTAAGGAAAGCCCTCTTTACGTCCATCTGCCATATCTCATAATCGTGGTAGGCAGCTAAAGCAAGCATCATGCGGATAGATTTGATCATAGCTACGGGCAAGAAGGTGTTGTGGTAATCGATCCCTTCTTTCTGGGTATAACCCTTTGCCATAAGCATGGCTTTAGAGGCGTCAACCTTGCCATAACCATCAGTCTTTCTCTTGTGGATCCACTTGTTCCCAATTGGGACTATGCCCTTGGGGCGGTCTACTAGAGTCCAGACCTGATTGACATGCGTCGAGTCTATCTCAGCTTCTATAGGCTCATGCCATTTCGCGGAGTCTACACCTACCATTGCTTGGTCATAGGTCGTTGGGTCAGTCTCTTGGCTATCACTTGTAACCTCATGGAGACCCAGCTCCTCCAAGTGTACTTGTGTTTCATAAGGTTTTGTTCCAACTTCTTATACAGGTGTCTCCTGAGGGGTTTCATTGTATTCTTCCAAATAAATACTTCTACCTTCTACGCCTTCCTGAATGAACTCATCTTCTAGGAAGTGTGCTTGCAAAGAAACAACGATCTTTCGATCTTCGGGTATGTCGAATAGATAACCCATCATCCATTATGGGAATCCAATGGAACGTCCCTTCACGAACCTAGCTTCCAACTTTTCCACCTTATTCTTCTTGACATAGGCGGGACATCCCCAAATCCTAAGGTGATTAAGACTTGGTTTCTTGCCCTCCCACATCTCATGTGGAGTTTTAGAAATAGATTTGGAAGGACATCTGTTCAAGATATAAGCAGCAGTTAGGAGTGCATACCCCCATCGGTAAATCGGTAAGTCAGTATAGCCTAGCATAGAACAGACCCTGTTCAACAAGGTCCTGTTCCTTCTTTCTGACACACCATTTAACCGAGGAGTACCTGGAGGTGTTAGTTGTGATACTATTCCATGTTCCTTGAGGAACTCGTCAAACTCCGTATTCATATACTCGCCGACTTGGTCCGAGCGAAGTGCTTTGATATGATTTCCAGTTTGTTTCTCGTCTAGGGCCTTAAATTCCTGGAATTTCTCAAAGGCCTCGGATTTATGTTTCATTAAGTATACATAACCACGCCTAGTATGATCATCTGTAAACGTAATAAAATACCGATATCCATCACGTGCTGCTTCCAAAGCACCACATACGTCAGTATGGATTTGTAGGTCACAAGTCGTCCAGGAATAAGTCTAGGGGGGGAGGGGGTGAATAGACTTATTGAAACTCTTAAACTCTTTTTCTCAAAGAGAGAGTGTCTTCAGCTGATAGATAAACAAATGACTTAGAGTCATTTGTTCTTAATACGTGCGGAAGTCAGCTGATGACGAATATAAACAACTAATGAAACACTTAACGATGAATGCAGCAGTTAGAGTATGATGCTATAAAACAGTAAAGTACGCAGGCAATTATAGTGGTCTCAGAGGTGGGGTAATCCTCTACTAATACACTTTTCTCCAAACCAGATGGAGATGAATTCACTATAATTCTCAACCAGTGATAAATATTACAGTGATTCAACCAAATTACAACAACTTCCAACCAGTGGAATTCCGTGCCCTTGTAACACACCTGACTGCCTTGCACCTCTTGATCCTCGATCCTTGGATGCCTTTACAGTCTCTAACTTCAACCAGTGAAGTACCCCGAACTCAGGATTTAAGACACGAGTTTTTGTCTTCTCCAACTAAGAGCTTCTTCAAGTATGAACTTTTAGAACCGCTCTTTTCACGATGCTGTATTTCGCTTTTTGATTGCTTGAATGCTTTGATCGCTTGAAAGTATGTTAGCACCGGTAATTGCTCAACTTCAAATCTTCGGATATATATATAGGTGTTGATCCTTTGAGCATTTCTTCATAGCCATTGCAAATATGTAACAAATCACTCAGTTGGAGGGAGACTTCTTTGTTTATTCTTTTCTAAACGTTGAAAGGCTGGATTCCCATATTTTAATCTATCTTCCGACCGTTGTGAAGACTCTGCATGTGAGGCGCCGAATCTTTTGATTATAATACGATTAAAGTCTTCAAGGTGGGTCTGGATGATTTATTTAAATCATATCCTTGCGGGAATCTCTCCAATTTGTCTCTTCACGTTGGATGTGACTTTCCGTAATACTTGACTTTTCAACGCATGCTGACGTGGACTTGGAGTACTTGGCTGATCTTGATTAGGCTGATATGCAGTTAACTTCTCTGTAGTCTGGACCTCTCTGATGTTCACTGTTTAGGACTTGTCTGATCAGATTACTTGTCTGAGGTAACTTGACTGCAGTCTGGTAAAACATCCCTGATGATTTTTGTTGACCAGAAATACTCTGACTTGACTCGGCTGTACCTCTCTGATGAACTCAACTGATCGCTAGTACTTAGCCAATTTTTAGCCTAACTTATTTTTGTCCTATAGAAGATACTCATTTGGTTCTTCTTTACATTTTTCCAAGTTTTACACTTAACATCTTTGGCCTATGGAAGATACTCATTTGGTTCTTCCTTACATTTTTGCCAAGTAATAAACATTTGAATTTATATTGATGACATCATCAAAATCTAACAAGTATTCCTAACAAATTCCTCCTATTTCGATGATGGCAAAACTTAAGTAAATATTCAAATGAACAAGTCTGCACTTAGGTGCAAGACACAAACTCAAAATCAGTCTTAATTTTTGAGACAACTGGGAATTGTCATTCAAAAAGACTGTTTATAAGGTTTTATGTTGATTACAAGTACATGACTTTGAATAGAATAAATACAGAAAAACTAATCAATTACAAAAATTACAGTTACATCCAAAACTATCTGCCCCTTCCTCTGCGAACAGTTTGCTTGGGAGGTCTAAATAGTTTTGCACCATTGGTCTACTATTGATGGGTGCAAGACCATATTTCCTCCTTATGACTAGGGCAGCAAAGTCTTGGTCTTCCTTTGAAGAGAACTTGTGCTCTTCACATAGCTTTCTAATTTCTTCTTGAAGCTCTATCTCGTCAAGCTCATTATCCAAACGGGTCGGCACTTCTACTGCTCTGAATGGAGGAATCATCGGGTAAGCATGCCATTTGGCTGCATATTTAAGCATGATCTTCCACAGAGTAGGCCATCTAGCATCCATGTAGTTGATGAATGACTATTGTGGCGAGCATTCTTTATCTTGGAGAATCTCCCAGAGGTAGAACTGCTCTGTGAATGATTTCTTGGCATCCGCCCAATTGTTCATGAATTCTGTTGCCAAGAATTCTTCAACATACCACAACTGTTTGCCTTCCCATTTGAATCTTTGTTCATATTTCTCCTTTGTTCTTCTCTTCTTCTCCACAAACTGCTCTTCAGGTTGGCTGGGGGCAGATATCTCCTTTCTTTTCAGACTTGATGGTCTTCCTTCAATTTGGAGAATATCTTGCCTCTTCTTTGATCTTAGCTCCTTCCTTATCTCTCCTTGACTGCTGCCTTCCCCCTGTATTCTATCTTCCCCCTTTTTGCCAGCATCAACTAAAGTAGTTAACTGCTGCTCCATCATGCTCATCCAGTCAGAGATGCCAAATGGCATTCTGTTGTTTGTAGGGGGAGGATGCTGAGGTACTTCCCTCTGCAGTAAAGTGTCAATCTTGGCATTGATGGTTTGGAGGTCAGGAGTGACCTGAGATGCCAGCAGCTCTCCAATGGTATCTTTCACTATTCGCCTGATCAGCTCAGTCACGGCAGGTGAGATCTGAGCTGGTGGAGAGTGCTCGCCTGAGCCTTTTGCAATTGAACCACTGGACTGCAAGCTCCTATCTGCAGCTGGTACTCCAGATGGGGTCTTCTCTGGGGTCCCTGATCTGGAGTCCTCAGCTAACTCCACATCCAGGCTGGTGTACCGGGCAGGTGCCCCAGTCCTGTCTGCAGCTACTTCTTCCGGCTCTTGCTCTGGCTCCCTTTCTTCTTCTTCCTTCTCTTGCTCTTTCTCCTGCTCTTCCTCCTTTTCCTCTTCTTCATTTTATTTTTCTCTTTCTTCTTCATCCTTTTCTTTTTCTCCTTCATCTTTTTCTTTTTCTTTCTCAGCTCCTTGATCTCCTCCCTCATCCTCATCATCATCATTATCATCATCCTTTTTCCCATCTTTTTATCCTTTAACATCATCATCTTTTTCACCTTCATCATCCTCCTTCTCTCCATCATCTTCCTGTTCTACTTCTTCCCCTTCTTCTTCTTCTTCATCAATCAACTCCTCTGTTTTCTCCACTTCTTCTGACTGTTTTTCAACAAAAATGTTTTCTTCATCTTTTCTCTCTTTCTGCCCTTCTTCTTCGTTTAAAACAATAACCTCTTCTTCTCCATCTACCTCTTCAATCCTAATTTCTCTCTTCTTCTTCCTCCTCATCTTCTCCAAAGGAACCATCAAAAATACTAAACATAATGGAATGGATGAATTGGTCCATGTTGGTTTTAAAATGAGACATGAACCAATCTTCCTGGAGGATTAAAACTAAGTCTGATTCTTTACAAAAATGAATCAGTACCTCATCTGTGGCTTGGGGATATTCCCAACCACTAGTTTCAATATAAGTTTGAAGATTTGTGAATGACAGAGATTTGAAAAACTTCCACTCTTCAAAAATATTGACAAAAGAGTGTTTTAAGGCTTGTGGCTTAACAAGCTGTAATTGTTCAATGGTCAGGTTGGAAACGTTATTTTCCAGCAGGTTAAATGTGCAATTGGCTTCAGGAATTGATATGATTAAACCTGCTTCTTCTTCCTCAGGAATGTAAGCTGGAGTGAGGACAGCCACGATCTGAGTCTCCAGGCTGCCTGGAGCAGGCTGGTCTTCCAGGTGAGTAGGTGACCTGGCTGCAGGACTGGCATGATGATGTTACTGCTCCTCCTGACTAAACTGCAGTCTCCTGGGCCTCTTGGGAGAGGGTTCTGGGGATGACTGCATGATGGATGGTTCTTCAGGGGCTGGTCCCCTCCTCTTGAATCGGACAGCTATTGGGGTGTTATCTGACTCGGAGTCTGACTCGACTGCATTTGGGTTATCGGCTACAGGTCGGTCTGACTCGCCTGAAGAATAGTATCTGGGGTAAGTCCTTGTGTCAGGTAGCTCCTTCGACATCTGGGCTGCTCTCCTTGTGCCTCCCAATTTTCTCGACGTCTCTTGGTCCATATGACCAAGTCTTTTGTTGGTCAGTACTTCCCTTCACCATACCTGTCTTCTCAATGATCCAACTCAGCTGCGTTCCAAATGCCAGCTGGGATCGGAATCTCTTTTCATCAGAAAGCCATTCGGCTTTGTTGACTTCTCGAACAAGTTGTCTAAAAATGTAATCCACCCAATCAATTTCCTCATCTTGAATCAGTGCTCCCAGCACCATGAACTTCGCCGACGACAGTTGATCGTAACTGCCGGCCATTCTTATAATGATCTTGTTGGTTATATCCAATGCAAAACGATAGACCTTCTTAATCTCACTCCTTTTAGCAGTGAGTTTCAGCTTTTACGGCTGAATCTCCGTCTTGATCTTCTTCCAGGTTTCGGCGGCTGACTGTTTGAGTGCCTCGACAGCTATGCCGTGGTGCTTCATACCGAAAACTATACGAATCGACTCCCACGATATGTCGACTTGTCTTCCGCCAACAATGCTCCGAATTCCATCTTGAATCAAATAGGCTTTGCGATAGAACGCGATAACATCTTCCTTGTACAAATGTTAAGGGCTGATGTCCAGAAATGGGTAGATCCCATTTAGCTTCATCGTGCAGATTAGGTCAAGCACGTCGTAATCCTCCAGATTTGCTTCCAACAGGCCATCGAAATCAATGACCAGAGAGAAGATAATCTGGTCTTTGACCGCTTTTATGTTAACGCCTTCGAAATAGGATTCCATTTCTGCAAACAAAGGATTTTTAGTGTATTTGGAGTTCAATATTTTTTTTGTCTGTAAATCTAGGGTTTCTGGTAAGCGTAAAAGGTAAAGTGAGGATTTTCTTTCCTTATAAAGAAGATAAAAAGACGTATGGATTAAATTATTATTTCTTTTGAAATGGTGGTACGTCTTTTGAGATTCTATTTAAATTTCAAATTTGAATCGGTGGTCCAGGTTTTAATTTTGAAAAATGACGGTTGGTTTTGATTGGCCACCGTGGAGGTCGATCTAACAAGCGATTGCCACGTGTATTTAAATTGCCACTTGTGAACCACTTGTGAACCAAAATTAATATAATATTATTATACATAAGGCAGATAATAATTAAATATTCAGAGGTCGGTTGAGTTTAGAAAACTTAGCTGGTTTGACTGTTCACTGTTGACCGCTCTGCATCAGGTGAGTTGACTCCATGGACTTCTCGCCTGAGATTCTGATCAGCTAGGTTCCTTTGTCCGTCTTTCGTCCTCTTGCCTGCATCAGCTAGAATCTGATTCCTTTAATCAGCTGGGTCCGTCCTTCCTCTGAGATGCTTCAGCTTGCTTCTGTACTAGATTCCCAATCTAGTAATCCAAGATCTCTGCTCAGCTCCAAAAACCTTTCTTCTGGCAAAGGTTTGGTAAAAATGTCAGCTATCTGGTAGTCTGTGCTGACTCTTTCAACTCTAACTCTTTTGTTAAGCACGTGGTCTCTGATGAAGTGGTGCTTAACATCAATGTGCTTGGTCCTTGAATGCAAAACCGGATTGTTGGTTATTGCAATAGCACTATTGTTATCACACCAGATAGGGACTTCATTGGCAATGATATTATAATCCCTTAGTCATTGCGATCCATAAGATCTGTGCACACAATACCGCATAGGTATTCGACTGTGGTAGAAATAGAGTTAGAAACCTGCTTCTTGCTAAACCAGGATATCAGTCTGGTTCCTAGGAATTGGCACGTTCCACTAGTGCTCTTCCTGTTGATTTTGCACCCTACGAAATCTGCATCTGAGTATCCAGACAGCTCGAAGTTATCATCCTTGGGATACCATAGTCCAACATTGACTGTAGACTTAAGGTATTTGATTATCCTTTTGGCTGCATCTAGGTGTGATTGCTTCGGCTTGGATTGGAATCGCGCACAAACTCCTACGGCATAGGATATGTCTGGCCTGCTTGCAGTGAGGTAAAACAATGATCCAATGAGTCCTCTGTAGTGGGTTGAGTCCACTGATATGCCTGCCTCATCTGCGTCTAAGTGAGCACTTGTGCTCATAGGGATTCTTGCTGGCTTGGCCGATTCCATTCCATATCTCTTGATCAGATCTTTGGTATACTTAGCTTGGTTGATGAAAATTCCTTTTTCCATCTGCTTAACTTGTAGTCCGAGGAAGAAGTTAAGCTTTCCCATCATACTCATCTCAAATTCTCCTTGCATGAGGTTGGAGAATTTCTCACATAGCTCTGGATTGGTTGAGCCGAATATGATGTCATCCACATATATCTGGACTATCAATATGTGGCCTTCGTGCTCCACTATGAATAGGGTCTTGTCCACCTTCCCTTTGCAAAAACCATTATTCTCAAGAAACACAGACAATGTTTCATACCACGCTCTTGGTGATTGCTTAAGTCCATAGAGAGCCTTCAACAGCTTGTAGACTTTGTCTCCTTTGACAAAACCTGGGGTTTGCTCTACATAGACTTCTTCTTCTAGAATGCCATTTAGAAAAACACTCTTTACATCCATCTGATAGACTTCAAAATCTTTTAATGCAGCATATGCGAGGAATAGTCTGATGGCCTCTAATCTTGCAACAGGTGCATAAGTTTCATCAAAATCTATTCCTTCACACTGTACATAACCTTTTGCAACGAGTCTGGCTTTATTCCTAACAACAGCTCCGTCTTCATCACTCTTGTTTTTGTACACCCATTTGGTACCAATAACCTTCTTGTGTTCTGGTCTGTATGTTAGTTCCCAAACTTTGTTTCTTTCCATCTGCTCCAGTTCCTCTTGCATGGCATTTATCCAAGAATAGTCTTTCAAGGCTTGTTCTGTTGTTTTAGGTTCTATCTGTGACATAAAGCATGAGAACATAGCCATCCCTGCTGGTAGAGTTGACTGTCTTGTCTTAACTCCATCATTCAGCTTCCCGATGATTTGCTGGATTGGATGATCTTTGAGCCACTTGGGGATATCGTCTTCTGCTGGGTCTGTTTCCCCTGTTGAATTGCTCTGGTGGATTTCTGCATCAGCTGGGTTCTGGTCTCCTTGGTCTGCAGCTGGATCAGCTACCGTCTTGTCATCTGTAGGTCAGATCTAATCTGCAGATGAGTCTTTATCAGCTATGGCTGGGTCTTCATCAGCGGCAACTCAATCAGATAGGTTTGGTGATCCTGTCTGATCTGCAGTTGGGTCTTCAGCAGCTGCAGTTGGATCATCAGGCTGGTCTGCAGGTGAGTCCACCATTCCAGTGTCATGTACAATGACTTCTTCAAGGGTCACTGATTTGAGCTTGTTCTCAATTAGCTCAACTTGCTTCCTATACTCAACAGTAGATTCATCAAAAACAACATGGGGTGTTTCCTCCACAACTAAGGTTCTTTTGTTAAATACTCTATACGCCTTGCTTCTTTGTGAGTATCCCATAAAGAGACTGTCATCAGTTTTAGCATCAAAGGCATTTAGTTGTGTTTTCCCGTTGTTGTGGCTGAAACACTTACAACCAAAAACGCGAAAGTAAGCAACAATAGGAGTTCTATTATTCCAAACCTCATAGGGAGTTTTGCCATGTCTCCCTACTATCATACTCCTGTTCTGTGTATGGCAAGCTGTGTTGACAGCTTCAGCCCAGAACCTCTTGGGCAGGTCCGCTTCTGCAATCATGGACCTTGCTGCTTCCTTCAGGGTTCTGTTTCTTCTTTCAGCAATGCCATTCTGCTGGGGAGTCCTGGCTGCATAGAGCTCATGCTGGATCCCATTCTGAACGCTGTAATCAGTGATCGCCTTGTTGAGAAACTCTCCTCCTCTATCTGATCTGATCTTGATGATGGATAGGGATTTCTCATTCTAGATCCTTCTCAGCAGCTCAGGTAGCTTGGTCAAGGTTTCACTTTTCTTATATAGAAAGATAATCCAAGTGTACCTTGAATAATCATCTACTATAACAAGTGCATGCTTTCGGCTGCTCAGAGTCCTTGGCTTGATAGGACCAAATAGATCCATGTGGAGTAGATCTAAGATCCTTGTTGTAAAAGTTGTCGGCTGGACTGGCTTGAAGGATGCTCTGGTCTTCTTTCCTTTCTGACAGGCATCACAAAGCGCTTCCTTCTTGAATGCTTCATCTGGAAGTCCTCTGACCAGCTTCTGAGAATTAATCTTGTTAATGGCTTTGAAGTTCAGGTGACATAATCTTTTGTGCCACAGCCATCCGTTCTCAGCTACTGTCTTGTATAGAAAATAGGTATTGGGAGTTCCTGTGTTCCAATCTATCATATAGACATCTCTCCTTCTGAATCCTTGTAGCTTCACTTCTCTAGATAGGATATCTATCACCATACATTTCCAAATTGTGAAGACTACTAGATTCTTCTCGTCGCAAAACTGGCTTATGCTCAGGAGGTTGTATTTGAGCCCTTTGACATAGTGAACTTTGGATATTACAATGTTTCCTCGGTGCAGATCTCCAAAGCCCTTTGTTTGTCCTCTAGAGCTATCTCCAAAGATTACATCAGGACCTCTTTCTTTAGTATATTTGGACAGCATCTTCTTGTTCCCGGTCATGTGCCTCGAGCATCTAGAATCTACAAACCATTCCTCACCTCCAAAGTTTGAGCTTGTGGAGATGTGGTTTTAGTCCTTCCACCTTTTCTGCAATCAGACCAGCAGAGATTTAGGTACCCAAATCTGTGTGGGTCCTTTAGGGTTAGCTGGTTTCCTGGAGAATTGATTTCTCCTTGGATTATGAAAGTTGTTATTATTATAACCCTGATAAGGTGTGTAGGGTTGAGGTCTGAATCTCCTATTGGGATTGTATACTGGATATTCCTCAAAATATTGATAGTGTGGGCCATTTCTAAACCTTGGCTGAGACCATTTATTAAATCTTTGAGGTCTCCACACTTGTTCATTTTGGAAATTAGGATAACCTTTAGGTTTCCATCTGCCCCTCCCATTTTGAAATCTGTTTTTAGGAAGTTGTTGATAATAGTGGGCATGTCGTCTGGGCTGCTGCTTCTGCCTGGGCCATTGCCTAGTCACTTGTCTAGGTGGCTGCCTTGTGTACCCTGGCTGCAGCCTAAACATGTGACTTGGCTGTTGCCTATTTTTAAATATCGGTTTATATGTAGGCTCAACAGTCGAGACAATTGTTTCTCCCTTGATAAACTTTCTTTTAGAACTAGAGGGAATGTGAGGATCATATCCAAGGCCTGATTTGGAATATAATGACCTTTTATTGGTACACAATTCTTCCAGAGTTGAAGACGCCTTCAGGGAGGATATTTCCTGCGCCTGAGTCTTATTAACCTGAGTCAGCTTAGCAAATTCAGCTTTGACATGAGCAAGTGCAGCTGATTTTTCTTTAAGTAAAACAGTTAGTCGACTTATCTCAGCTGTATTAACATCAGCCTGGTTTTTAAAGTCAGCTGCAGTTATCTCAACCTTATTCAGTTCTAGGCTGAGTTTTTCAAAATCATTTTTCAGCTGCCTATTCTCATCTTGCAGCTCAGTCTTCTCGGCTGATACAGCTAGGTGTGCAGATTTAAGTGTCTCAAAATCTTTAAATAGCTGATTCACATATTCGTGCAGATCCATATCTTGTGACATGGCTGAACTATTATTTGAACCAGAGGGTTTAGATGTTACCTCTTCATCAGCTAGGTTGGCCATCAGGCAATCATACTCTTCATCATCATCAGAGAAGAATCCGCTGCTTGATTCTACATGCTCCTGATCTTCTCCGATGAGGGCCTTCCTTCTATCTTTTTTTCTGCCCACCTCCTTCTTGCTCTCGTCCTTCTTGAGCTCAGGACAGTCGATTTGGATGTGTCCTGCCTTGTGACAATTGTAGCACTCCACCTTTCATCTTCCAGCTTTCTGGTTCCTTCTGGGATTCTCCTTATAATTTTTCTTGTATTTGGAGTAGTTTTTCCAGAAGTTGCTGAACCTTTGCATTACAAATGCCATTTCTTCCTCAAAATCTAATGGATTTGGAGGCTTTACATCATATAAGCTCTTGGCGGGGGACTCGGCTGCAAAGGCTATTCCCTTCTCTGCAGGCTCAGTTGAGGATGAGCTTGGAAGCTCGAACTCATAAGCCTTTAGATCAGAGAACAACTCTTGGATCTTTATTTTATTAAGATCCGTGGATTCTTTCATGGCCACTGCCTTCATACTCCATTCAGGATTGAGAGATCTTAGAACCTTCAATGCCATCTCCCTATTGCCATAAGATTTGCCGAGGGAGTTGATTTCATTAATAATCTCAGTGAACCTTGTGTCCACTTGGTCTATGGATTCGCCATTCTTCATTTTGAAGTTGTCAAACTTTTGAATAGCAATTGATAACTTGTTTTCCTTGATCAGCCCCGTTCCTTCACACATTAGGGCTAATGTGTCCCAAATTTCTTTGGCATTCTTGCAGTTCTTGATCTTGACCATGGTGGATTTATCAAGAGTTTGATATAGCACATCTCTGGCCTGGTTATCAAGATTGGCCGGCTTTCTTTCTTCGGGAGTCAGCTCTGTCCTCTTCTTTGGAATCTTCTCTGGCTTCCCTGCTGCGATCTCCTCTGCGGTGTTGTCCTTCTCGAAGATGAATGGACCGTCCTCGATGATGCACCACATGTCATCATGGATAGAAGATAAGTGTGCCTGCATCCTTATCTTCCAAAGATCATACTCATCAACTGAAAACATAGGGAGTCTAGAATGCATGTGTTCCATTATAAACTGAGAGTAAAGATATATCTCTGATATAGATCTGGTTCGTGAAATAGATGAACCAACCTCTCTGATACCACTTGTAGGTCACAAGTCATCCAGGAATAAGTCTAGAGGGGGGGTGAATAGACTTATTGAAACTCTTAAACTCTTTTTCTCAAAGAGAGAGTTTTTTTAGCTGATAGATAAACAAATGACTTAGAGTCGTTTGTTCTTAATACGTGCGGAAGTCAGCTGATGACGAATATAAACAACTAATAAAACACTTAATGATGAATGCAACAGTTAGAGTATGATGCTATAAAACAGTAAAGTTCGCAGGCAATTATAGTGGTCTCAGAGGTGGGGTATGTAACACCCCCAGGATATCCGAGGTATATTACAGCGCCGTGAATCCCTATATGGGACCCACCAGGCTGAACAGCATCATACACAACGACTCACAGAAACGATAAAATAACACCACGTCATAAAGACGCAAAACAGAACAATCCACCCGGTTCGACCGGTCAATAGAACATCATCATCCAACACAACATAAACACAACAATACAATCTGGACGAACAAGAACTCTTAAGTACTCGAGTACAGCTATTAGTTCAAAAGCCATAAAAGATGAAAAGACAACAAAACATTAAGACATCTCTTATGCACAATCATCACGCATGGCCATCATCCGTGTACTGGTCCAGCGCCCGCTCGTCCCGATGAACCTGACCTGAAATTCATAAAACGAATTTCCCCAAAACGGGTCCCGAGAGGGGTTAGCAATTACGCTAGTACAAGTAACCAGATGAACAACTTACATCTTACACATATGGTAATGCATGCAATAAAGAAAACCGTTCGAAAGCACTCATTTCCGGAAATGCCAATATCAAATCACATTTGTAAAATTCACCACAATTAACCGTCGATCCACACCTCCGTGGACCCCTACCGAGACCCCGTCGGATCTAACCCGTAGTGGTTAAAAGCAAAGCTCGTCGATCCACACCTCCGTGGACCCCTACCGAGACCCCGTCGAGTCTAACCCGTAGTGAGCATACACACACATACACAATTTCTCATACAAAAATACTATGCCAAGATTGTAAGTTCATAAGGATACTTGCCTCGATTAATAGACGGTGACGCGAACGGAACGGAAGAATCAAGCACGACCGTGAGGAACCGACGGATGAACCTAACGATTCGAACAACACAATCACAACCAACTCTAGACGATTACGGAAAAGGAATACACCCGGAAACCCGCCTACGATTCATGTATATTCATACAAAAATAACAACGAGGGCGGACCACAACCAAACCCTCTCGATTCCATAAAAATCCACAAAATATCCATGAATCCGTAGGAAAACTAAAGATACTAACAATATCAATCGTATACATCATGAATCCACCAACGAAACGGAACGAATCGGAAGAAAAACCCAAAACCCCCAAATTAATCGAAATAGGGTTTTAGAGCAATACCTTGGAAGATTCGAGTACTAAGATCCGTAGAACGCGCGTTAGATTGATTATCCGAGCCTCACAACCGAAAAGAAAAGATGAAAATCGACCCCCGGATGAAGAACTCTCTCCCTCTCTATCTCTCTCTCTCGCGACTCGGTGGAAAAGAAGGGGAAATAATGAGCTGCTCACGCCCAAAACCACATTTATAGTGCAACACAGCAGAACCTATCGGCCGGCCTATCGGCCGATAGCCCAACCGATAGTCACACGGATTTCCTAAGAGGGTCTATCGACCCCCTTATCGGCCGAAAGGCTACCGAAGTTCAAGGTGAAGAAATTTACATATCGCCGGCCTATCGGCCGATAGCCCAACCGATACCCATACGGGATGCCGGCAGAGAGTCTATCGGCCCCTATCGGCCGAAAGGCTCCTGGGAGTGCTCGGCCAAAAACTGAAACGACCATAACTCTCTCGTCCGGACTCCGATTGACTCACCGTTTGAACCATTGGAAAGCTAATTCGATGTTCTATAATATTGCAAAGATTTATAATTTTTGGAGTCACCAAAAATTAATGATGATCTAACAAAGTCGAACTCATGCGAGGAAAGTTGAAACAACGAACAATAACGAGAGTACAAATTCAATAGTTGACAGGAAGAACATACTGAAAGATACATGAGGGTCACAATGACCGAAAAATATACCCAAAAATGAAAATATAAGGGAAAGAAAATACCGGATATTACATTCTACCCCTCTAAAAATAAGTTTCGTCCCGAAACTTAAGAAACAAACAACTCGGGGTACCTAGCACGCATGCTATCCTCGGTTTCCCAAGTTGCCTCCTCGACACCGTGTCTCGACCATTGCACCTTGACCAAAGGGATGGTCTTATGCCTCAGTCGTTTCTCACGATGCTCCAAAATCTTCAAAGGACGCTCCTCAAAAGTAATATCTTCGGCAATATCAACCTCGCCATAATCGATGACGTGACTAGGATCCTAACATATTTCCTCAATCGGGAAACATGAAAATGCTATGAACATGACTCAAGGTGGAGGTAACGCCAAACGGTACGCTAATTCACCGACTCGCTCGAGAATCTCAAAGGGTCCAATAAATCTCGGGCTCGGCTTTCCTTTCTTCCCAAAACGAAAAACTCCCTTCGTCGGCGACACCTTTAGCAAAACGTGGTCTCCCACCTCGAATTCCAAAGGTCGACGACGGACGCCGCATATGACTTCGCCGACTCGGCGCCAACATCCGTTCTCGAATTAACTCTATCTTCCGCCTTGTCTCTAAAACGACATCCGGCTCGGTCCCGACTAAATCGGACGCCTCATTCCAACAAATCGGCGATCGACATCGCCGCCCATAAAGTGCCTCATACGGTGCCATCCGACCGACGCGTGCCAACTATTGTTGTACGTGAATTCGATCAATGGCAAATGCTCCTCCCAAATACTACTCCAATCGAGGGCACAAGCACGCAACATGTCCTCGAATGTCCGGATAGTGCGTTCCGACCGTCCATCCGATCGGGATGAAAAGAGGTACTCAAACGCAACCGGTACCTAACGCCTTATGCACTTTGCCGAAGTGCGATACAAACGGCCGTCACGATCCGAAACAATAGACTTGAGTACCGTGAAGTCTCACGATCTGCGCAATAAACACACGAGCTAACTTCTCCGGGCCCCAAGTGTCCTTGATGCCCTGAAAATGTGCCGACTTGGTCGCGATCAACAATCACCCATACCATATTCATGCCCGACCTCGATCTCGGCAAACTCGTAACCAAATCCATCGATATATCTTCCCATTTCCATTCCGAACGGAAGTGACCGCAATAACTCATGGCCGATGCTCGATTTTGACTCACGGCAAGTCAAACATCTTGCCACAAACCGTGCGACTTCCTCCTTCATATCATTTCACCAAGTTCCTCCTCGTGTCTTTGTACATCTTTCTCGTACCAGGATGTACGGAATAAGGTGTAGCATGGGACTCCGTAAAATACTCGCCTCAACTCTGAGTCGCTCGGCACACAAAGCCGACTCTGGAATCTCAAAACGCCATCCTCGTGAATCACAAACCCGTGAGACTTTCCTTTAAGAACGCGTTCTCTCGGATTTGAGTAATCATCGGATCCTCTAATTGCTTGATTTAATTTCATCGATCGAGACGATTTAAATTTCTAAGGCACAAAGTTGCCCAAGATCCAGCAAGAAAACCTCAACATCTAACCCGATCAAAGCCCGCCGAAGCTCGGGATCGAGGCGTAAGGACCTCAAGCGTCGCAACGCAATCGGTTTCCGACTCAAGGCGTCGGCCACGACATTCGCCTTACCCGGATGATAAAGGATTTCGAGGTCATAATCCTTAATCAACTCTAACCACCTCCTCTGCCTCATATTCAACTCTCGTTGAGTAAATATGTACTTCAGACTTTTATGATCGGTAAAAATCTGACATGCAGAGCCGAAAAGATAGTGACGCCAAATTTTGAGTGCAAAGACAACCGCCGCTAACTCCAAATCGTGAGTAGGGTAGTTAAGCTCATATGGCCTCAACTGTCTCGACGCATAGGCAATGGTCTTGCCGTGCTGCATCAATACGCACCCAAGGCCCTGACCCGAAGCATCGCTATAAACGGCAAAACCCTCGTTGCCACATGGCAATGCCAAAACCGGGGCTGAAGTCAACCGCTTCTTCAGCTCCTCAAAACTCGACTGCCTCTCATCGGTCCAGACGAACTTCTCGGATTTCTGGAGCAACTGTGTAAGTGGTCGGGCCAGTTTCGAGAAACCCTCGACAAACCTACGGTAGTAGCCAGCCAAACCCAAGAAACTACGGACCTCCTTCACATTTGTGGGCGATGCCCAATCCAACACTGCCTCAATTTTCTGCGGATCTACACGGACTCCCTCGGCTGAAATCACGTGGCCCAAAAACATCACTTCTTTCATCCAGAACTCACATTTCGAGAACTTCGCATAGAGTTGCTCGGCCCTCAAAATGTCTAACATTATCCGCAAATGATGGGCATGCTCCTCCTCGTTCCTCGAATAAATAAGAATATCGTCAATGAAGACGACGACACACCTATCCAAATACTCGATAAAGACTTTGTTCATCAACTGCATGAACACCGCCGGCGCGTTAGTTAACCCGAAAGGCATAACTACAAACTCATAATGTCCGTATCTCGTCCGAAAAGCTGTTTTCGGTACGTCGGACTCCCTCACCCGGAGCTGATAGTACCCCGATCTCAAATCAATCTTCGAGAATACCGAAGCTCCCTGCAACTGGTCGAACTAGTCGTCAATCCTCGGCAAAGGATACTTGTTCTTGATGGTCACCTTGTTTAGTTCGCGATAGTCGATACACAAACGTAGCGAACCATCCTACTTTCGCACAAACAGGACCGGTGCGCCCCAAGGCGAGGCGCTCGGTCGAACATACCCCGACTCAAGAAGCTCACTCAACTGCTTCTTCAACTCGGACATCTCTGAAGGTGCCATGCGATAGGGTGCCTTCGAAATAGGAGCCGCACCCGGCTCTAACTCTATAGTGAACTCGACCTCACGATCCGGTGGCAATCCCGGTAACTCGTCAGGAAAAACATCAGGGAATTCATTAACGACTGGAATCGACGAAAGCTCGACTCCACCATCCCCCGCCTTCAAGGCATAGCACCAATAACCGATACATCCCTTACGCAGGAGTTTCATCGCCTTCAAGGCGTTAATAACGAGTTTCTGACTTCCCCTCTTTCGCCCCGCGAAAAAGTGCTCGGTGCCGTCCTCGGCTAACATAGTGATGACTCTCGTGCGGTAGTTCATGATCGCACCATGCCGCTCGAGCCAGTCATCACCAAGGATCAAATCCTCACCCTCGATACTCACAACAATAAGATTAGAGGGCCAAGTCCTCTCACAAATAAGCACAGAACAGTCTCGAACCTCCTGATCACCAACGATCCTATCACCGCTAGGAAGCTTAACGATGAAGGGCTCACAAGGTGTCAAACGGTCGAGACTCAAACGGCGCACACAATCCAGAGATATAAACGAATGCGTAGCACCGGAATCGAAAAGCACACTGACAGGATGAGAAAGAATATAAACGGTACCTGTCGCTACGGTAGCCGCTGGATCATCGGCTCTCCGCATCTCATAGACACGCGGGTGGGCGGAGCCAACACTAGAAGCTCCCCCCTTAGAGGGCTGAACCCGACCTCTTCCCCGACTAGCACTCGGCGGAGACTGAGGAGCAAACGATCCCTGATTCACACTTGGTTCCCTAGGCGCTGGAATGGAAGCCCGGGCACCAAGAGTTTTCTCTCTCTCAAAGACAGAAGGCCTTGTGGCCGGTGGCCACATTGATTACACGTCGGCAAAGGGCTCAAACAAGTAATCGATGTGGCCCGTGCATTTACCACAATTGAAACACTTCACATCACGGAAAGGAGCACCGGTAGTTCCACGAGGACCCCTGGCCGAACGAGCCGACCACCGCCGGCGGGAAGTTAGCAGATCGATCTCTGACCCCCACTCTTGTGGCCCGAAAAGTTCCCAGCGGACTTACGCTTCTTACTCTCGCGGGCCGCCTCACTTGCCGTCACCGACATATCATAAGCAAGGGCCCTACTCGATAATCCTTCAATGTAGTGCATACGAGCCCGACATATAGTCCCGAATCGGCAACTTCATCCGTCTGAGAAATGGAAAATCTTGTCACTCTCCTCGACAACTGGGTCTTCACATAACCCAACTCCTTATTAAAATCGGCAATGGCTTGAGCTACGGGATATCCCGTGGTTGAGCATCATAAAAGCATGTACCCGAGCCTGTCTGATCGCCACGGCAATATTCGGTCTCCATCAACTCTTGAAACTCAGCCACGGCAAAGATGGTCTTTGGGCCCAACGGCCTCCCACCAATCCGTGGCGTCCCCGTGAGAAAGTATTGAGCAATAGGGACTCTACGTTCCTCGGGACGCTTAGTGGCAACGAAGACCTTAGATATCTCCTTAATCCACCCTTCCCACCCATCGGGTCCGAAGCTCCCAAACCGAGGAGGATGCATCTTGATGACATCTTGGAGCCAACGGTCCGCTCCTCCCGATTAGCGTGGGCACGATCCGGGTTGAACCGCCACTGAGCTATCGCCGCCATTTGGTTCACCATCATTTGCATAACGGCCGCGATACCAAGATCGCACGCTCGAGAAGAAGCATGGCTATGACGGCCGCCAGACGCGGCCTCAAGATTGTGACGTGGCCGCCCACCGGCCGCCACGTCCCGGCCGTCCACGACCAAGACCGCGACCACGACCTCTTCCAGCATCCATGCTGGAGTTAAACAAGTAGCAAAAGCCATACGAGGGTAAGTACGAGAGAAGGACAATTACAAGTCGAGAATCAAAGGTACGATACAAGGAATTAATGAACAGAGGAAAGAAAACTTACGGACACTGGTAGTACCGGAATCATGGCAGCGTGACGATGATGTGCAAAACCAAACACCACAAGACCCAATAAACCAACAAGCCTAGGTATCCATAAACCTAGAGCTCCGATACCATTTTCTGTAACACCCCGTGATATCCGAGGTATATTACAGCCGCCGTGAATCCCTATATGGGACCCACCAGCCGAACAAAGATCATACACAACGACTCACAGAAACGATAAAATAACACCACGTCATAAAGACGCAAAACAGAACAATCCACCCGGTTCGACCGGTTAATAGAACATCATCATCCAACACAACATAAACACAACAATACAATCTGGACGAACAAGAACTCTTAAGTACTCGAGTACAGCTATTAGTTCAAAAGCCATAAAAGATGAAATGACAACAAAACATTAAGACATCTCTTATGCACAATCATCACGCATGGCCATCATCCGTGTATCTTGGTCCAGCCGCCGCCGTCCCGATGAACTCCGACTGAAATTCATAAAACGAATTTCCCAAAACGGGTCCCGAGAGGGGTTAGCAATTACGCTAGTACAAGTAACCGATGAACAACTTACATCTTACACATATGGTAATGCATGCAATAAAGAAAACCGTTCAAAGCACTCATTTCCTAAATGCCAATATCAAATCACATTTGTAAAATTCACCACAATTAACCGTCGATCCACACCTCCGTGGACCCCTACCGAGACCCCGTCGGATCTAACCCGTAGTGGTTAAAAGCAAAGCTCGTCGATCCACACCTCCGTGGACCCCTACCGAGACCCCGCCGAGTCTAACCCGTAGTGAGCATACACACACATACACAATTTCTCATACAAAACTACTATGCCAAGATTGTAAGTTCATAAGGATACTTGCCTCGATTAATGACGGTGACGCGAACGGAGCGGAAGAATCAAGCACGACCGTGAGGAACCGACGGATGAACCTAACGATTCGAACAACACAATCACAACCAACTCTAGACGATTACGGAAAAGGAATACACCCGGAAACCCGCCTACGATTCATGTATATTCATACAAAAATAACAACGAGGGCGGACCACAACCAAACCCTCTCGATTCCATAAAAATCCACAAAATATCCATGAATCCGTAGGAAAACTAAAGATACTAACAATATCAATCGTATACATCATGAATCCACCAACGAAACGGAACGAATCGAAGAAAACCCAAAACCCCAAATTAATCGAAATAGGGTTTTAGAGCAATACCTTGGAAGATTCGAGTACTAAGATCCGTAGAACGCGCGTTAGATTGATTATCCGAGCCTCACAACCGAAAAGAAAAGATGAAAATCGACCCCCGGATGAAGAACTCTCTCCCTCTCTATCTCTCTCTCTCGCGACTCGGTGGAAAAGAAGGGGAAATAATGAGCTGCTCACGCCCAAAACCACATTTATAGTGCAACACAGCAGAACCTATCGGCCGGCCTATCGGCCGATAGGCCCAACCGATAGTCACACGGATTTCCGGCAGTAGGGTCTATCGACCCCCCTTATCGGCCGAAAGGCTACTGGAAGTTCGAAGGTGAAGAAATTTACATATCGGCCGGCCTATCGGCCGATAGGCCCAACCGATACCCATACGGGATGCCGGCAGTAGAGTCTATCGGCCCCCCCTATCGGCCGAAAGGCTCCGGGGTTTGCTCGGCCAAAACCTCAAACGACCATAACTCTCTCGTCCGGACTCCGATTGACTCACCGTTTGAACCATTGGAAAGCTAATTCGATGTTCTATAATATTGCAAAGATTTATAATTTTTGGAGTCACCAAAAATTAATGATGATCTAACAAAGTCGAACTCATGCGAGGAAAGTTGAAACAACGAACAATAACGAGAGTACAAATTCAACAGTTGACAGGAAGAACATACTGAAAGATACATGAGGGTCACAATGACCGAAAAATATACCCAAAAATGAAAATACAAGGGAAAGAAAATACCGGATATTACAGGGTAATCCTCTACTAATACACTTTTCTCTAAACCAGTTGGAGATGAATTCACTATAATTCTCAACTAGTGATATATATTACAGTGATTCAACCAAATTACAACAGCTTCCAACTAGTGGAATTCCGTGCCGTTGTAACACACTTGACTGCCTTGCACCTCTTGATCCTCGATCCTTGGATGCCTTTATAGTCTCTAACTTCAACCAGTGAAGTACCCCGAACTCAGGATTTAAGACACGAGTTTTTGTCTTCTCCAACTAAGAGCTTCTTCAAGTATGAACTTTTTAGAACCGCTCTTTTCACGATGGTGTATTTCGCTTTTTGATTGCTTGAATGCTTTGATCGCTTGAAAGTATGTTAGCACCGGTAATTGCTCAACTTCAAATCTTCGGATATATATAGGTGTTGATCCTTTGAGCATTTCTTCATAGCTGTTGCAAATCTATAACAAATCAGTCCGTTGGAGGGAGACTTCTTTGTTTATTCTTTTCTGAACGTTGTAAGGCTGGATTCCCATATTTTAATCTATCTTCCGACCGTTGTGAAGACTCTGCATGTGAGGCGCCAAATCTTTTGATTATAATACGATTAAAGTCTTCAAGGTGGGTCTGGATGATTTATTTAAATCATATCCTTGCGGGAATCTCTCCAATTTGTCTCTTCACATTGCATGTGACTTTCCGTAATACTTGACTTTTCAACGCATGCTAACGTGGACTTGGAGTACTTGGCTGATCTTGACTAGGCTGATATGCAGTTAACTTCTCTGCAGTCTGGACCTCTCTGATGTTCACTGTTTAGGACTTGTCTGATCAGATGACTTGTCTAAGGTAACTTGACTGCAGTCTGGTCAAACATCCCTGATGATTTTTGTTGACCAGAACTACTCTGACTTGACTCGGCTGTACCTCTCTCATGAACTCAACTGATCGCTAGTACTTAGCTGATTTTTAGCCTAACTTATTTTTGGCCTATAGAAGATACTCATTTGGTTCTTCTTTACATTTTGCCAAGTTTTACACTTAACATCTTTGGCCTATGGAAGATACTCATTTGGTTCTTCCTTACATTTTTGCCAAGTAATAAACATTTGAATTTATATTGACGACATCATCAAAATCTAACAAGTATTCCTAACAGGATTAATCCTAGTTTATCAGCGGCTCTTTCAAAAGTCCATGTGAAGGGAGACTTAGTCATTTTGCCTTTAAGGCAAGATTTACAAGTAGGAAAGGGATCTGATCCCAATGGACCCATAAGTCCATCTTTTTCCATTTTGTAAACCTTGGTCTGACCAACATGACCAAGTATAAGATGCCATTTCAAAACTTAGTTTCATCCCTACCATGCTTCCTAGTCACAGTATTCACAACGACTCTGTTACTAAGGTTTAGATGATACTATCCATTTAACAATGTAGCAGTGCCCACGAGTTTATTTCTAAAATAAATTTTGCAGGAACCATCATCAATGAAAAATGAAAAGCCTTTCCGATCCACCGGAATGGATACAATGTTCTTATGCCCCTTGGGCAAAACAAGTACATCTTCTAAATTAAAAAAAAAAAGCTGGATTCTAAACCCAAAATAAGTGATCATATGTCAGTTGCTTCGACACTATGCCCGCTTCAGTAATTCCCCAGCTCTAAGCTTCCTACTTTGTTCCAAATCCTGATTCACGGTACATATATGAGAACTAGCACCAGAATCTAGTATCCAAGATGTAGAAAATACAGTAGCAGAACAATTTGTTTCCAACCCTAAAATTCCTGTACCTAAAGCGCCATGAAGAATTGGACAGTCTCTAGCCCGGTGGCCCAGCTCACCGTATTTGAGACAAGCGTCCTTCTTTTTGCTCTTTGGAACTATCGGGGCCTTGCCCTTACCTTTGAGGTCCTTGACTTGTGGTCCCATCCGCTTCTTGGTCTTTTGCTTCTTATTCTTGGACCTCTAAGGTCCAGAAGAAATTACAAGGGCAAACTCCTTAATCCACGGAGTCTTCAATTGAGACTGAGCGGTCACCAGTTTGTTCATTAGCCCATCTAAGTTACACGCAATCTCACTGTAGTTGAAGTTCATAACAAACCGTGAGAAGGAATCAGGGAGAGACTGTAGGATAAGGTCGGTGTGAAGAGAAGCGTCCATCTTAAAATCAAGAGCTTCCAATCTCTCCATCATAGATATCATTTTGAGGACGTGGTCCCCAACCTTCTCACCTTCCTTCATCCTTGCACCAAACAGTTGCTTGGATATCTCATATCTAGCAGTTCGACTGTGCTCACCATAAAGCTCGGTTAAGTGAGATAGAATCTACCTAGTAGAAGTCATTTTCTCATGAGCTCTCTAAATTTCATTAGACATGGAAACCATCATATAAAAACGGACTTTCATGTTATCCTTAACCCACTTTTCGTGGTTTTCAATCTCTTCCTGATTGGCTCTTGTCCGCACTAGAGGTGCCGGAATGTCCTTCTCCAAGACGTATCCCAGTGCCTCTATAGTGAGGACTATCATCAGATTGCGGATCCAATCCACAAAGTTAGGTCCGATCAAGGTGTTATTTTCGAGTAGAACTGCGAGTGGGTTCATTGTCATATTGAGAGTTATGTGTACATTAAGTATGACATATTAATTAATGACTCGTTAAATTATGATCTGAGTATAGAATTAAGGTCTTTCCTATTGTTTAACCCAGCTCCCACTATTTTTATCGGAATAACACACTCCCATGTGAAATCCAGAAGTATCGTTCACTCTACTTCATAGTGGTGATCGAGTTCTTTATAAATTTTAATAGAGGGCAACCGAACAAGTTTCTAGTTTATTAATTTTCTTAAAGTGGTGTCCAACACCAACCAATCTAATGGATGATTCGATCTTCTTTTTACCCTTGTTAACTCCCCTCAACCTATACGGTTTCTATGGTTCATGAACAAGTTAAGTTTATGCCATCGACGCAAATCAGTTTCACAATTGAATCTTATCCGGCAACCGAATAGGTTTATAGGGATAAAATTTGCTCCAACCGAAGGCATCCAGTGCGCTACTGGGAATTTATCCATCCTTCCCGAATGATTACCCCGATAACTAGGAAGCATAGAATAATCGATTTGGATTTCAATTTCCCGAAAGCTCGATGGAGGGAAGGAAAACCTTCAAACCTTATAAACTTAATAATTTATCGTGGGAGAATTTTCGCGATTAATGTTACACTTTGCACATTAATTCATTTAAGCGCGTTTGTAGCATTCATACCATATGAATAAACATTCACAACCAAGTTGCCACCAACATGTAGTTCATGGACTGTTCCTAGAATCAAAAACTCCGTAATCTAATTACAAGTCTTCGGTCTTGAATCTTCGTCTTCTCGAACGGATCTTCCTCCGGTCTTCGTTATTACATATAAATTTTACATTGAAAAATTGCATCCTAGATACAAATATTTCTAGTAGAATAAATATGCTCAAAACGGCCTTAACAACCCAATCGAATAAAACCAAATGATTCAAAACTAAGTCCATGAACCACATCCCCATTCAAAAGCATTCGTACAATAAATACTATATAATGAATAGTGTAGAGATACATTGATCCAATCAACATATAAACAAGAAAAGGAATCCAATCAATTCACTCAACTAGTAACATCAAAAACGTTCAAAATAATTTGGTCGTCCACAAGTATTCTAATCAATCAATACTCCCTTATAAAATGAAATACCATAAATCATTTAATCATATTAAATCCAATTTAAAACGCAGGAGATTAATTTTCTGGAATATACGAAAAAATCAAGCCAGAACGAAACTGCCTGCTAGACATAGCCCATGCTGATTGTTGGGATTCCGAAAATAAAACGAAATACGCAGCGGAAATAAATACGAATCCCAAACAGGATCGATCAAGTAACGTATATACGAAAAAATAAATACAAAGATAAAGATTCATACCCTTGAAGCCTTTGAAATAAATCTTCGTAAAATGTAGACGATGATCACGATCCCGTCCCGAACACGAAATCCCTTCGTTCCAAGCACCGAAAATTCGAAGCCCCTACTTCACACGCGTCGGAAGTTGCCCGGAAAATTCGACGTAACTTCGTTCTCCAAGAACACGACTAGGAAGTTACCGTAGGAATTTTCTCTCTATTTTTTCTTGAATTTCTTTCACCTCTAAGATGAAAATAACTTGAAAATAAAATTTTTCTCTCTCCCTCAAGAATACTTCACGGCTGAAGTAGTAGCAAGAAAGTATGTGTGTGTGTTTATAGTTGTTATCATGTGTGTTTAATATATATCTCTCAAACATATAATTAATATGTCTAATAATGAGATAAAATGTCAACACATAATAACAAAAATACAACTAACACATACACATGCATGGAAATGATTCCATGTGATGTGGGGAGAGGGAAGGTGGCCCATGGTGGAAGTTTCCTAGAAAACGAGCCGAGTCACTCGGCTCGTGTACCGGACGTTCGTCAAACGACTCCGTTAAATACACTCCGTTTAATCACCAATGTATTTATATTAATTAATTAATCTAATTAATTAATAATATCAAATACAAATATATTTCTCTAAGAAATATAATTTATGAATTAAATTAATTACCCAGTAACTTAATTTTAATTCATAAGACCGCTATTTTGATTTATCTAATAAATCATAATTAGATATCCAATATCTAATATTAATAGAGAGATAATAAATTCACATTTATCCGTCAACGCTCCTGATGCGCGACTCCGTAGGTCCGTCTCAGCCGGCATTGGGAGGAACCAATGAGTGCGGGAAGCACTTAGCCAGCCTAGCGGGCCGCACTGTAAACCCCGATCGAGAACGAATGAAGGGATCATTCCAGAACCATTATGTCGTGAATACTATATACGTATAGACCCTTCATCGATGTCGGTCAAGTCTTCGGTCACGGTAAAGTCAAACCCTACTATTGACTAAACTCTATACATGTGTTAATGCAAATCAAGACCGACTGATTAATAGTGAATAAAATACGACTATATCAAAATGCTTTGGCCAAAGACTTATGATCTTATTTGCCATTAACCGTATAGACATTCGCCCGCTCACTAACAGAGATAGAATCCTTTCTTCGCGTACAGTAAAGAAGCTACTGCCCGTATAGTCCGCACTTCGAGGTCGACTCGGCAATTAAGCAAATGAGTCTAACTACTCTAATGACAAACTAAACATCACAGCACATCTTCTACCGAACCCTCAAGTCAAAGGTCCACGTATACTATCACAACCTTTCGATTCGTCATCGACTCTCCGAGAGTGAATACCGTGTGACTGAATCGAGTATGAGTCGTGTTCGAGTATACTGTCCCCACCAATATACTTATAACTATGCTATCAAGACGTGCACACGTCCTAGCATCAGTTATACAAGTCATATTAAAACTTAATGCCCATTTTAAGTTTATTGACTTGCGAACAATTTACGTAAATAAACTTTAAACACTTCCAGTACATTTTCTCTTATCCCATAACGAGAATGGAATGTTCGATTTATTTACATGGACTTCACTTCAATGTTTACCAAGTCAAGAATGCAATTGAAATACAATAAACAGTGAATGAATCGTATTGCCTTTTTATTAATTATTCCATAATTACAAGTACAATGCCCCTACTCTCTCATCCCCTGAGTGGCATTCGAGGGCATATTCCTAACACTGATTGGCACGGTCGGGTTCCGACAGTGTCCCAGAGTGGCTGCCGGACACGGCCCATGCCAAATGGCACAGTAGGGTTGTCTCGGCAGTCACTTGCCTGGCACGACGCGGTCCGTGCCGAATGGCATGCTCGGGTCACTTCGATAGTCTTTCGAGAGTGGCCTGCCTGGTAGGGCCCGTGCCGACTGGCACGATCGGGTTACCCCGGCTGTCTCCGAGACTGTCGTGCCTAGAACGGCCCGTGCCGATCGGGTCACCCGAGCAGATTCGTGCCCCCAACCGAAAAGTCGTCCAACGATGATTCGGGGCTAGATTTTCGACCGAATATCTAATATCAATATTTTCCGACTTTCATATCTTCAATATAAATTACATTTCCCAAAAATTAAAGATTTATATTTCGACATAAATTTACGAAAAATATAACTACAACGAATGAAAACATACACCACGATTATGACTATAAATGATTCTAAATCATTTACCATCCAATCAAGCATTCCAAATACAAATATCGTATATACAATCGCAAGACCTACGCTCTGATACCACCGTTGGGATTCGGTGCCTAAGACGAAGGCCCAGCGGAAGCGGTAAAATGAAAATTAATTCAATATGAATCCCTACGAGGATCGATCGAGCTAGGCATATATGAATATTAAACGAAGCACAAGAAGATACGAGAAAACATACACTTGTAGTCCGTTGATTAAATGATGTACTTCTCTTGAGTGATTCCCCAAGCTTTAAATGCTTTCCACGAATCCAATCCGCTCCAATCTTCTTGAATGATCCTACATCGAAAGCACCGCGTCTGTACTTGCCACGCGCCGGAGAAACGATTGGAATGACAAACATCCAATTAACCTATAAGGTTACGGATAGAATCAAGTGATGGAAGCTTTCTATGTGATTATGACACTCTAAGTGTATAACTCACAATCTTTCAATTTATGTCTTGAATTTTCTCCAAGAAACACAAGAAGAAATGAAGAAGAATAAGACCTTGGAGAAATGTTTCTCTCTCTTTCTTTCCTTTCCGAAACCATGATTTGCCAAAAGGTTAGGAAGAATGAGTGTGTCTTCACCTTTTATTCTTCAACACCTCTTATCACTATCACCTTTAATATATTAAAAGAGATATAATATCTCTAAAGTCTTTAGTCTTACACCTACCAAGCACAAGACCAAGACAAAGTGGGAAGGGATAAGGTGGGGTGGCCTCAAGAAGGAATCGGACGAGTTCGGTTCATTTCGGACTCCCGTGAGTCCAAACAGATAAACTCTAATTCCGTTCCGATTTATTTATACCAATTAATTAATCCAATTAATTAATCATATCAAATACAAAATAATATAATTAATTTTTTCAAGAAATAATTATATCTACGAATTAAATTAATCACCCAGTAGTTTATTTAATTCATTTGGCCGTAAATTAATTTATCCAATAAATAAATGTAGACATCCAATGTCCTCAAAATTAGATATCCAATATTTAATATTCATAATGAGAGAATAATCTCGATTCATTCCGTCGTCAATCCTATTGCGCGACTCGGTAGGTCTGTCTCAGTTAGCAATGGGAGGAACCAAAGAGTAGTAGCACCACCTAGCCAGCCTAGTGGCCTACACTGTACCCCAACAGAGAATGAATGATTCTGATCATTCAAGAACCATTCTGTCGTGAATACCACTATACGTATAAACCCTTCTTTCAAATGTCCCGATCAAGTTATAGGGTCACGTTCAATCAAACCCTATATGTACTTGATGTTATGCATGAGTTAATGCAAATCGAGATCATCGAGCTCTCGTGTATCCAATATTGCTAGCTCCAATGCTTTGGCCAAAGACTTATGATCTCATCTGCCAATAACCGCATAGGACATATAACCCGTTCACTAACAGGATAAAGAATTCTATCTTAGTATTTAGTAGGACCTGCTACTTGCCCGTTAAGACGCACGTCGAGGTTGACCCCCACCTTCCGGTTTTCTGGGTCGAACTACTCTAATGAAAATCTTAACATCACAAGCACATCCCTACCAAATCCTCAAGTCGAAAGTTCACGAATACCTATCACAACCTTTCAATTCTATCATTGACTGTCCCTGAGTGAAATCCGTGTGACGAATCGAGGGTGAGTCGGTTCGAGTATACTAATCTAATTAGCATACCTATAACGTATGCTCCCACTAAACGTTAGTGTTCGACAGGCACTCTCCACGTCAAAGAACATGTCATACAAGTCTTCACATAAACATAATGCGCAGTCATGTTTCATCGACTTGCAAACGATTAAGTATTTGAGCTATAAACATTTCCAGTGCCGATCCCCTTATCGAATAAGGAGTGGAATATTTTTGCTCTCAAATACACGGACTAGTTTATATATATATATATATATATATATATATATATATATATATATATATATATATATAGTGGCGCGTTCTATGCAGTACCAATATTAGATACAGTACTTTACAGTACTAATTTATGCATGAGTTTTGTACTAATTATGCATGAAATATATGCATTTTGTGCATCAAAATTTCAATGCATTAAAATATGCAATATATGCATCAAAATATCCATGCATTAAAATATTAGATTATATGCATCAAATTTTTGTGAGAATTAATACATTGAAATTTTGATGCACGAAATGCATATATTTCATGCATAATTAGTACAAAACTTATGCATAAATTAGTACTGTAATGTACTGCATCTAATATTGGTACTGCATAGAACGCGCCCCTATATATATATATATATATATATATATATATATATTTGTGTGTGTGTGTGTGATATGATATTGATCCAGTTTAGGCAGCTTCAGGAAAGCAGGAATGGACAAAATGTCTTCTGCTGCTATCTTATCTGCTAAAATGGACAAAATCTTCTTTTAGAATTACACAATCCGGGCAGTGAGCTTTATATAGAAGTAACAAAACATCTCCTGTCCTGGATTTCTTGAGACTCGCGGGAGTGATGGGCATTTGCTTTTAGATCGATTCGTATGGGGATCCGAGTTTTTGAGAAAAGGTCCCATCCCTCAATATCATGATTGGGTCGACCGTGCCGGATCATGAGTGAATAGAAAATCGAAAATGTACATAGTTTGTTCGGTGAAATACTTGGAATAATTCTACGACTTCTACTAGGAGTAGCCTTTTTAGTGCTAGCCGAACGTAAAGTAATGGCTTTTGTGCAACGTCGAAAGGGTCTGATGTAGTGGGATCGTTTGGATTGTTACAACCTCTAGCAGATGGTTTGAAATTGATTCTAAAAGAACCTATTTCACCAAGTAGTGCTAATTTCTCCCTTTTAGAATGGCTCCGGTGGCTACATTTATGTTAAGTCAGTCGCTCGGGCCGTTGTACCTTTTGATTATGGTATGGTATTGTCGATC
This sequence comes from Orobanche coerulescens, assembly GCA_033398695.1. Lineage (NCBI taxonomy): Eukaryota > Viridiplantae > Streptophyta > Magnoliopsida > Lamiales > Orobanchaceae > Orobanche > Orobanche coerulescens. The sequence continues at coordinate 57,314,752 of CM065805.1, read as the reverse complement.
CGAACATAGGGCTACTTTATTTGTTTGCCATATCTTCGCTAGGTGTTTATGGAATTATTATAGCAGTCGGTCTAGTAATTAGGGGCGGCCGTTCGGTGCCTATGATACTAGGACGAATAGGTCAAAAATAGGTTTGTGCCGCAGTGTTGAACGATCTACTCTACACAGTGTGGGCTTACAGGCTAGGTCTTGCAGAGCCTTTCTTTCATTCATCAATAGGGGGTCACTTTTACGGGCGGGATAAGTAGAAGTCATAAAAAGAGATCTTTCTATTATTATTTTTTTCTTTCTATCTAAATAATAATAATAATAGAAAGATAGAAAGAAAAAGATTCGCTGTCTTTTAACCGGCTCTTTTCTTCTTTGTCAACGCTACTAAGGACCTATAGGTTTGCTTACTTGACTTATGAAAGAGTTTGAGAATGGGTTATTCAAGGCGCTACTTAGTTTCGCAAGCCCTTGTCATTGTCAGTCAACTAAGTAGGGCCTGAGGCCCCCTGTGAATCCGTAAATCTGAGGAGCATGCCGCAACAAAAGGATGGTCCCCTATGCATTTCATTCTTTCCGAAGGGGTACCCCCATCATATTGAACCTCTCCTTGTGATCGGGATGAGGTAGATGCCTCCCAGCCGGGGGGCGGATCGAATCGGAGTTTCCTTAGGTAGCCACCGACCTACAGTTATCCTTAAACTTCCGTGCTTGGTGGAGAAGAAGCGAACAAAGGTACGCTCGCTTGCTGTCTTGTTCTCTGTCGCGAACTGGGATCGCTCGCCAGCTAGGTCAGATTGGATATATATATATTTATGAGTCAGGAATGCCAGTAACTTTCAGTAAATAAAGAAACAAACAATTGCCTTATGATAATGATTTACATAATAACAAGTACAATGCCCTCACTCAGCATCCTCTGAGTGGCATTCGAGGGCATACTCCTAACAATATGTACCGCACACTTGTGGGTACTAGGAATGTGGACCAGATTACAGCCGTAAGGTGTGGACGAGTACGTCCGCAATGCTTTGCCTGGTAATGGCTGTAATATGCCCGAGCGGGTTGGGCAATAGCCCAGGGAGGATCGGTTATGACCGTAAGGGGTAGGCCGATTACGGCTGTAAGGGTGGGTTTACCGAGTTACGGCCGTAAGGTGCTGCATGTTACGGCCGTAACATGCTTGGCCATATATAGGCCTGGCCGATGGGTTTTGTTCATTTTTCACCCGTCCTCCTCCTTCTTTCGCGATTTTCGGTTGGGACTCCTGGGTGGTGATCGGAGGTATCATCGTGCATCATTTTGGGAAGCTTAGTTCGTGTCAATCATCATCTAATCCTTGTTCTTCATCGGATTGAGGTGTTGGAGTATAAAACGCAGCGGAAGCGAGATGGAATAAAAGGTTTTATAAACTAACCAACATAAATAGCTGATCTATTTAGTCCTGTCAATTAATTAATTAAACAGATTAATTAACAATTTAAATATATGTATTTACGCAGTAGAAATTGGTAATTCATACCTTTGAAGCGAAGTGGTGGAAAAATTTTTTCTCGGTCGATTGAACTCCCCTTCGTACTCCTCCTTGATCTTCTTGTATTTATACCTCAAGATCTTCTAGAGTATATCCCGCATAAGATCCGGATATCGTGTGGGCAATAATCTACCGAATCAAACTTGGACTTGCAGTATGGGATAGGTCGAAAATTCTTCAAGATACCTCACAAATTTTTCTCTCTATTTTTCTTGAATATTTATGTATTTACAAAAATATAGTGTTAGCTAAATTATGGAATCCAAGACATAAGTCAAGATCCACAATTAAACACAAAATAAGCGGAAAAAATCGAAACTTTCTTGTTCCAAGAAGTAGAAAAATCGGCCACCATGTATGCTCCTTTTATAGGTGTTTTAAGCTACTCTAGGGACCTTAAAGAGGATAAGGTAAGGACTCCCAATAGAGATCATCTTTCCAATATTAGGACTCTTCCTAATATAATGACTCTATTAATATCAACTTAATTCTTTCGAGTGCCTCAAGGGACATGATCATACCGACTGGTTGGGACACGATTTCTAGCAATAATATTAATTATTATATAAATAATAATATTGCCCAAAATATCGAGCATATTGAGTCAATCATTGTGGCTCTCACCCGTGAAAAATGAAAGCAATAAATACTAAATATATATATAGTTAAATATTAATCACTAGAAGTAAGAAATAATAATTATCTGAGATGTACGTTCTTTTTATAGTCAGTACAGAAGAATTTATCTCAACTCGATCCTGTTCAACGTATACCGAATACGCTAATATATGCTAATGATCAAGACCAATCAATCTCAAGCATGTATTACAACCTCTCACATAACGGTCTAATGTTATATAGGTTGTGAACTAATTATTACTATATAAGGAACCGATAATGTGATCTTTTATGTGCCTCAACACACCAAATTATCTACAATATAAACTAATTTAGACAATATTTGCATAACTATAGCGTGAATAAATATGCAAAACATATGACAAAGGAATTCAATATTCTCTTAAATAAAGACCGTGAAATTCGGTAATACAAGCATAAAGTATGCTTTGATGTATACAACCCTAACACGAGGTAAATTATTAAAAAATCTCCTAGGGTTGACTTTCGGGATTTCCTTCTTGATTTTCGTTGTTAGTTCGATTTTGATGAATCGGTTGATGTTATTAAGTATTAGTAATCGTGTTCTATGGGTTGTATGTCCATATTTCGAGTTTGTTTAACTCGAGTTGGCGGTTCGGGTGTTCTTGGGAGTTATTGAATATTTAATGTTTGATTAAATGTCCCAATGAGTCTTCCTTCGATAGTTTGGTGGGATTTTCGTTGTGTTTGGTCTTGATTCTCGTTGTAATCGTATCTTTTTTGTTTTTCTCGGAGGATTGTCGGTGTTCGAGGTTTCTCGGTTGAGCCATGTTCGTCGGAGTGTTCGGTATCGGTTATCGAGGCAAGTATCTTGCTATACGATTTGTGTCTTGTGAATAGAGACTTCGTGTTAGGTTTATGATGATTTGGTTTACCTTAGTCGATATGCTTCGTGTGATTTTATTATTGTGAACGATTGATGAAAGTGATGATATCCTCACTTGGTTAACGTTGTGGAATTGTGTTGGTTATGTTAATCATATGGTTTGTGTCATGCGTGATTGGTCATCATTGAGCTATCGTGATGATTACAATATTTGTGTCGTTTGATTACATACTTGAATATGTATTACGGTGTATTGTTGAACGGTTTGACATATTGGTAATAATGTGTGTTATTCGAGGTAATGTTTTGAGTTGATCAATATGAGTTGTGTCGCGACAATGTGTGTGTTCTAGGTAAGGTCCGACGAGGCCTCTGGAGTTCGGTACATGATGTGTACGAACAATGTGTGTGTTCCGGGTAGGGTCCGACGAGGCCTCTGGAGTTCGGTACATGATGTGTACGAACAATGTATGTGGTTTGGGTAGGGTCCATCGAGGCCTCTGGAGTTCGTACATGATGTGTACAAACAATGCGTGTGGTCCGGGTAGGGTCCTTCGAGGCCTCTGGAGTTTAGTACATGATTTCTACGAACAGTGATCGTGTAACAGTGATTGATTGGATAACGTTTTAAAGTTGGGTCACGGACCCATGACGATATCTTAACTAGTGTGTTTTGAAACGAGAATCGGGCTGAGACCCTAATGTTTTCGAAAAGGTTTTGTAAATTGGGACTCGAGGTACAAAAGAACTTCTACTTTGAAAATACCCGAGATGACAAGTTTATTTTCAAATACTTCTTTGATTGAGTTCGAAATTCTAAAACTTCTCAGGAACATTTTGATAGTTGCTTTCCGTATCAAATTCGTAGATGCTATTTGCTTGTTGCATTTCGTATCGTATTATACTTGCACTAGCAAAATAGTGGAATTTTGCTAACCCCCGAGTAATCGAAAAGTGGATTTCTGTTTTGTGTCCAGGTGCTTGCAGGTTCGGGGAGCAGTCATAGGATCGGCACATGAAGTGACGGGCTACGATACTAATCAAGAGTTGGGAGTTAGTCGAGTTGTGTTGTATTGTCAGAGCGTAATCCGCCTTCTGCTATTTTGTATCTTTACCCCTGCGTGGGTATTCATTGTAAATAGTTGGTTTTTTTGTTTGTGTCAGTCGTACGACCTCACCGGTCCATTTATTTGTTTATAATTGACCTTAACGGTCCGTATCATTGTATTGTGTGCCCCGACCAGGCAAACACTTGGTCATTTTGTGATGTTTAGCCTGGTAGATCCTCGTGGGAAGGATCTACGGTGTGTAATATTCCCATATGGTTTTGTGGGTGTTACATTTATGGTATCGGAGCTTAGGTTGCGGAAACCTAGACTGTCAGGTCAAGTTGAGTCATGATTTGTCGAGTAGTGTGTCGTCGTTTCATTCGATTTGTCGGGTGACAAGTAGAGTTGTGTGTAGTCACAATTAGTAGGATTTGTTTTTGGATGAGATTACTATCGTGGGTGACCGTCATCTCCGTATAGCCTGTGGACGTAAGTCTCCCCTTTTATGCGAGGTATCTGTGTTTCATGATTTCATCTATGTGAGTTAATTGTGGTGCATGATTTTATTTGCATGGTGTTGTGTAATGAAGTTTGTATTCGATACTTCTGGCATAATGTATGTGTATAGAACGGGATGTATTGATGTTTTGACTTTAAACCACCATGTGGGGTGGTACGATGTGAGAGTTGTGAACCTTGATGGGTTTCGAAAAAGGTATCGACTATAGAGTTTGTGAGAAACTCAGATGGATGGTTTTGTTGTATGTTTAAACTTGATGCCCATGAGATGTATTTGATTAAAGTGATCTAGTTTGCCGTTTGGGCATGTAGTTTTAAGTTCGATTATTTTTGGATTGTTGTAATTATGCCCGCTGCGGGTTGGTTTGAGAACGTTTTTCTGAAGGACTTTATGGGTTTGACCATTTTTGTGGAAATCGATTTTTGAAAATATTTTGATGGTGCGGTTAAACAACGGTTTGTATGGATTTTGAAATCGGTTGAATTTTGACAAGTTGGTCATGTATTTTCAAATGACACCATTAGACGGTATTTGGAAAATGTGTTTTAAATTACTTTGGACATTGCAAAATATTTCCGTCAATTTTGGTTATGATCGAATGGATAATGGAAAATTTCTGCTTTTTGCAAAACGGCTTTGGTTTTCAAAATTTAAAACTTTATGTGTTTGTGTGTTGGGACAAAGTCGTTGCGAAAAGTTTGTTATGTTGTTATGCTCGTCGGAGAATGTTGCAGTGTTTCTAAATGTCGGAATACATTGTTAGGAGTCGATCCTTAACCTTCAGAGCCGTGTCAGGGCTGCTGGGACAATTCTGATGTCCTGCAGCTAGTTATTACGGCCGTAAGATGTTTACCATTACGTCTGTAAGCTCATAGACGTTACGACAATAAGCTCCTAGTTGTTATAGCCGTAAACTGCATGTTATTACGGTCGTAAGTTTGTGACTGTCACGGCAATAATTTTGTTGTTACCATGGTATCAGTGCTCTTTGTCGATCGTTTGATTCCTGTTGATATATTCATATGGTCCGCTAGTGACGACTGTGAATTTTAACTATTGTATCAGTAATGTCGCACTCGGTTGGTTATCTTGTATGTCGTTATGGTGGTGATGTTATATATTGATAAAGTCATTTTGATGACATCGGTTATCGAGTAGGATTGATATTTCAAAAATGTTGTTTTACAAATGACTTCAAAATAAAACACTTATGATATTGGGTTCATAGTTTTGATTAAACGGCCGAGGTATAAAAAATATTTTTTCAAAAATTTCATTTCAGCAAAATCTTTCAAACTCACGAATTTTAAAATATTATCATTTAAACTAATATCTCGGTGGTATGTATAATGTTTTGACCGTGATTGCTTTGGTAAAGATTGCACCCCTCTATTGATGTGACCGTGTGAATTGCTTATGAATTTAGGTTTTATTATTGCAGCGATGGTTTGTGTATTCGTGTTATGACTCGGAGTCAATATTGTATTGTGCTGCTGTTTGTTGTCCTGTGTTGATTAGGTGATGTTTGTTTTGTTATGTTATTCTGAGTGGTTGTCCATTCAGTATGCCGAGAAGTCGAGGCCGAGGACATGGTCATGATAGTGGTCGTAATCATGAGCATGAGAGGGCAACTCGCTCGTTGTCGATCGCCAATCAGCTCAGTATAGATGGTCGAGATGACCAATCGCGTGATCAGGGGCAATCAACCTAAGGTATTGTTGACATTGGCGCCGCCACCATCCTTCGTCCGGTGGTTGACCAGTTGGCGCATATGAATCAGACCGTACACCAGGATGGGATCCCAGATAAGGATAATGGAGCTAGTAAGTGGTTACCAGATGTGATGAGAATGCGCCCGCCCCATTTTGTAGGTTCTTCGGACTCATTATGTTGGGAGAACTGGCTCTTCCAGTTGGACAGAACATTTGATTCTGTAACTTGTCCCGATGAAAGAAGTGTACCCATTGCTCAATACCTGCTCCACAAGGAAGCTGCAGACTGGTGGGAGGCCGTAGCGCCTAGTGATCTTACAGCTACTTGGAATGAATTCAAGACTGCCATGGAGGCCGAGTATTGTCCGCCGCCGGTTAAATAGCATAGGATTGTCGAGTTTTTCTCAGCTACGCCCCAATATGTGTCGATATCTCAGGCAATAGTCGATTATAATCTACAGTTATGTTATGTTCGAGATCAAGTGAGGAGTGAGGCAGATAAAGTTCGTTATTTCGATATGCATATGAAACCTCATGTTCGGCAGTGTATGGCCCCTTTTATGTGTACAATGTTGAAGAACTATAAGGATCGAGCCTTAGCATTTGAAATGGTTTTAATGTCTGCAGAGTCTGCATCTGCGGCAAGAAAACAGAAGATTTCTGATGACGCATCGGGAAGTGAGGGAATTGGAATTCCTAAACCTCAACCCTCGTATTAGTTGAGTATGAGACCTTCTCGGTCGAGTGGAGAATCTAAAAGACCCAAGCCGATGTCTTTGAGTTCTGGTAGTGCTCCAAGGTGTTTCAACTATAATTTTCTGGGCCATGAACATGCACATTGTAAGAAACGCTGGTGACTTTTTATAATTGTGGACGAGAGGGGCATCGAGTTCAATACTGCGAGATTGTTGCTAAGATGGTAGGGAACCGGAGTTCCATTCCTACTTCTGGAGGCTCAGTGATGTCCAATGATAGTATTTTGTGCTCGTATTATGGGTTGTTTCTCGTGTGGAGATATGTTATGTGATGTTTTCATGTTCTGAGCTTGATGACTGATATTTTGCTTTGAATAAGTTTCGTGTAGGTTGTTGAACCTACGGAGATGTGACAGTAGACCACGGGGTAATAGATTTGGAATTTTTATATGTGTCGTTGTGTTTTGTTTTGTAGCACTGTGATGACCTTGTTTTATGTTTCGGGATGAAACTTATTTTTAGAGGGGTAGAATGTAATACCCGAGATTTTTATTCCGATTGCCTTGAACTATTTGTCGTTTGGTGATGGTTATTTCGTTTCATTATGATTATGTGGAATTCATTTTTCTATCATGAACGATATGATATATTCTGTTGTAGTGTTCATCGAGTGAGACTTGTTGCGTGCGTTTATTTGATTAAATGTGTGCGTGTAGTGTGGTATGTTATGTTTCGTAATTTGCTCGTTATTGTTTTGAATCATAGCCGGTGCGTTAGTGTGACCGAGACATTGTCGAACGTCTAACCGGGCTGTCGAAATGGCCGAGTTTCGACTGTTTACGGCTATAAGGCACAGTCGGTTACGGCCGTAAGGCTTAGTTGATTACGGCCGCAATGCATGGCTGAGTTATGGCCGCAAGGCATGGCATAGTTACGGTCGTAATGTCTTGCTGGTTACGGCTGTTTTATACATCACACTTTTGGGCAGTAGGCCTGTGGACCAGATTACGGCCGTAAGGTGTGGCTGGGTACGGCCGTAATGCTTTGCCTAGTAACGGCCACAATATGCCCGAACGTGTTTGGCAATTGCCCAGGGAGGATCGGTTACGGCCGTAAGGGGTAGGACAATTACGGCCGTAAGGGGGGGTTGACCGAGTTACGGCCGTAAGGTGCTGCATGTTACGGTCGTAACATGCTCGGCCATATATAGGCCGGGCCGACGGGTTTTGTTCATTTTTCACCCTTCCTCCTCCGTCTTCCGCGATTATCGACTGGGACTCCTGGGAGGTGATCGGAGGTATCGCCGTGCATCATTTTGGGAAGCTTAATTCATATCAATCATCATCTAATCCTTGTTCTTCGTCAGATCGAGGTAAATTCTTGAAATCTCCTAGGGTTGACTTTCGGGATTTCCTTCTTGATTTTTGTTGTTTGTCTGATTTTGATGAATCAGTTGATGTTATTGAGTATTAGTAATCGTGTTCTATGGGTTGTATATCCATATTTCGAGTTTGTTTAACTTGAGTTGGCGATTCGGGTGTTTTTAAGAGTTATTGAACATTTAATGTTCGATTAAATGTCCTAATGAGACTTCGTGTTAGGTTTATGATGATTTTATTTACCTTCGTGGATATGCTTCGTGTGATTTGATTATTGTGAATGACTGATGGTAGTGATGATATCCTCACTTGGTTAACGTTGTGGAATTGTGTTGGTTGTGTTAATCATATGGTTTGTGTCGTGCGTTATTGGTCATGGTTGAGTTATCGTGATGATTATGATATTTGTGTCAGTTTGATTACATACTTGAATATGTATTACGGTGTATTGTTGAATGGTTTGACATATCGGTAATAATGTGTGTTGTTCGTGGTAATATGTTGAGTTGATCAATATGAGTTGTGTCGTGACAACGTGTGTGTTCCGGGTAAGGTCCGACGAGGCATGTGGAGTTTGGTACATGATGTGTACGAACAACGTGTGTGTTTCGGGTAGGGTCCGACGAGGCCTCTGGAGTTCGGTACGTGATGTGTACGAATAATGCGTGTGGTTCGGGTAGGGTCCGTCGAGGCCTATGGAGTTCAGTACATGATGTGTACGAACAATGCGTGTGGTCCAGTTAGGGTCCGTCGAGGCCTCTGGAGTTCGGTACATGATGTCTACGAACAATGATCATGTAACAGTGATTGATTGGATAATGTTTTAAAGTTGCGTCACGGATCCATGACGATATCTTAACTAGTGTGTTTTGAAACGATAATCGGGTTGAGGCCCTAATGTTTTCGAAATGGTTTTGTAAATTGGGACTCGAGGTCCAAAAGAACTTCTACTTTGAAAATCCCCGAGATGACAAGTTTCTTTTCAAATACTTCTTTGTTTGAGTTCTAAATTCTAAAACTTCTCGGGAACATTTGATAGTTGATTTCCATATTAAATTCGTGGTTGCTATTTGCTTGTTACATTTCGTATCGTATTATACTTGCACTAGAAAAATAGTGGAATTTTACTTACCCCCGAGTAATTATGGGGTGGATGTCTGTTTTGTGTCCAGATGCTTACAGGTTTGGGGAGCAGTCACAGGATCGGCATAGGAAGTGACGGGATACGATACTAATCAAGAGTTGGGAGTTAGTCGAGTTGTGTTGTATCGTCATAGCATAATCGGCCTTCCGCTATTTTGTATTTTTACCCCTGCATGGGTATTCATTGTAAATAGTTGTTTTTTCCTGTTTGTGTCAGTCGAACGACCTCACCAGTCCGTGTAGTTGTTTATAATTGACCTTAACAGTCCGTATCATTGTATTATGCGCCCCAGCTGGGCAAACACTTGGTCGTTTTGTGATATTTAGCCAGGTAGATCCTCGTGGGAAGGATCTACGGCATGTAATATTCCCATACGGTTTTGGGGGTGTTACAATCAGGAGCCATGATACAAAACCACATATTGCTGATCTTATGATACTTGGGATTATAATCCATCGTATTACGATGCGCTGGAGCCGAGACATATATTGCCACCACATAGTTGCTACCTTCGAGTATGTCATATATTGTCCATGGAATCATGGGATTGCTGATATTGCTGAGCCTATTCGTATGCATATTTGTAGTAATGATACAGTGAGATGGGTGATTACATGGCAAGTTTTGGGGACGAAACATATTTCGGGTTCGAGTGGTACTACTCTTGCATAAGAAAATCCTTGCTCGAAGGTAGCAACTATGTGGTGAAATTAATTAAAGAAAGATAAGTTCGGTATACACTGATACCGTAATAAGATTCGGTATACCGAAATAAGATTCGGTATACCGAAATTTCGGTACGGTATCGGTATGGACCGAAAGCCATACCGAAATTTCGGTATACCGGATTTCGGTATACCGAAACTTTCGGTACGGTATCAGTATGAATTTTGTTGTACCGAAACTTTCGGTACGATATACGGTATCGATAAGAAATTCGGTATGGTACGGTATACCACCCCTAATCACATCACATCACAAAATAAGTCTTCACGATCAACTAATCTTGAGTCCATGAGAACAAGTCTTCCATGTTACAGCTACTTTCAACATTATCGACACCCTAATAAACATGAAAAATATTAGGAAGGGCAGTTTCGTAAATTGGAATTTGGATAGGAAGTGCAATATTAAGTTTTTAGTGGATTGAATTGATATTAGTGAACTCAAAAATATTAGGAAGGGCTATATATAGAAGGTTGGATTACACTAGGAGTCCTAACCCTAATCCTCCTTAAGATCCCTAGAGTAGTCCAAAGCCTATAACTAGGGACATAGGTGTAATATCCACATGTTCTATTTTTACTATATTTTCATTTTTGGATGACTCGCTCGTAATTCTTTTGGTGTGCTGAAACTATTTCGTTTTATAATCTTGACCATCCGGACGAGTTTCAGAATCGATTTATGCGTATATGCAAATTATTGTAACTTTTTCGTATGGAGGCTCGATCCTCATGAATATTGTTCGAAGCTGACACTTCGTTGTTTTTACGACTTCATGTAATATTTTCAGATCTGATACGGTTTTCAGAATTGTTGCGAGCCTTCAAATCTAGATTTCCGAATGTTTGGGTCGTTTTGTAAATTGCTAGTATTTTGGGACTTAGTGTTAATATTCGTTTATTCTGACCTTCGGATGGATGGACGCACGTGATGGTTTTTATGTTTATCTCGTCACTAAAAGAACTTCGTATATATATGGTTTCATCCCTTATACTCTCATTCCGGTTGTTGTCGAGTCGTTGTTCAAAACCATTCTGACCTGCTTCCAGGGCTGAGTTACGGCCATAAGATGATATGAATTACGACAGTAAGAATTTACACATTACGGCCGTAATGTCTTATTAGTGGCGGCCGTTATGAAGTTGGGTATTTTGGCTAGTGAGGTCGTGATCACCATTATGGCCATAAGGCTACAGGTGTTACGGCCGTAACACCTGCCCAGTATATAAACTGGGCAGCGGCCATTCTTCCTCATTTTTCACCTTTCTTCTTCTTTTGCGCGACGGGAGCGATTCTTCAGGCTGGGGATTGTCCGCTTTTCACCCAAACTCCACTGGAAAAGTATATTCGAGCATCATAACAACACCCTAGCACCAAATCATCCGTGATTTTGTCTTCAAATCAAGATAAATTCCTAGAACCTTAGTTTTTGGGGATTTTGGGGTTTTGATGCGATTTCATCCTTCTAGTCTGATTTGGCTTAAATGGTTGTTAGGTTAAGATGGTGTAATCCTAATCCCTTGCTTTTCTTGTAGTTTTGTGGATTAGAATTCGAGGTTTTCACCGTTAACCATAATGTCCGATGAATTGTTCCAACGGGTAGAACTTAGGACGAATTGTTACCTTTCCACAATTTTGTGGTTGATTGTATATCTTTATTGTGAAATGAGTGAAATTGTGAAGATTATTAGGACCGAAACCTTTTGAGTTCTGATTTGTCAAATGGGTTCTCGGAATATTGATTTGCGGGATTTGATTTGTCAGAATATTGAAGTTTGGGTTCTGAGAGTTCAGGGTCTGTTATGTGCATTAGAAATCACTTCGTCTTTGGTTGATGATATTAAGGCGAGACAGTATGATGATACATTTTTAGTCCAATTGAGGGAGGACGTGGAGAAAGGGAAAGATCTTGGGTTTGTGGTTCAGGATGATGGAATTCCGAGGTTTCGAGGTAGGTTGTGTGTACCGAGTGATATTGAGTTGTGACAGAAAATCTTGAGAGAAGCTCATACTATGCCTTATTCTATAAATCCTGGTACGAGCAAAATGTACAAGGATGTCTGGTGGAGCAACTTGAAGATGGACGTTAGCGAGTTTATGTCAAAGTGTTTTACCTGTCAGGTTAAGATCGAGCATCAGCAACCCGCAGGGTTATTGCGACCACTACCTATTTTGGAGTGGAAGTGGGAGGATATTTCTATGTATTTCATTACCAGTATGACTAGGAATCGGACTAGAATGAACATTATTTGGGTCATTATCGATCGATTAACCAAGTCTGCTCATTTTCTGGGTATTAAGGATACTCGGGGGCTGGAGAGACTAGCACGGGTGTTCATTGCAGAGATTGTGAGGTTGCATGGGACTCCTAAAAGTATTACTTCTGATCGAGATGGCCGGTTCATATCGCATTTTTGGCAGGAGGTTCATCGGGCTTTGGGGACTGAATTGAGACTCAGTACATCCTACCATCCTCAGACTGACGGACAGTCGGAGCGGACAATTCATACACTTGAGAATATGTTGAGAGCATGTGCCTTACACTGGAAAGATGATTGGGAATCGCACTTGCCGTTGATCGAGTTCACGTACAACAGTTGGCACGCTTCCATAAAAATGGCACCATTTGAGGCATTGTATGGAAGAAGGTGCAGATTGCCGTTGTGTTGGGATGATGCATCCGAATTGATTGTAACCGAACCATATTTATTAGTTGAGACGATAGAGAATATCGCCTTGATTCGTGGTAGGTTGTTGACGACTCAGAGTCAACAGAAATCCCCTGCCGATTCGCGTCGCCGACCGTTCGAGTTTGAGGTTGGAGACCATGTATTACTGATGGTGTCGCCAACTCGAGGAGTTTACAACTTCGGTCGGAAGGGTAAACTTAGTCCGAGATATATTGGATCGTTCGAGATTTTAGAGTGAGTTGGAGATCTTGCATACCAGTTGGGTTTACCACCGTCAATGAGTCATGTACATAATGTATTTCATGTTTCCTAGCTTAGGAAGTCTGTACCGGACCCTAGCCATATTATTGGTTTTGGAGATTAGGTCCTGACATTACCTTTGGGGAGAGCCCGATTCAAATTTTGGAGCATAGGGTGAAACAACGTAGGCACAAAACCATCCCTTTGATTAAAGTGCAGTGGTTGAGACACGGATCAGATGAAGCGACGTGGGAAACTGGGGAAAAAATGAAGGCGAGATACCCCGAGTTATTTACTTTGTAAGTTTTGGGACGAAACTTATTTTTAGGGGGAGTGAACGTATTATCCACACTTACTATTTTTAGTAATTTCTATTTTTAGTGTATTTTCATTTTTGGATGACTCGCTTGTAATTGTTTGGTGTGCTGAAACTATTTCGTTTTATATTCTTGACCATCCGGATGAGTTTCAGAGTCGATTTATGAGTATATGCAAATTATTATATCTTTTCTATATGGAGGCTCGATCCTCGCGAATCTTGTTCAAAGCTGACACTTCGTTGTTTTTACGAGTTCATGTAATTTTTTCAGACATGCTATGGTTTTCAGAATTGTTATCAGGCTTCGAATCTAGATTTCCGAATGTTTGGGCCGTTTTTTAAATTCCTAGTATTTTGGGTGTTAATGTTAATATTCATTTATTCTGACCTTCAGATGGCTGGAGGCACGTGATGGTCTTTATGTTTATCTCGTCAGTAAAAGATCTTCATATATCTATGGTTTCATACCTTGTACTCTCATTCCGGTTGTTGTCGAGTCGTTGTTTCAAAACCAGCCTGACCTGATGCCAGGGCTGAGTTACGACTGTAAGATGATATGCATTACGGCTGTAAGAATTTATACATTACGGCCATAAGGTCCTTTTAGTAGCGTCCGCAATGTAGTTGGGTATTTTGACCAATGAGGTCGTGATTTCGTCTTCAAATCAAGGTAAATTCCTTGAACCTTAGTTTTTAGAGATTTTAGGATTTTGATGCGATTTCATCCTTCTAGTCCGATTTGGCTTAAATGGTTGTTAGGTAAAGATGGTGTAATCCTAATCCCTTGCATTTCTTGTAGTTTTGCGGATTTAAATTCGAAGTTTTCACCGTTAATCATAGTGTACGATGAATTGTTCCAACGTGTAGAACTTAGAACGAATTGTTACGTTTCCGCAATGTTGTGGTTGACTGTATATCGATATTGTGATAGGAGCGAAATTGTGAAGATTATTCGGACCGAAAGCTTTTCCTTTCACCGTTTCCTTCAGGTCGTGTTATTCAAGGCAAGTAGATGTATTACATTCCATTATGTGTGTTACGGTTTCGATATGAATGATGAACTGTGAAATCATGTGTGTGTTGCTGTTCTTCCACCCGGGGATGGTTCGACGGGACCTCTGGGGCCGATACTAATGGGTACGACCGCGGAAGTGGTTTCCCACCCGGGAATGGTCCGACGGGGCCTCTGGGTCAATACTAATGGGTACGGCCGTGGGTTACCAAGTGCGGATAGTTGTGATGTTGAAACGTGTTAATATATTGTTTAATGCAAATGTGTTATTCTGGAATATGATTTTCAAATATTTTCTAAATGAGATGACTCTATTGAATCGTATCTGTATATAATTTAGTGTAATTGTGTACCTACACTAGCTATTCGAATGCTAACCCCATAAATGGGGGAAATTCATACATTTCAGGTATCGGGCGAGCTAGGGGGCCAGAACGGGACACGCATGTAAACGATGGTCCAGCATGATGATGATGCTTAAGTCTATGTTATTTATTTTATTATGCTTATTAATTTTGTTTGCTGAAGTAGTCGAATTATTGGTTTAATGTTGTCGTTGAAGTCCCCTACGTGGGCAATGAACTTATTTTTACTTTCTGTTTTACTTTAGTTGAACTAAAATGTTTTGGCCGAGGGCACGACCCGATTTATTAATATTACTGCGTCTTATGGGATCTCTTTAGCGAATTATGGGTCATGTGCTAGCTTGGTAGACCTTGTTGAAGGTTCTACGGCGTGTAATATCCCTTCTAAGATTTGGGGTGTTACATTTATGGTATCAGAGCCTTAGGTTGTGAATACCTAGGCTGTTGGTTAAATTGGGTCTGTCAGTTGTGTCGTAAGAGTCAGTTGTTGAGCCTAATATCATCGTGCTACCATCTTTTCATGCGAATCGTGGCTGTAAGTCTCCTCAAGCTATTACATTTCTGTCTTACTTCCCTCATGTAAATTGAATTGTGTGTTGGGGTACCAACTTTGTAAATTGTGATTATTTTTCTGATCTTGCTCTTTTCAAATCTTTTCTTCAGTATGTTAAGAGGTTGTGGTAGATGATTACATTCGTGACAGTGCATCGACAACTATGTTCTCTTTATCTTGCTTGTACTTGATGATGTAAGAAAATGTCTAACACCAACAAATCCCATTGGGACATTACAGTGCCGTGAACCCCACACCAGGAGATCCACCAGGCAAACATGACTAAAATACAACAAACTGACCAAAAGGGAAATCACAATCCCTACACTGACATCCAACATAATATCCCGATATGGAATTTCAATGACAACAGTGCGCCTACATGGCCAAAATAAAATACAACAACATCCACGAGCCTTGGTTGGATAATACAAAATGACAACAACTGACAAAACTAGAGTATTCTAAACTGTCTGACATACATAAACACCCAAAACAACTCGTACTAGTATCTCTCGAATGCCTCGTCGCCATCGTCATGCCCCTGTGTCTCAACTCTCTCCTCGCAAGCACCTAAAACATGAAAACAAGTTCCGCCCCCACGGGGTCAGCCATCCAGATAATGAATATCAAATACATGTACAACATCATATGCATCCAAAGGCAGAATAAATGGTACAACAATGGTAATACGAGATACTCACAAACCAAGGTAAGAATCGAGCATTCGTGAAACACTATGCCTATGACATACGATCGGTACCTTCTCAACATGTTAGAATACAAGTGCCCAATGGCGAATCATAAATATAGAACACAACAACGAATTACCCGAAGATAAACCAAACTAGAGTTGGAATAAATATGAATCACAACGCCCGAAGTCTTCAACGGTAATACTAAATCATCACAATGGCCTGGAAGCCACGCAGCCGAAGCTGCCAAAAATATCACGATGGCCTGGAAGCCACTCAGCTGAAGCTGCCAATCATCACAATGGCCCAAATCCGAACAGCCCGAAGCTGTATCACATGAGGGCCGAAGCCACGGCACTAAGCCGTATCACAACGAGGTCTGAAGCCACGACACGAATCCGTATCACAATGAGGGCCGAAGCCATGGCACGAAGCTGTATCACAATGAGGGACGAAGCCACGGCATGAAGCTGTATCACAATGAGGCCATCCAATGACCGTGACCTGCTGAATTGCAAGTGCTGGGAAACCAACCGCGAAGGTTCATGTCCCAGACTTACCCATCGAGCACTAGCCGAGACTAGCCACCAAAACACAATTACTCACAAACGACAATGATCCCAAGATTACCGAATTCACAAGAATAATAGTGTGCTGCCTTGAGTCGGCCAACACGACAACAACAGCTCATGGATGGGCACCGTCCTCGGCGGTCCCAATTCAAATACCTCGACTGCATTGGAATGGACAATCGATCACAATGACTCAACGGATGGGAACCATCCTCGACAGTCCCAATTGAATACATCGATTACCTTATAATGGTCAATCGACAACAACGATACAATGGATGGGAATTATCCTCGATAATCCTAATTCAATACCTCGATTGCCTTATAATGGCCAATCGATAACAACGACACAACGGATGGGAATTATCTTCGATAATCCCAATTCAATACGTCGATTACCTTAGAACGGTAAATCGATAACGACGAATCAACTGATGGGAAATGCCTTTGACAGTCCCAATTCAATACGACGATTACCAGAGAATGGTTAATCGACAACAACGATACAACGTATGGGAATTATCCTCGATAATCCAAATTTAATACCTCGATTGCCTTAGAATGGCCAATCGATAACAACGACACAACGAATAGGAATTATCTTCGAGAATCCCAATTCAATACGTCAATTAACTTTATACGGTAAATCGATAATGACGACTCAATTAGAACTGATGTCCCGGTGCCTTTAATCGGTTACCGACGATGGAGATGATAATCGAACACGTCAATGCCTTCACTCGGCCAATTAGAGCATCAATAGCAAAATACTAAACAATAATGATCACAACAATGTCTTAAACCGACACCAATATTAACAACAACAATAGATACATTGATACTGCGGACCGGCTATCGATAATAACAACAACAACAAGTATCTCAAATCCCTGAACGGCTTTTGCCGGAAAACAATAATATTTGGTATAATTTGCCGAAGGGTATTGTATAAAACAATCCCCTGATATCAAAAATATCATAGAGATACCAAGTCTCGAAATGATATAACACATTCATACACATACATGATAACATTAATCTCATTGACTAGTACAAGTATAAAACTTGCCTCAAACCGACGGCGAGAAAGTCCTTCCACGATCAACGACGAACGGCGTCTTCCGACGATCACAAGCACTCAAACAACCTTGAATGAAATAAAATTCATTCAATAACACAAAATCAATAGAAAACAACACCAAGGACAAACCATATTCGATCACGAATTGATTAAACTCCACATAAGAATATCATAGTTCTCAACTTGAATTCTAACATCCCCCAACACCTCAATGATCAATTAATATGATCAGCATGTTCTTAACACTTGTTAAAAATAATTCAACAAGGTTTATCAAGAACAACATCAAATCAATCATCTCAAATTGATAATATCACCAATATCATCATGAATACCTCAAGAACATCATCATCACAACAAACATGATGTCTACACCAAAATCAATCACCAATTCCTCAAGAATTTCTGATTAATAAACAAGATTGACTTAACCATTTCAAAATTATGATAATCACCTCCTAATTCATCATAAATCCTTACTAAAATGGTTATAATCTCTCAAGAACACAACCAACAACAAAAATCATCTCAAGGCTATGTTAAGCATCTAAAAATATTAACATAACTCTTCCTAGACATGATTATAACCTCCAAACATTCTAAAACATCAAGAACAACTCCTCCTCAAGACATAATCATCATGTTTTTAATACAAGTTATAAAAACTCATCAAAAATCATGATATACTCCAACAATCACCAACTACACGAGGAAAACAACAACAACAACAACAACAACAACATCATACTCAAAAATCACTAAGAGATTAAGAGAACTTACCAATGAAGAACCAGAAGAACTCTCTAAACACCAAAGGAGCACCAACAAGCTTCCAACTTCAAGCTGCAACCAAGCTAGGATGATCAAAATCACGTTGGAGAAGTCTAAATATCAAGAACAAGTCTAGAGGGACAGTTCTAGGGAGAGAAAAGAGGTTTTGGTTCATGAAGAAATGAAATAGGAAACCAAAATATATAAACTGTCAAGATCATTACGTACGCTATACACCAAGTTTAACGTACGTAAGGGCCATTACGTACACTACATCAATAACTTAGCGTACGTAATGCTAGTCCAGAACCGACTGACCAACAATATGAAGACCTTAACGTATGTAAAGAGCCACACTTTATGTACGTTAACAAGCTGCATGAATTACATACGTAGAGCTCACCCCCTAACGTACGTAAGGATCCGTTGACTGCAATAGTTGATTGGACATCTCTGGAGTCATATCTGCGTGCCGATTGGTCATGTGTAGGATTTTTAGACGGGCACGTGATGGTCATGCGTAGATGTTAACGCATTGGACCGTGCACACGAGACGTAGTTCATGAGGCTAATTAGGTACATCGTCCCACGTATAATTTGGATTGCGTAACAGTGAACTCAACCTCACGGTCTGGCGGCGAAACCGAAAACTCATCTGGAAAGACGTCACGATACTCACTCACTACCGGAATAGACGAGAGCTCGACTCCCCCTTCTTCCTATATCAAAGCATAACACCAGTAACCAATGCAACCTCTTCGAAGAAATTTCACCACTTTCATAGCGCTGATCAGAAATATGTGACTACCCCGCCCGCGTCCCACAAAAGAATGATTGGTACCATCAGAGGCTAACATCGAAATGGTTCTCGCTTTTTAATTCATGATCGCCCCATGTCGATCTAGCCAATCCTCACCAAGAATCAAACCCTCATCCTTCATGTCTACCGCAATTAGGTTTGAAGACCAATCCCTCCCCGCGATACTCACTAGAAAATCTCTAATCTCACGTGTTGTTGCCCTAAATATTATCCGAAGATAGATATTGCTGGAATGGACGGACAACAAACAAAGTGCGAGAGCACATCCGAGGGAATGGAAAAATACAAGATTTGTCGGGTTTGTTAGGCCCGGGCTTGAATGCTCTCGCGAGATGTTATTAATAAGAATACGTTTGAGTACAAATATTAATGTAAGAATACGATTACAATGAGTGTAAAAGATCCTATTTATCTAGCTCTTGAGCGAAGCTCTGCGTGTTCTTGTTCTCGTTTCTGCCGACCGTCTCAGGATTGAGAGGTGCTGAGAGAGAGAAAAGCCGAGAGATAGCTGTTGCCAAGAGTGAGAAAGCCAAGTTATGAGTTGAGCTTCTGAACTGGACGTGAACCGGTTGAAAAGCAGAGAGTCCGAGAGTTTTCCAAGTATAGGAAGCCTTCTATTTATAGGAGCTGAGATGCTCTTTTTTCTGACGGGCGATCGCCTTTCATGTAATATAATAAGGGGCGATCGTATTTATGTCACATGGGCTGTCTGCCTTGAAGTCTGCGGCTGCTGCTGGCAGCCACCTGTGTGGTCCAATGAGGAGCCTGCACACATCCTGAGTTACTGTCACGGGCGGTCCCACTGTACACCTTTCGGCGGGTCTGTCGGTAGGTGAGAAGATGCTGACAGGCTGTGGTCAACGATCCATGTCTTGCGGCGCCTTTTCCGGATCTCCATGTGGGTATCTGTCCTTGCTTCGGCCTTCGCCGACTAGGCGGGCAATGGCTTTGTGTGGCATGAGGCGGTCGTCATCGGCCGGTCACCGGGGGTCGATCGCCCAGTACCGAGAGACAATCACCTTAGATGTCGATCGCTCGGCACTGGGACTTGACCTGGGGCATTCGATCGGACAATCTGCCTTGGCTGCTGGGCTCTGGCTCGGTCGCCCGGTCTCTGAGGCGATCGCCTGTTGAGACGTATAATTCTCGACACAAGAATTGCCCCCCAACTTGCTCCGATGTTGAATACATGGGGTGAGGTGGTTCTTGCTGGCGATCGTGTAGGATGAAGACGGGCGATCCATTGAGCGGACTTTGGTCTCGGACTTGGGCGATCTGGTCGATTGGCGAGCTATCTTCGGTCTTGTACCTGCAATAAACAATTTGCCGATCCCTCGTAGAGAGCTGATTGCTTCGTCATTGAGGAACCGTGCACAGTCGAGGAGTTCGATGGACCGAATCCATGACCATGTCTTGTGCGTGAGCGACATTGTGTGTCTCGTGACTCATTTTATTGTGAGGGTCCTTCGTTAGGCTACGCCTCGCCTCGTATTTAAATGAAGGGCGTGCGGTCTTGGTCTGGAGAAGTCCTTGCGCGGGGCGTCGTCGGATTAATCGACTTCACATCCGCGGCTTGTTAGCTCTTTTCTACCTCGGATCGTCATGTTAGATGGCAATCCTCGACGGTATACGTTGAGACGGGGGTAGGGACACATCGCATTGTCCGTGAAGGATCCACCATGCTAAGTGACGGACCTTCAAGGGTGGGCGATTGTGTCCACTGATTTGTTTGGACGGTTATTCGACTACGCCCGCCTCGTATTTAAACGAAGGGCGAGCGATCTCAGCCCAAAGGAACCTTGAAAGGCCTAAGCAGTCGGTTCCATCGACCACCAGGACCATGGCTACACTCTTCCACCTCAGATCGTCATGTTAAATGCCGACCTTCGATGGTGTACGTTGTGCGGGGGAGGCGATCTCGTGCCTTAGTCCAACATGTTAGATGATGAACTGTTGATGGCGAGCGAGTCCTCCAGTTTTGGTGATGTTGCTTGATAATGGCGATCAGGTTGGAAGACTGGTGATCGTCGTTCGGTTGCCGATCGCGTTGCTTTACAGGTTCAAACGTAACCTTTGCCTGGCCAGAAAATTTGCGGCTTTAGCGGGGAAGATCGCATAGGTCGGGGGGAGGTCCTTCGTAAGGTGCCTGAACATAGGCGAAAGACCGTGGAATCCCCCTAAGACTGAGTAGAGGGCGATCTCGTCGCTTACGGGCTCGCCGTTGAGGATGATCTCGTCCACCCGGTCGATGTAGTCTGCGTCGGACTCTTCTTCCTCTTGCCTGATCTGCATCATGCGATGGGGACCTTCCGGACGAGCGACCTTGGCGGCGAAGTACGCTGTGAAGTCGTTCGCCAGCTGATCGAAGGAATTGACGGATCGCGGCAGTAGTGAGATATACCATTCGTGGGCTAGGTCGGCCAGCGTTAGCGGGAACATTCGGCACCTGGTCGCGTATGATGCCCCACACCCGGTCATGTAGATCCGGAACTTACTCAGGTGAGTATTGGGATGCGACCTTCCCTCGTACAGAGGTGTTTGTGGAGGAGTGGTCCTTCGTTACACGGGAACGAGCTCGATTTGGACCGCGAGTGGCTCGCTCGGCCCAGCGATCTCTCTCTTGGCGCCTGCCCCAGATTCTAGGAGCACCTTCATGTTGTCGAGATGGCGTTGCATCGAGGCCATCGCTGTAGCTCGATCGCTCGTGGTTTGGCTTTTGGAATGGGAGCCGAGGCGATCGTGTACCGATCTCCTGACTCCGCAGTAGCCGACCTCAGTTCTTTGGCGAGGAGGAGCCAGATGGCTGGCCTGCCTTCTGGGAGTCGGATACGCCGAACTCCTGGTGACGGACTCGAGCTCTGTCATCTCGTGGCTGGGGCAAAATTGCCCCCGTCGCCATGATGGGTTGCTGCCTAGGTGGCTGAAAACAGAGGTGCCCCGGCTGGCGAGCGCCTCTTCTTGCGAATGGGGGACTCCTAGCGATCGCTCGGTCAGTAACGCATTGAACTTCCATTTGGTCATACGGCGGATGGCCGAGGGGGTTATAGCGGGCGGCGCGTCAAAAGCTCTCCGTCGCTCCCGTAGGATGGCCAGGGCTCCTTCGATCTGTTCCGCGGTTTGGAACTGATCGAGCGAGAGGCTTGGGCCATCCCTTGGGGGCGGGATTGAGAGTCTTGGACCGCGGCGGCTACCCTCCGCCATAGGCTGTGGCTCGGATTGAGACGGAATGAGGCATCTGGCGGATCGGCCAGCGGCTTTCTTCGATGTGGAGGCAGAAGTCATGATTCTGAAGGCCTTTCTCTGAAGAACAGTGAGTGTTTCTTCAGGTATATGCCCCGAAGAACAGTGAGTGTTCTTCGAGACGGTAGAAATAAAAATGAGGGTTAAGATCCCCCTTGTTCTAGCGCCAATTGTTGTTGCCCGAAATATTATCCGAAGATAGATATTGCTGGAATGGACGGACAACAAACAAAGTGCGAGAGCACGTCCGAGGGAATGGAAAAACACAAGATTTGGTGGGTTTGTTAGGCCCGGGCTTGAATGCTCTCGCGATATGTTATTAATAAGAATACGTTTGAGTACAAATAATAATGTAAGAATACGATTACAATGAGTGTAAAAGATCATATTTATCTAGCTCTTGAGCGAAGCTATGCGTGTTCTTGTTTTCGTTTCTGCCGACCGTCTCAGGATTGAGAGGTGCTGAGAGAGAGAAAAGCCGAGAGATAGTTGTTGCCAAGAGTGAGAAAGCCAAGTTATGAGTTAAGCTTCTGAACTGGACGTGAACCGGTTGAAAAGCAGAGAGTCCGAGAGTTTTCCAAGTGTAGGAAGCCTTCTATTTATAGGAGCTGAGATGCTCTTTTTTCTGACGGGCGATCGCCATTCATGTAATATAATAAGGGGCGATCGTCTTTATGTCACATAGGCTGTCTGCCTTGAAGTCCGCGGCTGCTGCTGGAAGCCAGCTGTGCGGTCCAATGAGGAGCCTGCATGCGTCCTGAGTTGCTGTCACGGGCGGTCCCACTGTACACCTTTCGGTGGGTTTATCGTTAGGTGAGAAGATGCTGACAGGCTGTGGTCAACGATCCATGTCTTGCGGCGCCTTTTTTGGATATGCATGTGGGTCTCTGTCCGAGCTTCGGCCTTCGCTGACTAGGCGGGCGATGGCTTTGTGTGGCATGAGGCGGTCGTCATCGGCCGGTCACCGGGGGTCGATCGCCCAGTACCGAGAGACTATCGCCTTAGATGTCGATCGCTCGGCACCGGGACTTGACTTGGGGACTTCGATCAGCCAATCTTCCTTGGCTGCTGGGCTCTGGCTCGGTCGCCCGGTCTCTGAGGCGATCGCCTGTTGAGACGTATAATTCTCGACACAACATCACGATCCCCCACAATACTATCTCCACTAGGCAGTTTAATAACAAACGGTTCACATGCAATACATATCACCAGAATCGAATAACACTGAAACAGTATGGTCAAGGATGTGAATGGTACCTGTAGCCACCGTCGTGTCAGGATCTCCAGCTCGTCTCATCTCATAGACACGGGGCATAATAGACCCCGCACTAGAGGCTCCCCCTCTAGAAGGCTACCCGCGCCCTCAACCTCTGCCAAAACTCTACTGGGGCTGACTAGCTGTCGGCGCCTAATTCACACTCGGTTCTCTCGTAGCCGAGGCCGACACCTGAGTAACTAGTGCCCGACTCGTATCTCCACAATACTTAGCACGATGCCCAATTCGACCGCAAGGAAGACACTGTAGCAGTGGCCCAACACATTCACTCATCATGTGTCCGGGACGACCACAGTTAAAACAGGTCGGACCAGTAACCGAAACAGCCGAAGCAGACTTGGAACAATTTCATCGCCCAAACGACGGGGACTGATTCCCGAAGACTCATGAACCAGATTGAGCTTTCTGATACCCGCCAGACTTACCTCCCGAAAACTGACCGGAGGTCTTCTCTTTCTTACCCTCGGTTGTCGCATCTGTCGCAGAAAATGACATCTCATAAGCCATCGCCTTGTTCTGATAATCCTTCAAAGTTGTACACCCGAGACCAGACATGTAGTGACGAACCCTCGGCTTCATCCACATGTCGAAGTGGCGGATCTTATCTAGCTCATCTCGGACCTGATTTCTCACATAATGAAGTTGCTGATTGTAGTCTTTGATCGCCTGCGAAATGGGAATATCCTGGGGTTTTGCTTCAAAGAAAGCTTGAATTCTTCCTTCCTTCACCATCCATGGACAATATTCGTCCTCTATCAACTCTCGAAACTCGTCCCATGTAGCTACCTGGTCACGCGGTTTCACTACTTGCCACCACTTCGCCGCCTCCTTGGCGAGAAAGTACTGAGCGATTGGTACCTTCCTCTCCTTGGAGAAGTTAGCTGCCTCAAACACCTTCTCCATCTCGAACAACCAATTCTCCCAACCGGAAGGGTCGGAAGTACCATCGAACTGTAGAGGACGCGTACGGATCATGTCCTGAAGTAGCTTGTCGGTGCCAGAACCAGTAGGCGGAACCGGGTTAGCATTAGCTTGGTTGACCAGAATGGCCTGAGTCAGTAGCGTCATCTGGTTCGCTACTTGCTGGAGAATGTTCGCTACTCCAACATTATCATGAGCATTGTCGAAGCTAGCAGACTGATCCTGCTGGCCCTTGGCACTAAGCGGGACACTGTTCGACAAAGAAGGCGTTGCCAAACCATCCCTTGAGCTATCGGACATGGCCGCCACCGATTGCGCCACATCCCCTACCGCGTCCGCAACCGCGTCCGCGTCCTCTACCGGCAGGCATTCTGAAGAAGTAGCAGGTGAGTACAATTCAAACGCAAAACAAATTACGACATTAAGAAAGGAACATAACAGGATAACGCAACGAGTCAAGTTAGGAAAAACTTACGAGCACCGGCATACAGAGATGATGGCGTAGTAGTGATACTGTTAAAAAACGACACTCAACTAGACCCAAATAACTGAAAGCCTAGGTATCCGTAAACCTAAGCTCTGATACCATATTCTGTAACACCCCCAAGACGTTCAGGGCATATTACAGCGCCGCGGACCCCACTCTTTGGACTCCACTAGGCTAACACACAAACTCGACATGACAACAATGATATACATCATCAACATATAAATAATTTCTCAATCCAAGACATACAAAAAGTAAACTGGACTCAACGGTGCAATATGACATCAACCAAAACAAAAATCGGGTACACAATATTCACAATGTTCCAAAAGGGAGAAGTACTCGAGTACTGAAGCAAACAACATGATTCATAAAATTTAAAAGATACGACATCAACGAACGACCATTTTGCTTGTCTTTAGTTGTCGTATGTGTGATCCAAAAGGTTCATATTATGTTGGCAATTATTTAATACCATATCAAATAATAACTTATAAGCAGTCTCTAGCAAGACATTATGACTACCCAAATAATATAAGTTTATGGTCCATTAATCCATTTAACGTGTCAAATCCATTTGTCACGCGATATCGTATTTCAAACAAGTCATGGATATTGTCATACTTATTATGTTCAAATGCTTTCTCGATCTTAAGTAGACTGATTGAATCAAATTACTCTTCATTTGAGCATGGCCATGCATTTCCTTCAATCCTACTTATTGAGGGCCCCAGCAGATATCTCTCTCACTAAAAGGAGGGAAAAATCCCCATCTTGATTATTCATTGCCCTCTACATGACTCCCACTAATCCTGATCGCTAACCTTTATGATCACCATGTTTCAGATGACATTGGATTATGTCAACGCATAGCAGTTATCATGTTGGACTCTATGATAATCTCAGGTTCAAGGATTTATTGACATATTGTTATATTGAGATTCACTTATGACATGTCCATGCAGTGTTCTCATTGCGGGTCTGTCCAGTGTTATTTATCCAACCAATAACCATAAGATTGATTCGTACCATACGCATAATCATATGATGATTATCAATCAAACTTATACTAGTATATTAATCACTTGAGTCTCTACTCAACGCAATTGTACCAGAGACATTTGAATAACCTTATTATTCATGATTAACTGTTATTCGATTATTATAATATTAAAACATGCACACATTATAATAATCAACGAGAAATAAATGATATCAAATAACTTATTTAAATGTTACAATTAAAAATCTAGGCACATCGAATGTCCTAGGGCAATATTCCCAACATCCTGTTATGCTCCTTTCTTAATATCGTGTTGTGTTTTGTGTTTGAATTGTACTCACCTGTTACTTCTTCAGAATGCCTGCCGGTAGAGGATGCGGTCGCGGACGCGGTAGGGGATGTGGCGCAGCCGGTGGGGCGGCCATGTACGATAGCTCAGGGGATGATTCGGTAACGCCTTCCTTGTCGAATAGTGTTCCGCTTAGCGCCGAGGGCCAGCAGGATCAGCCTGCTAGCTTCGGCAATGCTCATGATAACACTGGATTAGCAAATATTCTACAGCAAGAAGCGAATTAGATGACGCTACTGACTCATGCAGTTTTGGTCAACCAAGCTAATGCTAACCCGATTTCGCCTACTGGTTTCGGCACCGACAAGATACTTCAGGATGTGATCCGTATACGTCCTCCATAGTTCGAGGGTACTTCCAACCCTTCTAGTTGGGAGAGTTGGTTGTTTGACATGGAGAAGGTGTTCGAGACGGCTAATTGCTCCGATGAGAGGAAGGTACCAATCGCTCAGTACTTCCTCGCCAAGGAGGCGGCGACATGGTGGTAAGTGGTGAAACCGCGTGACCCGGCAGCTACATGGGACGAGTTCCAAGAACTGATGGAGGATGAATATTGTCCGTGGCCGGTAACAGAGGGGAGGATTGGAGCTTTCTTTGAGGCAAAACTCCAGGATGTTCCTATTTCACAGGTGATCAAGGACTACAATCAGTAGCTGCATTATGTAAGGAATTAGGTCCAAGATGAGCTAGATAAGATATGCCACTTCGACATGCGGATCAAGCCTAGGGTTCATCACTACATGTCTAGCCTCGGGTGTACAACCTTGATGGATTATCAGAACAAGGTGATAGCTTATGAGATGTCATTTTCTATGACAGAGGGTAAGAAACAGAAGACCTCCGGTCAGTTTTCGGGACGTAAGTATGGTGGGTATCAGAAGGCCCAGTCTGGTTCGCGAGTATTTGGGAATAAGTCCCCATCATTTGGGAGAGGAAATGGTTCTATGTCTGCTCCGGCTGTTTCCGTTCGTGGTCCTACCCATTTTAACTATGGTCGTCCCGGACACATGATGAGTGAGTGTTACAGGCCACCGCTATAGTGTCTTACTTGTGGTCATAAGGGGCATCGCGCTAAATATTGTGTGTTGGGATTCAGTGCCTAAAACAAAGGCCCAACGGAAGCGGTAAAACAAAAATTAATTCGATCTGAATCCCTACGAGGATCGATCGAGCTACATATATACGAATATAAAACGAAAAGCAAGAGTTGTAAGAAACTCACCATTGAAGTCCGTTGATTAAATGGTAACCTTCTCTTGAGCTATTCCCCAATCTTTGCTTGATCTCTACGAATCCAATCCGCTCCAAGCCCTTGAACGATCCAAAGCCGAAGGCACCGCGTCTCTACTTGCCACGCGCCGAAAAAATAACCGGAATGACAACACCCGATTAACCTCTAAGGTTACGGCTAGAATCAAGTGATGAAGCTTTTATTATTACACTCTAAGTGTATAATATATATCTCTCAATGTATCTTGAATTTTCTCCAAGAAAAAATCAAGAACAAGTTGAAGAAGATGATGAAGACTTAGAAAATTATTTTCTCTATCACTTCTCTTTACTCACGTTGGAAAGGCTTCCCAAAACAAGTGATGAGAGTCTTCATTTTATTCTCCATAAAATCCTCCCAAATCAAGACCAAATAATTAAAATGAATTAATTAAAAGATCTTGTTCCCTTGATACTTCAAGTCATCCACCAATTAAGGTGGAGACTATGACCAAAGGAGAGAGGAGGGAAAATGGGGCGGCTATCTAGAAGGAGCCGGGATGAGTTCTGTTCGTTTCGGACTCCTGTGAGTCCAAACAGATAAACTCCTATTCCGTTCTGATGTATTTGTGTCGATTAATTAATCCAATAAATTAATCACATTAAATACATAACAACATAATTAATTTCTACAAGAAATAATTATATCTATGAATTAAATTAATCACCCAGTAATTTATTTAATTCATTAGGCCGTAAATCAATTTATCCAATAAATCGATTTAAACATCTAATGTTCCAAATTAGATATCCAATATCTAATATTCATAATGAGATAATAAGCTTGATACATTCCATCGTCAATCCTATTGCGCGACTCGGTAGGTTCGTCTCAGTCAGCAATAGGAGGAACCAAAGAGTAGTAGCACCACCTAGCCAGCCTGGCGGCCTACACTGTACCCCAACTGAGAACGAATGATTGAGATCATTCAAGAACCATTCTGTCGTGAATACCAGTATATGTATAAACCCTTCTTTCAAATGTCCCGATCAAGTTATAGGGTCACGGTCAGTGAAACCCTATCTGTACTTGACGCTATGTATGCATTAATGCAAATCGAGATCATCGAGCTCTCGTGTTTCCTGTAATACCCTATTGTAATTCATTCATTATCATTCAGTAATTATCGGTCAGTAATTGTCACTCAGTAATTTTCACTCATTAATAAT
Source organism: Orobanche coerulescens (assembly GCA_033398695.1). Lineage (NCBI taxonomy): Eukaryota > Viridiplantae > Streptophyta > Magnoliopsida > Lamiales > Orobanchaceae > Orobanche > Orobanche coerulescens. The sequence continues at coordinate 57,285,686 of CM065805.1, read as the reverse complement.
CATTCATCGTTCATTATTTTTTTCATTTGCGTTCATTGTTGGCATGTTGTAACCGTGTATCAGTTACCGATCGTCATTTCATCTCCGTTTGAGTGTCGAGATGGGAGTATTATCATTATCATCGTGATTGGTAGTCTTGTGCTGGAAGTATCATCTTTGGCATGTGTTGGACTTGTTCACTTTCACATACGTATGGTATGTCGGATCATTCATCAATCGTAGCGAGAAATCGGAGTTGTCGGATGTTCATCTGGTCCAGCCATGAGTTATGGCCATAACTAGTCTTACATTACGGCCGTAACAGGCGTTCGTTGATTCTAGGACATTTTGGACGAACGGGAACTACGGCCGTAAGGGTTGCGGCATACGGCCGTAAGTTGAGTAGGTACGACCGTAAGGCTTGGCCGGTTATGGCCATACGTGTCGAGTAGGGTGCGCAGGCGTTTTTGGCCGAAGGCGAGATACGGCCGTAAGATGGGCAGGATACGACCGTAAGGGGCGTTCGTAACTTTCAGGATGTGTCGGATGAAGAGGACTTACGGCCGTAAGGGTTGCGGAATACGGCCGTAAGACGAGGCAGGTACGCCCGTAAGTTTGGCCGAGTACGGCCGTATCGGTCGAGTTACGCCCGTAAGGTGTGCGGGTATGGCCGTATGTCTGTCGCAGTTTTCTGTACAAAGCCGAGTTACGACCATACGAGATGGCTGGTTATGGCCGTAAGGCCGTTGACCTGTGATGTTACGGCCGTAAGATGGTCGAGTTATGGCCGTAACTTCCGGCAGTTTATAAAGGATTGGAAGGGACTTTTTCCTCATTTTCTCATTTTCTTCACTTTGTTCCGAGAGAGAGAGAGAGCTTGAGGGGGATACTTTTCATCATCAATCATAAGAGTGTTCGGTTTTCATCATCTTCATTCATTTGGGGAGATTGGATAGTCGATTTAACGCGTTTTCATCGGATCGAAGTGCTTGGATCTTCAAAGGTAATATTCTTCAACATCTTGGATTTCGATTTTGTGTTGAAGTATGATGTTTGGGACGTTATAATCATGTTGTATGAAGGGATATACGTATGATTACGGGTGTGTATGAATATTCATTGGATTATTGAAAGGTTATTCAAGAACACTTTGAATATTTAGTTGGATTTGGGGGTTTTCGATTAATTGTTGTTGTAATCACGAATTTGGATATTCATTTTGTATTATTGATCGTATTGAAGATGTTTTGTTGGTTTGAAACACTTCTCGGGGATTTGATGTTGGTATAATTGAGGATTGATTGTAAACAATCGAAGATTGGTTACAACGCATTTGATATAATGCCCCAATGAACTTGGTTTAGTCGTATCGACATTTTGAGTTATTTATACTCATGTTTGATTCGTGTGTTGAACCGGATTGTTGGTATCTGTGTTATTCAAGGTTGTTCGAGCGATTGACATTTCATTTAGGACGTTTGTTCGTGGAAGGACATTGTTCACTGGTGTTGGGTAAGTTAATTCTTACTCGGTTAAAAGGATATTCATTCCTTTCGTTGTTGTTCATTCATAATCATATTTATTCATAAAGTATTAATCGTATTGAGACTTGTAATTGTCAATTAATCACTTCATTCACGAGGAACGACGGTTCCAATCATTTCATTGAATTATCATTCATTTCACTAACATTTCATCTCGGTGAGTCATTATTGATTTTTGATGTCACTTTTGTTATGTCGTGGCATTCTGGGTCATACTGGCGTGCCGGTTGGTATGTGTAGGATTTTCATGTCGGGCACATATAAAGTCATGTGTTGGTTGTTGGCCTCACATTGGACTGTGCACACGAGACGATCACGTCGTGAGACTGATTAGGTACAAGGCCACACGTGTATTCGATCGATACTCGTTGGTGGCTTGTGCATGGACACATTTCCATCCCGGCCGTAGTGTGGCGCCATCCTTTGAGCCGTACTGTTAGTTGATTCATACAGCATGTTTGATTGCGTATGTTTTCGACAGGATTGTGACTATTCAATTCTTGAGGATTGTTATTCTGTGTAACTGACCCCGTTGGGGAATATTGTTTTCAAGTCATGGCAAGGCTAAGGAATGGGAAGAGAACGTTGACGGCGAGGAGTCCCAGTGATACTAGTAGGGGGGACCCAGTCCGTTTCAGTCATTCATGTCTTTTCATCTTTATTTCCGCTGCAGATTTCCGTTTGGATATTCATTTTCATTTAATGTGGTATATTTTATCTTCACATAAAATATACATGTATTCAGTATTTTTCATGGGTATATTATACTTAGACTCCTCATCGGAGTACTGGGTAATGTGATGTGGTTCGTTACTACATTTATGTTGTTAATTTCATTAATTTTCATTTGCCTGGTGGGTCCCAGTCGGGGGTCCACGGCACTGTAATATCCACCTAGTTTTGGGTGTTACAGAGTTGGTATCGGAGAGTAGTTTTGAATACTACCTTCTGAGTCATGTCTCATTTGAAATCATCGTTCATCAGACTAGTATCATTGGACTTTCACGTCACGTGCGACCTGTGTAAGAGCCGATCCCTTCAGACCAAAGAACAGTAAGATTTCCTCAATTATCATTTTCATTTGTTATCATGTCGATCATGTTAACTCATTAACCACTCAGTTCATTTCACTATTCAGTTGTTGATCTTGAGGATCGTATCATAAATCATATTAACTTGTTCAAGATAATCTTTTCAAAAACTTCATCAGATAATCATGTCACCTCAATTAATCATTCGTGTAATCACTGTGCTAGAGCGCGTATGCTCATTTTGATCATTTCATGACGTAATCATAACGTGATATTCATGCGAAATATATAATCATCATGTGACTTTCCTACTTCAGTATGGATAGAGCAGGCAGAGGGTGCGGAGGATGAGGCCGCGGTGCGGGCCGAATCCCGAGAGCTCATGTGAATACACGTGCGAATGCTAGGAATAATGCTAATTCATCGAGCAGTGATGCTGCCACTCATTCACCCAGGCATAATCATTCACTATCAGGGAGTCGTACCCGGGACACAGCTCAATCATAAGGTCCTCAGGTTGATCCACTCGCTTTTATGCAGGGCATGATGGCCCAAATGACTCAGATGGCACAAATAATGGAGACGATGCATAATTTGACTACTCAAAATCAGCAGGCTCCTCCACCACCACCTCAGAGGCAAGAGAGGGGTGTGAGCAGTATCATTGGCGATATCTCTCACCAAAGGCCACCTACTTTTGAGGGTTCATCTGAACCGGCGGATATCATTCATTGGCTTGAACATTTCGAGAAACTGTTTGCTATGGTGGACTGTCCTGAGGGACACAATGTTTCAGTTGCGGCTTACTATCTTGGTAAGGGCGCACATTCCTGGTGGTTATCGTTGAATACCACCGACGGATTTTGTACTTCAGATCAATTCAAGACTCTTATGATGGAGAGGTATTATCCGGCCCCACTCAGGGAGGCCAAGTTGTCAGAATTACTCACTCCCGACCTTTCAGCGGACGATGATGTTCTCGCCATCGCCGAGAAATTTCAGGAACTTCTTCCTTTCGCCTCATCTATCATTCACTCTGAGGCGGACAAAATCAAGTATTTATGCAAGAGGTTGAAACCTCGTATGCGACTACAGTTGATTAATCATCATTGCACCACTCTGGCCGAATTCATCGAGAAAGCTCTTACGTATGAGCTTACCGCTAAGGAGATTGCTAAGCAGCAACCTTCATCTGCTGGCAAGAAATCTAAGAATAGTAATCAGTCTGTCGGCAGTCAGGCCACTTTCAAGAAGCCTCGTACGGGCTCTACCTTTTCTGAACGACCTCCTATGGCGCCTAGACCCGCGTAATCTCAGTCACGAGTGGCCAGTTCGGCCATCACCTGTTTCAACTGTGAAGAACAGGGTCATTTGCAGTACCAAGTGTCCGAGGCAGACTGTCACGTGCCATAACTGTGGGATTGCTGGGCATAGGGCCCGTTTTTGCCGAAGGGACTCTAAACCTACTCCGGCATTATCTCATGCCCCAAGACATTCAGCGGTGCAGAATCAGGCCACTCAGTCCGCGTCGTTCAAGACGATAGGAGCTAATAATGGCGGAGCCAAAAGATATTAGATGGGGGCGTCCGGTTCAGGGGCCGGCAAGCCCCAAATTTATGAGATGAAGAAGACCGACGATCCAGAGGCCCGGATGATCTCAGGTACACTCGATATTCTATCTCAACCTGTGTGTACCCTTTTTGATACTGGTGCATCGCATTCATTCATTTCCGAGTCATTTTTGAGTAGACTACGTCTAGGTAGTGCTACTAGTTATGAGCCTTATGTCATTGGTCTACCTGAAGGTAGGAGAATTATCGGGGATCGTGAGATTAAGGATTGTACAATTCATCTTCATGAACGTGATTGGTTAGCAGACCTAATCGTAGTGGATTTGCCGAGAGACGACGTCATTCTGGGTATTGATTGGATGGATCATCACGATGCCGTCATTAGCGTCCGTAAGCATATGGTCACTATCATTTTAGATGATGGGGTTGAATATGTTTTTCAGGGAGGTACTCCCAGCTGTTCCGAGAGAGTCATCAACTTGATGAAAGTAGTGAAATTACTCAATCAGGAGTGTGTCGGTTACTGGTGCTATATGACTAAGACCGAGAAATCATCAATAATGTTGGCGGATATTCCGTTAGTGAGGGAATATGCCGACGTATTTCCAGACGAGTTACCTGGTTTGCCTCCACGGAGAGATGTGGAATTCACGATTGAGTTGGAGCCTGGTACATCTCCAACATCGAAGGCACCGTATCGGATGGCCCCAACCGAAATGCTGGAACTAAAGAATCAATTGGAGGATTTGACCGAGAAGGGTTATATCCGACCAAGTGCATCTCTGTGGGGAGCACCAGTATTATTTGTCAAGAAGAAGGATGGTTCGTTTCATTTGTGTATTGATTACCGAGAGCTAAACAGGGTGACGATCAAGAATAAATATCCCCTACCCCGTATTGATGATCTTTTGGATCAACTTCAGGGAGCTTCAGTATTTTCCAAGATCGATTTAAGATTTGGGTATCATCAGTTGCGAATCCGAGAGTCGGATATTGCTAGGATGGCATTCCAAATGCGCTATGGTCATTATGAGTTTGTGGTAATGCTGTTTGGGTTAACTAATGCAGCTGCAGTATTCATGGAGTTAATGAATCGGGTTTTCATTGACTATTTGGATCGGTTCGTGGTTGTCTTCATTGATGATATTTTGATTTATTCTCGTGACCGGGAGGAGCACGAGTTTCACCTTCATCAGGTTCTCGACGTGTTGAGACGAGAGCAACTCTATGGAAAGTTTTCCAAATGTGAGTTCTGGATGTCCGAAGTGACGTTTCTTGGACATGTAATTTCATCAGATGGAGTTCGTGTCGACCCTCAGAAGACGAAGGCTATCCGAGATTGGCAACCTATGAATAATGTTAAGGAAATCCGAAGTTTCCTCGGATTAGCTGGTTATTATCGGCGATTTGTGGAAGGATTTTCTAAAATCGCTCAACCCATGACGATCCTTTTAAGGAAAGATAAGAAATACACGTGGTCCGACGCGTGTCAACAGAATTTTGAGGAACTCAAGAGCCGGTTAATTTCAGCACCTGCCCTTTCTTTACCGCAAGGGACGGAAGGATTTGTGGTCTATAGTGATGCGTCCGGACAGGGTCTCAGATGTGTACTCATGCAAAAGGGGAAAGTTATTGCTTATGCTTCACGGCAATTGAGACCTTACGAGGTAAATTATCCAACCCACGATCTGGAGCTAGCAGCTATGGTGTTCGCATTGAAGATTTGGCATCATTATCTTTGTGGCGTTACCTGTCAGATATTCACCGATCATAAGAGCTTAAAGTATATATTTACTGAGAAGTAGTTAAATATGCGAAAGAGGCGGTGGTTGGAACTAATCAAAGATTATGATATCGAGATACTATACCACCTGGGCAAGGTGAAGGGTGTCGCCGACGCCTTGAGTCGTAAGTCCGTTCTGGAGCAGATGCTTGCTCGATTAATAGTTCAGAGGGAACTTCAGCAGGACTTTCTGAGACCCGAGATCGAGGTCTGGTTACAGCGAGTACAAGGGCAACTTTGTACGTTTGAGATTTCATCGCCACTTGAGGAGGCGATCAGGGTGAATCAAGGTTCGGACCCATTTATGTTACGCATTCGAGAGGATGTGACTCAGGGGAAAGCCCCCGGGTTTGTGGTCCACGAGGATGGACTTTTGCGGTTTAAAAATCGGTTATGTGTACCGGCGATTGACGAGTTGAAAAACTCGATTTTGAGAGAAGATCATGCTACCCCTTATTCCATTCATCCGGGGTCTAGCAAGATGTACAAGGACTTGAAACAAAATTACTGGTGGAGTAATATGAAGCGTGAAGTCGCCGAGTTTGTTTCGAGATGTCTCACCTGTCAACAAGTCAAGATAGAACATCAGCGACCGGCGGGTATGCTGAAACCGCTCCCTATTTCGGAGTGGAAGTGGGAGGATATTTCAATGGACTTCATCAGTTTGCCGATGAGTCGTCGTGGCATGAATACAATCTGGGTAATCGTAGATCGTCTAACTAAATCAGCTCATTTCCTTGAGATTAAGGATACTTGGGGTCCCGAGAGACTTGCCCAGTTGTTTATCAAAGAGATAGTGAGATTGCACGGTACTCCTAAAAGTATCGTTTCCGATCGTGATGGACGATTTGTGTCTCATTTTTGGAAATCAGTTCATCGTGCTATGGGAACTCAGCTTAATCTCAGTACAGCTTTTCATCCTCAGTCCGACGGACAATCGGAGAGGACTATTCAGACTTTGGAGGACATGTTGAGGGCATGTGTTCTCGATTGGAAGGATGATTGGGAAGCCCAACTACCGTTGATCTAGTTCACGTACAATAATAGTTGGCATGCTTCGATTAAGATGGCACCTGTTAGGAGTATGCCCTCGAATGCCACTCAGAGGATGTTGAGTGAGGGCATTGTACTTGTTATTATGTAAATCATCAATATAAGGCACTCGATGTTTATTTATTTACTGGTAGTTATTGGCATTACAAACTCGTAAATATACATGTAGAAACTAGTCCGTGTATTTGAGAGCAAAACGTTCCACTCCTTATTGGATAAGGGGGTCGGCACTGGAAAGGTTTATAGCTCAAATACTTAATCGTTCGCAAGTCGATGAAATTTGACTGGGCGTTAAGTTTATGTGAAGACTTGTATGACATGTTCTTTGACAAGGAGAGTGCCTGTCGAACACTAATGGTTAGTGGGAGCACACGTTATAGGTATGCTAATTATATTAGTATACTCGAACCGACTCACCCTCGATTCGTCACACGGATTTCACTCCGGGACAGTCAATGATAGAATCGAAAGGTTGTGATAGGTATTCGTGAACCTTCGACTTGAGGATTTAGTAGGGATGTGCTTGTGACGTCAAGATTTTCATTAGAGTAGTTCGACCCTATAAACCGGAAGGCGGGGGTCAACCCCAAGATAGAATTCTTTCTCGTGTTAGTGAACAAGTTATATGTCCTATGCGGTTATTGGCATATGAGATCATAAGTCATTGGCCAAAGCATTGGAGCTAGCTGTATTAGATACACGAGAGATCGATGATCTCGATTTGCATTAACGCATGCATAGCGTCAAGTACAGATGGGGTTTGACTGACCGTGACCCCACAACTTGATCGGGACATTTGAAAGAAGGGTTTATACGTATACTGGTATTCACGACATAATGGTTCTTGAATGATCCCAATCATTCGTTCTCAGTTGGGGTACAGTGTAAGCCGCCAGGCTGGCTAGGTGGTGCTACTACTCTTTGGTTCATCCCATTGCTGACTGAGACGGACCTACCGAGTCGCGCAATAGGATTGACGACGGAATGTATCAAGCTAATTATCTCATTATGTATTTTAGATATTAGATATCTAAATTTGGGACGTTGGATGTTTAAATTGATTTATTGGATAAATTGATTTACGGCCTAATGAAATAAATAAATTACTGGGTGATTAATTTAATTCATGAATATAATTATTTCTTGGATAAATTAATTATATTATTTTGTATTTGATATGTTTAATTAATTGGATTAATTAATCAATATAAATACATCGAAACGGAATCGGAGTTTATCTGTTTGGACTCTCGGGAGTCCGAAACGAACTAAAACCCGTCCGTTTCATCCTCATGCCCCCCCCCCACTAATATACATGTGTATGTATTGACTTGTCCATATCATGATGTTTGGAATATCATGTGAGGGGACAAGTATCATACACATTATATGCTGGGGTTAGATTCCCACATGCATGAGTTGTTGCAAGTGGTGGGGAGTTGAATAAATAAAGATGATGACAATCACATACATTGACAAGCTTCCATACGTGAGTTGTGAGAGAAAAGAGAGAGAAAAAAGTTTTTCTCCAAGTCATCTTCTTCTTCAACTTTGTTCTTGTTTTTCTTAGAGAAAAATATCAAGACATAAAGAGAGAGTAAGATTAAAACACTTAGAGTGTAGTAATCTTTACATATATAGCTTCATTACTTATCTCTAGTCGTATCCTTTGAGGATAGCAAGGTGATCCTCATCCCGTTCGTTTCTCCGGCGCGTGGCAAGTAGTGACGCGGTGTTTTCGGCGTTAGATCGTTCATGGGCTTGAAGCGGAATAGATTCGTAGAGATCAAGCAAAACTTGGGGAATAGCTCAAGACAAGGCTATCTATCTAATCAACGGACTATAAGGTTGAGTTTCTATATCTCTTGTGAATTTGTTTTTGATATTCGTATATACGTAGCTCGATCGATCCTCGTAGGGATTTGGATCGAATTAATTTTCATTTTACCGCTTCCGCTGGGCCTTTGATTTAGGCACAAAATCCCAACAGTGGTATCGGAGCGTAGGTCTTGCGATCGTATATACGATATTGGCATTTGGAATGCCTGATTAGATGGTGAATGATTTGGAATCATTTTAGTCATAATCGTGGTATATGTTTTTCGTTCATTATAGTTGTATTTTTCGTAAGTTTATGTCTAAATATAAATCTTCTATTTCTTGGAAATATGATTTAAATTGAAGATATGAATGTTGGAGAATATAGATATTGGATATCCGGTCGAAAAACTAGCACCGAATTGCCGTTCGACAGTCCGGGGGTGGTCCGGAAGCAGGGGGCCGCGACCCAGGGCTCGGGGGCCGCGGACCAGGGCTGTTGCAGCCGGCCTGGGCAGGTACTGTACTGGGGGCCGCTGGGCAGCCCTGCATGCTGCTTGGTGGCGTTTTCGGGCGCGGTTCGGCCCATTTCGGACCCGTTTCGGGCTTGTTTGCTTTGTGTATTCCTAAAAATGATTTCCCTCATTTTAAATTCGATTTAATATGATTAAAATGATTTATGGTATTTCATTTTTAAGGGAAAATTGATTATTGTAATACTTGTGATCGACCGAATTATTTTGAACGTTTTCATATTACCGATTGTGTGAATCGATTTGATCGGTTCGTATTGTTGATTGGATCAATGTATCTCTACGTTTTCCATTTATTTAGTATTTATTGGATGAATGCTTTTGAATGGTGATGTGGTTCATGGACTTAGTTTTTGAATCGTTCGTTTTATTCGATTGGGTTGTAAAGGCCATTTTGAGCCTATTTATTTTACTAGAAAAATTTGTATCTAGGATGCAATTTTCAATGTAAACTTTATATGTAATGAAGAAGACCGGAGGAAGATCCATTTCGAGAAGACGAAGATTCAAGACGAAGACTTGTAATTAGATTACGAAGTTTTTGTTTTCTAGGAACGGTCCATGAATCACATGTTGGTAGCAACTAAGTTGTGAATGGTTGTTTTCATATTGTATGAATGCCACAAACGCGCTTAAACGATTAATGTGAAAAGTGTAACGTTAATCGCGAAAATTCTCCCACGATAAATTATTAAGTTTATAAGGTTTCAAGGTTTTCCTTCCCTCCATCGAGTTTTCGGGAAATTGAAATCCAAACCGGATGTGCTATGCTTCCGAGTTATCGGGGTAGTCGTTCGGGGAGTACGGATAAATTACCGGGAGTTCATTGGATGCCTTCGGTTGGAGCAAATTTTATCCCTAGAAACCTGATAGGTTGTCGGATAAGATTCAATTGTGAAACTGATTTGCGTTGATGGTATAAACTTAACTTGTTCACGAACCATAGAAACCGTATAGGTTGAGGGGAGTGAACAAGGGGAAAAAGAAGATCGAATCATCCATTAGATGGGTTGGTGTTGGACACCACTTTATGAAAATTAATAGACTAGAAACCTATTTGGTTTCCCTCTATTAAGATTTATAAAGAACTCGATCACCACTATGAAGTAGAGCGACGATACTTTCGGATTTCACATGGGAGTGTGTTATTCCGATAATAAATAGTGGGAGCTGGGTAACAAGAATAGAAAAGACCTTAATTCTATACTCAGAACATAATTGAATGAGTCACTAATTAATCTATCGTACTTAATGCGGACTAAAATCTCAATATGACAATGAATCCACTCGCAATTCTGCTCGAAAAGAACACCTTAATGGGACCTAGCTTTGTGGATTGGCTCTGCAACCTGATGATTGTCCTCAGTATAGAGACACTGGGATACGTCTTGGAGACGGACATTCCGGCGCCTCCTGTGCGGACCCGAGCCAATCAGGAAGAGATTGAAACCATGAAAAGTGGGTTAAGGATGACGTGAAAGTCCGTGCTTATATGATGGCTTCCATGTCTAATGAGCTTCAGAGAGCTCATGAGAAAATGACTTCTGCTAGGCAGATTCTATCTCACTTAACCGAACTTTATGGTGAGCACAGCAGAACTGCTAGATATGAGATATCCAAGCAACTACTCGGTGCAAGGATGAAGTAAGGTGACAAGGTTGGGGAACACGTCCTCAAAATGATATCCATGATCGAGAGATTGGAGGCTCTTGATTTTAAACTGGATACTTCTCTCCAAACCGACCTTATCCTACAGTCTCTCCCTGATTCCTTCTCACAGTTTGTTATGAACTTCAACTGCAATGAGATTGCATGTAATTTAGCTGGGCTAATGAACAAACTTGTGACCGCTCAGTCTAAGATGAAGACTCCACGGATGAAGGAGTCTGCTCTTGTGATTTCTTCTGGACCTCGGAGGTCTAAGAACAAGAAGAAAAAGGCCAAGAAGCAAACTGGACCACAAGTTAAGGACCTTAAGGGTAAGGGCAAGGCCCCGATGGTTCCGAAGAACAAGAAGAAGAAGGATGCTTGTCTCAAGTGTGGTGAGCTGGGCCACTGGGCTAGAGACTGTCCGATTCTTCATGGCACTTCAGGTACAGAACTTTTTGTTTTGGAAACAAATTGTTCTGCTACTGTATTTTCTACTTCCTGGATACTGGATTCTGGTGATAGTTCTCATATTTGTACCATGAATCAGGATCTAGAACAAAGTAGGAAGCTTGGAGCTGGATAAGTTATGATCACAGTCGGAAGCGGGCATAGTGTCGAGGCGACCGACATAGGATCACTTCTTTTGGGTTTAGAATTCGGCTTTGTTTTGACTTTAGAAGATGTACTTGTTTTGCCCAAGGGGCACAAAAACATTGTATCCATTCCGGTCATGATCCGAAAAGGCTTTTCATTTTTCATTGGTGATGGTTCCTGCAAAATTTATTTTAGAAATAAATTAGTGGGTACTGCTACATTGTTGAATGGATTGTATCATCTAAATCTCAGCAACAAAGTAGTTGTGAATACTATGACTACAAAACGTGGTAGGGATGAAACCAATCAAGTTTTGAAATGGCATCTTAGACTTGGTCATGTTGGTCAGACCAAGGTTTACAAGATGGAAAAAGATGGGCTTATGGGTCCATTGGGATCAGATCCCTTTCCTACTTGTGAATCTTGCCTTAAAGGCAAAATGACTAAGTCCCCCTTCACAGGGACATTTGAAAGAGCCGTTGATAAACTTGGATTAATCCATACCGACGTATGTGGTGCTTTGGAAGCAGCATGTGACGGATATCAATATTTCATTACGTTTATAGATAATCATACTAGGTATGGTTATGTATACTTAATGAAACATAAATCCGAGGCCTTTGAGAAATTCCAGGAATTCAAGGCCCTAGTCGAGAAACAAACTGGTAATCATATCAAAGCACTTCGGTCGGACCGAGGTGGCAAGTATATGAGTACGGAGTTTGACGAGTTCCTTAAGGAACATGGAATAGTTTCACAACTAACACCTCCAGGTACTCCTCAGTTAAATGGTGTGTCAGAAAGAAGGAACCGGACCTTGTTAAACATGGTCCATTCCATGCTGGGCTATACTGACTTACCAATTTACCTATGGGGGTATGAACTCCTGACTGCCGCTTATATCTTAAACAGATGTCCTTCCAAATCTGTTCCTAAAACTGCACATGAGATGTGAGAGGGGAGGAAACCAAGTCTTAATCATATTAGGATTTGGGGATGTCCCGCCTATTCAAGAAGACTAAGGTGGAAAAGTTGGAAGCTAGGTCTGCGAAGGGACGTTTCATTGGATTCCTGTCTGGGATGATGGGATATCTATTCTACATGTCCGAAGATCGAAAGATCGTTGTTGCTTTACAAGCACACTTCCTGGAAGATGAGTTCATTCAGGAAGGCGGAGCAGGTAGAAGTATTTCTTTAGAAGAATACAATGAAACTCCTCGGGAGACACCTGTGTAAGAAACTGGAACCGAACTTTCTGAAACACAAGTACAACCACCTCGTAGGTCTAGTAGGGTGTCTCATTTACCTGAGAGGTATGGGCTTGTGCACTTGGAGGAGCTGGGTCTCCATGAGGTTCCAAGTGATAGCCAAGAGACCGACCCGACGACCAATGACCAAGCGATGGTGGATGTAGACTCCGCGAAATGGGGTGAAGCTATGGAAGCTGAGATAGACTCGATGCATGTCAATCAGGTCTGGACTCTAGTAGACCGCCCCAAGGGCATAGTGCCTATTGGGAACAAGTGAATCTTCAAGAGAAAGACTGATGGTGATGTCAAGGTTGACGCCTATAAGGCCAGGATTGTGGCAAAGGGTTATACCCAGAAGGAAGGGATCGATTACCACGATACCTTCTCACCCATAGCCATGATCAAGTCTATTCGCATGATGCTTGCTATAGCTGCTTACAACCATTATGAGATATGGCAAATGGACATAAAGACGGCTTTCCTTAATGGATTCCTCGAGGAGGAAATCTATATGGAGCAGCCTAAAGGCTTTGTGTTCGAAGTCGATATTCAGAAAGTGTGCAAGCTTCAGCATTCCATTTATAGACCGAAGCAAGCGTCGTGTAGTTGGAACCTTCGTTTTGACGAGGCGGTCAAGGAGTTTGACTTCATACAAAATGAAGAGGAACCTTGTGTATACAAGAGGGTTAGTAGGAGCAAGATCGCATTCTTTGTACTATATGTGGATGATATTCTACTAATAGGAAATGATGTGGGAATGCTCAATTCTGTAAAAGCTTGGCTTTCGAGTAATTTCTCCATGAAAGACTTGGGAGAAGCAACCTATATTCTTGGAATTCGACTCTACCGGGATAGAGCGAAGAACAATAGGCCTTTCCCAAGTCCTCTATATAGATAAGATCTTAAAGCGATTTTAGATGGATGATTCTAAAAGAGGGTTCCTATCGATGCAACATGGAATAAAACTCTCCTTGAAGATGTGTCCTCAAAGTGAGGAACAACGAAAGGAAATGAGTAATATACCATATGCTTCGGCCGTGGGTAGCCTTATGTATGCTATGTTGTGTTCAAGACCTGACATCGCGCATGCTGTAAGCGTGGTGAGTAGTTTTCAGGCAAACCCAGGTAGGGAACATTGGACTGCCATAAAGAACGTTCTCAAGTACTTGAGAAGGACTAGAGATATGGTTCTGATGTATGGCGGTGGAGAATTGGATGTGGTGGGATTCACTGATTCGGACTTCCAAGGACTGAAGGACGACTCGATGCCTACTTCTGGCTACATATTTACTCTTAATGGAGGAGCAGTATCTTGGCGTAGCGCCAAGCAAAGCGCGACTGCTGATTCCACCTGTCAGGCTGAGTATCAAGCAGCCTCTGAGGCTTCCAAGGAAGGGTTCTGGATTAAGAAGTTTCTGGGAGAACTTCAAGTGATACCATGTGGTGAGATGCCTGTTCCGCTGTACTGCGACAACGACGGAGCTGTAGCGCAGGCCAAGGAGCCGAGATTTCACAATAGCACCAAACATATTGAGAGGAAGTATCATCTCGTAAGAGAATTTGTTCGCAAGGGACATTGTGCTGCACAGAGTAGACTCGGCTGACAACGTCGCCGATCCACTGACCAAGCCACTTTCTCAGACTAGCTTGGAGCATCATCTGGAGAACATGGGTATTAGATACCATAGTGTGTGGCATTGAGTGCAAGTGGGAGATTGTTAGGAGTATGCCCTCGAATGCCACTCAGAGGATGTTGAGTGAGGGCATTGTACTTGTTATTATGTAAATCATCAATATAAGGCAATGAATGTTTCTTTATTTACTGGTAGTTACTGGCATTCCTAACTCGTAAATATACATGTATAAACTAGTCCATGTATTTGAGAGCAAAACGTTCCACTCCTTATTGGATAAGGTGGTCGACACTGGAAAGGTTTATTGCTCAAATACTTAATCGTTCGCAAATCGATGAAACTTGAATGGGCGTTAAGTTTATGTGAAGACTTGTATGACGTGTTCTTTGACAAGAAGAGTGCCTGTCGAACACTAATGGTTAGTGGGAGCACACGTTATAGGTATGCTAATTAGATTAGTATACTCGAACCGACTCACCCTCGATTCGTCACACGGATTTCACTCCGGGACAGTCAATGATAGAATCGGAAGGTTGTGATAGGTATTCGTGAACCTTCGACTTGAGGATTTAGTAGGGATGTGCTTGTGACGTCAAGATTTTCATTAGAGTAGTTCGACCCTATAAACCGGAAGGCAGGGGTCAACCTCGACGTGCATCTTGATGGGCAAGTAGCAGGTCCTACTGAATACCAAGATAGAATTCTTTCTCCTGTTAGTGAATGGGTTATATGTCCTATGCGGTTATTGGCAGATGAGATCATAAGTCTTTGGCCAAAGCACCAGAGCTAGATGTATTAGATACACGAGAGCTTGATGATCTCCATTTGCATTAACACATGCATAGCGTCAAGTACAGATGGGGTTTAACTGACCGTGACCCCATAACTTGATCGGGACATTTGAAATAAGGGTTTATACGTATACTGGTATTCACGACATAATGATTCTTGAATGATCCCAATCATTCGTTCTCAGTTGGGGTACAGTGTAGGCCGCCAGGCTGGCTAGGTGGTGCCACTACTCTTTGGTTCCTCCCATTGCTGACTGATACGGACCTACCGAGTCGCGCAATAGGATTGACGACGGAATGCATCAAGCTAATTCTCTCATTATGTATTTTAGATATTGGATATCTAAGTTTGGGACGCTGGATGTTTAAATTGATTTATTGAATAAATTGATTTACGGCCTAATGAAATAAATAAATTACTGGGTGATTAATTTAATTCATGAATATAATTATTTCTTGGAGAAATTAATTATATTATTTTGTATTTGATATGTTTAATAAATTGGATTAATTAATCAATATAAATACATCGAAACGGAATCGGAGTTTATCTGTTTGGACTCTCGGGAGTCCGAAACGAACTAAAACTCGTTCGTTTCATCCTCATGGCCGCCCCCCACTAATATACATGTGTATGTATTGACTTGTCCATATCATGATGTTTGGAATATCATGTGAGGGGACACGTATGATATACATTATATGGTGGGGTTAGATTCCCACATGCATGAGTTGTTGCAAGTGGTAGGGAGTTGAATAAAAGAAGATGATGACAATCACATACATTGACAAGCTTCCATACGTGAGTTGTGAGAGAAAAGAGAGAGAAAAAAGTTTTTCTCCAAGTCATCTTCTTCTTCAACTTTGTTCTTGTTTTTCTTAGAGAAAAATATCAAGACATAAAGAGAGAGTAAGATTAAAACACTTAGAGTGTAGTAATCTTTACATATATATCTTCATCACTTAGCTCTAGCCGTATCCTTGGAGGATAGCAAGGTGATCGTCATCCCGTTCGTTTCTCCGGCGCGTGGCAAGTAGTGACGCGGTGCTTTCGGCGTTGGATCGTTCAAGGGCTTGAAACGGAATAGATTCGTAGAGATCAAGCAAAACTTGGGGAATAGCTCAAGAGAATGTTATCCATCTAATCAACGGACTACAAGGGTGAGTTTCTATATCTCTTGTGAATTCATTTTTGATATTCGTATATACGTAGCTCGATCGATCCTCGTAGGGATTCAGATCGAATTAATTTTCATTTTACCGCTTCCGCTGGGCCTTCAATTTAGGCACCGAATCCTAATAGCACCTTACGAGGCCTTGTACGGTCGTCGTTGTCGATCTCCTTTGTGTTGGGATGACTTATCAGAATTAATCAGCACCGAGCCCGATATACTTATAGCCGTCCGTGAGAAGGTATCTTTGATCAGGAGTCGTTTGTTGACCGCTCAGAGTCGACAGAAATCATATGCAGTTAATCGTCGTCGACCACTAGAGTTCGAGACAGGTGACCACATGTTGGTCAAGGTATCCCCGAGTCGAGGTATCTTCCGTTTCGGGAAGCGGTGAAAGCTGAGTCCGAGATTCATCGGACCGTTTGAGATTTTGGATCGAGTATGTGTGTTAGCTTATCGATTGGCCTTACCCCTAGCGTTGAGCCGAATTCATAATGTGTTTCACGTCTCTCAGTTGCGGAAGTATGTTGCCGATCCGTGCCACATACTTCAGTTCGACTAAATCGAGATCGTGGATGATTATTCGTATGAGGAGCGTCCTATACGAGTTTTAGAGCGGCGAATCAAACAGTTGAGGAACAAAATGATTCCTTTGCTCAAGATTCAGTGGTCTAGACATGGAGTCGAAGAGGCTACTTGGGAAACCGAGGATAGTATGCGGGAAGGTTATCCCGAGTTGTTTGACCCTTAGTTTCCGGGATGAAACTCTTTTTAAGGGGGGGAGTATGTAATACCCGGTTGTAATTCATTCATTATCATTCAGTAATTATCAGTCTATAATTGTCACTCAGTAATTTTCACTCATTAATAATCACTCATCGTTCATGATTCTTTCATTTGCGTTCATTGTTGGCATGTTGTAACTGTGTATCAGTTACCGATCGTCATTTCATCTCCGTTTGAGTGTCGAGATGGGAGTATTATCATTATCATCGTGATTGGTAGTCTTGTGCTGGAAGTATCATCTTTGGCATGTGTTGGACTTGTTTACTTTCACATACGTATGGTATGTCGGATCATTCATCAATCGTAGCGAGAAATCGGAGTTGTCGGATGTTCATCTGGTCCAGCCACGAGTTACGGACGTAACTAGTCTTACATTACGGCCGTAACAGGGGTTTATTGATTCCAGGCCATTTTGGACGAACGGGACTTACGGCCGTAAGGGTTGCGGCATACGTTCGTAAGTTGAGCAGGTACGGCCGTAAGGCTTGGCCGGTTACGGCCGTACGTGTCGAGCAGGGTGCCCAGGCGTTTTTGGCCGAAGGCAAGATACGGCCGTATGATGGGCAGGATACGGCCGTAAGGGTCGTTCCTAACTTTCAGGATGTGTCGGACGAAGAGGACTTACGGCCATAAGGGTTGCGGAATACGGCCGTAAGACGAGGCAGGTATGCCCGTAAGTTTGGCCGAGTACGGCCGTATCGGTCGAGTTACGCCCGTAAGGTGTGCGGGTACGGCCGTATGCCTGTCGGCAGTTTTCTGGACGAAGTCGAGTTACGGCCGTACGAGATGGCTGGTTACGGCCGTAAGGCTGTTGACCTAGGATGATACGGCCGTAAGAAGGCCGAGTTACGGCCCTAAGAAGGCCGAGTTACAGCCGTAACTTCCGGCAGTTTATAAAGGATTGGACGGGACTTTTTCCTCATTTTCTCATTTTCTTCACTTTGTCCCGAGAGATTGAGAGAGAGCTTTAGGGAGATACTTTTCATCATCAATCATAAGAGTGTTCGGTTTTCATCATCTTCATTCGTTTGGGGAGATTGGATAGTCGATTTAACACGTTTTCATCAGATCGAAGTGCTTGGATCTTCAAAGGTAATATTTTTCAACATCTTGGATTTCGATTTTGTGTTGAAGTATGATGTTTTGGACGTTATAATCATGTTGTATGAAGGGATATACATATGATTACGGGTGTGTATGAATATTCATTGGATTATTGAAAGGTTATTCAAGAACACTTTGAATATTGAGTTGGATTTGGGGGTTTTCGATTAATTGTTGTTGTAATCACGAATTTGGATATTCATTTTCGATTATTGATCGTATTGAAGATGTTTTGTTGGTTTGAAACACTTCTCGGGGATTTGATGTTGGTATAATTGAGGATTGATTATAAACAATCGAAGATTGGTTACAACGTGTTTGATATAATGCCCCAATGAACTTGGTTTAGTCGTATCGAAGTTTTGAGTTAGTTATAATCGGTTTGATTAGTGTGTTGAACCGGATTGTTGGTATCTGTGTTATTCAAGGTTGTTCAGCGACCGACATTTCATTTAGGATGTTTGTTTGTGGAAGGACATTGTTCACCGGTGTTGGGTAAGTTAATTCTTACTCGGTTAAAAGGATATTCATTTCTTTCGTTGTTGTTCATTCATAATAATATTTCATTCATAAAGTATTAATCGTATTGAGATTTTTAATTGTCAATTAATCACTTCATTCACGAGGAACGACGGTTCCAATCATTTCATTGAGCTATCATTCATTTCACTAATATTTCATCTCGGTGAGTCATTATTGATTTTTGATGTCACTTTTGTTATATCGGGGCATTCTGGGTCATACTGGCGTGCCGGTTGGTATGTGTAGGATTTTCATGTCGGGCACATATAAAGTCGTGTGTTGGTTGTTGGCCTCACATTGGACTGTGCACACGAGACGATCACTTCATGAGACTGATTAGGTACAAGGCCACACGTGTATTCGATCGATACTCGTTGGTGGCTTGTGCACGGACACATTTCCATCCCGGGCGTAGTGTGGCGCCATCCTTTGAGCCTTACTGTTAGTTGATTCATACAACATGTTTGATTGCGTATGTTTTCAACAGGATTGTGACTATTCACCTCTTGAGGATTGTTATTCTGTGTAACTGACCCCGTTGGGGAATATTGTTTTCATGTCATGGCAAGGCTAAGGCACAGGAAGAGAACGTTGACGGAGAGGAGTCCCAGTGATACTAGTAGGGGGCCCCCAGTCTGTTTAAGTCATTCATGTCTTTTCATCTTTATTTCCGCTGCAGATTTCCGTTTGGATGTTCATTTTCATTTAATGTGGTATATTTTATCTTCATATAAAATATACATGTATTCAGTATTCTTCCTGGGTATATTATACTTAGACTCCTCATCGGAGTACTGGGTAATTTGTTGTGGTTCGGTACTACATTTATGTTGTTAATTTCATTAATTTTCATTCCCCTGGTGGGTCCCAGTCGGGGGTCCACGACACTGTAATATCCGTCTAGTTTGGGGTGTTACATATCCAATACAACTATCTCCAATGCTTTGGCCAAAGACTTATGATCTCATCTGCCAATAACCGCATAGGACATATAACCCGCTCACTAACGGGAGAAAGAATTCTATCTTGGTATTCAGTAGGACCTGCTACCTGCCCGTCAAGATGCACGTCGAGGTTGACCCCCACCTCCTGGTTTATAGGGTCGAACTACGGTAATGAAAATCTTCATGTCACAAGCACATCCCTACTAAATCCTCAAGTCGAAGGTTCACGAATACCTATCACAACCTTTCGATTTCATCATTGACTGTCCCGGAGTGAAATCCGTGTGACGAATCGAGGGTGAGTCGGTTCGAGTATACTAATCCAATTAGCATACCTATAACGTGTTCTCCCACTAACCATTAGTGTTCGACAGGCATTCTCCATGTCAAAGAACACGTCATACAAGTCTTCACATAAACTTAACGCCCAGTCAAGTTTCATCGACTTGCGAACGATTAAGTATATGAGCTATAAACCTTTCCAGTGCCGACCCCCTTATCCAATAAGGAGTGGAACGTTTTGCTCTCAAATACACGAACTAGTTTCTATATTTATATTTATGAGTTAGGAATGCCAGTAAGTGCCAGTAAATAAAGAAACATCCATTGCCTTATATGAATGATTTACATAATTACAAGTAAAATGCCCTCACTCAACATCCTCTGAGTGGCATTCGAGGGCATACTCCTAACATTGTGTAGATGCGAGTCGGGCACCAGTTACTCAGGTGTCAGCACCGGATACGAGAGAACCGAGTATGAACCAGGCGCTGACAGTTAGTCAGCCCCAGCAGAGTTTTGGCAGAGGTCGAGGATGTGGGCAGCCTTCTAGAGGGGGAGCTTCTAGTGTGGGGTCTATTCCACCCCGTGTTTATGAGATGAGACGAGCTGGATATCCTGACGCGATGATGGCTACAGGTACTGTTCACATCCTTGACCATCCTGTTTCCGTGTTATTCGATTCTGGTGCTACATATTCTTTCATCTCTTTGGATTGTGTGCATCGTCTGCATGTTTATTGCCTAGTTGCGTGTGAACCTTCTGTTGTTAAATCGCCTAGTGGGGATAGTATTGTGGGGGATCGTGAGATTAGAGATTTTCCAGTGAGTGTCGCGGGGAGGGATTGGTCTTCTAATCTGATTGAGGTAGATATTAAGGATAGGGATTTGATTCTTGGTGAGAATTAGCTCAACCGACATGGGGCGATCATGAATTATAGAGCGAGATCCATTTCGATGTTAGCCTCTGATGGTACCGAGCATTCTTTTGTGGGACGTAATCGGAGTAGTCGGAGATTTCTGATCAGCGCTATGAAAGCGGTGAGACTTCTTCGAGGAGGTTGCACTAGTTACTGGTGTTATGCCTTGAGATCGGAAGAAGTGGGATTCGATCTCTCATCTATTCCGGTAGTGAGTGAGTATCCTGACGTCTTTCCAGGTGAGTTTCCGGGTTTGCCACCAGACAGTGAGGTTGAGTTTACTGTTGATCTAGAGTCGGGTGTGGCTCCGATTTTGAAGACGCCATACCGCATGACGCCTGCCGAGATGCTTGAGTTGAAGAAATAGTTGGGAGAGTTACTAGACACAGGCTACATTCGACCGAGTGCTTCGCCTTGGGGCGCACCAGTCTTGTTTGTGAAGAAGAAGGATGGGTCACTTCGTCTATGCATCGACTATCGATAGTTGAACAAGGTGACCATAAAAAACATGTATCCACTCCTGAGGATTGATGATTTGTTTGACCAATTACAGGGTGCCACTATGTTTTTGAAGATTGATTTGATATCGGGGTATTACCTGTAACACCCCCGGATTTAACCGGAAATATTACAGCGCCGTGGGCCCCGAGATGGAACCCACAAGGCTAAAAGAATTTTCGCAAACATTAGCAAATGCCCAAGAGGCCAACGACGGTACTATCTTTAAAAATTCACAAAGACTTATAAAATCCATTTATCGAAAACCGTCGTAAAAACTCATTTGAAAATCACAAGGCCAAACTGCCGACACTCAAAAGTTTAGAAAATGATTTCCAAAGTAACCTCAGTTACTAGATACCAAAAGAGCATTTCAAAATACTCACGCAGCGGAAAAAGACCAACCAAAAAGATACTCTAGCAGCGGAATACAAGAACCAATCAAGAAACTCAATGCACAGAACATGTCCTAGCCAGTATCCTCTGGGAAGCTCATCTCTTCACGACCGCTACAAGCTCAATACTCCAAGAACCTAAAAATAAATCCCACAACGGGGTCAGCCATAATATCCAACAATGATAACCATCACATCACACTAATAATTACATACCAATGAGAATACAAAATAAGAATACGACCAACGTAATCTTACCGCCATAACTTTACTTACTCGAGTAATTCTCATCAGAATAACCATTATCACATTTCACATCCTGTACTCGATTAACCAATAAACTCGAAAATAATATCTGTATTGTACCTCAAACAATACTCAAGATTCTCAAACTATCATAACTAACTCACGATACGGAAATATACCATTTCTGACCAATACGATCCATCGAATAATATCATCAAATCCCAAGACGATAACCGATTGTCCATCAAGGACAAATACCAAAGGAAAATACGGGACATACCTTGAGATATGAAGTGCCACAACAATCATATCAGTCTACTCCGAGATCAGAACAATGCAATACGGACACAGTCCTAACACAAGACCTACAAATGCATACTCATATGACCGCGTCAATATGATCACAACAATAACAATCATGTATACTCAATAGAAATCCGACGATCCAGCGCCCTCATCATAGATCCCTTTGTTGATCCTATCAGATCAGCATAAGGTAGATAACCAACCATACACATATGAACAATAGCACATGATAAAATCAATGATGCGAATTCACAAGATTCCATCCACACAATACTGGTAATCCAACGATCCAGCGCCCTCAGCATAGATCCCCATGATGATCCCATCGAACCAACGCATGGTGGAAAACCTGTCCAACGATCCAGCGCCCTCAGCATAGATCCCCATGATGATCCCGTCGAACCAACGCATGGTGGACATTCGATCCAGCGCCCTCAGCATAGATCCTCATAATCCCTTCGGATTATTTACACAACATAAACAACACAATATGCATACATATATGCAAATCAACATGTTCATCAACATGAACAACATAACATGCACGACAACATGACAATTTACTAGGACGACTTCATGTTCAACAACATGAAATAAAATGTACGAGACCAAAATAAATAACATTAAACCATAATCAATATGGAATACTTTCCCCGAGTCCTTCGGGAGCAACCTCGATGTCCAATCATCACCGACGATTATCCTCAATGCTCGGCGATCCAAACGTACAATGAACTATAGATACTCATATCCTCGTCTTTACCATAATGTGACCTCGATACTCGAACATACCAATAACTGAGATAAAGCATATACATTATGATTTACCTCCCAGAATCGAAAGAACGATATGCGATCCGAATACCCAGAGTTCACAATAATAATCATCGCTATATGCATTATAAATGAAATGAAACTGAAACCATTCATTAAATATTACAACTGAGCAAGTAATAACTTGCTTCGATACCGATACCACGAAGCTGCTGCCGAACACATTGCCTTTGTCTACGAGCTCCTCAGCCCCGATCAAAAGCAGTACAATGCACATACTCGAACACGACCGCAATATCCGGTTATAATCACCGATCAATAATCTCAACCTATCGAAGAAATCAAATAACACATATCCGATAACAATCAACAACCGAACAAAACTAACCAATCGAACTCAACGGTTCAACACAACCTCGAATAAACACAGTCATAACCAACCAAGTCAAACCATCACGAATTCATAATCAAAACACAAAAATACTGCACTGTCTGCCTACTTAGCGCACATTAAACGCATAACGTAGCGTGCGCTAAGTTGTCCAGTTAGCGTGCGCTAGCCAGTAAGCTTAGCGTGCGCTAATGCTGTACAGTGGCATGTATTCCAAACATCGACTCACATCTTGCGACTACGAATCCGAATGAAGGGAGACAAATCTCCATATCTCTTGAAGATAAACGACCCCATAATTATCACAATGATCATGTCAATGTCTACATATCAATAACAACATCAAAAATCAAACTTACTCGATAACAAGGATCGTATCATGCTAAATCTGGAATTCAACCTAGTATCATGATTCATCTCATTTAAATCGACCAATATAATTACCAAGATTCAGAAATCCTTCTTAGATCGGGTTAAATGAATCAACATCCTTATGGTATGAAGAATCTTAACTAACATCCGAAACTCTTATCAAAATTCCATTGAATCTCATATAACATCATCATATGATTATCCAACATGCTCCTTGCATGAAATCATCCAAGAAAAACGAACCATTAACGAAGGAATACGAAGATTACCTGGTTTAGATGAACCAAAAAGAAGAACACTAGAACTCCATCCAAAGAATCATGAACAACTTAAAGGACAAGGCTTGAATCCAAGCTCTCAATCTAGTGTTGTTAAATACCATTATACAGTGTTTGGGAACCTCGAATATATCCCAACTCTCTCTCTCTCTCTCTCTCTCTCTCTCTCTCTCTCTCTCGACTGAAAGAAGAAAAAAATGACGAAATGCTTCTCAGCACCCTTCTGTCCCCTTTTATAATATTCATTATTAGCGTGCGCTAACATCTCATGTTTAGCGTGCGCTACCACCTTAGCGTGCGCTAACTGACTTTGTTAGCGTGCGCTATCGGGCCTGCAGGCTACCGCCGCTCAGAACTAGCTTATGTACGTAATGCCCATGCATTAACGTACGTAAAACATCCTGCTTAGCGTGCGCAAGTCATTTACCTTAGCGTGCGCTATCCGAAGTTGACTTGCTACAGTACACACCTACCACTCGTGCCCCCACATGCCGAAAGCATCCGCGATTATCGGGATTCCTTTGACCGATCTGGAATTGGCGTGCGCTAACCATACGGTTTAGCGTGCGCTAGCCCTACATGACAAACACCCGCTGACCTTATCTGGACACGTGTCGCAAGTGGCCGGGTCCACCCGCCGAAAGCTAAGATTCCATTATTGGCGATCTGATGTTAGCGTGCGCTAACCAACATACGTTAGCGTGCGCTAACTGAATATAAAAATCAACCTGGGCCTACCTGTCGGACACCTTCCGGAACTAACCCAGCAAGTCGTTATGTACGTTAGGGGTCCTCCTTAGCGTACGTAACCGAACCTCTTAGCGTACGCTATCAATACTTCGTAGCGTGCGCTACCTGTACCTAGTAGCGTGCGCTAATGAACACTTAGCCATTTTCCGCAATTTCTGTCCAACATCTTGACGTACCAAAAACGAACATGAGACACACTGAACACAAACACTGAATCCAATAATATTCTTATACGATATACTCTATATCAAAAGTACGATAACCTGATACACTATATCCTCAAATGTAACTGTCGACCAGATACGACAATTATACCGATACTGACATCTCAGTCCTTTATTTATTTTATCCCTAGTGCACAGATTCCACACTGTACAATATAACTCGGATAAAATAATATCAACCAACAGTAGTAGAAATTCCGGATATTACATTCTACACCACTTAAAATAAGTTCCGTCCTCGAAACTTGCAATCCGTCATAAAACAAACAAACATACCTTTCAATCCAAAATATCCCAAAACCATCATGACAACGATGAATTATCGTCATCACCGAATAACCAAACGAGCATACTTACAAATCCGCAGTTCGACGATCTCCTGAGATACTAGCAAGCGATCTCACTGTACAGTCTCAATACGCTTACGATCACAATTCCCTGAGTCCCAACAAAATATATCATCTTCGGATGAAACAATCTGCCCGAATCAAATCCTGTCTGCCTGATTCCATAATCAAGTCCCAATTCCGATAAGACGAATAATACACAATACATCTGCAAAACAACTTCCCAAAACAACGACACGAAAACAAAATCCGAACGTTCAGATGATCACCAACAATGATCAACAATCAACCGAATTTATCATCGACATGATAAATTCCAATATGAACAACCAGAGGTCAAAACACAATCGAGAATATCATCAACGTGATAAACTCCAATATTACCAACGAACGATCAACGAAAATCGAGAATACCTTCACACGGTAAACTCCAACACGATCAACACAACCACGTAAATGATATACGAAAGAATAACATTCTCAAAACGACAAATCAATCACGTACAGTAGATCTCAATAAACATACCCAACTGGCGAACATTTCCCTCGGCATACGAACAACCAATCGCAAATCGACGAACATACCAATTCATACAAGGAGTGGGAACGACCACTCAATATCCAAAACAACCAGCATGGGGTCACCATCCCCAAATTTACACTTACAAAGAAATCATTCAAAGATCACTATGGTAAGATTGCGCTACTACCGCACCAATGGACTCACATAGCACGTATGTCCCAGTTTTACAAAGTCCAAAGTTCCAAAATTACATCCTGCACATGAATCTACAACACGCAGTATATTTCTCTTATCTGATCAATCAACCGATCATCCTTGCATAACCAATCTACCATACTAAACTTCGAATCTCTTTTCCTTGTACCCTCGATATGATATGCCCGATGTACTAAATGCGTATGTACATCAATCACATTTTCAAAACAGTTTGAAATCATATATTTTTGTCACGAAGACAATTTTCGAAAGTTCTTTCAAGAGTTTGAAAACTCAAAACATAAATTTTCGTAAGACCACGAAATCAATTTTAAAAATTAAATCGGCTCGCTGGTGCCAAGTTCTCGATCAAAATTCTTTTCGAATACACAGGATTAAATAAAATGGAATTTATGCAAATGCTTGTCCATATCCATACTCCTGTATACCATTTCGGCTCGTCACCAATATCTACTGATATTCCATCAGAAAACCACACGATAGAGTTCCAAAATCTCAAATATATAGACTCTGATAAAAACTCCTCTCTACATACTACTCGCAACGTCAATCCTTAATCCATCCTGGATCACCTCAAATATGATATGACAAAACATTGAAACAAATCAACAAATCAAACACAACGAAAGACTTCCCGAGAAGTTCCATTTGAACAAGTAAACCAAAAACCTCAAAAGGTAGGAACAAAATAAATAAACGATTGATAAAGAGTTTTACAATTCTCGGGGGTTTTAGAAAACAGAAAAGCTTTCTTTTGAAACATTAGGGTCTCAGCCCGTATCTTATTCCGCATTACAAGAAGTTTAAAAAGTAGAAAACTCTTTTCGGACTCCAAGTCCTGAGTTACAAAACTATTTCAAAATCGATTGGGTCTCGGCCCAAAAATCATTTTCCGTAAAACATCCATAAAACATTCATTTTGAAAGGTATCATTTTCAAATGATCAAAAGCAGTTCATATATCTCAAAATGAATTAACATGCTACATGTTCTTCTCAACCATGCACAATATTTCTCCCCAAATGCACAATTCCGTTCCAAAATCTAACCAACATACTGATTTCCAAAATCATAGTTTCTCAAGATCATCAATCCTGTCCAACTCTGACATCTCATACTGTAACGCATGATATCTGCTGAATCTCAAAACATATCAACCTAGAACGGCAATAAATCTCAATGAAATTCAAAAATCCAAATACTTACAGATCGTGAAGCCGACGATTCCCCGTGATACTGGCACATGTCTCAACTCTAGAAAATACTCGACATGGATAGTTTCAAAACACACGTTTGCCAAATCAGTTCGACTCAAGAACACAATACATCTCATTCCAGAGAATCTCGTTAACATCATTTGGAAAAGTTATAACAAGCCCAGTACGATACTAGCAAATCCGATAACGCACAAGCCTGAGTGAACAACAAAGACTAACAGCTCTAATATTTGTCAATCGACAACTCGAATGAAGCAACAAAAACACGACCCAACTCGAACCAAATGCCTAGGTTTTCTCAACCTAAGCTTCGATACCATATTCTGTAACACCCCCAGATTTAACCGGAAATATTACAGCGTCGTGGGCCCCGAGATGGAACCCACAAGGCTAAAAGAATTTTCGCAAACATTAACAAATGCCCAAGAGGCCAACGATGGTACTATCTTTAAAAATTCACAAAGACTTATAAAATCCATTTATCGAAAACCATCGTAAAAACTCATTTGAAAATCGCAAGGCCAAACTGCCGACACTCAAAAGTTTAGAAAATAATTTCCAAAGTAACCTCAATTACCAGATACCAAAAGAGCATTTCAAAATACTCACGCAGCGGAAAAAGACCAACCAAAAAGATACTCTAGCAGCGGAATATAAGAACCAATCAAGAAACTCAATGCACAGAACATGTCCTAGCCAGTATCCTCTGGGAAGCTCATCTCTTCACGACCGCTACAAGCTCAATACTCCAAGAACCTAAAAATAAATCCCACGACGGGGTCAGCCATAATATCCAACAATGATAACCGTCACATCACACTAATAATTACATACCAATGAGAATACAAAATAAGAATACGACCAACGTAATCTTACCGCCATAACTTTACTTACTCAAGTAATTCTCATCAGAATAACCATTATCACATTTCACATCCTGTACTCGAACATAATATCTGTATTGTACCTCAAACAATACTCAAGATTCTCAGACTATCATAACTAACTCACGATACGGAAATATACCATTTCTGACCAATACGATCCATCAAATAATATCATGAAATCCCAAGACGATAACCGATTGTCCATCAAGGACAAATACCAAAAGAAAATACGGGACATACCTTGAGATATGAAGTGCCATGACAATCATATCAGTCTAATCCGAGATCAGAACAATGCAATACGTACACGGTCCTAACACAAGACCTACAAATGCAAACTCATATGACCGCGTCAATATGATCACAACAATAACAATCATGTATACTCAATGGAAATCCGACGATCCAGCGCCCTCAGCATAGATCCCTTTGTTGATCCTATCAGATCAGCATAAGGTGGATAACCAACCATACACATATGAACAATAGCACATGATAAAATCAATGATGCGAATTCACAAGATTCCATCAACACAATACTGGTAATCCAACGATCCAGCGCCCTCAGCATAGATCCCCATGATGATCCCGTCGAACCAACGCATGGTGGAAAACCTGTCCAACGATCCAGCACCCTCAGCATAGATCCCCATGATGATCCCGTCGAACCAACGCATGGTGGACATTCGATCCAGCGCCCTCAGCATAGATCCTCATAATCCCATCGGATTATTTACACAACATAAACAACACAATATGCATACATATATGAAAATTAACATGTTTATCAACATGAACAACATAACATGCATGACAACATGACAATTTACTAGGACGACTTCATGTTCAACAACATGAAATAAAATGTACGAGACCAAAATAAATAACATTAAACCATAATCAATATGGAATACTTGCCCCGAGTCCTTCGGGAGCAACCTCGATGTCCAATCATCACCGACGATTATCCTCAATGCTCGGCGATCCAAACGTACAATGAACTATAGATACTCATATCCTCGTCTTTACCATAATGTGACCTCGATAATCGAACATACCAATAACTGAGATAAAGCATATACATTATGATTTACCTCCCAGAATCGAAAGAACGATATGCGATCCGAATACCCAGAGTTTACAATAATAATCATCGCTATATGCATTATAAACGAAATGAAACTGAAACCATTCATTAAATATTAAAACTGAGCAAGTAATAACTTGCCTCGATACCGATACCACGAAGCTGCTGCCGAACACATTGCCTTTGTCTACGAGCTCCTCAGCCCCGATCAAAAGCAGTACAATGGACATACTCGAACACGACCGCAATATCCGGTTATAATCACCGATCAATAATCTCAACCTATCGAATAAATCAAATAACACATATCCGATAACAATCAACAACCGAACAAAACTAACCAATCGAACTCAACGGTTCAACACAACCTCGAATAAACACAGTCATAACCAATCAAGTCAAACTATCACGAATTCATAATCAAAACACAAAAATACTGCACTTTCTGCCTACTTAGCGCACGTTAAACGCATAACGTAGCGTGCGTTAAGTTGTCCCGTTAGCATGCGCTAGCCAGTAAGCTTAGCGTGCGCTAATGCTGTATAGTGGCATGCATTCCAAACATCGACTCACATCTTGCGACTACGGATCCGAATGAAGGGAGACAAATCTCCATATCTCTTGAAGATAAACGACCCCATAATTATCACAATGATCATGTCAATGTCTACATATCAATAACAACATCAACAATCAAACTTAATCGATAACAAGGATCTTATCATGCTAAATCTGGATTTCAACGTAGTATCATGATTCATCTCATCTAAATCGACCAATATATTTACCAAGATTCAGAAATCCTTCTTAGATCGGGTTAAATGAATCAACATCCTTATGGTATGAAGAATCTTAACTAACATCCGAAAGTCTTATCAAAATTCCATTGAATCTCATATAACATCATCATATGATTATCCAACATGCTCCTTGCATGAAATCATCCAAGAAAAATGAACCATTAACGAAGGAATATGAAGATTACCTGGTTTAGATGAACCAAAAAGAAGAACACTAGAACTCCATCCAAAGAATCATGAACAACTTGAAGGACAAGGCTTGAATCCAAGCTCTCAATCTAATGTTGTTAAAGATTACCATTATACAGTGTTTGGGAACCTCAAATATATCCCAACTCTCTCTCTCTCTCTCTCTCTCTCTCTCGACTGAAAGAAGAAAAATGACGAAATGCTTCTCAGCACCCTTCTGTCCCCTTTTATAATATTCATTATTAGCGTGCGCTAACATCTCATGTTTAGCGTGCGCTACCGCATTAGCGTGCGCTAACTGACTTTGTTAGCGTGCGCTATCGGCCTGCAGGCTACCGCCTCGCCAGAACTAGCTTACGTACGTAATGCCCATGCATTAACGTACGTAAAACATCCTGCTTAGCGTGCGCAAGTCATTTACCTTAGCGTGCGCTATCCGAAGTTAACTTGCTACAGTACACACCTACCACTCGTGCTCCCACATGCCGAAAGCATCCGCGATTATCGGGATTCCTTTGACCGATATGGAATTAGCGTGCGCTAACCATACGGTTTAGCGTGCGCTAGCCCTACATGACAAACACCCGCTGACCTTATCTGGACATGTGTCGCAAGTGGCCGGGTCCACCCACCAAAAGCTAAGATTCCATTATTGGCGATCTGATGTTAGCGTGCGCTAACCAACATACGTTAGCGTGCGCTAACTGAATATAAAAATCAACCTGGGCCTACCTGTCGGCCACCTTCCGGAACTAACCCAGCAAGTCGTTACGTACGTTAGGGGTCCTCCTTAGCGTACGTAACCGAACCTCTTAGCGTATGCTATCAATACTTCGTAGCGTGCGCTACCTGTACCTAGTAGCGTGCGCTAATGAACACTTAGCCATTTTCCGCAATTTCTGTCCAACATCTTGACGTACCAAAAACAAACATTAGACACACTTAACACAAACACTGAATCCAATAATATTCTTATACGATATACTCTATATCAAAAGTACGATAACCTGATACACGATATCCTCAAATGTAACTGTCGACCAGATACGACAATTATACCGATACTGACATCTCAGTCCTTTATTTATTTTATCCCTACTGTACATATTCCACGATGTACAATATAACTCGGATAAAATAATATCAAACAATTGTAGTAGAAATTCCGGATATTACATTACCAACTCCGAGTGAATGATTTCGATATTCCGAAGACGCCCTTTCGGACGAGATACGGCCACTACGAGTTCATGGTTATGCCTTTTGGGTTAACCAATGCCTCAGCTGTGTTCGTGCAACTAATGAACAAAGTCTTTATCGAATATCTTGATAAGTGTGTAGTCGTCTTTATTGACGATATTCTGATTTACTCGAGGAGCGAGGAGGATCATGCACGTCATTTGCATATCGTGTTGGGAATCTTGAGAACTTAGCGTCTTTATGTGAAGTTCTCAAAGTGTGAGTTTTGGTTGCGGGAGGTTATATTTCACAACCACGTGATCTAAGCCGAGGGTGTTCGTGTGGATCCATACAAGATAGAGGCAGTATTAGATTGGGCGCCACCGAAGAACGTGAAGGAGGGTATTATCATAGTTTTGTCGAGGGGTTCTCTAAACTCGCTCGACCGCTTACCCAGTTGTTGCAGAAGTCAGAGAAGTTTGTGTAGACCAACGAGAGGCATAAGAGCTTCGAAGAGTTGAAGAAGTGGTTGACTACCGCTCCCGTCTTGGCTTTACCGAGTGGTAATGAGGGTTTTTCAGTTTATAGTGATGCCTCGGGCCAAGGACTTGGGTGTGTACTCATGCAGCACAGGAAGACGATTGCTTATGCTTCCCGTCAGTTGAAACCGTACGAGTTGAATTATCCTACCCACGATCTTGAGTTGGCCGCAATTGTGTTCGCGTTGAAGATTTGGCGTCATTACTTGTATGGCTCATCATGTCAGATTTTCATTGATCACAAGAGCCTGAAGTATATTTTTACACAGAAAGAACTGAATATGAGACAAAGAAGGTGGCTGGAGTTAATTAAGGATTACGATCTTGAAATCCTTTATCATCTGGGCAAGGCAAATGTGGTGGCAGATGTCTTGAGCTGGAAATCAGTATCGCATCAGGCACTTGAGTTACTCACGGCCCAGCCAGGGCTCCAGCGAGGGTTGATGGGGTTGAGTATTGAGGTTTTGCTACTAGCGAGTATCGGGCAGTTGCGCACTCTTGAGATCTCTTCGTCCCTGGTCGACGACATTAAATCGAGACAGTAAGAAGATCCGATGTGTATTCAACTCCGTGAGAGTGTGGTGAAGGGGAAGTCCCCGGGATTCATGATTCATGAAGATGGTGTGTTGAGATTCCAAGGTTGGCTATGTATTCCGAACGACTTGGAATTGAGGCACGTATTATGCGAGAGGCTCATGCGTCACCTTACTCAGTCCATCCGGGCTTGAGTAAATTGTATAAGGATTTGAGGAATAATTTCTGGTGGAATGACATGAAGAACGAGGTAGTACGGTTTGTGGCTAAGTGTTTAACTTGTTAGCAAGTCAAAATCGAGCATCAGCGGCCTGCCGGGTTACTGAAACCACTTCCCGTCCCGGAATGGAAGTGGGAGGACATCTCTACGGATTTTGTCACGAATTTGCCGAGGACGAAGACTGGAATGAATATGGTGTGGGTGATCGCAGATCGACTGACTAAGTTGGCACATTTTTTGGGCATCAAGGACACTTGGTTCCAGAAAAATTGGCTCGTATTTTTATCGCACAGATCGTGAGACTTCATGGTACACTGAAGACTATTATTTCAGACAGAGATGGTCGATTTGTATCGTATTTCTGGTAGGCGGTACATAAAGAATTGGGGACACGTTTTCGTTTGAGTACATCTTTCCATCCTCAAACCAATGGACAGTCCGAGCGTACCATTCAGACGTTCGAGGATATGTTGCGCGCATGTGCGCTAGACTGGAGTAGTGATTGTGAGGAACATCTGGCCCTGATCGAGTTTACTTATAATAATAGCTGGCATGCGTCGATTAAGATGGCACCGTATGAGGCGCTTTATGG
Source organism: Orobanche coerulescens (assembly GCA_033398695.1). Taxonomy (NCBI): domain Eukaryota; kingdom Viridiplantae; phylum Streptophyta; class Magnoliopsida; order Lamiales; family Orobanchaceae; genus Orobanche; species Orobanche coerulescens. The sequence continues at coordinate 57,252,166 of CM065805.1, read as the reverse complement.
TCGACGGTGTCAATCACCGATATGTTGGAATGAGACGTCCGATTTAGTTGGCACCGAGCTGGATCTTGTGTTGGATTCGAGGAATAAAGTCTAGTTGATTCGAGAGAGGCCGTTGGCAGCTCAGAGTCGACAAAAGTCTTATGCGGATGTTAGGCGTCGACCCTTGGAGTTTGAGGTAGGGGATCATGTTTTGTTGAGAGTGTCCCCGTCAAATGGAGTTTTCCGTTTTGGAAAAAAGGGGAAGCTTAGTCCAAGGTATATTAGACCTTTCGAGATATTGGAGAGAGTCGGCGAGTTAGCTTACCGATTGGCATTACCTTCGTCGTTGAGCCATATGCATAGTGTATTTCACGTTTATCAGTTGAGGAAGTATGTTCCAGACCCGACTCACATTATTGACTTCGGGGAGGTGGAGATCCAAAAGGATGTTACGTTTGAGGAGAGGCCCGTTAGAATTTTAGAACGTCGAGATAAATATTTAAGGCACAAAACCATTTCCTTGGTTAAAGTGCAATAGTCGAGGCATGGAGTGGAGGAAGAAACATGGGAATTAGAGGAGGATATGTGTGTGAGACACTCCGAGCTTTTTAGAGGGGGAGAATGTAATATCCATACATTTCTATTTTTAGCAATTTCTATTTTTTGCGCATGTCTATTTTTATCGACTCGCTTGTAAGCATTTCGACATTTTGAATCTGTTTTGTTCTTGGAGTTTTTCTATTTGGACGGGTTTCGGAGGTGTTTTTACGTAATTTCACTTTATGATATGTTTTGTCGCATGTATGTTCGATTCTTGTAAAACTCATTCGTCGTTGTTTCTTTGGTTACATTAGTTCGTATGGTTGGGTTGTTCATGTTGTGAGTTTCAGTTTGTTACTCCGACGTCGTATCGTGATTTTCAGACGTTTGGGCCATCTTGTAATTTCCTATAAGTTTAGTAAATTTCACCTTCTATTGTCGTATTTCGGATTCCCCGATAGTCGGAATTGTATTTTTTTTCAGTACTTAGCTTCGTCGAAGTGTATATTATGTATCTATATTTTGGGTTCTCTCCTTGTGTTGCGTCTCGACTTCGTACCATCCTATGCAGCAAACAGTATTCAGCAGTGTTGAACTGATGCATGCATAACGTACATTATGCATGCTTTCTAGCGTGCGCTATCGTTGCCTTCATAACGTACGTTACACCCTTGTGATAACGTACGTTATGGCCCTCAACATTTTGGACAGTGGCTTCTGCCCAGTTTTTGCCAAGCCCTTACGTACGTTAAGTTGGGGCTGTTACGTACGTAAGTACCTTATAGCGTACGCTAACTGGATAGCGTAGCATACGCTATAGGCCATAGCAGATTGGGCAGATTGTTCTGCCGAGCTATTACGTACGTAAACACCTGGGTGTTACGTATGTAATGATCATAGCGTACATTAACATCAATATGTTAACATACGTAATGAGAGATCATCTTTTATAAACCTAAGTTGACCTTCATTTCGTCATTCTTCATTCTTTTTCTTCCTTCATCCGAGAGCGGTGTTCCAAGGAGAGATTTGAGCGATTCTTCAAGCTTTGTCTGTGGAGTTCATTGAGAGATTGATTGTTGTGTTCCAAGTGAAGTTTATCATCATCTTAATCCTCTTTCTCTGTATGAATCTAAGGTATTTGGCTTAGAACCCTACCTTTATCCATTTTGGGGGGTTTTCAGGATTTGTCTAGATTGAACTCGAAGTGTTTGTTTAAGTGTGATATTTCTTATCAATTATGTTTGTTGGGTGATTCCCAACCCGTTTCAGTAGTGTTTAATCCATGGATTATCGATTTGGGGAGGCTTTGTGATAACCCTCGCCCTTATTCGTTGTCCGTGTATGTTTATGATTATTAGTCAGGGTTGTGGGTGTATTCCATTGGATTATTGTTATCATGTAGGACTAGGTTGTGTTAATCCTTCATTTAGGAACGATCGTGTTCCCTCTGTGTCATTCCTAGTCATTGTTCGTTCCCGTTTCGTCGAAGATGTCTCAAAGGCAAGTAACGTTTGTTTACATATTCTAGTATTTGGATTATGGCTTTCCATGTCGGTTGTGGATGTGTATGTGTATGTTCACCCAGGGACGGTCTGACGGGGCCTCTAGGGTTACGTAGTGCCGTGTGTATGCGTTTCACAAACTGGGGTGAACCACCCAGGGATGGTCCGACGGGCCTCCGCGGGGTGCGGTGGTCGTGAGTCTCGTACCAACGATTAACCTTTTAAATGTTTTGTTGGAGAAATGTGTTTTGTGCTCATGCATCGTAATATTCCGTAATATAAATATTTTCTAAAATGATTTGTGGCGCGTAATTTATCTGATTTCAATGGTAGTTCAAATGGATTGTACTTGCACTAGCAGTTGTCGCTAACCACTTAAATGGGGAAAATACTTTTGTATTTCAGGTTCAGGTCTTGGAGGCGAACGAGCATGTGGGTAGTACGAGGATGATGGGTAAGAGTGAATCTGTTCAAATGGTCGTTCGTTGATGTCATGTCTTTTAATTTTTATTAACCATGTCGTTTGCTTTATACTCGAGTACTTCTTTCTTTTGGAACATTGTGAATGTTGTGTACCCGATTTGGGTTTTGGTTAATGTTGTATTGCACTGTTGAGTCCGGTCTATTTATTTAATATGTCTTGGATTAGGAAGTTGTCCATATGTTGATGGTGTATATCACTATTGTCATGTCGAGTTTGTGTGTTAGCCTGGTGGATTCCAAGAGGTGGGGTCCACGACACTGTAATATGCCCTGATCCTCTTAGGGGTGTTACAACGGAGACTACAGAAGCTACTGGACTGGTTTGTGAAGAGCTTAACGTACATAACATGATGATGTTAACGTACGTAATAGCTGGAAAATAACGTACGTAAAGAAGGCAGTAGGAGCTAACGGCTAGTTGAGGCTTTGGAGCCTATAAATACCACTTCCTATGGTATTAAAGATACAACAACTTCAAGCAATCGATACATTGATCATATATTGTTATACATTCTATCATTGTTGTATTTGAGCTTATATTGTCAAGAGTTTAAGTGTGGTACATGAAAACTCATACATGAGAAGTAAAAGAAAGGATGAGATTCAATTCGGTGTTATTAAGATCAAGGATCCGGCTTTGTTAGAATCGCAATCGATATCCACGTAAGGCTTATCTAGTACCCATAGAAATCTAGATTGGTTGATTCCTTGTCTAATAGAAAAGGAAAATGGTTTAACTTAGACCGACAAAAAGACAATTGATTGAACAGTTTACTCGGAACGATAGAAGACGAGTTTGTAACGGTTATCCCTCGACTGATAGAAGAGAGGTGTGAACTACCCGTACTTTTTATTAAATATTTGACCTTGCCATTCTTCCACTTTTGTCGCACAATAAACACTTATAGAGATGTTGTCAATGTTGATTTTAGAGTGTTGTACCTTTCGGATCATGATAATATTGATTGGACCATTCGGCAGTGTCCTGGGACAGGCTAATAGCGCGCTATAGGCCTAGGCTAACACACGATATTTCGACATGAGCAGTGCACGCTAGCTTTGAGCCTTAGCGCACGCTAACGTTCAGAGCATGGCAGAGGAAGTGGCTGATTCTGCCCTCTGGACTAGCAGTTAGCGCACGCTAGGCTTTAGCTAGCACACGCAATTCGTGTTCAGTAGCGTGCGCCGTAACGCATGCTAATGGTCTGAGTCGGCAGTGGCAGTGAGGTATTTCTACTTTATGGACTAACAGGTAATGCATGCTAGGCCTTAGCCAGCGCACGCAGTAGGTGTTGCTTAGCATGCGCTAGTGCCTAGTCGTAGCGCACGCTAGCGGAGTTGGGCAGTGAACTGAAATTTTTGTAGAATACCAGTTAGCGCACGCTAAGGTGTGGTAGCGCGCGCTAACGTCTCAGGACAGAAGCCACTGGGCTACCGGGCGACTCCTTTAGCGCATGATAATATTGAGGTTTAGCGCACGCTAGACAAACGCAGTATATAAGGGCAGTCAGCCCTGTTGCTCGTCATTTTCTTCCCCATTTCATTCACTTCCGACGAAAAGGGCTACTACAAGGTGATTTGGGGCGATCCTTCTTCATCTATCATCATCTTTGGTTGAATAACAAAGATTACACAACATCTAATCCATTTATATATTCCAAATGAAGGTAAATTCTTTAGAACCCTAGTTTTGGGAATTTTTGTGGATTTCTTAGATTCATCCGATTTATATATTTTGGAGCTTGAGATCTTTGATATTATGATGTATCTACCACGTACCCACATTTTCCCTACGATTATATGGATTGTTTGGTACCTTGTTTGGACTGGAGAGGGTTTGGGTAATTTTCAAACATCTAGATGATTATCCTTGTAGTTTCATGAATCATAGGCAGGTTTCGGGAGTTTCTTAATATGATTTGAGTATGGATTATTTATTATCGTATTCCTTACGAATCGTTTAAGTGCCGGAAGTGCGTTCTTGGACCTACTGAACTTATACTCTTTTCCTTCCATTTGTCGATGTCTCAAAGGCAAGTATATGTTTATGATTGTACGTTCTCGACTTTGAAAGTAAGATATAGGAATTGTATGATGGCATATATCCACTCTTGGATGGACCGACCGGTCCCCTGAGGGTTCTGTAGCCTCTGGTGTGGTTCCGCAGATACTTTGGGTTAACCACTATGGGACGGACCAACGGGTCCTCTGAGGGTTCCGTAGCCTTTGGTGTAGTTCTGTGGTTAATCATGTTTGTATTTAGTGTGATGCTATGAGATTTAATCATTCTGGAATACTAGTATTGAGTTGATGAGATGATGAGATGATGATTAAATTTACTTTATTTTCGAGGAGTATTATGTTTCATATTTGATATACTTTAACTAGCTATTCGACGGCTAACCCCTTTATGGGGGAAATATCTTTCATGTATTTCAGGATCCAGGAGAACGGATAGGCACGTACTGGGTCGGCATGAAGATGATGGGCAAGTGTGATGCTGTGTCTTGTCACTGGTTGTGTTTTGTACTTTCTCCATTCAGTGATGTTGTACTGGAATGGTTTTTGAGTACTCGAGTACTGTTGTTGATTTCCTTGATGTTTCAGCCTATGTTGCCATGGTATTGATTTGTGATGTGTTGTATTGGAATGTATTAGATATGGTTTTGAATACCATTTTTATTGTCTTCCATTACATTGTACTTGGACCTTATCGGTTAAAGTTCATAGTTCCGCATATGAATAGCCTTGTGGGTCCCACAGCGGGGCTCACAGTGCTGTAATATACCCTGAATATGTTGGGGGTGTTACATAATATGGTATCAGAGCTTAGGTTTATGGATACCTAGGATGTCGGTCTTTTGGGTCAATTGAGTCAACGTTTGTCTATAGTATCACTACTTTTCCATCATCACAGTGAGACCGGTACTTGTAAGACCTCTTACTCTCCTAGTCTTTCCTTAATCGCGTTGGTTCTGATTGGGTGTTTTTGGGAATCGGTCACTTCGATGACATGCGATTTAATTATAATCACATGCTTTGTGTATCCTTTAGAATGTCTGCTGATAGGGGATAGAGGCGAGGCCGTGGTCGTGGACGCGGATGAGGATGTGGCGCGGCCGTTTCCCTCAGTTCCGTTGTGGGGTCGACCACCCCTAGTCTATCTAACTTAGTGCATCCTAAAACCGGGGGGTCAACACGACCAATCGACCGGCCAAGGGAATAACGCAGATTTTGGAGTTATGAATGTCCTTCAAGAATTGGCTAACCAGATGACTATCCTGGCCCAAGACGTTCAGCTGAACAATTCGAACCCGACGTTGGATGCCTTGCTTCAGAATGTGATCTGTATGCTCCCTCCGCAGTTCAGCGGTGCTACAGACCCGACGGGTTGGGAGAATTGGTTGGTGGAGTTAGAAAAAGTTTTTGAAGTGGTTCATTGTCCGGAAGTGAGGAAGGTACCGATTGCTTAGTACTTCCTTACCAAGGAAGCCGCGACTTGGTGGAAAGTTATCAAGCCACAGGATCATGCTGCTTCATGGGGAGAATTTAAAGAGTTACTGGAGGCTGATTTTTGTCCTTGGCCAGTACAGGAAGGCATAATCCGAGCCTTTTTCAAGGCCTAGCCGCAGAACATTCCAGTCTCACAGGCGATAGTAGAGTACAACCAACAGCTGAACCACGTGAAGAATCAAGTGCGGGATGAGCGTGACAAGATCCGTTACTTTGATATGTGGATGAATATAGATTTACGGTGTTATATGGTTGGGTTTGCTTGTACTACCTTGAAGGAATACCAAGACAGGGCTTTGGCCTATGACATGTTGAGTCCCCATAATGATACCACGGAAGAATCGAAGAAGCAGAAGATCGCTTGTAACTTTTCTGGCTCTAAAGGTGGCAACTTCCATAGACCTCAGGCGACTAACCATTTTTCCGGGTAGTCGTCACGTTATGTTAGAGGGAAGAAGAGTTTTTGTTCTACTCCGGGCACCTCAACTCGCCCGGTAACCTGTTTTAATTGTGGTCGTCCAAACCATATCAATATGGAGTGCAACTTCCCACCTGTGAACTGTCATACTTGCGGACAGATGGGGCATAGGGTATCTTATTGCCATGAACAAGATCAGAATTAGGACACTCGGGCTTCGGCCCCAGCACCTATAGATCAGAGTATGAATCAGCGGCAACCAGTTAATCAGTCGCAGTAGAGTTACGGAAGAGGCCGTGGATGGAGTCAGAACGCTAGAGGGGGAAATTCTAGCGTCGGTTTGGCACACCACAAGTCTATGATATGCGTCGAGTAGACGAACCGAATGCAGCGGTGGCCTCAGGTACCATTCATATCCTATCTCATCCAGTTCATGTACTTTTTGATTCGGGTGCTACACATTCTTTCATCTCCTTGGAGTGTGTACGCCGTTTGCATATAACTTGTATGACTGCTTGCAATCCTTTCATTGTGAAACTACCTAGCGGGTATAGAATTGTGGGGAATCGGGAAATTAGAGATTTTCTGGTAAATATAGCTGATATGGATTGGTTATCGAATTTGATTGTGGTTGATATGGAGGGCGAAGATGAATCCTCTGCGAGGATTGGCTTGATAGTCACCAAGTGATTATGAATTACCGCAATAAGGTTATCAATTTGATGACTAAAAATGGTTCCGAGTACTCATTTATTGGACGTAAATTCGGCCAACCTAAGTTGCTTATCAGCACCATGAAGGCCATAAAACTTTTGAATAAAGGTTGCATGGGCTATTGGTGTTATGCTTTGAAGATGGAATATGGAAGGGAACGAAGTCGATTTCTCTTCAATTCCAGTTGCTAATGAGTATCCACAGGTTTTTCTAGATGATCTACCGGGATTACTGCCGGATCGAGAGACAGAATTTTCGGTGGACTTAGAGCCTGACGCGGCTCCGATTTCTAAGGTGCCGTATCGGATGGCACCTTCTGAGATGCAAGAATTAAAGAGTCAGCTGGGAGAACCATTGGAGAAAGGGTACATTAGACCAAGCGCTTCACCTTGGTGCGCACCTATTCTTTTTGTGAGGAAGAAGGGTGGTTCACTACGTTTATGCATTGATTACTGTGAACTCAACAAAGTGGCCATCAAGAACAAGTATCCTTTGCCTCATATAAATGATTTGTTTAATCATTGCAGGGAGCCGCAGTATTCTCAAAAATTGATTTGAGATCAGGATACTATCGGATCCGGGTGAAAGAGTCTGACGTTCTGAAGACTGCATTTTGGATGAGGTATGGACATTATGAATTTGTGGTCATGCCTTCTAGATTAACTAATGCACCGGCAGTATTCATGCAACTAATGAACTAGATATTCATCGAATACCTGGACAGATGTGTTGTCGTCATTATTGACAGCGTCTTGATTTATTCTGGGGATAAGGAGGAACATACCCGACACTTGCGTTTGATGCTATATGTTTTGAGAGCCGAGAACCTCTATGCAAAACTCTCGAAATGCGAGTTATGGTTGGAAGAAGTTATGTTTCTCGGACATGTGATTTCGGCTGAAGGGGTTCGTGTAGACCCACGGAAGATTGAGGCAGTGCTAGATTGGGCACCGCCTAAAAATGTTAAAGAAGTTCGTAGCTTTTTGGGTCTTGCTGGGTATTACCGTCGGTTTCTCGAGGGATTCTTGAAACTCACTCGGCCGCTTACGAAATTACTCCAGAGGACAGAAAAGTTTGTTTGGACGGCTGAGAGACAACAGATCTTTGATGAACTGAAGAGACGTTTGACCTCAGTGCCAATTTTAGCCTTACCACAGGGTAGTGAAGGATTTGCAGTTTATAGCGATGCTTCGGGACAAGGGCTTGGATGTGTGCTTATGCAGCATCATAAGATGATAGCTTTTGCATCACGGCAGTTGAATCCGTATGAGATGAACTATCCTACTCACGATTTGGAGTTGGCCGCAATTGTCTTCGCACTTAAGATTTGGCGGCATTATTTGTATGGCTCTCCATGTCGGATTTATACCGACCACAAGAGTTTGAAGTATATTTTCAGCAAGAAAAAACTGAATATAAGGCAGAGATGTTGGTTGGAATTGATCAAGGATTATGATTTGGAAATTCTTTACCATCCGGGAAAGGCCAATGTCGTCGCGGACGCTTTGAGCCACAAATAGGCATCGCTCCAGATGCTCGAGGTTCTTACATCTCAGACGAAGATTCGTTAGGATTTAATCGAGCAAGGAATAGATGTTTGGCTTCAAAGAGTGCAAGGATAGTTGTGCACTCTCGAAATTACTTCGTCCTTGGTTGACGACATCAAAGGGAAACAATGGAGTGACCCGATGATCTCTCAACTGAAGGAAGATATAGCTAAAGGAAAATCCCCTGGTTTTATGGTTCATGAGGATAGTATTCTGAGATTTCAGGGCGGGATTTGTGTTCCGAATGATATAGAGTTGAGGCAGAAAATTCTCCGAGAAGCCCATGCTACGCCTTACTCTATCCACCCCAGAACGAGTATGATGTACAAGGACTTGATGTAATACCCGGGATTTTCGCTCCGGTTATTTTGGACTTTCCTGGATATTTCTCGATTGCCAAGTATCGTTATTATTTCCTTCGATGTTTGATTTTGTGTTTATATGGTCGCGTGTGATTATTTATTGCATGGTGTTTCGTTTCGGATCGATGATGTTGTCAACGAGGGTTTCGTCATGTTCGTTCCGCGCGTTTTTAGAAATCAAGTCGCTGGGTCATAGCGGTTGGCCACTGGCCGGACGGTTGCGGCAAGAACCGCGTGGTGGTGAGCCGGGCCGATTGCGGCGAGGACCGGCGAGGACCGGCATAGCACACGCTACTGTCGGGTGGCAGGGCGCGCTAATCGGCAAACGTAGCGCACACTATCGGACGACCAACGAACTTACCTGGTTGGGCAGTGAGGTTTCCGAGGTTCTGGACTCGGGGAGGATCGGCAGGTAGAGCACGCTACTGTCGGTCGTAGCGCGTACTAATTGTCAGGTGTAGTGCACGCTGTCGGCCGACCAACGCACATTACCTAGCCGAGCAGTTTAGTCCAGAGAGTTCTGGATAGGCCAGCTAGTGTATGCTAGTGTCCGCACAGTCGGAAAAGCAGGTTCCAGTTGGCAGGTTAGGTCAGTAGTACCGGGTCGTACGGTCCCCGGCCGAAGGTTCTAGGCCGAGACTGGCCGATAGTGCACGCTAGTCCGGAAGGCTAGCGCACGCTAGGGACGCACCACTATAAATATGACTGATCAGTCATATTTTCACTTGTTTTTCATTTCCCTTCCTTTCTATCTGGGGCTAGAGTTTTGGAAGAGTCGAAGGCATGCTGTAATACAATGAATCCACGAAGTCCTGGAGTTCATATCATCGATTAATCTGTCTATAACATCCTTTGATTAAGCGAATCAAATCAGTTTTCCTGGAAATCCTAGTTTGAAAAAATTGGGGGTTTTGTTTGGTTTTGTCCAATTTAACCGTAGTAACTTGGATTTGTGATGGATCGATGATTATTAAGATATATTCTATCTTTTCCCTTCTTATTCCATGGTTGGATTGTCTAGGATTCGTCGTTTTGTTGAATTCTTAATCGACACCTTGAAGGTGTCCCATAAAAGGTCTTAGAGGGGGGATTCGGGCGTTATGCGACTATTATTCCTCGTACAATCGTTGATTTATAGATGATATGTATTAGGAACGAAATCTTTGTGAAGAACCCAAGTCAGAACCCTTCCGTTCGTTGTCTTCTTCGGGGTCCGAGGTTTCCCGGTTGAACCGGGTTCTTCGGAGTGTTCGATATCGGTTATTGAGGCAAGTATTCTATTTATATGATTTGTGTCTCGTGGATGTGTTTATATATTATATTTACGATGATTTGGTTTATCTTCTTGGATATGATTCGTGTGGCTTGATTATTCGAATGTTTGTTAGTATTAATGATATTTTTGCTTGTTAAACCTTGTGAAGTCGTGTTGGTCATGTTAGTTGCGTAATTCGTGTTGGGCTTAATTGCTTGGGTTTGAGGTATGGTGATGATTATGATTATTGTGGGATTGATTATGCACTTGGACATGTATTTTGGTGTATGATTGGATGTTCGAACATATGTGTATTAAGGTGTATTATCTGTGGTGATGGGTTATGTTTTATTGCGTATGTTACTTGTGAACTATGATTTTGAATGACATGTTCTCGTTCTTACACTTGGGAAGGGTCTGACGAGACCTCTAGGGACCGCTACTAAGGGATACGGTCATGGAAGTCGTTTCCCACCTGGGGAGGGTCTGAAGAGACCTCTAGGGACTGGTACTAAGGGGTACGGTCGCGAGAGTTGGTTTCCCACTTGGGCAAGGCTCTACAGGGCCTCTAGGGACTGTTACTAAGGGGTACAGTCGCGGGAGTTGGTTACCCACCTGGGAAAGGCTCGGCGGGGCCTCTAGGGGCCGGTACTAAGGGGTACGGCCGTGGGTTATATATGATGTTTTCATAATGATATGATGTGTACGAATAGTGAATGCGTGGAACCATATACAGTCCGTCGTGACCTTTGGAGTTTGGTACTTGACGAGTACGAACAATGATTGTGTGGATAATATTTTGATGTTAAAATTTCGGACACGTGATGATATTTCACTAATGTGTTTTGAAACAAGAACCGGGCTGAGGCCTTGATGATTTGGAAAAAGGATTTGTAATTTGGGCCTCGAGGTCCAAAAGAATTTATGTTCTAAAAACTCCTGAGATGCCGAGTTTTAATTCCTAAAACTTCATCACTTGTTTTCTGATTAATAAATCCTCTCGGGAATATCTTGACAAATGATTGTGTTATCTGATTCGTGATTGCCTTCTAATTGATACATTTCGTATGCTATTATACTTGCACTAGTAAAACAATGGAGTTTTACTAACCCCCGAGTAATCAGGGGGTGGATGTCTGTTTTGCGTCCAGGTATTTGCTGGTTCGAGGGAGCAGTCACAGGATTGACACAGGAAGTGACGAGCTACGGTACTTATCAAGAGTTGAGAGTTTGGTTGGGTTATGTTGTGTCGACCAAGTTATAGTCAGACTTCCGCTGTTGTGTATCCTTACCCATGGGTGGCTATGTATTGTAAAAGGGTTGTATTTTGTCTCATTTGCACTGGTCGTATGACCTCATTGGTCCGTGTGGTTGTATTGTAATTGACAATAATGGTCTGTATTATTGTAGTAATTGTCTTCGGACGGTCAAATCATGGTGTTATTGTGTTGTTTAGCCTGATAGGTCCTCCTAGAGAGGGTCTACGGCATGTAATATTCCCATATGGTCTGGGGGTGTTACAGTTATGGTATCGGAGCATAGGTTGCGGAAACCTAGGTTGTCGGGTCAAGTCGAGTCGTGGTTTGTCGAGTAATATGATGTCATGTCATTCGAGTTATCAGGTGATAAGTTGAGTTGTGCGTGGTCACAACGTGTCGTATATATTGTCGGGTGATATTAGTATCGTGGGCGACCGTCATCTCTGTGCGGCCTGTGGACGTGAGTCTCCTCTTTTATGCGAGGTATCGATGTTTCGTGATTTCATTTATGTGCGATAATTTCAGTGCATAATTTTGTTTGCGTAGTGTGGTGAAATGGAATCCATGTTTGGTATTCGTGGTACGTCATTTGTATATTGAGTTGAATGTATTGATGGTTGGACACCGAATGGTGCAATACGATGTGAAAAATGTGAACTTTAGTGTGACCCCGAGGTTGTATCGACGGCAGAGTTCATGAGTGTAACACCCCCAATCCGCTCAGGGATATTACATGTTGTAGATCCCTTTCCGTAAGGATCTACTAGGCAAGAAACTACAAAACACAACTCCTACGTGGTCAACCCGACTAAAACATAAAAATTATAGACCGATTAGGTCTCTCAAAACAGAAAATAGAAGTACAATTAATAAAAAAAATACAACTCGGTCACAATTTACACCACATGTCCATCCTTTTGAGGATGACAAAGAAACTAGAAATAAACACTCGGACCGACAGATCACTGACGGACAACCGACAACAACTGTGACTAGTATCACTACTTTACATCATCCTCCAAGCCTGTGGTTGCTCTCTCTCTCAAATCGGAATACTTGAAAAGTATAACATAAACCCCAACGAGGGATTAGCGATGGAAATAACTAGCAAGTAACCAAGCTATACAATTATACATCATGAATACAACAGTTATGAAAATAACCTTTCGACAAGGTAGTAACACGATCCCCGAGTCTAAATTCTTTCCAAAATCATTTCCTTTAAAACGAATCATGTGAATCTCTCCAGAGACCACTTTGAGAGGTTATTTAGAGGCTTCGGGGGTCTCAGTGTAAAATCATGAAATATGAATATTTTTCCTTTTCAAAAAGATTTTCTTCCAAAATCATATGATTGATTCAATTCACAATCCAAACCTCAAAGACAAAACCATATCCACCAATATAACCGGAATCCAAGGTTCAAACATTCAAATTTCAGAGGTCTCAAATTAAAAGTCAAATCATCTCTGTGGCCCCAAAGGGTCCCACCCAGATTAGCTCATCGAAAGCAAATTCAAACACGCCCATAAGTTATCATGACATCGCACTCGCAAGTGACGATTCTTGGAGCCCCATCCAGACCTACCCGAATTGATTACCTTATGGTCAGAACATAACGTCTGGCCGTACTCGCAAGCATGCGCCTCCGGAGGCCTCGATGGACCCTACCTGAGTAACATCATTCGAACATGCCCATAAGTTATCATGACATTGCACTCGCAAGTGACGATTCTAGAAGCCCCCTCCAGACCTACCCGAATTGATAACCTTATGGTCAGAATGTAACGTCTGGCCGTACTCGCAAGCACGTGCCTCTGGAGGCCTCGACGGAACCCTACACAGATAACATCACAATCTACTAAGATACATAACAACAAAGGTACAATATTCACCACAATCCGCAAACACGTGACACATAAGTTAACGCATCATAATTTCAACAAAGGCACAACATTCACATCACACCATCGTTCAGGGAAAAGGCTAACTAGCGAACAGTACAAGTATTACGCAATTCCACAATTCCTCGGGTAGCTACTCATTTCTAGTATTCGTTTTAAGCACAAAATAACATGAAATGATTGTTATCATTCTTCACGAAACTCAAGGTTACATTCGAATTTACTTTCGTAGAAATCACATACTCGATTGAAACTAAGTTACGATTTAATATACAATCACTAACAAGCCCACGTTAAATTCACGACACATCACATTCTCAAAGTATAAAGAATATAGACAAGATACCCGCCTCAAGCCCAAAGCACGCGAAGCAACGGGAAAGCTCGACCGGAAATCCTCGAATCCTCCAACTAGGGTGAAAACACAAGAACAACATCATTACTACGAAGTCGATCACAAGGACGGAAAATATGCGAAATTCCCAACAAGAATTCGTAGAAACAAAAGATCAAACACTTGGGGTTCAATACTTCCCCGAGAACATCAAGAACATCACTCGAACCCAAATACGACAAGAGACACGTATCAAATCATAGGGAGAGAATCAATACAACCAATTCATGATTTACAACAACACGATTCATGAAGAACAACCCGAATCTTGAACATTCACAAAATAAAAAGGAAGAGTTTACAAGATGATTACCTCGAATCAAAGACGAAGAACACGGATTGATGATGTTAGTCAACACCAAGAGCTCAAGGAAGATGATATCTCTAAGATAAACCGCCCAAAAATCGCCCATAAATCGCCTAAACCATGAGGAACAAGAAGAGAGGAGAGGAAATGAAATCCTCTCCCCAAAACTCGCTCGGAAATAACCCTGCCGACCCGCGTGCCGCGGCCCGCGGCTGAAATGGGGTAGCAGGTTTTAGGCTGGGGCCGCGGCCCGGACTGTTGCATGCTGCGGCACGCAGTACAGCTGGCCTGGCCATCGTTCTTGCTAAGGCTGTGCCGCGGCACACACTGTTCGAGCCTAAAATTGATGAAAAACGACCCCCAAACATGACATAATCGTTCGATGCATAATACCAACCATTTAAAGGCCTGAATGAACTATCACAAACCCTAGTATGGTGACTTCACATCAAAGTCGGTCCCAACACGACGGTAACATCAAATGATCCGGAAAGGGAATGAACGCAATGAAACCCAAAACTTTGGAATATTACAGAATGATCCAACTTGATACTTGATCAAAACACCAATAAAAGTTCACAACACGTCTAACAACACTAAACGGACTTATGGAAACACAAAATAATAGTTTCGAATCACCATCACACGAAATGAACCAAATAACAGAAAAAGTCGCCCAAAACACGAATTCGGGTAAAACAGCCCTGAAACAAACTCGGATGACCAAATATGCAGAACAAAACATTATCCAAATGTCAAAACGCTCGCAAGCAAGTTCTCGAAATCAGAAAAATTCCAAAAACGAAAAATTACCAAAAGAGAAAAATCACGGGTATTACATTCTACCACTCTAAAAAGAAGTTTCGTCCCGAAACTGGAAAAAAGGGTGAAGTCACAAACAACAGAGCACGTACGACAACATCTCAGCAGTCCCGACGAATCGATCCCGATATCGATGCCGAAGCACGATTCCTGGAAACTTCATGGAATATTTCACAATACTGAACTTTGTGGCCCTCAAGTCCACAGTTATAACAAGTAATCGGCTTCGAAGGAGAATTACCTTGCACATGACCCGCAACATTACAATTGAAACACCTCCCAGTCTGACTAAGAGTCAAAGAAGACGACTTGGAACTCTTGGTTCCACCGAACGAAGAAAATGAAGGTTTCACCAAAGGACTACGCGAAACTCGACGAGAAGAAGTTCTGACTCCCACACTATCCCAAAAATCTCCAGACATCCTCTGTCTCTTCGGCTCATGCAACGGCCCAGTAGACAATGATGCCATTTCGTATGCCATGGCTCGATTCTGATACTCTCTCATGGTAGCACAAGTGAAATCCGACATGTACTGTCGAATCTCCGATCTCATCCGCATATCAAAATGACAAATTTAGTCTTCCTCCGCCCTCACCTTCCCCTTCACGTAAGCGAGTTGTCGACTATAATCGATAATAGTCTGCGACACAGGTATATCCTGCGGCTCGGCTAGATAAAAATTTTGGATCGTCTGCTCTCGGATCGGCTCCGGACAGAACTCCGCTTCCATCAACTTCTTGAACTCTTCCCAAGTAACAGCGTGATCCTGAGGTTCGACGGCCTCCCACCAATTAGCAGCATCACTATCGAGAAAGAACTGAGCGATAGGAATCCTCCATTCTTCTGGACAACCAACCGCCTTGAAAATCTTTTCCAATTGGAAAAGCCAACCGTCCCAGCCCAAAGTATCACCTACGCCCGCAAAACGGGGAGGACGCATAAGAACCACTTCTCTAAGCCACTGAGTCGACCTGACATTCTCAGTCACGGTAATATTACGCTGAACCACCTGGGTCAAATGAGTCATCTGGTCTGCCACGTGCTAAAGTATAGTAGTAACACCAATACCAACGCCATCACCGGCAGCATGATACTGATCGCGCGACTGATTGCCATGGCCCCGACCTCTGGCCTTCGACATACTAAACTGAACAACTGTTCCTTAAAACGAGATATAACAACACATAACATCAATCACAAAAGAAGGTCCATACAAGACACACTACGAAGCATAGAAATATTATTGCTAACAAGAGTTACCATAGAGTGTTCACACAATAAACTCATATCTGATAGTTCTCATAGATTCAGAAACGAATATTTCCGAAAACATTTATCAAGTCATCACACATTAGAACCAAGCACATGGGTAAACCACCCGAAACATTCAACACATGCCCAAGGCGTTAAGCGCAAGTATCACTGCATATATGACAATATCATTCAAGTTTCGAACCATTCTCAACTGTTACCATTGTTTTTGAAACAAAACCAAACTCTCATAAAATAGTCATAAACTACTACACTAAAGTTGACAAAACTCATCGATTTTCCAATAATCAAGAACATTCCAATTCAGTTGAACTTCTGAAAATGTCAAGTCAAAATCTCTGAGTTAAAGCACTAAATTTTCCAAAGTTTATCAAAGTTCAAACTTTCTAACAAGAGTCACGGAAAAATAGTTTTAATGACCACAACTCGAGCATCATTCAATACGGGTAATGATATTAGCCAGCACACGTATCTTTCAAACATAATTGCCGAACGTACATAAAAAAATGAAATTTCCTTCTCAAACCACAAAAATGCTTGTAATTATCGATTCTTCGCGAAACGGATCAAGGATTTCTTATTTCTAAAATTTTGAAAAAGTGTGAAAAATATTTTAGAAGACTTGTCGTTCCTCATAAAGCGGAAAGAACTCAGTCTAGAATTTTTTTTTTGAAGTCATCAACATACCGTTCTGTTTCGAAGCGAAACTTTCGAATCTTAGCAAAAAATTTCCAAAATCATCTCGATCATAATGAAAATGACAGTAATATTTTACAATTTCCAAAATACTTTAAAACGCCTACTTCAGGTACCGTCTGAAGGTGTCATTTGAAAATATAAGACTAACTCGTCCAAGTTTATCCGGTTTCAAAATCCATGCAAAACTGTTGATTAACCGCACCATCGAAATATTTTCCAAAATTGGTCCTTGACAAACATACTCACGCTCGTAATTACAATTAAGAATACCATTTTCAAACCTACACGCAGCGGACATAATTACAACTATCCAAAAAACTGAACTTGAAACCACATGCCCACTCAGCAACGAGATCACAAATTCAATCAAACATAATTCGCGAACACTAGGTTCAAACATACGTCAAAACTGCCCATCTGAGTTCCTCACGAACTCTACCGTCGATACCTTGTCTGGAACATGTCAAGATTCACAGTGTTCACATAATATTGCACCAATCGGTGTCTAACCATCAATACATTCAGTTCAATATACACACGATATACCACAAGTATCAAATACGGATTTCATTTCACAGTACTACACAAACAAAATTACACACCACAATCATCGTACATACAGGAAATCGTGAAATACCAATACCTCGCTTAAAAGAGGAGACTTACGTCCACAGGCCGCATGGAAATGATGGCTGCACCACGATACTAATCACAACGAATCAAAATTGATCACAACGGATCACAATGATCACGCTTGTTCACAATTGCTCACCCGGGTGACATGACAAGACACGACTCCGACAAGACACGACTCGACAAGACCCAACTAGACCCAACTGCCTAGGTTTTCACAAACCTAAGCTCCAATACCAGTTATGTAACACCCCCAATCCATTCAAGGATATTACACGACGTAGATCACTTTCGGCAAGGATCTAGCAGGCAAGAAACTACAAAACACAACTCTTACGTGGTCAACCCGACCAAAACATAAAAACTATAGACCGATTAGGTTTCTCAAAACACAACATAGCAGTATAATTAATAAACCAAAATACAACTCGATCATAATTTATACCACATGTCCATACTTTTGAGGATGACAAAGAAACTAGAAATAAACACTCGGATCGACAGATTACTGATAGACAACCGACTACAAATGTAACTAGTATCGCTGCTTTACATCATCCTCCAAGCCGACCCTGTGGTTGCTCTCTCTCAAATCGAAATACCTGAAAAGTATAACATAATCCCCAATGATGGGTTAGAGATGGAAATCACTAGCAGATAACCAAGCTATACAATTATACTTCAAGATTACAACCATTATGAAAATAACCTTTCGACAAGGTAGTAACACGATCCCCGAGTCTAAATTCTTTCCAAAATCATTTCCTTTAAAACGAATCATGTGAATCACTCCAGAGACCACTTTAAGAGGTTATTTAGAGACTTTGGGAGTCTCAATATAAAATCATGAAATATGAATATTTTTCCTTTTCAAAAAGATTTTCTTTCAAAATCATATGGTTGATTCAATTCGCAACAAAAACCTCAAAGACAAAACTATATCCACCAATATAACCGGAATCCAAGGTTCAAACATTCATAATTCAGAGGTATCAAATCAATAATTAAAACATCTCCGTGACCCCGAAGGGTCCCACCCGGATTTGCTCATCGAAAGCAAATTCAAACACGCCCATAAGTTATCATGACATCGCACTCGCAAGTGACGATTCTCAGATCCCCCTCCAGACCTACCCCAATTGATAACCTTATGGTCAGAATGTAATGTCTGGCCGTACTCGCAAGCACGCGCCTCCGGAGGCCTCGACGGACCCTACCCGAATAACATCATTCGAAAACGCCTATAAGTTATCATGACATCGCACTCTCAAGTGATGATTCTCGGAGCCCCCTACAGACCTACCCGAATTGATAACCTTATGTTCAGAACGTAACGTATGGCCGTACTCGAAAGCATGCGCCTCTGGTGTAATGCCCGGATAAATGGTGTATTTACCTTGTACTCGACCTTGTATGATCTCGACTTCATGATGTTATAAATCGTAGATTGGTTTCCCGTATTTGTGCCCTTATGTTTTTTTCATATATCTTCAACATTTCATGCATGATTCTGCATGTACTTACGTACGCTATCAGGCGTCCATAACGTACGCTAAAGATTCAGTATTATGTACGTTATATGATGTTCTTAACGTACGTAAGCTAAGTAAACTTGGGTTCGGATAAGGGTCGGCGTGTGGGGGCCGGGGGAGATTCGTGTGATTTCCGCGTGAACCTGGACATAGGTGTTACGTACGCTATGGTGCATGTTTTACGTACGTTAAGGACATGGATATTACGTACGTAAATCCCGTGTGATTACGTACGTAAGGAAATGGCGAAATCAAGCCAGTGAAGTCTGGTCAGACGATTACGTACGCTAAGGCTAGGGTATAACGTACGTTAAGTTTGTTACGTACGTAAGGGTGATTGCATAACGTACGTAATGCCCAAAAATCTATTTATAGAACCCGACCCTCACTTCATTTCCCACTCTTGCCTTGGCCGATTTTTGTGTTCTTGAGACTATCCTTCACCTCATATCCCTCATATCATCATCTACATCCGATTTTGGGAAGCCTAGACCGTGTGAGTTGGTGATCAAGCTTCCGGTGAAGAGTTTATTGAAGATTTTCTTTATTCTTACATCTCTTAAGGTATGTTACGATTCACCAAGCTAGAGTATACATTCTTAGCTATACTTTGAGCTTGTTTTGGAAATCATTGGACTAGATAATGATCTTTTGAGTCCAGCACCATATTTTGAAGTTTAGAACCCGATTATACCTTGTGTTTCTTCCATTACGTAGAGTATTGGTATAGCCTCGGTGGATGAAAACCTTTACATGAAGTATCCTAAATTCGTGAAGTAATAAGCATGATTTCCGCTAGATTTTCTGAACCCTTTTTATGTTCCATTGGAGTAATTCATGTATGTTAGAAGAATTTGTTGTGACAATGTTCTCCATGTTCTTGAGGGTAATATATAGACCAAGTCCTTGAACTCAAACCGAATCACCGTAGTGTCATTTTCCTTGCGTAATATTCGAGCATACTTGTCGTCTTGAGTGATATTGGGGGTAGAATCTTAATAGCCGATCATATGAGGATTTGGCATTTAATCCCTTATTAAAACACGAAATCTTCAATACCTTGTAAAACATCGAACTTTTAAACATCGGTATTTCACCTTCGAAGTGATCGTTCAACTCTCCTGTAGTGCCTTATCATTTTCGGTTCAGTTCTTATCTAGTGTTATAACCGTGAACCAACCTAGCGTCACTACTTTACGATCATAATATAAGTATTTGGTGATCGTATGTTAGTATCGAGTGGTATGTTAAGTCCCTTATATCTCTTTTTGAACAAGGTCCAGGCCTTGCATAGGGGTCGATCGTGGGGCGGTGACATACGGACGCGTGACGTTTGTTGGAGTATTTCATTCTTGTCATTTTCGAGGCAAGTATCATATGTTGAGTTTGATTTATATTGGAACTTTGAACATGCATATGATTTTGTTCATGTTGTCGAATATGAGATTTATTTATGTAAATTCTCGTGGTATTCGTTGTTAATCATTCGTATTGATGAAAATACTGAAATGCATATATGTATGCATAATTGATTGGTTTATGGTATAAATGATCCGAGGGTGTGATGAGGATCTATGCTGAGGGCGCTGGATCGAATGTCCACCATGCGTTGGTCCGACGAGATCATCATGGGGATCTATGCTGAGGGCGCTGGATCGCTGGATGGGTTTTCCACCAGGCGTTGGTCCGACGGGATCATCATGGGGATCTATACCAAGGGCGCTGGATCGCTGGATTACCCTGTATGTGTTGATGGAATCGTGAGGATTCAGATCGTCGGATTCCGATGATGGAAGTCCGTTTTGCATGATTTATGATTCACTGATGATTTATGTATTATGATACTTGTACTAGCATTGTTTTTCTAACCCCTTCGGGGGTGGACATTGTTTTGATGTTCAGGTAGCCGAGGAGCGGGGAAGCAACCACAGTACCGAGAGGACGATGAAATGGCTCAGTGATGTGGTTGATGTTTATTGTTATATTGTCTTCTTGGTTCCCTTTAGTACTCGAGTACATGTGTTTTAATAATGTCATTTTCGATATGGTTGTATAAGTAAACTCTTTGGATCAGTTGAATCAGTTCTATGTTTTGAACTTCAGCTGTACGGTTGGATTATATTTACTTTCCTTTTTAATTAGCCTTGTAAATCCTTACTTAAAGGGTTTACGGCGCTGTAATTATTCGGAATATCTCGGGGTGTTACAGAATATGGTATCAGAGATAAGATTCATGGATATCTTGGCAGTCGGGTTAGTTGGGTCTGTTTATGTTATTTGATTTTTGGTCGTTTGTAACATCACTGCTGAGCCAACATCGTCGTGTGGACCGTGGTTGTAAGTTTCCTAATCTCAAATAATACCATTTTATTTAATTCATGTTTTGTGAACATTGATGGACTTTCTTTTAGATAGTTTGCCCTGGATATTGAGTATTTGTGTTTACAGTATGTTGAGAGGAGGTCGTGGACGCGGACGTGGAAATGCGAGACAGGAAGATTCGGTGTCTACTCCAGAAATAACCGCTAGTCGAACGGATTCCCATTGTGGAGGACAGCAGGGATCAGCAAATAATAATGCAGATCCTAATGTGCCGGGAGTGCTTCAGCAGGTGGTTGCTCAGATAAACCAGTTCGCTCAAGTTGTTGATCGCATGCAGACGGCGATGGGACAGCAGCATAACGTGGATAATCGGGGAGACAAATGGCTTACTGAGGTGGTCAAATTGCACCCTCCGAAATTTGACGGTTCTGCTGAGACGCTTTCTTGGGATGACTGGCTGAAGGAGTTAGAGAAGATTTTTGCGGGGATTAACTGTCCCAACGACAGAAAGGTTCCGGTCGCCCAGTATCTTCTGACGGGGGAGGCTTTCGATTGGTGGGAGGCCATTCGACCTGAGGAGCATAATGTTGACTGGACGGAGTTCAAATTAATGATGGAAGCGCAGTATTGTCCTCGCCCAGTTAGAGAGGCCCGAGTCTGGGAGTTTTTCTCACCACAAAATTCAGAAGCATCTGTGACAGATATGATTAAGACTTTTAATCACCAGTTGACTTATGTGCGCCACTTAGTCAGGTCCGAGGCAGAGAGGATTTTTCATTTTGATATGCGGATGAAGCTGGAGATTCAGCAATATATGTCCGGATTTGAATGCACCACCCTGCGACAGTATCAGGACAAGGCGCTGGCCTATGATATGAAAGCGGCGGCAGTCGAGAAATCAACAGAAGCAAAGAAACAGAAGGTGTCTGGCAACTTCACGGAGAATAAGGGTAGTGGGCCTCGCAGGGGCTAGTCCTCTTTTCATTCATCCAGGAGGCCTCCGCATCCTTCTTGAGGTGGAAAGAAGTTCCGGGCAACACCAACCGTTTCAGACGCAGGGAAGAAATGTTATAACTGTGGCAAAGCGGGGCATGTTCGACGTGACTGTTTCCCGCCTGCTTTGACCTGTTTCGAGTGTGGACAGGAAGGGCATCGCGCAACATTTTGTGGGAATGCGACTCGATCTTTGGGTACTCGCACTCCTGTACCAGTTCCGAAGGACACTAGTGTAAACCAGACGCAACAAAGTGGGTTCCCTCAGCAGAATGTTTGGAAAAGAGAGGCATCCAGCACTGGGTCTGTTCCTCCGCGTATTTACGAGATGAAGAAGTCAGACGATCAGAACACGGCTGTTGCATCAGGTACGATTCAGATCCTTTTTCAACCAGTTAGTGTCTTGTTCGATTCAGGAGCTATGCATTCTTTTATATCTTTGAACTGTGTTAATCGTTTGAAAATCTCATACTTGTATGATTGTGAACCTTATGTTGTGGGATTACCGAGCGGAGAGAAACTTGTGGGAACCCTAGAAACTAGAGATTTTCGAGTGACTATAGGAGGGAGAGATTGGCTATCAAATCTTATTGTGGTCGACATTCTTGGTGACGATTTAATTCTCGGAGATGATTGGCTCAATCGTTATGGAGCTATTTTGAATTACCGAAAGAGAGTCATTTCTATCATTTCCGAAGACGGGTCTGAACATTTATTTAAGGGGTGGAGACCGGGAAGATCATGAAAATTAATCAAAGCGATGAAAGCAGCGAGATTGCTAAAGCAGGGTTGTTACGGATACTGGTGTTATGCCATGAAGAAAGAAGAAGGAGTAGAGCTCTCATCTATTCCAGTTGTGAACGAATTCTCAGATGTATTCCCTGACGAAATACCTGGGTTACCTCCGCAGAGAGAAGTGGAGTTCACTATCGAATTAGAGCCTGGAGCCGCTCCTATTTCCAGAGCACCATACCGCATGGTGCCAACCAAGATGTATGAACTAAAGAAGCAATTGGAGGAATTATTATAGAAGGGTTATATTCAACCTAGCGTTTCTCCTTGGGGAGCGCCCGTTCTCTTTTTCCGGAAGAAAGATGGATCCCTCCGATTATGTATTGATTACAGGGAATTAAACAAAGTGACGATCAATAACAAATATCCTATACCTCGGATCGACGACTTGTTTGATCAATTGCAAGGGGCAAGGGTATTCTCGAAGATTGACTTGCGATCAGGATACCATCAGTTGAGAATTGAGAAATCGGATATACTGAAGTCTGCTTTCATATCCCGGTACGGGCATTATGAATTTGTAGTGATGCCATTTGGACTTACCAATGCTTCTGCGGTATTTATGCAATTGATGAATCGGGTATTCTTAGAATACTTGGATAAATTTGTGGTCGTCTTCATCGATGACATCTTGATATATTCGAAAGACACAGAGGAGCACGCTGAGCATTTGCGTGTGGTTTTGAGCATCTTGAGGAAGGAACAGCTGTATGCAAAGCTTTCCAAATGCGAGTTCTGGCTTAGGGAAGTAACTTTCCTTGGGCATGTGATATCAGCTGACGGAGTTCAGGTGGACCCGAAGAAAGTCGAAGCAATCTTGGAATGGGAAGCTCCTAATAACGTGAAAGAAGTCCGGAGTTTCTTGGGACTTGCTGGATATTATCGCCGTTTTGTAGAGGGATTTTCCAAAATTGCTCGCCCACTCACTCAGCTGTTACATAAAACTCAAAAGTTCACGTGGGATGAGAAATGTCAGGCTGGTTTCGATGAACTTAAGAAGAGACTGACGACAGCACCTATATTAGCATTACCAGATGGAACTGATGGATTCATGGAATACAGCGATGCTTCAAATCAGGGTCTGGGATGTGTGTTGATGCAAAAGGATAAGGTGATTGCCTATGCTTCTCGGCAGTTAAAACCGTACGAAGTTAATTACCCGACTCATGATCTGGAGCTAGCAGCTGTGGTCTTTGCTCTAAAAATTTGGCGACATTACTTGTACGGCACTCGTTGTCAGATCTTCACCGATCACAAGAGCCTCAAATATATTTTCAGTCAGAAGGAATTAAATATGAGGCAGAGAAGGTGGCTGGAATTGATCAAGGATTACGATTTGGAAAT
This sequence comes from Orobanche coerulescens, assembly GCA_033398695.1. Lineage (NCBI taxonomy): Eukaryota > Viridiplantae > Streptophyta > Magnoliopsida > Lamiales > Orobanchaceae > Orobanche > Orobanche coerulescens. Next base: position 57,227,576 of record CM065805.1, on the reverse strand, counting down.
CCTTTATCATCTAGGAAAAGCAAACGTGGTAGCTGATGCATTGAGCCGTAAACTTGCTTCTCTTCGAGTGTTGGAAGCACTTACATCCCAAACCAGCATTCAACGGGAACTCATCCATGAAGGGATTGAAGTATGGGCACCAGGAATCCAAGGGAAACTACATGTGATGGAACTGACTTCATCACTAGTCGAGGAAAACAAATCTAAGCAGTTGAATGATTCTCTGATCCTTCGGTTATGTGAAGAAGTAAAGAAAGGAAAGGCCTCAGGATTCGTGATACAAGATGATGGAGTTCTGAGATTTCAGAGTCGACTTTGCATTCCCGATGCTGATGATTTGAGGCGGACAATTCTGAAGGAAGCTCATAGCGCGCCTTATTCTATTCACCCGGGCAGCAATAAGATGTATAAGGATCTAAAACAAAACTTCTGGTGGGGGAATATGAAGAAGGACGTAGCAGAATACATTTCAAAGTGTTTGACTTGTCAGCAGGTTAAGATTGAACATCAGCGACCTGCCAGAATGCTAAAGCTGCTTCCGATCCCTGAGTGGATGTGGGAGGATATCTCGATGAATTTCATCACCAGTATGCCAAGGACCAAGACGAGAATGAACATGATTTGGGTTGTAGTTGATCGACTAACCAAGTCGGCTCATTTCCTACGAATTAAAGATACTTGGGGACCCGAGAGATTGGCGCGAGTATTTATTGCAGAGATAGTCAAATTACATGGGACGCCGAAGACCATAATTTCGGATCGAGATGGCCGCTTCGTGTCGCACTTTTGGAAGGCAGTTCATAGGGCTCTGGGGACTAAGCTGAACTTTAGCACGGCTTATCATCCTCAGACGAACGGTCAGTCCGAAAGGACTATTCAGATAGTAGAAGACATGCTTAGAGCTTATGCCTTGGATTGGTCAACTGACTGGGAAGTTCACTTGCCGTTGATTGAATTCACATATAACAATAGTTGGCATGCTTCTATTAAGATGGCACTGTTTGAAGCTTTGTACGGGAGAAGATGTCGATCACCCATGTGTTGGGATGATTCTTCGGAATTGATCGGGACGGAACCGGAATTGATAGTTCAGTCTCAAGAGAAGATAGCTTTGATTCGAGAAAGACTGTTGACTGCCCAGAGTCGACAGAAGTCTTATGCGGACATACGTCGTTGCCCTATAGAGTTCGACATTGGGGACCACGTACTATTGAAGGTGTCTCCTACACGGGGGATTTTCCGTTTTGGGAGGAAAGGAAAGCTAAGTCCGAGATATGTCGGACCATTTGAGATCCTCGAGAGAGTTGGGGATTTAGCATACAGGTTGGCCTTACCGCCATCGCTGAGTCACGTTCACAGTATGTTTCACGTATCCCAATTGCGGAAGTATGTACCAGATCCCAATCATATTATTGATTTCGACGAGATCGAGATAGCTAATGACGGCACCTTCGAAGAGAGACCAATCAAGATAATTGAGAGTCGAGTCAGATAGTTGAGGAATAAACCAATCTCCTTGGTAAAAGTTCAGTGGTCTCGACATGGAGTCGAAGAAGCAACTTAGGAGACAGAGGAGAGTATGAAGTCGAGATACCCGGAATTATTTTCATTTTAAGTTTCGGGCCGAAACTTCTTTTTAGAGGGGTAGTATGTAATGCCCGGATAAATGGTGTATTTACCTTGTACTAGACCTTGTATGATCTCGACTTCATGATGTTATAAATCGTAGATTGGTTTCCCGTATTTGTGCCGTTATGTTTTTTTCATATATCTTCAACATTTCATGCATGATTCTGCACGTACTTACGTACGCTATCAGGCGTCCATAACGTATGCTAAAGATTCAGTATTACGTACGTTATATGATGTTCTTAACGTACGTAAGCTAAGTCAACTTGGGTTCGGATAAGGGTCGGCGTGTGGGGGCCGAGGACGGGGCCGGGGGAGATTCGTGTGATTTCCGCGTGAACCTGGACATAGGTGTTACGTACGCTATGGTGCATGTTTTACGTACGTTAAGGACATGGATATTACGTACGTAAATCCCGTGTGATTACGTACGTAAGGAAATGGCGAAATCAGGCCAGTGAAGTCTGGTCAGACGATTACGTACGCTAAGGCTAGGGTATAACGTACGTTAAGTTTGTTACGTACGTAAGGGTGATTGCATAACGTACGTAATGCCCAGAAATCTATTTATAGAACCCAACCCTCACTTCATTTCCCACTCTTGCCTTGGCCGATATTTATGTTCTTGAGACTATCCTTCACCTCATATCCCCCATATCATCATCTACATCCGATTTTGGGAAGCCTAGACCGTGTGAGTTGGTGATCAAGCTTCCGGTGAAGAGTTTATTGAAGATTTTCTTTATTCTTACATCTCTTAAGGTATGTTACGATTCACCAAGGTAGAGTTTACATTCTTAGCTATACTTTGAGCTTGTTTTGGAAATCATTGGACTAGATAATGATCTTTTGAGTCCAGCACCATATTTTGAAGTTTAGAACCCGATTATACCTTGTCTTTCTTCCATTACATAGAGTATTGATATAGCCTCGGTGGATGAAAACCTTTACATGAAGTATCCTAAATTCGTCAAGTAATAAGCATGATTTCCGCTAGATTTTCTGAACCCTTTTTATGTTCCATTGGAGTAATTCATGTATGTTAGAAGAATTTGTTGTGACAATGTTCTCCGTGTTCTTGGGGTAATATATCGACCAAGTCCTTAAACTCAAACCGAATCACCGTAGTGTCGTTTTCCTTACGTAATATTCGAGCATACTTGTCGTCTTGAGTAATATTGGGGGTAGAATCTTAATAGCCGATCATATGAGGATTTGGCATTTAATCCCTTATTAAAACACGAAATCTTCAATACCTTGTAAAACATCGAACTTTTAAACATCGGTATTTCACCTTCGAAATGATCGTTCAACTCTCCTGTAGTGCCTTATCATTTTCGGTTCAGTTCTTATCTAGTGTTATAACCGTGAACCAACCTAGCGTCACTACTTTACGATCATAATATAAGTATTTGGTGATCGTATGTTAGTATCGAGTGGTATGTTAAGTCCCTTATATCTCTTTTTGAACAAGGTCCGAGCCTCGCATAGGGGTCGATCGTGGGGCAGTGACATACGGACACGTGACGTTTGTTGGAGTATTTCATTCTTGCCATTTTCGAGGAAAGTATCATATGTTGAGTTTGATTTATATTGGAACTTTGATCATACATATGATTTTGTTCATGTTGTCGAATATGAGATTTATTTCTGTAAATTCTCGTTGTATTCGTTGTTAATCGTTCGTATTGATGAAAATATTGAAATGCATATATGTATGTATAATTGATTGGTTTATGGTATAAATGATCCTAGGGGGTGATGAGGATCTATGCTGAGGGCGCTGGATCGAATGTCCACCATGCGTTGGTCCGACGGGATCATCATGGGGATCTATGCTGAGGGCGCTGGATTGCTGGACGGGTTTTCCACCATGCGTTGGTCCGACGGGATCATCATGGGGATCTATACCAAGGGCGCTGGATCGCTGGATTACCCTGTATTGTGTTGATGGAATCGTGAGTATTCACATCGTCGGATTCCGATGACGGAAGTCCGTTTTGCATGATTTATGATTCACTGATGATTTATGTATTATGATACTTGTACTAGCATTGTTTTGCTAACCCCTTCGGGGGTGGACATTGTTTTGATGTTCAGGTAGCCGAGGAGCGGCGAAGCAACCACAGTACCGACAGGACGATGAAATGGCTCAGTGATGTGGTTGATGTTTATTGTTATATTGTCTTCTTGGTTCCCTTTAGTACTCGAGTACATGTGTTTTAATAATGTCATTTTCGATATGGTTATATAAGTAAACTCTTTGGATCAGTTGAATCAGTTCTATGTTTTGAACTTCAGTTGTACGGTTGGATTATATTTACTTTCCTTTTTAATTAGCCTTGTAAATCCTTACTTAAAGGGTTTACGGCGCTGTAATTATTCCGAATATCTCGGGGTGTTACATCTGGAGGCCTCGACGGAACCCTACCTAGATAACATCTCAATTCAGTAAGATACACAACAAGAAAGGTACAATATTCACCACAATCCGCAAACACGTAACACATAAGTTAGCGCATCATAATTTCCACAAAGGCACAACATTCACATCACACCATCATTCATGGAAAAGGCTAACTAGCGAACAATACCAGTATTACATGATTCCACAATTCCTCGGGTAACTACTCATTTCTAGTATCCGTTTTAAGCACAAAATAACATGAAATGGTTGTTATCATTCTTCACAAAACTCAAGGTTACATTCGAATTTACTTTCGTCGAAATCATATACTCGATTGAAAGTAAGTTACGATTTAATATACAATCACTAACAAGCCCACGTTAAATTCACGACACATCACATTCTCAAAGTATAAAGAATATAGACCAGATACCCACCTCAAGTCCAAAGCACACAAAGCAACGGGAAAGCTCGACCGGAAACCCTCGAATCCTCCAACTAGGGTGAAAACACAAGAACAACATAATTAATATGAAGTCGATCACAAGCAGGACGGAAAATATGCGAAATTTCCAACAAGAATTCGTAGAAGCAAAATATCGAACACTTGGGGTTCAATACTTTACCAAGAACATCAAGAACATCACTCAAACCCGAATAAGAGACACGAATCAAATCATAGGGAGAGAATAAATACAACCGATTGATGATTTACAACAACACTATTCATGAAGAACAACCCGAATCTTGAAGATTCACAAAATATACAGAAAGGGTTTACAAGATGATTACCTCGAATCAAAGACAAAGAACACGGATTGATGATGTTAATCAACACCAAGAGCTCAAGAAAGATGATATCTATAAGATAAATTTCCCAAAATTGCCCCTAAATTGCCTAAACCATGAGGAAGAAGAAGAGAGTAGAGGAAATGAAATCCTCTCCCAAAAACTCGCTGAGAAATAACCCTGCTGACCCGCGTGCCGCGGCGCAGGTCGAGTGTGCCGTGGCTTACGGCTGAAATGGGGTAGCAAGTTTTAGGCTGGGGCCGCGGCCCAGACTATTGCATGCCGCGGCATGCAGTACAGTCGGCCTGGCCATCGTTCTTGCTAAGGCTGTGCCGCGGCTCACCGTCCCAGGGGCCGCGGCACACACTGTTCGAGCCCAAAATTGATTAAAAAGGACCCCCAAACATGATATAATCATTCGACGCATAATCCCAACCATTTAAAGGCCTGAATGAACTATCACAAACCCTAGTATGGTGACTTCACATCAAAAAAAGTCGGTCCCAACACGACGGTAACATCAAATGATCCGAAAATGGAATGAACGCAATGGAAACCCAAAACTTTGGAGTATTACAGAATGATCCAACACGATACTTGATCAAAACACCAATAAAAGTTCACAACATGTCTAACAACGCTAAACAGACTCACGGAAACATGAAATAATAGTTTCGAACCACCATCACACAAAATGAACCAAGTAACGGAAAAAGTCGCCCAAAACACGAATTCGGGTAAAACAGCCCTGAAACAAACTCGGATGACCAAATACGCAGAAAAAACATTATCCAAATGTCAAAACGCTCGCAAGCGAGTTCTGGAAATCAGAAAAATGCCAAAAACGAAATTACCGAAAGGGAAAAATCACAGGTATTATGGTGAGGAACTCATATGGATGCTTTTGACGTATGTTTGAACTTGGTGTTCACGAATCGTATTTGATTAAATTGTAATCTCATTTGCCTATTTGGCACGTGGTTTGAAGTTTGATCATTTTAATTACGTCCGCTGCGTGAAGGTTTAAAACGACTTTCGAAAAGGTTTTATGAGCTTGAGTATGTTGTAAAAGAATCAATTTTTGAAATTATTTCAATGGCACTAATAAACAATGATTTTGTATGAATTCTGAAATTGGTTGAACTTTGACGAATAAGTCACATATTTTCAAATGACACCTTCAGACGGTATTTGAAAAATGTGTTTTAAAATACTTCGGACATGGCAAACTGTTACTGTCATTTTTGGGTATGATCGAAAGGATTTCTGGTAAATTTTTACTTTGCAAAGCGGCTTTGATTTTCGGAATTTAAAATGTTATGTGTTCGTGTTGGGGCTAAGTCGTTACGACGAGTTTGTTATGTTGGTATGGTCGTCGGGAAATTTTGTAGTGTTTCTATATACTGGGATATATTGTGAGGAGTGGAACCTTAACCTTCGGAGCCATTTCGAGGCTGCTAGGATAATTCTGTTGTCCTGCAGTGCAGCCAGTGATTATGACCATAAGATGTTTACCATTACGGCCGTCAGCTTTTAGGTGTTACGGCCGTAAGCTCCTAGTTGTTACAGCCATAAACTGCATGTTATTACGGCCGTAAGCTTGTGACTATCACGACAGTAATTTTGTTGTTACAGTGATATGTGCTCTTTGTCGATCGTTTGATTCCATGGATATTATTGACGTATTATTAATTGTTACCTTTCTGGTTAGCGAATTTTGGTTGTACACTTAGGTGTTGTGACTGCAAAGTCTGTTTTAATTGTATCATTCTGTGATGTTGTCCTGAAGGGATACTTGATATGTGGCAATGATTAGTGATAGTACAAGCGGTTTTCCACCCAGGGATGGTTTGGCGAAACATCCGGGGGTCGATGCTAAGAGGCATGGCCACGTATTATCATGTGCGTTGTTATTCATGATGGTGTGGCGTGGTAACATATGGTTACCATGTGGCGTTATTGGTTATCGAATAAATATGATATTTTGAAACGTTGTTTTGCGAGTGACTTCAAAACGAAACAAGTATGATAGTGCAATCATGGTTTTTATTAAACTATCGAGGTATTAAAAGTATTTTTGGTAAATTTCATTTAAGAAAAATCTTTAAAACTCAGGAGTTTTAAAAATATTATCATTCGAACGAATACCTCGAAAATTTTAATTTTAAAGAATGCTACAAATGTTTGACACCAATAATATGTGTATGGTTTTGACAGCATTTGTTTTTATAAAGGTCATACATTTCTGTTTATGTGGCCATGTGTATTATTTATGGAATTAAGTCCTATTGTTGCAGTGTTGGTTCATATATTCGTGTAATGACTCGGAGTGAGTAAACTATTGGGCTGTTATTTGTTGTCTTAGGTTGATTCTATAATGTTTGTTTTGTTGTGTTATCCTGAATGGTTGTCCATTCAGTATGCCGAGAGGTTGAGGCCGGGGACGTGGTCATACTCAGGAGCATGAGAGGGCAACTCGCTCGTCGTCGAGTGCCGATCAGCTCAGTACAGATGGTCGAGATGACCAGTCACGTGATCAGGGGTAGTCAGCTAGGGATAATGCTAATGTTGGCACTGCCACCATCCTCCAGCAGTTGGTAAATCATTTGGTGCAGATGAATCAAGCAGCGAATAGGAATAAACCTCCCGAGGGGGATGACGGATGCGAGATGTGATGAGAATGCATCCACCTCGTTTTGCAGGTGCTTCTGATTCGTTAGGTTAGGAGAACTGGCTTTTCCAGTTGGGGAGAACATTTGATGCTGTCTTGTCCGGATTAGAGGAGGGTACCTATTGCCCAGTACCTTCTTGACAAAGAAGCTGCAGAATGGTGGGAGGTCGTAGCGCCTAGAGATCTTATAACGACTTGGGCTGAGTTCAAGGCTGCCATGGAAGCCGAGTATTGTCCACCGCCTGTTTGAGAGTGCAGGATTGTTGAGTTTTTCTCGGCCACGCCTCAAGATGTGTCGATATCCCAGGGGATAGTCAATTATAATCAACAGTTGGGTTATGTTCGTGAGTAAGTGAGAAGTGAAGCGGACAAAATCCGTTATTTTGATATGCGCATACATCAGAGCATGGCTCCTCTTAGATGTAATTTTCTAAAAGATTACCAGGATCGAGCTTTATCTATTGAGATGACCATTTCTATGACAGAAACTAGTCCAGGAAGTAAGAAGCAGAAGATTACTGGTAGTTTCTCTAAGGGTCGAATGAATGAGTTTCTTGATCCTGTTGATTCGCATCATTCGGTTGGAAAGACTTCTCGTTCGGTTGGTCAGTCCAACAATCCTATTCCGGGGGTGAGGTAGCAGTGTGAAAACGTGTTTCAACTGCAGTCATGTGGGCCACACCAGTAAGAATTGTCATTCGCCGCAAGTGAATTGTTTCAAGTGTGGTCAAGCGGGACACCAAGCGGTGCATTGTGAAACTGTTGCTAAAATGTTTGGGAAGAGAGATTTCGTTTCTACTTCTGGAGGGCCAGCGGTGCCCAGTGATAGTATTTATATTGGTCTTGTTCTTGTGTATAAACTTGATATGTGGTGTTTGATGAATGGTACTTGATATCTGATATTCTGGTTTGAATATTTCCATGTGGATCATTGTGATGGTTGTTTTAGCTCAATCTGTGTGGGTTGTTGAACCTACGGAGACACGTGACAGGAGATCACGGGGTCATGAGCATTGTTGATGTTGATGTACTGTTTTGACTCAATCCGTGTGGGTTGTTAAACCTACGGAGACACGTGACTGTAGATCACGGGGTCATGAGTTGATATTTGTATGTTTGAGCGTGGTGTTTTGCTAGCACTGCGATACCTTTGTTTCAAGTTTCGGGATGAAACTTATTTTTTGTGGGGGAGAATGTAATACCCGGATTTTCATTCCGGTTATTTTGGACTTTTTCGGATATTTCTCGGTTGCCGAGTATCGGTATTATTTCCCTCGATGTTTGATTTTGTGTTTATATGGTGGCGTGTGATTATTTGTTGCATGGTATTTCATTTCGGATCGATGATGTTGTCCACGAGCATTTCGTCGTGTTCGTTCCGTGCATTTTCGGAAATTGAGTCGCAGGGTTATAGTGGTTGGGCACTGGTTGGACGGTTGCGGCAAGAACCGGCAGGGTAGCTGGGCACTGGCCGGACAGTTGCGGCACGGACCGGCATGTGGGGTGGCAGCGCGCGCTAATCGGCAGACGTAGCGCACGCTATCGGACGGCCAGCGCACGTTACCTGGCTGGGCAGTTAGGTTTCTGAGGTTCTTGACTCGGGGAGGATCGGCAAGTAACGCACGCTACTATCGGTCGTAGCGTGCGCTAATCGGCAGGTGTAGCGCACGCTGTTGGCCGACCAGTGCACGTTACCTAGCCGAGCAGTTTAGTCCAGAGAGTTCTGGATAGGCCGGCTAGCACACGCTAGTGTCCGCGCAGCGTGCGCTATCGCGGTCGAACAGGCAGGTTTCGGTCGGCAGGTTAGGTCAGCAGTACCGGGTCATTCGGGCCCCAGCTGAAGGTTCTAGGTCGAGACTGTCCGATAGTGCAAGCTAGTCCGGAAGGCTAGCGCCTGCTAGGGACGCGACAGTATAAATATGACTGAGCAGTCATATTTTCACTCGTTTTTCATTTCCTTTCCTTTCGGTCCGCGGCTGGAGTTTTGGAGGAGTCGAAGGCATGTTATAATACAATGAATCCACGAAGTCCTGGAGTTCATATCATCGACTAATCCATCTATAACATCCTTTAATCAAGCGAATCATGTCAGATTTCCTGGAAATCCTAGTTTCGAAAAAATGGGGATTTTGTTTGGTTTTGTCCGATTTAACCATATTAAGTTGGATTTGTGACGGATCGATAATTATTAAGATGAATTCTATCTTTTCACTTGTTATTCCACGGTTGGATTGTCTATGATTCGTCGTTTTGTTTAATTCTTAATCGACACCTTGAAGGTGTCCGATAAAAGGTCTTAGAGGGGGGATTCCGGCGTTATGCGACTATTATTCCTCGTACGATCATTGATTAATAATGATATGTCTTAGGAACGAAATCCTTGTGAAGAACCCGAGTTGGAACCCTTCCATTCGTTGTCTTCATCAGGGTCCGAGGTTTCCCGGTTGAAACGTGTTCTTCGGAGTGTTCGGTATCGGCTATTGAGGCAAGTATTCTATTTATACGATTTGTGTCTTGTGTATGAGTTTATATATTGTATTTACGATGATTTGGTTTATCTCATGCGGTTTGATTATTCGAATGTTTGTTAGTATTAATGATATTCTTGCTTGTTTAACCTTGTGAAGTCGTGTTGGTCATGTTAGTTGCGTGATTCGTGTTGGGCTTGATTGCTTGGGTTTGAGGTATGGTGATGATTATGATTATTGTGGGATTGATTATGCACTTGGACATGTATTTTGGTGTATGATTGGATGTTCGAACATATTTGTATTAAGGTGTATTTTCTGTGGTGATGGGTTATGTTTTGTTGCGTATGTTACTTGTGAACTATGATTTTGAATGACATGTTGTCGTTCTTCCACCTGGGGAGGGTCTGACGAGACCTCTAGGGACCGAGACTATGGGGTACGGTCATGGAAGTTGTTTCCCACCTGGGGAGAGTCTGACATGACCTCTAGGGACCGGTACTAAGGGGTTCGGTCGCGGGAGTTGGTTTCCCACCTGGGGAAGGCTCGACGGGGCCCCTAGGGACCGTTACTAAGGGGCACGATCGCGGGAGTTGGTTACCCACCTGGGGATGGCTCGACGGGGCCTCTAGGGGCCGGTACTAAGGGGTAGGGCCGTAGGTTACATATGATGTTGTCGTAATGATATGATATGTACGAATAGTGAATTCGTGGAACCATGTACAGTCCGTCGTGACCTTTGGAGTTCGATACTTGACGAGTACGAACATTGATTGCGTGATAATATTTTGATTTTAAAATTCTGGACACGTGATGATATTTTATTAATGTGTTTTGAAACAAGAACCGGGTTGAGGCCTTAATGATTTCGAAAAAGGATTTGTAATTTGGGCCTCGAGGTCCAAAAGAATTTTATGTTCTAAAAATTCCCGAGATGCCGAGTTTTAATTCTTGAAAATTCATCAATTGTTTTCTGATTAATAAATCCTCTCGTGAATATTTTGACAACTGATTGTGTTATCTGATTCGTGATTGCCTTCTAATTGATACATTTCGTATGCTATTATACTTGCACTAGTAAAACAATGGAGTTTTACTAACCCCCGAGTAATCGGGAGTGGATGTCTGTTTTGCGTCCAGGTATTTGCTGGTTCGAGTGAGCAGTCACATGATTGGCACAGGAATATACGAGTTACGATACTAATCAAGAGTTGAGAGTTTGGTCGGGTTATGTTGTGTCGACCAAGTTATAGTCAGACTTCTGCTGTTGTGTATCCTTACCCCTACGTGGGTACGTATTGTAAAGGGGTTGTATTTTGTCTCATTTGCACTTGTCGTATGACCTCATTGGTCCATGTGGTCGTATTGTAACTGACCTTAATGGTCTGTATTATTGTAGTAATTGTCTTCGGACGGTCAAATCATGGTGTTTTGTGTTGTTTAGCTTGGTAGGTACTCCTAGAGAGGGTCTACGGCATGTACTATTCCCATATGGTCTGCGGGTGTTACACTTGAAGCGAAATTTTTGGTGAAATAACATGAAGAAAGATGTCACAGAATTTGTACTACGATGCTTGACATGTCAACAAGTCAAGATTGAACATCAACGACCAGCGGGGTTTTTGAAGCCGCTTCCCATTGTCGAGTGGAAGTGGGAAGATATATCTCTATGGATTTTATCACTTAGAGGCTGAGAACTAGAGCCGGAATGAATATGATTTGGATAATTGTTGATCGGTTGACCAAGTCTGCACATTTCCTAGGTATTAAGTATACTTGGGGACCGGAGAGATTAGCTCGAAATTTTATAGCTGAGATCATGAGATTGCATGGTGCCCCTAATACCATTGTTTCCGATCGATATGGTCGCTTCATATCGCATTTTTGGCAGGCCGTTCATTAAGCTTTGAGCACCAAGTTGAGATTGAGCACGTCTTTTCATCCTCAGTCAGACGGTCAGACGGAGCGGACGATTCAGACGTTGGAGGATATGTTGCGGGCTTGTGCCCTAGTGAGTGATAATTGTGAGCTTCAATAATAGTGGGCATGCGTCGATCAAAATGGCACCTTTCGAGGCACTTTATGGTAGACAGTGTAGATTGCCACTATGTTGGGATGAGGCTTCGGAGCTAGTCGGAATGGAACCGGATATGTTGATAGAGACTTAAGGAGAAGATTTCCATTATCAGGGACCGGTTGTTGACTGCCTAGAGTCGTCAGAAGTCTTATGCTGATACTCGTCGTCAACCTTGGGAATTCAAAGTGGGAGACCATGTTGTACTCAAGGTGTCGCCGACCAGAGGAGTTTTCCGCTTCAGGACAAAGGGGAAACTTAGTCCACCGTATATCGGGCCGTTTGAGATTTTGGACAGAGTTGGAGATTTAGCTTATCTCTTGGCGTTGCCTCCAGCTTTGAGTCAGGTCCATAGCATTTTTCATGTGTTTCAGTTGAGAAAGTACGTGTCGGATCCAAGTCATGTTATCGATTATAGTGAGATTGACGTAGCCGAGGATGTTACCTTTCCGGAGAGGCCAGTGAAGATCCTTGAACGTCGTGAGAAGTAGCTTCGGCACAAAACCATTCCGTTGGTTAAAGTGCAGTGGTCGAGACATGGAGTCGAGGAGGCGACTTGGGAGATGGAAGAGAAAATGCGATCGGAATACCCCGAACTTTTTATTCCTTAAGTTTCGACACGAAACTTCTTTTTAGAGGGGGGGAATGTAATACCCGTACTTTTTATTGAATATTTGACCTTTACATTCTTCCACTTTTTTCGCTCTGTAAACATTTATTGAGATGTTGTCGATGTTGATTTTAGAGTGTTGTACCTTTCGGATCATGATCATGTTGATTGGACCCTTCGGTAGTGTTCTGGGATAGGCCGATAGCGCGCTCTAGGCCTAGGCTAACGCACGCTATTTCTACATGAGTAGCACACGCTAGCTTTGAGCCTTAGCGCACGCTAATGTTCGGAGCATGGCAGAGGCAGTGGCTGATTCTGCCCTCTAGACTAGCAGTTAGCGCACGCTAGGCATTAGCTGACGCAGGCTATTCGTGTTCAGTAGCGCATGCTAACATCCCCCGTAGCGCACGCTAATGAGGTGAGTCGGCAAAGGCAGTGAGGGATTTCTACTTTCCGGACTAATAGGTAACGCATGCTAGGCCTTACCCAACGCACGCTATAGGTGTTGCGTAGTGCGCGCTAGTGCCTAGTCGTAGCGCACGCTAGCGTAGTTGGGCAGTGAACTGAAATTTTTGCAGAATACCAATTAGCGCACGCTAAGGTGTGGTAGCACGTGCTAACGTCTCAAGAAAGAAGCCACTGGGCTACCAGGTGACCCCGTTAGCGCACGCTAATATTGAGGTTTTGTGCACGCTAGACAAATGTAATATATAAGGGCAGTCAGCCCTGTTGGTCATCATTTTCTTCCCCATTTCCTTCACTTCCAACGAAAAGGGTGACTACAAGGCGATTTGGGGCGATTCTTCTTCAACTATCATCATCTTTGGTTGAATAACAATGATTTCAATACATCTAATCCATTTTGGGGATCACGATAAATTCCTTAGAACCCTAGTTTTGGGATTTTTTGGGGATTTTCTTAGTTTCGTCCGATTTATGCATTTTGGAGCTTGAGATCTTTGAGATTATGATGTATCTACCTCGTACCCACGTTTCTCCTACGATTATATGGATTGTTTTATACCTTGTTCGGATTGGAGAGGGTTTGGGTGATTTTCAAGATGATTGTCCTTCTAGTTTCATGATTGGTAGGCAGGTTTCGCGAGTTTTTCGTGATACCGTATTCCTTACGAATAGTTTAGGTGCCAGAAGTGCGTTCTTGGACCTACCGAACTTATACTCTTTTTCTTCTGTTTCTCGATGTCTCAAAGGCAAGTATATGTTTATGATTGTACGTTCTCGACTTTGAAAGTAAGATATATGAATTGTATGATGGTATATATCCACTCTGGGGCGGACCGACGGGTCCTCTGAGGGTTCCGTATCCTCTGGTGCGGTTCGGCAGATATTTTCAGTTAACCAATCTGGGACGGACCAACGGGTCCTCTGAGGGTTTCGTAGCCTCTGGTGCGGTTCCGCGGTTAATCATGTATGTATTGAATGTGATGCTATGAGATTTAGTCATTCCGAAATACTAGTCTTGAGTTGATGAAATGATGATTACATTTACTTTATTGTCGAGGAGTATTGTATTTCATATTCGATATACTTGTACACTAACTATTCGACGGCTAACCCCTTTATGGGGGAAATACCTTTCTTGTATTTCAGGATCCAGGAGAGTGTATACGCACGTACTGGATCGGCATGAAGATGATGGGCAAGTGTGATGTTGTGTCTTGTCACTGGTTGTGTTTTGTATTTCCTCCATTCAGTGATGTTGTACTGGAATGGTTTTTAAGTACTCGAGTACTGTTTTCGGTTTTCTTGATCTTTCGGCCTGTGTTGCCATGGTATTGATTTGTGATGTGTTGTATTCGAATTTATTGTATATGGTTTTGAATACCATTTTTATTATCTTCTATTACATTGTACTTGGACCTTATCGGTTAAAGTTCATAGTTCCACGTATGAATTGCCTTGTGGGTCCCACGGCGGGGCTCACGGCGCTGTAATATACCCTGAATAACTTGGAGGTGTTACAAGGTGCAGAGGTTTATATTTAGCCTATAGAAAAAGATACCGAAGAGAGGACGTAGGCACGTTTGGACGAACCTCTATAAATCATGTGTCGATTTATTTTCTGCACCGTTATTTAAATCGCTTCCTCAACGCGAAAGATTTTAAAACTTTATCTCCAAATGGCGATACAAACCAATATTGCTCCAAGAACTCGAACGCAAAAATCGGACCTTGAACAGATCAGCCTTGATCACTTCATCTCCATCTTCAGCTCCTCCCACCCACCCGACACGGCAATCCAGCGGTCTCTGTGCAGAATTCAAAACAAATTAAACTCGGACTAGAGGAGCTTCCTCTTTCAGCCATTCACCAAAGATGAAATTAGAAACGCGTTGAAATCAATGTATCCATTTAAATCCCCCAGCCCCGACGGTATGAGCCCAATTTTCTTCCAGAAATTCTAGCACATTGTAGGCATAGTGTCACTAAGCATATTTTAAACTTTCTAAATTTGGGTCAGTTTGATACATGCATAAACCACAGATTCATTGTTTTGATCCCAAAAATTAAAAAGCCCACATCTGTCACTCAGTTTAGGCACATCAGCCTTTGCAACATTGTTTACAAAATTGCTTCAAAATGTATTGCTAATCGAATACGAGCGGTGCGACCGAATAAAAGATTAATCGGAGCTGTTATAGCCAATTCTGACTATAAAAGGCTCAAATCTAATTAATAAACCTGAGATTTATAGAGTTCCGACTCGAATGCATGTTACGTGGTCTTATCTACTATTAACAAGACTTAATCAAGAAGTAAAGAATCAATCTAACCATCTATAGCCAATTCTCAATATAAAACACTCGAACCTAATTAATAAACCTGAGTTTTCATAGAGTTTCGACTCAAATACATGTAACGTGGTTTTATCTCAAATTAACAAGACTTAATCAAGAAGTATCAGAGCTATTATAGCGAAACCTTGCCGCACAAGACTTAATCAAGAAAGAAAAGATTAATTGGAGCTGTTATAGCCAATGTTGAGTACAAAAGGCTCGAATGTAATCAATAAACCCGAGTTTTCATAGAGTCCCGACTCAAATGCATGTAACGTGGTCTTATCTCCTATTAACAAGACTTTGTCAAGAAGTAAGGCTTAATCGGAGCTATTATAGCGAATCCTTGCTACAACAAGACTTAATCAAGAAAGAAAATATTAATTGAAGCTGTTATAGCCTATTCTGAGTACAAAATCCCCGAATCTAATCAATAAAGTCGTATTTTTATAGAGTTCCAACTCGAATGCATGTAACATGATTTTATCTCCAATTATCAAGACTTAATCAAGAAGTAAAAGATTATTCGGTACTGTTATAGTCAATTCTGAGTACAAAAGGCCCGAATCTAATCAGTAAACCCGAGTTTTCATAGAGCTCCGACTCGAGTGCATGTAAAATGGTCTTATCTCCTATTAACAAGATTTAATTAAGAAGTAAGGCTTAATCAGAGCTATTATAGTGAATTCTTGCTGCAACAAGACTTAATCAAGAAAGAAAAGATTAGTGGGAGTTGTTATAGCCAATTCTGAGTACAAAAGGCTCGAATCTAATCAATAAATCCAAGTTTTCATAGAGTTCCGACTCGAATGCATGTGTCGTGATCTTATCTCATATTAACAAGACTTAATCAAGAAGTAAAAGCATAGTCAGAGCTATTATATCAAATCCTTGCTACGACAAGACTTAATCAAGAAGTAAAAGATTAATCATAGTTGTTATAGCCAATCATGACTATAAAAGGCTCGAATCTAATCAATAAACCTGAGTTTTTATAGAGTTCCTATTCGAATGCATGTTATGTGGTCTTATCTCCTATTAAAAAGACTTGATCAAGAAGTAAAGACTTAATATGAGCTATTTTAGCCAATTCTCAATATAAAATACTCGAATCTAATAAATAAACCCGATTTTTCTTAGAGTTCCAACTCAAATACATGTAACATGTTTTTATATCCTATTAACCGGATTTAATCAGAAGTAAAGGCTTAATCGGGGAATTATAGCCAATTCTCAATATAAAATATTTGAATCTAATCAATAAACCATAGTGCTCGTAGAGTTCTAACTCGAATACATGAAACGTGGTTTTATCTCCTATAAACGGTTTATTAAGAAGTAAAGGATTAATCGGGGATATTATATCAACTCCTTGCTACGATAAGACTTAATCAATAAGTAAAAGATTAACTGGAGGTGTTATAGCCAATTCTGACTACAAAAGGCTCGAATCTAATACAGGGTTTGGGAAACACCTATCATTCTCTTTGCTTTATCCCGGTAGAGTCGAATCCCAAGAATATAGGTAGTTTCTACCAAGTCTTTCATGGAGAACCTACTCGAAAGCCAAGCTTTCACATAACTGGGCATTCCCAAATCATTTCCTTTTAGTAGAATGTCATCTATATATAGTACTAAGAATGCGATCTTGCTCCCACTAACCCTCTTATATACACAAGATTCCTCTTCGTTTTGCACAAAATCAAGCTCTTTGACAGCTTAGTCAAAATGAAGGTTCCAACTTCGTGAAGCCTACATCAGCCCATAAATAGAACGCTGAAGCTTGCACACCTTATGAATATCGACCTCGGACACAAAATATTTATGCTGCTCCATATAGATCTCCTCCTTGAGGAATCCATTAAGGAAAGCCATTTTTACGTCCATATACCATATCTCATAATTGTGGTAGGCAGCTATAGCAAGCATCATTCGAATAGACTTGATCATAGCTACAGGTGAGAATGTATCATGGTAATTGATCCCTTCTTTTTGAGTATAACCCTTTGCCACAAGCCTGGCCTTATAAGTGTCAACCTTGCCATACCCATCAGTCATTCTCTTGTAGATCCACTTGTTCCCAATGGGCACTATGTCCTTGGGGCTGTATACTAGAGTCCACACCTGATTGGCATGCATCGAGTCTATCTCAGCTTCTATTGCTTCTCGCCATTGCGGAGTCTACATCCATCATCGCTCAGTCATAGCTCACTGGGTCGGTCTCTTGGCTATCACCTGGAACCTCATGGGACCCAGTTCTTCCAAGTGCATAAAGCCATACCTCTCAGGTAATTGAGACACCCTACTAGATCTACGGGGTGATTGTACTTTTGTTTTAGAAGGTTTGGTTCCAACTTCTTATACAGGTGTCTCTTGAGGAGTTTCATTGTATTCTTCCAAAGAAATACTTCTACATGCACCACCTTCCTGAATGAACTCATATTCCAGGAATTTTGTTTACAAATCAATGATGATCATTCGATCATCGGGCATGCAGAATAGATAATTCATCGTCCCATATGGGAATCCAATGAGGCATCCCTTTATGGACCTTGCCTCCAGCTTCTCCACCTTAATCTTCTTGACATAGGTGGGACATCCCCGAATCCTAATATGATTAAGACTTGGTTTCCTACCCTCTCACATCTCATGTGGAGTCTTAGGAACAGACTTAGAAGGACATCTGTTCAAGATATAAGCAGCAGTAAGAAGCACATAACCTCATAGGTAAATTGGTAAGTCGGTGTAGATGAGCATGGAACGAACCATATCCAACAAAGTTCGGTTCCTTCTTTCCGACACACTATTTAACGGAGGAGTTCCTGGAGGTGTGAGTTGTGACACTATTCCCTGCTCCTTTAGGAACTCATCAAACTCTGTACTCCTATACTCGCCGTCTCGGTCTGAATGAAGTGCTTTGATATGATTACCAGTTTGTTTTTCACCTAGGGCCTTAAATTCTTGGAATTTCTCAAAGGCCTCATATTTGTGTTTCATTAAATACACATAGCCATACCTAGTATGATCATCCGTGAATGTAATGAAATACTGATATCCATCACGTGTTGCTTTTAAAGCACCACACACATCGGTATGGACTAATCCAAGTTTATCAGTGCCTCTTGCAAAAGTCCATGTGAAGGGGGACTTAGTCATTTTGCCTTTAAGGCAAGATTCACAAGTTGGAAATGGATCCAATCCCAATGGGCCCGTAAGTCCATCCTTTACCATTTTGTTAGCCTTGCTCTGACCAACATAACCAAGTCTAAGATGCCATTTCAAAGCTTGATTAGTTTTATCCCTACCACACTTCCTAGTCATAGTATTCACAACGACTGTGTTACTTAGGTTTAGATAATACAGTCCATTTAACAATGTAGCAGCGCCTACAAATTTATTTCCAAAATAAATTTTCCAAGTACTATTACCAATGAAAGAGAAAAGGCTTTATGATCTATGACCAGATTGGATACAATATTTTTATACCCCTTGGGCAAAATAAGTACATCATCTAACGTTGAAACAAAGATGGATTCCAAATCCAAAAGAAGTGATCTTATATCAGTTGCTGCGACACTATGCCCGTTTCTGACAGTAATCATCACTTCCCAAGCTCCAAGCTTCCTACTTTGTTCCAGATCCTGATTCATGGTACAAATGTGAGAACTAGCACCTGAATCCAGTTTTCAAGAAGTAGAAAATACAGTAGCAGAACAATTCATTTCCAAAACTAAAAGTTCCGTACCTGAAGCGCCATAAAGGATAGGACAATCTCTTGCCCCAGCCCAGCTTACCGAATTTGAGACATGCATCCGTATTCACCTTCTTGCTCTTGGGAACCATTGGAGCCTTGCCCTTATCCTTAAAAGCTTACCTTATGAGCCCATCTGCTTCTTCGTCTTTTTCTTCTTATTCTTGGACCTCCGATATCCATAGGAAATCACAAGGGCAGATTTCTTCACATGCAGAGCTTTTATCTGAGACTGAGCGGTTTCAAGTTTGTTCATCAACCTTGCTAAATTGCAAGCAATTTCATTGCAGTTGAAGTTCATAACAAACTGAGAGAAGGAATCAGGAAGAGATTGCAGGATAAGGTTAGTTTTGAGAGAAACATGCATCCTAGAATCAAGAGCCTCCAATTTCTCAATCATAAAGATTATTTTGAGTATGTGCTCCCCGACTTTCTCTCCCTCCTTCATCCTGGAACCGAAGAGTTGCTTAGATATCATATATCAAGCAGTTCGACTGTGCTCACCATAAATCTCGGTTAAGTGATATAAGATCTACCTAGCAGAAGACGTTTTCTCATGAGCTCTCTGAATCTCACTAGACATAAAGCCCATCATATAGCCACGGACTCTAATGTCATCCTTAACCCACTCTTCGTGGTTTTCAACATCTTCCTGACTGGCTCTGGTCCACACTGGATCCGTCGGAATGTCCGCTTCAAAGAAGTATCCCAGCGCCTCCATATTGAGGACAATCATCAGATTACGAAGCAACTCCCCAAAGTTCAGTCTGGTTAAGTTGTTTTTCTCGAGTAGAATTACCAGTGGTTAAGTCATTATGAGTGTTGATATTTTGTTTGTCTGCATTAAGTAAGACAAATTGATTAGTGACTCGTTTTGATTACGATCTGAGTTTAGAATTAAGGATTTTTTATTCATTTAACCCAGCTCCCACTACTTTTATCGGAATAACACACTCCCTTGTGAAATCCGTAAGTATTAGTTCGCTTTACTTCATAATGGTGTTAGAGTTCTTTATAAATTTTAATAGAGGGCAACCGAATAGCTTTTTGGTCTATTAATCTTCATAAAGTGGTGTCCAACACCAATCCATCTAATGGATGATTCGATCTTCTTTTTTCCTTTCTTCACTCCCCTCAACCTATATGTTTCTATAGTTCGTGAACAAGTTAAGTTTATGCCATCAACGCTGATCAGTTTCGTAATTGAATCTTATCCCGCAGCCGATCAAGTTTCTAGGGATAAAATTTGCTCCAACTGAAGGCATCCAATGTACTCTCAGAATTTATTGACCCTCCCCGCACGACTACCCCGATAACTCTGAAGCATAGCAGATCCGATTTGGATTCCAATTTTCCGAGAGCTCGATTGAGGGAAGAAGAATCTTGAAACCTTTTAAACTTAATATTTTGTCGTGGGAGAACTTACGCGATTAATGTTACACTTTGCACATTAATTCATTTAAGCGCGTTTGTCGACATCCGTACTATACGAATAAACATACACAACCTAGTTGCTACCAACATGTAGTTCATGGACCGTTCCTAGAACCAAAAATATCGTAATCTAATTACATGTCTGGAGTCTTGAATCTTCATCCTCTCGTATGGATCTCCCTTCGGTCTTCATCATTATATATAAATTTTACATTGAAAAATTGCATCCTATATATAAATTTTTCTAGTAAAATAAATTGGCTCAAAACGGCCTTTACAACCCAATCGAATAAAAACAAATGATTCAAAAACTAGGTCCATGAATTACATAACCATTCAAATAATAATGCAACAATCACATTAAGATTAATGGTATAAAGAGTTAATTTAAATATTGATCCAATCAACATAAAAATAATCCATCCATAGAAATTAATCCAATTAACTACACAACCGTTAATTTTAACTTATTCCCAATGAGAGAAAATATATCATTAAATCAATCCCCTTAAGAATAATTACCATAATTATAATTAAACCCAATTTAATTTGCCGAAAATTAATTTACTGAATGAAATATAAAAAATAGAGTCGAAAACACATGGCCTGGGCCAAGCCCGCGGCCACTGTCACGCGGTCCGAATGTTGGACGGTGGTCCTTCACAAAAACGGACTGCACGACAGCGGTCGATTGTCTCCCGGCAGCCCCGAGCTATTGGGTCCGGCCACTTTTCCGGCTCGTCTTTTCATCCAAAATCCAAAAATAATATTTTTCTAACAGTTTTTCAAAGAATAGATTTATATTGTAACATAAAATCATGAAAAATAATTTTTTAGATGAACAATTAAAAATTAATGATTAAAGCAATTATGATTCTAAATCATAAAAATATCCAATCAAGCATTCCAAATGCTAAATATCGTATACACGATCGCGGGGCCTGGCTCTGATACTGTAGAACCCCCTAAATTTGACAGCTCAGTACATGTACGGTTTATTATATCGTGATGTAATTTTAATAATATTTGTTATAATATAATATAACCTATATCTAGTTTCGTTTTATTTACTTGATTGTTTCTTAAATAATATATTAATTGAAAATTAAAGTAGAATATTGATTCACCTAATGGGCTATGTGTACCAACATTTACTAATATAAACTCACTAATGGACTCAAACGCAACTTAATAAAATTCCTAAGTCTTGAAATTATGATTGAAAGCCCAACCAAACTACTTAATCCATTTACAATTAAACAAATACCCAACTAACTATATTAATATTCTACACACTTAAAATACAAAAAAAAAATATACATACACACACACACACCAAATGGGCGGCCAAGTGGAGAGGGGGAGGACACCTAGAGTCTTCATGTCCTCCCCATGCAAGACATATCCTTGTATCTTGTGCTCCCTTGTCCCATGCTTTGACCACCTCTTTTTAAAACACTTAAAATATACATACTCTTATACTTCACAAAAAAAATCTGCATTGAGAGACTAGAGAGAGGGGGCTGAACCAAAGAACAAGAGAGAAGAAAAAAGAGGGTTCAACAAGAAATAGGTAATTTTCTTTCCTACTTTTCTTTTTTTTCTATAAGTATAAAAAAAAAACTTCCTAATCTAACTCTAATCTCAAAAACATGCAAACAAAATATGCATCATGGATGCATGGATACTTGAATCGGCCGAACCATGTAGATCAAGGAGGGAGATCGTTTTCTTCCACTTTCGAGACCTAGAACCATTTACTTCCGACAAGAAATCGAGGTGGGTAAAATTATTTTCTTTCTTTCTCTTATTCAAAATTATTACAAGTTAAATATATATGGTGCATGCAAGTATTATGACCTTAGTTAGCTATACTTGATTGAAAATGACATTCATTACCATGCATGTAATGATCTTTGTAATTGTTGAATTTTAGTTTGTCATATTTTGATTATATGTGCAAATTAATTCATTGATGGAAATTTTGGTTGAATATGGCAAATCTGACTTTTGGGGATTAAAATACCAAAAACATATGAGTATATATATATATATATATATATATATATATATATATATTGGACTATGGTAAGAGGATAATTAGTCACCGGAAGATTTGATAATTCGAACCTAAGTTCGAAGGATAAACTAAAATAGTTTAAATAAGATAAATTTAAGGTAAAATTATTAAGATCCATAATTCTGGTCTTATGTCGTAAAATTAAGTCTTAAAATATCAAAAATAAGTTCTCTATGAAATTTCACCTAAATCGGAATTTACTAAAATAGAAAATTGGGGCAAAAATATAAATTGCAAGAATTCGGGGCGAAAAATGTAATTTACAGAAACTTACTATTTGGAAAATAAAATTTCCAGAAAAGTTGAACTCTATGTACTCATAATAACATAAAGAGCCTACCCCGAAAATTTGAGTTCAATCCGACAAGAAACGAAAAAGATATGACCCGAATACTAAAATGTCGATTAAGACAAAACAAAGGGGTGAAATCGTAAATTATAAAATAAAAAAAAATTAAAACTGAACGTAATCTAAAATTACAAGTCGTAAGGTTCAAATCGCAACTGGATTCATAATTTTCGGAGTTTAAATGAATCCAAATGAAATAATCAAAATTATAAGATAAAACTAAATAAAAATAATAATAATAGTGCTATAATTTCGAAAGGGCAGAAATGTAATTTATGGGAGGAAAAACCCCATGCAACTTCTGATCTCAGATCCTTAAATTATAACGGACTTTTCGCAATAAAGTTCGTAATTTTCGGACTTATAATCAATCCGTACCGAATTATCCAAATTTATAAAATTTAGTAAAAATAATGATAGTACTTAAAAGACAAAAGGGCAGAACTGTAATTTCTGAAAGATAAAACTTTCATACAACTTCTGATCTTCAATCCACATATCATAACGGACTTTTCGCAATAAAGCTCGTAATTTTCGGACTTATAATCAACCCGTACCGAATTATCCAAATTTATAAAATTTAGTAAAAATAATGATAGTACTTAAAAGACGAAAGGGCAGAACTGTAATTTCTGAAAGGTAAAACTTTCATGCACCTTCTGACCTTCAATCCTCATATCATAACGGACTTTTCGCAATAAAGTTCGTAATTTTCGGACTTATAATCAACCCGTACCGAATTATCCAAATTTATAAAATTTAGTAAAAATAATGATAGTACTTAAAAGACGAAAGTGCAGAACTGTAATTTCCGAAATCTAAACTTTCATGCAACTTCTGACCTTCAATCCTCATATCATAACGGACTTTTCGCAATAAAGTTCGTAATTTTCGGACGTATAAATTATCCATACCGAACTATTCAAGTTTATTATAAGATTATGCTAAGACTCGCACAATAGCAATTTAATCATCAACCGGTTGAACTAATTTCTCTAGCTTATCCAAGTCCATATACTATCACATAATCATATTGATATCATACAATATGCATAATCACTGTTAATCACGACAATAATTGTTATTCAATTGAAATCGGGAGTAAGTGCTGTACGGAGCTAAGTACTAAGACCTTCGGGCGGAAGCCACCACTAGAGTCCGTACGAGTACCTCTAGAGTCCCTTTTTCTATTATATGCATGAGGGGCGGTTAGTCTAAGTCATGAATCGAGCAGCGTGGCTGCGGTTCTAGGCAAAGTTGCCGTCGTATCCTATTCCCTTGAAGTCGAAGGACGGAGTGATCCTAAGGTGACTGAGTCGTAGAATTCGGGTATAGTCGCGATTATGATATGATCCGGGCATAGACCCAAGCTAAGAACATATCGAGCCCAGATAAGAGATAAGGCAGCACGTCACCAAGCGTGAGAGCGATAAAGCTCAAAGGCCAATGTTATAATGATGGTCCGACAAACGCCCAAGGCTACGGTTATCAAACCAAAGGTCATGGTGATAGTCGAAGCTCAAACACTGATAACGGTCTAAGATGTTATAAGGAGGCTAAGGGATTAGTCATGTATATGACCTCCCAAATCTAAATACTCATTGGGCGCTCGACGCCGTACATTCTTCATACTCAACCGCAATCTACGGAGATTGACTATACATTCATGCCATAATTCATAATATTCTTCTTTAAAACTTGCACCAATTTTTAAACAACACTATTTTTCAAAAGTAGGAGAAACATAATGTTTATTAAATAATAAACTCATTAAATACCCAAACCCAACTCACTGAGAATCCATTGTTCTCACCCCATTTTGAATTGTTTTCTAAAACCCCACTAGATGAAGAGAACCAAGAAGAAGAAGAGACAGATGCTGACGACCTCTGAAGACCGACCTCAAAGTATTACCAAGACGTAGGAATTAGGATGCTGCTTTAATGCTTCTTTTTATTCCTATGTAATAATGTATTTTGGTTTCCGATGTGCTCTTTTGCACTTGATGTAATAATTCCGCTGTACTCTTGAATATTTCTTTTCTATGAAATAACCAGTCTTAGTTCACCGGGCTGAGATCTGGCATATGTATGCTTTACTAGAATGTATTATCACAAATGTTATTTATTACGTTAACTGTCGCGTTCTCGTCCAACCCCGGTGTGGGGGCTTGACAGGAGTGGTATCAGAGCTCGGTTTGTAAGAAGGACACTTACAACGAGCTTTTCCAGGATAAGATTCTTCGGACTTAGATGGGAATTCCACCTAGGATGAAGTGAACCATAGGATTCAGACCCAATGTAGATTTCTCTAGTCACTCATTAAGATCTCTTTCGACTTGTCGCTATTCACTTGGGATACGCGTAGTCATATTCGAATTCCCTAAGTCATCAGCTAAGATACTTGATTAAGTATTTATGGCATTTCCTGATTGAATCAATTCCTCTATTGAACTCTTGAATCGGATATAGTCTATGTTACTTATTGGTTTATCCGGAACCCACTAAACCTCATTACTTTTCTAAAATGGGATATTAATATTTCTTGGTCGCTAGTGTCATATAAGCATATTTGTTGAATCATTAAGTTCACTGCCTTGATGATTATTCATGCTTAGTAGAGTTTATATTGGATATTAAATTTTGCGAAATACTGACTTAGACCTTGGTTTGGTAGGCATGGATTCCGAATTGGAGCTGGTCACTGAGATTATGCGTCTGACAGAAAGGGGCAAGCTCTTAGAAGAGCAGGCTACTTACTGGCAAGAGAGCTGAGCAAACCAGTTTCGAGCAAAGCTAAAGGACCAGGATTGGATTGAGAGACTCGAGCAGCAGATTCAGACCTTAACAGGAGAGCTCGATAGGACCAGGCATGAGGCGAGCTCGTACCGAGGACAGAGACATGAGGTATTCCAGGCACTAGAGTCCCGACCTGAGGAGTGCAGGAGTCTAGAGCTGGCACTGCATCCGCGAGATACACACACTGAGAGACGGGAGGCCGCCATCAGGAGCCTCCAGCATGTTCCATCTCGGCTGAGCTCCCGAGTTGAGACACTGGAGTGTACCCTGGATGTGGAGCACTTTATGGACACAGAGTTCTTGGACGCGATACGTGCACGGGTGGTAGAGTTAGTGGAACTTATTCAAGGGATCGAGATTGCACCAACAGGAGATAGGATTGATGTATCCTCTAGCTCTAACGAAGAGGACCCTGAGAAAGACCCGATGGAGCCAGGAGAGGACTGAGAGTGCTACCACTATGTCCTTATTTTATGTTTGCCTATTATGATAGTAATGTGATGTAATGGACATTTTAGTTCTTACTTATTGTAGGGCGATGGTTAAGTAGGGTGATTTTCTAATTTATCCCTATCCGAAACTGTAATTTCCATGTCACAATAGACCTTCTGGATGTACCAAATATGTTATTCATAAACTATGATAATAAGATTTAAAGTAATGTGTGCACATTTAAATTCTCTGTATTTACTACTCAAATTAAAGCTAACTATAATAATCATTAACTGCGATAGATGGATGATCGAAATGGACGTGGAAGGCCTCGTGCCCAACGTAATGACAATGAGGAACAATACGGAGGAGATGGAAATCCATTCCAAGGGGGCAACAACACTGCCCAAGCGATCACTCAATTGGTGACCTTCCTGCAACAACATATTGCACCAAACCCGAACGCACCCGAAACACATGATCGAGCACTATAAAGGTTCTTCAGATTCAAACCCCCTACTTTTCTTGGAGAACCAGATGACACGATATCTGAACACTAGCTTGAAATGATAGAGAGTATATTTGCAACCCTACAGTACTCGGAGGATCAGAAGTTGGCGCTCGCAACCTTTCGATTGGAGTCTGCAGCTCATGATTGGTGGAAGATCACCAGTGGAAAATGGACAAGGGAAGCTACTGACCGGACATGGGAGAACTTCGACTTTCCATGATCAATACATTTCTCAGGCCGCTCGCGAATCTTGTCGTGACGAGTTCTATCATCTTAAGCAAGGGGCAATAACTGTCGCCCAATATGAGTCACAATTCAATCGACTCTCAAAATATGCGCTAGGACTAGTGAGCACAGAGGAGGTCAAACTGTACAAATTTACGTGCAGGTTGAGGTTTACGCTACAATAAAGCTTGCTGCCAGTAAGAATGACTACAATGATAGAAGTTGTCGAGGCTGCCAGCCGAATCGAAAGCGGGATGACCCAGTTGGGACAGGCGAAGGATCGCACAAGTGGGAAATTCAAGAGATCCGCACCAAATCCATTATACAGACCATCCCAGAAATTTCAACGCAGGACTACTGGACAGAATGCCGGAAAGAGGCCTGCGAATAACCTACCGCCATGCTCCCACTGTAATAAGATGGGACATAAATCTGAAGACTATTGAAGAAGCAAGGGAGATGCTTGCATTGTGGAGATAATCAACACCCAACTAGGGAATGGCCAAAGTGGGAGACACAGGGCAACAATCAGTAGAAAAATGCAGCTAAGAAGGAGGATCGCAAAGGCAAGGGGAAGGCACCAGCAAGAGTTTTTGCCTTGGCTGGACAAGAAGCCCCTAACGCAACAGACGTGGTGGAAGGTACATTTCTTGTGTCAAATCACTCTGCTCACGCATTGCTAGATCCAGGATCATCACATTCTTTTGTAACACCTCATTATTCACAAAAATTGAATGCTAACATGGAGTCACTATCCATAAGCTTAGAAGTATCCACACCTATGGGTGCGAGCCGAGAAACAGATTTAGTATTTAGA
Source organism: Orobanche coerulescens (assembly GCA_033398695.1). NCBI lineage: Eukaryota > Viridiplantae > Streptophyta > Magnoliopsida > Lamiales > Orobanchaceae > Orobanche > Orobanche coerulescens. The sequence goes on along the minus strand of CM065805.1, from coordinate 57,199,733 downwards.
GATTGTGAAGTGATCATTAAAGGTCACTGTTTTCCTGCCGACCTAATTCTTCTCCCTATACTTGAGTATGACCTCATACTTGGGATGAATTGGCTATCTAAACACTTTGCACAACTCGATTGCTATTCTAAAATAGTTCGATTCTGCAAACCCGATGACCCAATAGTTGAACTACACGGGGATGCCAGAATCAACTCGGCCCCAATCATATCAGCCACGAAGGCGAGAAAGGCCATCTCGAAGGGAGCAACAGGATATTTGGCTTTGTCATTAAGAAACCCAAGAGCAAAATGGATATTGAAGCTACACCGGTAGTATCAGAGTACCGTGATGTTTTCCCCACAGAACTCACTTCTCTACCTCCAGATAGGGAAGTTGAATTCAGCATTGATATCTTGATGGGAAAGGCACCTGTGGCTAGAACGCCATATCGAATGCCCCCACTGGAACTGCAAGAACTGAAGGTTCAGTTGCAGAAATTGCTAGAGGTTGGATTTATCCGACCAAGTATATCTACTTGGGGAGCACCAGTGCTATTCGTAAAAAAGAAAGATTGCACACTAATATTATGCATCGATTATCGAGAACTTAACAATATTACCGTTAAGAACAAGTATCCACTTACTAGGATCGACGAATTATTCGACCAACTACAAGGAGCAACGGTTTACTCAAAGTTCGATCTTCAACAGGGATATTACCAATTGAGGATCAAAGAGAATGACATACCGAAGGCTGCCTTTCAAACTAGGTCTGGTCATTATGAATTCGTGGTAATGCCTTTTGGATTGACCAATGCACCGGCTGCATTTATGAATTTAATGCACCGCATATTCCAACTGTATCTAGATCAATTTGTAGTGATATTTATCGACGACATACTCGTTTATTCCAAGTCGGATCAAGATCACGAAACTCACCTGAGATTAGTACTAGAGACACTAAGGAAGCACAAATTGTACGCCAAATTCAGCAAGTGTGAATTCTGGTTAAGAGAGGTAGCATTTTTAGGACACATAATATCTGGAGATGGAGTCGCAGTAAATCCATCAAAGGTGGAGACTATTCTGGACTGGAAGAGGCCAGAAATAGTCACAGAGATACGGAGCTTTCTTAGACTTGCGGGTTACTACCGCAAATTCATTAAAGATTTTTCCAAAATCACAGGACCACTCACAAGATTGACGCAGAAGTGTGTCAAATTTGAGTGGAATGATAAGTGTGAGTTGAGCTTCCAGGAACTCAAGAGAAAACTCACTACCTCACCTGTGCTAACACTTCCCGAAGGGAGTGAAGGATTTGTGGTTTACAACGATACATCAAAGGAATGATTAGGAGCTGTGTTGATGCAAAATGGCAAGGTTGTGGCTTATGCATTAGAAAGCTGAAAATCCATGAGATGAATTATCCGACTCATGACCTTGAACTAGCAGCAATAGTGCTTGCTTTGAAGAAATGGAGACACTACCTGTATGGAGCTACATTCACCATCTTTACTGACCACAAGAGTCTCAAATATTTGTTCTCTCAGAAGGAGTTGAATCTAAGACAGAGACGGTGGATAGAACTTCTCGAAGATTATAACCTCACCATTCAGCATCATCCGGGTAAGGCTAATGTCGTAGCAGCGCCTTAAGTAGGAAAGCGAGTGTGGCTAGACTCATGATAAGGGAATGGGATGCCCAAAGAGAAATAATCTAATGGAACCCAAGGCAGGCTAAGACACACGTCTTATGTGCTAATTTGTCAATAAAGCCGGATTTACTTGAGGAAATCCGAGAAGTACAAACACAAGATGAGAAGTTGTGCAAACTTAAGGAAAATGTCGCACAAGGTGAGAAATCTGAGTTTAGAATGTCGGAAGATGGAACACTAAAATTCAAACACCGTATATGTGTTCCCAGTAATTACGAATTCAAGAAGAAAATTTTAGCAGAGGCTCACTGCTCTCGGTATACTATTCATCCAGGTGGTAATAAGATGTATAAGGATTTAAAGAAACACTACTGGTGGGTGAATATGAAGAACCAAGTTGCAGAATTCGTAGTAAGGTGCTTAAATTGTCAAAGAGTGAAGGTTGAACACCAAAGACCATCAGGGTTGCTACAGCCACTTGAGATTCCTGAATGGAAATGGGAACTAATCATGATGGACTTCGTGACGGATCTACCAACAACCAGTGGAGGATACAACACAATCTGGGTAATCGTGGATAGACTTACAAAGTCAGCTCACTTCTTACCTGTAAGGAAGAATGACAGTCTACATAAACTAGCAAGGACGTATATCCGAGAAATCATTAGACTGCGTGGAGTACCTGTAGACATTGTGTCAAACCGTGACCCCAGATTTGTCTCTAGATTTTGGAATAGTCTACATCAAGAACTTGGGACGAAATTGAGTTTCAGCACTGCAGCACACCCTCAAACGGACGGACAATCCGAGAGACCGATACAAGTCCTTGAGGACATGTTACGGGCATGTGCGCTGGATTTTCAAAAGAGTTGGAGTAACCACCTACCCTTAGCTGAGTTTGCCTATAACAACATCTACCAGGCAATGACTGGGATGGCTCCATATGAAGCATCATACGGAAGAAAGTGTCGATCGCCAATACATTGGGAGATTGACGACTGATGGACACCAAAGGGTAAGCAGAACCGAAACCCGATACCAAAAGTTGATCTAGTAGAAGATGCCATGGATAAGGTTCGAATCATTCGGGATCAAACTCGCACTTCTCAGAGCCGATAGAAGAGTTATGCAGACCAGAGGAGGAGAGATTTAGAATTCGACACGGGCGACAAATTATTCCTTCGTTTATCACCACGTAAGGGATTGATCAACCCAAAGAAGGGAGGGAAGCTTAGCCCTAGATATGTCGGGCCTTTCACAATCCTAGAACAAATTGGAAAATTAGCATATTGTCTCGAGCTACCAACCGATCTTGCCGGAATGCACGACGTATTTCATGTCTCAAGATTGAAGAAATATCATCCAGATCCTGAACATGTTATCACGCATGACATACTGCCAACCAAGAAAGATTTAACTTATATCGAGAAGTCGATTAGGATCGTGGATCAACAAGTGCGTGAACTAAGAGACAAGAAAATACCATTGGTCAAGGTCGTCTGGACAAATCACATTAGAGAGGAAGACGCTACATGGGAAGCTGAAGAAGAAATGAAGAAATCATATCCCGAGTTGTTTAAGAAGGAATTTGGGGACCAAATTCTTCTAAGGAGGGGAGGATGTAGAACCCCCTAAATTCGACAGCTCATTACATGTACGGTTTATTATATCGTGATGTAATTTTAATAACATTTATTATAATATAATATAGCATATATATAGTTTCGTTTTATTTACTTGATTGTTTCTTAAATAATAAATTAACTGAAAATTAAAGTAGAACATTGATTCACCTAATGGGCTATGTGTACCAACATTTACTAATATAAACTCAATAATGGACTCAAACCCAACTTAATAAAATTCCTAAGTCATGAAATTATAATTGAAAGCCCAACCCAACTACTTAATCCATTTACAATTAAACAAATACCCAACTAACTATATTAATATTCTACACACTTAAAATACAAAATATATATATATATATATACACACACACACACCAAATGGGCGGCCAAGTGGAGAGGGGGAGGACACCTAGAGTCTTCATGTCCTCCCCATGCAAGATATATCCTTGTGTCTTGTGCTCCCTTGTCCATGCTTTGACCATCCCTTTTTAAAACCCTTAAAATATACATACTCTTATACTTCATAAAAAAAATCTGCATTGAGAGACTAGAGAGAGAGAGGGGGCTGAACCAAAGAAGAATAGAGAAGGAAGAATAGGGTTCAACAAGAAATATGTAATTTTCTTTCCTACTTTTCTTTTTTTTTCTTCTATAAGTATAAAAAAAACTTCCTAATCTAACTCTAATCTCAAAAACATGCAAACAAAATATGCATCATGGATGCAGGGATACTTGAATCAGCTGAACCATGTAGTTCAAGAAGAAAGATCGTTTTCTTCCACTTCCGAGACCTAGAACCATTTACTTCCGACAAGAAATCGAGGTGGGTAAAATTGTTTTCTTTCTTTCTCTTATTCAAAATTATTACAAGTTAAATATATATGGTGCATGCAAGTATTATGACCTTAGTTAGCTATACTTGATTGAAAATGACATTCATTACCATGCATGTAATGATCTTTGTAATTGTTGAATTTTAGTTTGTCATATTTTGATTATATGTGCAAATTAATTCATTGGTGGAAATTTTGGTTGAATATGGCAAATCTGACCTTTGGGGATTAAAATCACAAAAATATATTAGTATATATATTGGACTATGGTAAGAGGATAATTAGTCACCGGAAGATTTGATAATTCGAACACATGTTCGAAGGATAAACTAAAATAGTTTAAATAAGATAAATTTAAGGTAACATTGTTAAGATCCATAATTCTGGTCTTATGTCTTAAAATAAAGTCTTAAAATATCAAAAATAAATTCTCTATAAAATTTCACCTAAATCGGAATTTACTAAAATAGAAAATTGGGCAAAAATATAAATTTCAAGAATTTAGGGCCAAAACTGTAATTTACAGAAACTTACTGTTTCGAAAATAAAATTTCCAGAAAAGTTGAACTCTCTGTACTCATAATAACATAAAGAGCCTACCTCGAAAATTTGAGTTCAATCCGACAAGAAACGAAAGAGATATGACCCGAATACTAAAATGTCGATTAAGACAAAATAAAGGGGTGAAATCGTAAATTATAAAAGAAAAAAAAATTAAAACTGAACGTAATCTAAAATTACAAGTCGTAAGGTTCAAATCGCAACTGGATTCATAATTTTCGGAGTTTAAATGAATCCAAATGAAATAATCAAAATTATAAGATAAAACTAAATAAAAATAATAATAATAGTGCTATAATTTCGAAAGGGCAGAAATGTAATTTATGGGAGGAAAAACCTCCATGCAACTTCTGATCTCAGATCCTTAAATTATAACGGACTTTTCGCAATAAAGTTCGTAATTTTCGGACTTATAACCAATCCGTACCGAATTATCTAAATTTATAAAATTTAGTAAAAATAATGATAGTACTTAAAAGACAAAAGGGCAGAACTGTAATTTCTGAAAGATAAAACTTTCATACAACTTCTGATCTTCAATCCACATATCATAACGGACTTTTCGCAATAAAGCTCGTAATTTTCGGACTTATAATCAACCCGTACCGAATTATCCAAATTTATAAAATTTAGTAAAAATAATGATAGTACTTAAAAGATGAAAGGGCAGAACTGTAATTTCTGAAAGGTAAAACTTTCATGCAACTTCTGACCTTCAATCCTCATATCATAACGGACTTTTCGCAATAAAGTTCGTAATTTTCGGACGTATAAATTATCCATACCGAACTATTCAAGTTTATTATAAGATTATGCTAAGACTCGCACAATAGCAATTTAATCATCAACCGGTTGAACTAATTCCTCTAGCTTATCCAAGTCCATATACTATCAAATAATCATATTGATATCATACAATATGCATAATCACTGTTAATCACGACAATAATTGTTATTCAATTGAAATCGGGAGTAAGTGTTGTACGGAGCTAAGTACTAAGACCTTCGGGCGGAAGCCACCACTAGAGTCCGTACGAGTACCTCTAGAGTCCCTTTTTCTATTATATGCATGAGGGGCGGTTAGTCTAACTCATGAATCGAGCAGTGTGGCTGCGGTTCTAGGCAAAGTTGCCGTCGTATCCTATTCCCTTGAAGTCGAAGGACGGAGTGATCCTAAGGTGACTGAGTCGTAGAATTCGGGTATAGTCGCGATTATGATATGATCCGGGCATAGACCCAAGCTAAGAACATATCGAGCCCAGATAAGAGATAAGGCAGCACGTCACCAAGCGTGAGAGCGATAAAGCTCAAAGGCCAATGTTATAATGATGGTCCGACAAACGCCCAAGGCTACGGTTATCAAACCAAAGGTCGTGGTGATAGTCGAAGATCAAACACTGATAACGGTCTAAGATGTTATAAGGAGGCTAAGGGATTAGTCATGTATATGACCTCCCAAAGCTAAATACTCATTGGGCGCTCGACGCCGTACATTCTTCATACTCAACCGCAATCTACGGAGATTGACTATACATTCATGCCATAATTCATAATATTCTTCTTTAAAACTTGCACCAATTTTTAAACAACACTATTTTTCAAAAGTAGGAGAAACATAATGTTTATTAAATAATAAACTCATTAAATACCTAAACCCAACTCACTGAGAATCCATTGTTCTCACCCCATTTTGAATTGTTTTCTAAAACCCCACTAGATGAAGAGAACCAAGAAGAAGAAGAGACAGATGCTGACGACCTCTGAAGACCGACCTCAAAGTATTACCAAGACGTAGGAATTAGGATGCTGCTTTAATGCTTCTTTTTATTCCTGTGTAATAATGTATTTTGGTTTCCGATGTACTCTTTTGCACTTGATATAATAATTCCGCTGTACTCTTGAATATTTCTTTTCTATGAAATAACCAGTCTTAGTTCACCGGGCTGAGATCTGCATATGTATGCTTTACTAGAATGTATTATCACAAATGTTATTTATTACGTTAACTGTCGCGTTCTCGTCCAACCCCGGTGTGGGGGCGTGACAGGAGTGGTATCAGAGCTCGGTTTGTAAGAAGGACACTTACAACGAGCTTTTCCAGGATAAGATTCTTCGGACTTAGATGGGAATTCCACCTAGGATGAAGTGAACCATAGGATTCAGACCCAATGTAGATTTCTCTAGTCACTCATTAAGATCTCTTTCGACTTGTCACTAGTAGAAAAAACATCAAAGACTTCGGTACGTCTCACTTCGGTAATGTATATTAGTGAAGTAAAAACAAACAACAACTTCGCTTTTCAATTTAGGGAAGTAAACTACACACATAGACTTCAGTAAATGGTATCAAATAGAAAGGCATGAGATAGTTAGATATTTTAAGTTCCAAAGACTTCGCTAATTGTATAATTACTGAAGTAAAAAGTGTGAATTTTTTTTTTTTGATGCAATATTTTTACAACAGTGAAGTATATTATTAACACAAAATTTTTACAACAGTCGCAAGACTCGCAACTATTCAGACTCCCAAAATTTTTCACCGTCCAAAAAACCCTCCTCCTTCGCCCGCTCATTTTCCTCCAATATTTCCTCCAAAAAAATTTTCCCGCTCCAGTAAAAAAACCCGCCCACGATTAAGCTTCTTGTGGAGACCGATTATTAGGGTTCTTTCATCGGCCCTTCAAGGTTTTTCAGTTTCATTGAATTTTTTGGGGATATTTTCAATCTATCTTTTATTATAGTTTTTACTCACACATTTTCTTTTGTTCTTCTCATAATCGAATGTCTGCTGGCGAAATTGCTCATAATCGGACGACTGGTGGTGACATTGTACGAATTGGCTTAGGTAAGGTCTTTCTTTGGGTTTTTATTCTTCGCAGATATGTGTGGTGGGGTTTCGTATGTGTTTGTTGTTGTATGTATGTGAATATTGTGTTTCGAGTTTCTCAGTCTTTCTTTGGCGTTTTTCTTTGCGATTCGAAAAAGTTTTTTCTATGGATTGATTTTGGGTTTTGTGGAATATATGTGTATTGTTTGAGTGTATTGTTTGGGCTGTTTTCGTTGGGGGTTCAAGGTATATGTTGTTTCCGCATATATGTTAATTAGGGGCCATGTTTGGGTTATGTTAATTGTGTTTTTGTATAGTGTGTTTGAGTGATGTTAGTCTTAATCGGGTCTCGTGAGTGATGTTAATTTGTGATCATGTTTCTGTATATTGTCTTTGTTGATAGTGTTGGTGGTGATTCTGTTTGAGTTTGTTTAGTGTGTATGTAAGTGAGTATTGTGCAAGATTTGATGCAAGTTTTAGTGTGTTTGTTAATTAGCAAGATTGTTGGCGAGATTTGATGCATGAGTTGTAGAGTGCTTGATTGATGTGATAAAATTTTATATTTGGTTGTCAATGCATGAGCCAAGAGTATTGCTGATCGATTGAAGAGAATGTATCATTGATTATCATAAATGTGTCCCTTGGAGCTAAGTGGATTATTTACTCATATTAATTTTGGTTCGATCTAACTGGTTTCAAAATTTATTTATGTAGATTTTCTTCCTTGCTGAAAGAAAGATCGCTGACTACTTTGCAGAAGACAAGATCAGTGGTAAGAGCACATAATTTGCCGAGCTGCTGTTAGAATTCAGTAGTTAGTAATGGATAGATCTTGGATTAAATCAGATAGGAGGAGTGCAGTATATGGGGAAGGTGTCGAAAAGTTCATTAGAGAATGTTTAGAGAATTCAGAAATTGATCAGAACTTCATTCCTTGTCCGTGTTGCAAGTGCAACAATATGAAAAAAGGGTCGGTGAAGATGTTGCGAGAGCATCTTTATTTCAACGGTTTTAGTCCAATTTACACCAATTGGATTTGGCATGGGGATCAGAGCCTGAATGATCGTGAGAGTGTCAACCAAGATCCACCTGAACATGGTGACATGAATGAAGAACTGGGTGATATGTGTGAGGCAGCCTTTGAGAAGTTCTCAGAAGATCCTGAAGAGTTTGTCAAATTTGTCGAGGAAGCAGAAAAACCCTTGTATAAAGGTCCGACAAGATACAAAGTTGAGTGCGCTTGTAAAACTCTACAATACAAAAGCAAGACATGGGATGACAGATGCACTTTTTCGTATCTACTAGCCGATTTCGGGGATATGTTACCAGAGAACCACAACCTACCATCCTAAATGTACGAAGCTAAGAAGACTTTGAGTTGTTTGGGGTTGAAGCACGAGAAAATACACGCGTGCTCCAACGATTGTATCCTATATAGGAAACAATATGCAGATCATACCCGCTGCCCAAAATGTGATGTGTCCAGGTGGAAACTAACTAAGAACAAGAAGGAGAAGATCGGCGTCCCGGCCAAGGTTGTTTGGTATTTTCCTCCCATTCCAAGATTCAAAAGAATGTTCAAATCTTTGGAGACTTCAAAGAACCTAACCTGGCATGCTGATACTCCAAAAGTTGCTGGTCAATTACGACATCCATGCGATTCTCCCGCATGGAAGTTGATTGACCATAAGTGGAAGGATTTTGAGGAAGAGTCAAGAAATCTTCGTCTGGCGCTCGCTACTGATGGAATTAATCCTCATAGTACTATGAGCAGTAGACACAGTTGTTGGCCTGTAATGTTAGTCACGTATAACTTGCCTCCAGAGATGTGCATGAAGAGGAAATTCATCATGTTAACAATGCTTATATCTGGTCCAAAGCAAATAGGAAATGATATAGATGTCTACCTTGAGTTGTTAGTTGAGGACTTGCTTGTTGTGGGAGGGAGTTGATGGTGTGTATGATGCATATAGAGACCAACTTTTCACATTGAGAGCAATTCTACTATGGACAATTAACGACTTCCCCGCATACGGAAATCTTAGTGGATGTGCTACACATGGATACTTCGCGTGTCCAATATGTGGAGTAAATACACATGCAAAGCACTTGACCAAGGGGAAGAAAATGTCGCTTTCGCCGAGACAGTTTCTTAAAGAGTCTCATCCATATCGAAGACTAACGAAGGAGTTTAATGGCATGGAAGAACTTGGAGAAGCACCCAAACCATTATCCGGAATAAAATTGTTCGAGAAACTGCCGCACATCAAGTTTCGCTTTGGTAAGAAGGTCAATGTGGGAGCTAAAAGAAAGAAAAAAGAAGTGAGCAGATAGAGGAAGACGACGAGCAGATCAGAAGATGCTAAGTTCAAAAAATGCCGGAAGAAGAAGTCTATCTTTTCGATCTTCCTTATTGGAAGCACTTGCACGTGAGGCAATCGTTTGGATGTTATGCATATTGAGAAGAACGTCTTGGAGTCCTTGATGAATACTGATGAATATCAAAGGCAAGACTAAAGATAATGTAGAGGCAAGGCTAGACTTTGTGGAGATGGGGATCGTGCCGAACTAGCACCCGAAGTTGGGGAGAAGAGAACATTTCTTCCTCTTAGCGCATGCTCGTTCACGAAAAAGAAAAGCCGCAGTGCACATCATTGATGGATATAAAAGTGCCGGAGGGCTTCTCTTCAAACATGAAAAGTATTGTTTGCCTCGATGAGTTGAAGCTGTCGGGCCTAAAATCACATGATTGTCATGTGCTAATGCAACATTTCCTGCCTATACTTATACGTGATGCTCTGCCAAAGCATGTGAGATATGCTGTTATGAGATTTTGCTTCTTCTTCAAAGATCTTTGTTCGAAAGTCGTCGACGTACTCATGCTAGATAAGCTGCAATCTGACTTGATTGAGACCCTTTGCCTGTTGGAGCAATACTTTCCACTCTCTTTCTTCGATATCATGGTTCACCTTACATTCCACCTTGTTCGAGAAGTCCGGTTATGTGGACCAGTTCACTTTAGGTGGATGTATCCATTTGAAAGGTGCATGAAGGTGTATAAAGGATATGTGGCAAGTCGAAAACACCCCGAAGGCTGCATTGTTCAACGATATGCTGCAGAAGAGGTCATCGAGTTTTGTTCGAATACATGAAAGATCTCGATCCTGTTGGGATACCTATTTCAGTTAGAGACCTCAATACCACAACTCCCGGTTTCCTAGACGGACGGGCTGCTAAACTGGTGGAAGAAGTTGACTTGCATAGGGCACACAAAATTGTGTTAGAAAACTGTGAAGAAGTGTCTCCCTTCATCATGTAAGCCTAATTCAATTTTCAAAAATTACACATTCATTGTTTATAATTTTCTATACATACTATATATGGTGTTGCTTTGAACTAATAATGTGATGTATATACACTTCTACAGTGAGCATAAGGCCCATTTGAAAGTGCTGAATCCAAAGAAAGCGAAAGATGACAAGTGGATACAAGATATTCACAACAAGCAGTTCACTGGGTGGTTCAAAAGGAAGGTGGCTGAGGAAATAAATAGTTGCAATGGGGGGACGACGTCAACATTAACATGGTTGGCACATGGGCCACGTGCGCGAGTCATTAAGTACAGTAGCTATGTCATAAACGGTAGTTTGTACCAAACAAAGGCCCGAGATGATGAAAGAGTTTGTCAAAACAGAGGGGTGTCTCAAGTGGCGAACACAATGCTTGTTAGCAGTGCAAAAGATAAGAACCCCTTGTTTGCAGATGTCTGCTACTATGGAGTAATCGAGGAGATATGGGAGTTAAACTATCATCAGTTTCAAGTTCCTGTTTTCAAGTGCGCATGGGTTCCAAATGATAAGGGAATAATCACGAACGACGAATGTGGATTCACCTTAGTCAATTTGAACAAACGGGGTCATAGAAAAGAAGAGTTTGTGCTAGCAAGTCAAGTTAGTCAGGTTTTTTACGTTGATGACCCGTTAAGAAAAGGATGGTCAGTGGTTCTACCAATTCATAAGAATAATAGTGAGGGGGAGAATGAGGAAGTGACTACCATTCCACTTTCTCGTCCTTTAGATGACTTGGCAACTCATTGTATTCCTACTCATCAACGATATGTTAGGCCGGGTAGTAAGGATGGTAGTAAGGGTGAGGGTGTTTGGGTGGTGAAAAAGAAAAAATGATGTAACAGCTTGTTATGTATTGCTTAAAATGATGAACATCAATTTATGTTATTGTCTTTTTCTTGTACATATTATGATTGTTATGTGTTCCTGTTACGTTATAATGTTTTATGTGCTTTTTCAGCTTTATTATTTATTTTTATCTGAATTATGAAAAACTTATATGATGTATTTTATGGGTTATTGCAGAAAAAGCAGATGTCTCCTAAGAAAACGAAGAAAAGGAGTGTTCGGCAAAGGAAGAAGATGGTTAATGCTTCGAGAAGCGGGCACCTGAACATGAGGAGGCTAAACATCCCGTAGCTACGGATGAAGAAGTACCTGCTCACGAGCAAAAAGAACCAAACGGGTCCATCATCTATGTGGAAGTTGGTTAAGCCGAGGGCAAGAGGGAATAAGGTTAAGGTCCGTTACGATAGCCTTGGGCGGGCTTTGTATGAGGATAATAAGGCCTTGCAGTCATACATTGGACATGTTGCAAGATCCATGGTTCCATGCAACATAGACAACTGGAGGTTCGTTCCAAAGGATATCAAAGATAAGATCTGGGAAGAGATACTGGTAAGACTAAATGTTGCAATGTTATATATGTGTTTTATATGATATCAGATATTTGTTGATGGTTTGTTCTAATATTAACAATTTTTTTGATAATTGGCAGAATGTATTTGAATTAGCGCCACAAACTAAGAAGACGGTGTTGGCTTCCGCGAACCAGAAATGGCGTGACTGGAAGACTAAAATGACTAAGAAGTTTGTGTGGCCATTTCGCAAAAATCCTGTTCTGGTGCGATCTTCTCCACCCACTGAATATCACATCTCAGCTGAAGTTTGGAAAGAGTTTGTGGATAAGAGAATGGACCCTTCGTGGAAGGTATTAAAAGTTGACATTTTTCCATTTAAATCTCTCAAATATGTACTTATTTGGGAATCATCCAGATTACACACAAGGAGCAGAAGGATCGGACTAAACAGATCAAATATCGTCACAAGGCATCTCGAAAGGGTTATTGCGGTCTGGAAGCTGAGCTAGTAAGAAAATTATTTAATCACCGTATTTAGATTTTTATAAAGTTGTTGTCGTGTGACCCTTCCCCGGACTTGCCCTTTTTCTATTCAGATATTTATAAACCTTTGGGTGACGTAATAGTTTTTTATCGTTGAAAAACAGAGAAAGAAGGGATTACTTGGTGAGGATGACGAAATCGATAGATCGCTGCTTTGGATCTTAGCCCGCCAAAATGACAAAGGTCATATAGCAGATGAGGAGACAGCGGCGATGGTAGCAGACATTGTGAGTATTTTTAACTAATTAGGCTCTTTAATTTAAATTCAAATACTTTTGCTCTATTTGTCTTATCTTATTATCTAAACACTTTCTTTTACATGTATGGCGTGTGGATTGTTCTAGGAGGAAGTCTTGAAGAAACAAGCTAAGGGAGATTTTATTCCACAAGGATCTCATGATGCTTTAACTGAAGCGTTGGGAACAAACGAGAAATATGGAAGAGTAAGAGGCGTAGGAGGGTTCGTCAAACCACAAGTTTATTTCGGAACTGCACGAAAGACGAGAGAACCAATTTCAAAGGCCTTGGTTGAGAACCTAAAAGAAAAGACTGAAGAAGTGTCTAGTTTGAGGGCTGAAGTGGACAGATTGAAAGCTGAACTTGCTGCAGAAAAGGAAGCAAAAGCCCGACTACTTCATCAAAGAGATCGTCAAACATGGCCAATCCAAGGTCTTTGGACACAAACCAAGTGGGACTGGATGAATGTGATGCTCCATAGCCATTGGTAAGTGAACGTTATTCCGTTTAGGATGTCGATATATTTTGTTAATTTGGTAAAATGGCCTAAAAATTGATCTTAAACAGAATTTTAAGAAGGCAAAAGCAACTTGATGGAAGACTTTCTCCGTGAAGGAGTTTCGGATTGTCAAGGTTATTTATTTAAAATATTACACCACCGCATTCTGTATGTATGTAGGCACTTGTATACATTCTTTCTTCCTCTTGCCGCTTTAATTGCATACATTCTTGACAGAGGAAACAAATCATTGAAGTCACTGAGATATCCGTGGGGAAAGATGGAGTGGTTGGCGGTCCAAAGGCGAAGGTTACTTATAATTTTAATTACTTAAAGACTTTCAATATTTCATTCACTTTATAGCATCTACTGATTTTAATCAACATATTTTTGTCAATAGAAGGGTAGGAAGTCCAAGGTCCTCCCAAAGACAAAAAGATGTTGAAGAAGCAACTCCAGATCCTAAGGTCATTTGACTTTCTTATAAATATTAAGTCGATATATTATTTCCTCATATGTACATCAAAGCTAATTCTTACCTTATTGTTCTTTCAAGGGGAAAAAGAACAAGTCAAAGTAAGACAACCTATTAGCAAATTAGATGAGGTCGATCCACGTGAAATAGAGGTTTTCAACTCTAGAGTTTTCATTATCCATGCCATTTTTATTATATGATCCTATGTTTAATTCTCATCGTATGATACCTTGTTTAGGGAGATCTTGCACTGCCAAAGGACAAGTTGACCATATTATTGCATATGGGACGGAGTGTCGGTTGGAGGGCCGCATGTGTTGATCCATACTGTACCAATTGGCAAAGACAATCGAAAGTGTCTATTGACGGTGTCGCCGAGGATGGGTATGATGAGGATCTCCTGCTCCCATTAAAAATGGTCCACTAACTATTGCGGATGCCCTTGGCGCTATCGTTGCTTGGCCAAAAGACATGGTAATTCTAGCCGCCCGAGGTAATTCTCTCATATAATGGGTATATAGATGTTTTGTATATTAAGAATAGATAGTTAGAACATTATGGCTTACATTAATTAAATATTGTGCAGAGAAGGTTGATTCTCCCCGGAAAGAAGAAGTTGCTCATGCACTCATCGATCTAACTAATGCTCATGAAGATCCACTTGAGTTGAATCAAAGTTGGGAAGAAAATCAAGTCGGGAAAGAAGGATGATGATGTTGTTCGATCGAAGTTGAAGGAAATAGAGAGATCATTACCCATGGCTTGCAAGTTTGTATATTCTCACGCTGATAGATTCATGACCAATGATACTTCCTTGCGCGTTGTACTTGATGAGGCAATGTTTGGAGGGAAAAAAATAGTCTGGCTGTCGAGAAATCAAATCTTTGACTTCATGGAAATGAAAGCAATTGGTGGTATGCATATATTGGCTTATATGGGGTAAGATCTGTATAACATAATACAATTGCATCTTATGTTTTTTCCTCTCTTGTTATGTATCTCTGGTAGACCTATGGCCTTGATACAATTGTAATCGTATGGCCTAATGCAGTAAGCTCTTCAATAACTTGAATGCGAAAAATCATCCGTATTCTTTTTGCTTCGTGGATCCTGGGTGCGTGGATCATGCTTTAGAGAAGAGTGTGCAGGAAAAACACATCATTGCTCGCTTGATGGCATCACCGAGGGACTGCATTTGCCTTATCCCATATAACAATGGGTAAATAATACTATTTCTATTATGATAATGCATATCATATTATCATGTGACATTATTAATGCTTCTTTACCAATTACGCAGTAACCATTGGATCCTGACTGTGGTCAATGATGACAAGAACATGGTCTACCTGATTGATCCCCTTGGCAATAGAACTCGATTAGATGGTTGGAAGAATACTGTGATCAGGTATATACATATATATATATATATATATATATATATATGCTGATTCTTTTCTTGAAGATTCATTAATGTTCCAAAGGTATAATTCTTCTATTTTTAAATGTAGCGCTGTGAAAACCATCAATGCATCCAGAGGATATAATAAGGCTCCGGGTTATAAGCAAATCACTGTAAGTGTATGGAGATATCATTTTGCGAACTATATATATATATATATATTCATACAAAACCTAAGGGTCTAATTGTAATATTTCTGGATATTTGCTGTAATTACCCTAAACCTCAGGGGTACTTTTTATTATTTTTAATCTTTTCTGAAAAGCAGCCATATAAGGAAACCCTACTTCTGACCTTATTCCGTCAACTGGAAATTTTAAATTTGGCATCTGATTCATGGCTTTTAAATTTTATAAGGAACCCCTGTGCTTCTGTTGTATATATAAATTTGGCATCTGATTCATGGCTTTTAAATTTTATAAGGAACCCCTGTGCTTCTGTTGTATATATAAATTTGGCATCTGATTCATGGCTTTTAAATTTTATAAGGAACACCGTGCTTCATTGTATATATAAATTTGACATCCGATTCATGGCTTTTAAATTTTATAGGCAATCAAACAAGAACTATCCTCCCTTCATCAAGGATTTTGTGTCCTCCGCTACATCAAAGAGATCGTTGAAAGCGAAGATCCACAACTTGAGAAGATGGTAATTTTCATTGTCATCCTTTTCTATTATATGATTTCCTAAGATGGTAATTTCCACATCTAGTCTGCTTTGCATCAAATTTTTGATGTTGATGCATCTTTTATGAATGTACTTTATCTATTTTTTTGTTTCAATGTGATTTGATCAAGATCCTGGTTCACCAAAGACCAATACTACACTCGGGAGCAAGATGATGAAGTTAGGAACGAGTGGAGCGAGTTTGTCTACACGCTTGTTGATGGTGCTTAGCCGGCTTCATTGTCGTGAAGTTCGTCTAGTTTCGATTCGATCTATATATGTATGGTCTGGTACTCGTGTGATGATGGTGAATGTCTCATTGGTATAGTTAGATCGTAACATTTCGTTTCATCGGGTAAATATGGTGAATGTTTGGTTGATGTATGCAATCTATTATCTAGACCTATGCATGTGTCTCGTAGACATTATGGAAGTTTATTTGATGTTGGCATATTATAGTTATGCCCAATGCAAACTTGTGAATCACGCGAATCAATATTTGGCATTTTTGTATGACAATCCGCCGTTTATAGATGAAAGTGTGGTTTATTACTATTATCAATGCTTATAATCTTGTGTTATTGAATTGGGATCTTGTGATTTGAGTTTGTAGGATTTTTAATGAGGTTGATTGATGTATTTGAGGTTGTGTTGTTGAGATCTTGTGAATTGAGGTTTTTATCGATGGATCATTTTTTTGTACAACAGGATTCTATATTTACAAATTGAAAAGAAATATGCAATGTGGTTATTTACTTCGGATAAAAACGAAGTCGAGATATATAATTAGCAACACAAAATAGAATAAGCGAAGTAAAAAGGAGTGTAATGCTTCGCTAAATAAATAAAAGTGAAGTCAATGTGGTATCTTTAACTTCGTTATCTATAAATAAGCGAAGTCGATAACATAAAATAGGAAATATACACTTCAGCGATTATAAAATAAGTGAAGTGGAAGGACATTTTTTACTTCATCTGTATATATTTTGCCGAAGTGAATAGGAAATATACACTTCAGCAATTATAAAATAAGTGAAGTGGAAGGACATTTTTTACTTCGCAAACCCCCATATTCGGGTTCTAAAAACCGATATAGACTTCGGTTATTACGATATTAGACTTCGCATAATCAGCGGAGTCTAAAGTATACCTTTAACTACACGAACATAGACTTCGGTAATTATAACATTTTTACTTCGGATATTATCCGAAGTCTTTGACGTTTATTCTTATAGTGTGTCGCTATTCACTTGGGATATGCGTAGTCATATTCGAATTCCCTAAGTCATCAGCTAAGATACTTGATTAAGTATTTATGGCATTTCCTGATTGAATAAATTCCTCTATTGAACTCTTGAATCGGATATAGTCTATGTTACTTATTGGTTTATCCAGAACCCACTAAACCTCATTACTTTTCTAAAATGGGATATTAATATTTCTTGGTCGCTAGTGTCATATAAGCATATTTGTTGAATCATTAAGTTCACTGCCTTGATGATTATTCATGCTTAGTAGAGTTTATATTGGGTATTAAATTTTGCGAAATACTGACTTAGACCTTGGTTTGGTAGGCATGGATTCCGAATTGGAGCTGGTCAGTGAGATTATGCGTCTGACAGAAAGGGGCAAGCTCTTAGAAGAGCAGGCTACTTACTGGCAAGAGAGCTGAGCAGACCAGTTTCGAGAAAAGCTAAAGGACCAGGATTGGATTGAGAGACTCGAGCAGCAGATTCAGACCTTAACAGGAGAGCTGGATAGGACCAGGCAGGAGGCGAGCTTGTACCGAGGATAGAAACATGAGGCATTCCAGGCACTAGAGTCCCGACCTGAGGAGTGCAGGAGTCTAGAGCTGGCACTGCATCCGCGGGATACACACACTGAGAGACGGGAGGCCGCCATCAGGAGCCTCCAGCATGTTCCATCTCGGCTGAGCTCCCGAGTTGAGACACTGGAGTGTACCCTGGATGTGGAGCACTTTATGGACACAGAGTTCTTGGACGCGATACGTGCACAGGTGGTAGAGTTAGTGGAACTTATTCAAGGGATCGAGATTGCACCCACAGGAGAGAGGATTGATGTATCCTCTAGCTCTGACGAAGAGGACCCTGAGAAAGACCTGATGGAGCCAGGAGAGGACTGAGAGTGCTACCACTATGTCCTTATTTTATGTTTGCCTATTATGATAGTAATGTGATGTAATGGACATTTTAGTTCTTAATTATTGTAGGGCGATGGTTAAGTAGGGTGATTTTCTAATTTATCCCTATCCGAAACTGTAATTTCCATGTCACAATAGACCTTCTGGATGTACCAAATATGTTATTCATAAACTATGATAATAAGATTTAAAGTAATGTGTGCACATTTAAATTCTCTGTATTTACTACTCGAATTAAAGCTAACTATAATAATCATTAACTGCGATAGATGGATGATCGACATGGACGTGGAAGGCCTTGTGCCCAACGTAATGACAATGAGGAACAATACGGAGGAGATGGAAATCGATTCCAAGGGGGCAACAACACTGCCCAAGCGATCACTCAATTGGTGACCTTCCTGCAACAACATATTGCACCAAACCCGAACGCACCCGAAACACATGATCGAGCACTATAAAGGTTCCTCAGATTCAAACCCCCTACTTTTCTCGGAGAACCAGATGAAACGATAGCTGAACACTAGCTTGAAATGATAGAGAGTATATTTGCAACCCTACAATACTCGGAGGATCAGAAGCTGGCGCTCGCAACCTTTCGATTGGAGTCTGCAGCTCATGATTGGTGGAAGATCACCAGTGGAAAATGGACAAGGGAAGCTACTGACCGGACATGGGAGAACTTCGGCTTTCCATGATCAATACATTTCTCAGGCCGCTCGCGAAGCTCATCGTGACGAGTTCTATCATCTTAAGCAAGGGGAAATGACTGTCGCCCAATATGAGTCACAATTCAATCGACTCTCAAAATATGCGCTAGGACTAGTGAGCATAGAGGAGGTCAAACTATACAAATTTACGCGCGGGTTGAGGTTTACGCTACAATAAAGCTTGCTGCTAGTAAGAATGACTGCATCGACAGAAGCTGTCGAGGCTGCCAGCCGAATCGAAAGCGGGATGACCCAGTTGGGACAGGCGAAGGATCGCACAAGTGGGAAATTCAAGAGATCCGCACCAAATCCATCATCCAGACCATCCCAGAAATTTCAACGCAGGACTACTGGACAGAATGCCGGAAAGAGGCCTGCGAATAACCTACCGCCATGTTCCCACTATAATAAGATGGGACATAAATCTGAAGACTATTGAAGAAGCAAGGGAGATGCTTGCATTGTGGAGATAATCAACACCCAACTAAGGAATGGCCAAAGTGGGAGACACAGGGCAACAATCAGTAGAAAAATACAGCTAAGAAGGAGGATCGCAAAGGCAAGGGGAAGGCACCAGCAAGAGTTTTTGCCTTGGCTGGACAAGAAGCCCCTGACGCAACAGACGTGGTGGAAGGTACATTTCTTGTGTCAAATCACTCTGCTCACGCATTGCTAGATCCAGGATCATCACATTCTTTTGTAACACCTCATTATTCACAAAAATTAAATGCTAACATGGAGTCACTATCCATAAGCTTAGAAGTATCCACACCTATGGGTGCGAGCTGAAAAACAGATTTAGTATTTGGAGATTGTGAAGTGATCATTAAAGGTCACTGTTTTCCTGCCGACCTAATTCTTCTCCCTATACTTGAGTATGACCTCATACTTGGGATGAATTGGCTATCTAAACACTTTGCACAACTCGATTGCTATTCTAAAATAGTTCGATTCTGCAAACCCGATCACCCAATTGTTGAACTACACGGGGATGCCAGAATCAACTCGGCCCCAATCATATCAGCCACGAAGGCGAGAAAGGCCATATCGAAGGGAGCAACAGGATATTTGGCTTTGTCATTAACAAACCCAAGAGCAAAATGGATATTGAAGCTACACCGGTAGTATCAGAGTACCGTGATGTTTTCCCCACAGAACTCACTTCTCTACCTCCAGATAGGGAAGTTGAATTCAGCATTGATATCTTGATGGGAAAGGCACCTGTGGCTAAAACGCCATATCGAATGCCCCCACTGGAACTGCAAGAACTGAAGGTTCAGTTGCAGAAATTGCTAGAGGTTGGATTTATCTGACCAAGTATATCTACTTGGGGAGCACCAGTGCTATTCGTAAAAAAGAATGATTGCACACTAATATTGTGCATCGATTATCGAGAACTTAACAATATTACCGTTAAGAACAAGTATCCACTTACTAGGATCGACGAATTATTCGACCAACTACAAGGAGAAACGGTTTACTCAAAGTTCGATCTTCAATAGGGATATTACCAATTGAGGATCAAAGAGAATGACATACCGAAGGCTGCCTTTCAAACTAGGTCTGGTCATTATGAATTCGTGGTAATGCCTTTTGGATTGACCAATGCACTGGCTGCATTTATGGATTTAATGCACCGCATATTCCAACTGTATCTAGATCAATTTGTAGTGATATTTATCGACGACATACTCGTTTATTCCAAGTCGGATCAAGATCACGAAACTCACCTGAGATTAGTACTAGAGACACTAAGGAAGCACAAATTGTACGCCAAATTCAGCAAGTGTGAATTCTGGTTAAGAGAGGTAGCATTTTTAGGACACATAATATCTGGAGATGGAGTCGCAGTAGATCCATCAAAGATGGAGACTATTCTGCACTGGAAGAGGCCAGAAACAGTCACAGAGATACGTAGCTTTCTTAGACTTGCGGGTTACTACCGCAAATTCATTAAAGATTTTTCCAAAATCACAGGACCACTCACAAGATTGACGCAGAAGCGTGTCAAATTTGAGTGGAATGATAAGTGTGAGTTGAGCTTCCAGGAACTCAAGAGAAAACTCACTACCGCACCTGTGCTAACACTTCCCGAAGGGAGTGAAGGATTTGTGGTTTACAGCGATACATCAAAGGAAGGATTAGGAGCTGTGTTGATGCAAAATGGCAAGGTTGTGGCTTATGCATTAGAAAGCTGAAAATCCATGAGATGAATTATCCGACTCATGACCTTGAACTAGCAGCAATAGTGCTTGCTTTGAAGAAATGGAGACACTACCTGTATGGAGCTACATTCACCATTTTTACTGACCACAAGAGTCTCAAATATTTGTTCTCTCAGAAGGAGTTGAATCTAAGACAGAGACGGTGGATAGAACTTCTCGAAGATTATAACCTCACCATTCAGCATCATCCGGGTAAGGCTAATGTTGTAGCAACGCCTTAAGTAGGAAAGCGAGTGTGGCTAGACTCATGATAAGGGAATGGGATGCCCTAAGAGAAATAATCCAATGGAACCCAAGGCAGGCTAAGACACACGTCTTATGTGCTAATTTGTCAATAAAGCCGGATTTACTTGAGGAAATCCGAGAAGTACAAACACAAGATGAGAAGTTGTGCAAACTTAAGGAAAATGTCGCACAAGGTGAGAAATCTGAGTTTAGCATGTCGGAAGATGGAACACTAAAATTCAAACACCGTATATGTGTTCCCGGTAATTACGAATTCAAGAAGAAAATTTTAGCAGAGGCTCACTGCTCTCGGTATACTATTCATCCAGGTGGTAATAAGATGTATAAGGATTTAAAGAAACACTACTGGTGGGTGAATATGAAGAACCAAGTTGCAGAATTCGTAGTAAGGTGCTTAAATTGTCAAAGAGTGAAGGCTGAACACCAAAGACCATCAGGGTTGCTACAGCCACTCGAGATTCCTGAATGGAAATGGGAACTAATCATGATGGACTTCGTGACGGATCTACCAACAACCAATGGAGGATACAACACAATCTAGGTAATCGTGGATAGACTTACAAAGTCAGCTCACTTCTTACCTGTAAGGAAGAATGACAGTCTACATAAACTAGCAAGGACGTATATCCGAGAAATCATTAGACTGCGTGGAGTACCTGTAGACATTGTGTCAGACCGTGACCCCAGATTTGTCTCTAGATTTTGGAATAGTCTACATCAAGAACTTGGGACGAAATTGAGTTTCAGCACTGCAGCACACCCTCAAACGGACGGACAATCCGAGAGACCGATACAAGTCCTTGAGGACATGTTACAGGCATGTGCGCTGGATTTTCAAAAGAGTTGGAGTAACCACCTACCCTTAGCTGAGTTTGCCTATAACAACATCTACCAGGCAACGACTAGGATGGCTCCATATGCAGCATCATACGGAATAAAGTGCCGATCGCCAATACATTGGGAGATTGACGACTGATGGACACCAAAGGGTAAGCAGAACCGAAACCCGATACCAAAAGTTGATCTAGTAGAAGATGCCATGGATAAGGTTCGAATCATTCGAGATCAAACTCGCACTTCTCAGAGCCGATAGAAGAGTTATGCAGACCAGAGGAGGAGAGATTTAGAATTCGACACGGGCGACAAATTATTCCTTCGTTTATCACCACGTAAGGGATTGATCAACCCAAAGACGGGAGGGAAGCTTAGCCCTAGATATGTCGGGCCTTTCACAATCCTAGAACGAATTGGAAAATTAGCATATTGTCTCGAGCTACCAACCGATCTTCCCAGAATGCACGACGTATTTCATGTCTCAAGATTGAAGAAATATCATCCAGATCCTGAACATGTTATCACGCATGACATACTGCCAATCAAGAAAGATTTAACTTATATCGAGAAGCCGATTAGGATCGTGGATCAACAAGTGCGCGAACTAAGAGACAAGAAAATACCATTGGTCAAGGTCGTCTGGACAAATCACATTAGAGAGGAAGACGCTAAATGGGAAGCTGAAGAAGAAATGAATAAATCATATCCCGAGTTGTTTAAGAAGGAATTTGGGGACCAAATTCTTCTAAGGAGGGGAGGATGTAGAACCCCCTAAATTCGACAGCTCATTACATGTACGGTTTATTATATCGTGATGTAATTTTAATAACATTTATTATAATATAATATAACCTATATATAGTTTTGTTTTATTTACTTGATTGTTTCTTAAATAATAAATTAATTGAAAATTAAAGTAGAACATTGATTCACCTAATGGGCTATGTGTACCAACATTTACTAATATAAACTCACTAATGGACTCAAATCCAACTTAATAAAATTCCTAAGTCTTGAAATTATGATTGAAAGCCCAACCCAACTACTTAATCCATTTACAATTAAACAAATACCCAACTAACTATATTAATATTCTACAAACTTAAAATACAAAATATATATATATATATATATATATATACACACACACACCAAATGGGCGGCCAAGTGGAGAGGGGGAGGACACCTAGAGTCTTCATGTCCTCCCCATGCAAGATATATCCTTGTGTCTTGTGCTTCCTTGTCCATGCTTTGACCACCCCTTTTTAAAACCCTTAAAATATACATACTCTTATACTTCATAAAAAAATCTGCATTGAGAGACTAGAGAGAGAGAGAGGGGGCTGAACCAAAGAAGAAGAGAGAAGGAAGAAGAGTGTTCAACAAGAAATATGTAATTTTCTTTCCTACTTTTCTTTTTTTTTTCTTCTATAAGTATAAAAAAAACTTCCTAATCTAACTCTAATCTCAAAAACATGCAAACAAAATATGCATCATGGATGCAGGGATACTTGAATCAGCTGAACCATGTAGTTCAAGGAGAAAGATTATTTTCTTCCACTTCCGAGACCTAGAACCATTTACTTCCGACAAGAAATCGAGGTGGGTAAAATTGTTTTCTTTCTTTCTCTTATTCAAAATTATTACAAGTTAAATATATATGGTGCATGAAAGTATTATGACCTTAGTTAGCTATACTTGATTGAAAATGACATTCATTACCATGCATGTAATGATCTTTGTAATTGTTGAATTTTAGTTTGTCATATTTTGATTATATGTGCAAATTAATTCATTGGTGGAAATTTTGGTTGAATATGGCAAATCTGACCTTTGGGGATTAAAATCACAAAAATATATGAGTATATATATTGGACTATGGTAAGAAGATAATTAGTCACCGGAAGATTTGATAATTCGAACCCAAGTTCGAAGGATAAACTAAAATAGTTTAAATAAGATAAATTTAAGGTAACATTGTTAAGATCCATAATTCTGGTCTTATGTCTTAAAATCAAGTCTTAAAATATCAAAAATAAATTCTCTATAAAATTTCACCTAAATCGGAATTTACTAAAATAGAAAATTGGGCAAAAATATAAATTTCAAGAATTTAGGGCCAAAACTGTAATTTACAGAAACTTACTGTTTCGAAAATAAAATTTCCAGAAAAGTTGAACTCTCTGTACTCATAATAACATAAAGAGCCTACCTCGAAAATTTGAGTTCAATCCGACAAGAAACGAAAAAGATATGCCCCGAATACTAAAATATCGATTAAGACAAAATAAAGGGGTGAAATCGTAAATTATAAAAGAAAAAAATAAAACTGAAAGTAATCTAAAATTACAGTCGTAAGGTTCAAATCGCAACTGGATTCATAATTTTCGGAGTTTAAATGAATCCAAACGAAATAATCAAAATTATAAGATAAAACTAAATAAAAATAATAATAGTGCTATAATTTCGAAAGTGCAGAATTGTAATTTATGGGAGGAAAAACCTCCATACAACTTCTGATCTCAGAACCTTATATTATAGCGGACTTTTCGCATTAAAGTTCGTAATTTTTGGACTTATAATCAATACGTACCGAATTATCCAAATTTATAAAATTTAGTAAAAATAATGATAGTACTTAAAAGACGAAACGGCAGAACTGTAATTTTTGAAAGGTAAAACTTTCATTAAACTTCTGACCTTCAATCCTCATATCGTAACGGACTTTTCGCAATAAAGTTCGTAATTTTCAGACTTATAATCAACCCGTACCGAATTATCCAAATTTATAAAATTTAGTAAAAATAATGATAGTACTTAAAAGATGAAAGGGCAGAACTGTAATTTCTGAAAGGTAAACCTTTCATGCAACTTCTGACCTTCAATCCTCATATCATAACGGACTTTTCGCAATAAATATCGTAATTTTCGGACTTATAATCAACCCGTACCGAATTATCCAAATTTATAAGATTTGGTAAAAATAATGATAGTACTTAAAAGACGAAAGGGCGGAACTGTAATTTCCGAAAGGTAAACTTTCATGCAACTTCTGACCTTCAATCCTCATATCATAACGGACTTTTCGCAATAAAGTTCGTAATTTTCGGACGTATAATCAATCCATACCGAACTATTCAAGTTTATTATAAGATTATGCTAAGACTCGCACAATAGCAATTTAATCATCAACCGGTTGAACTAATTCCTCTAGCTTATCCAAGTCTATATACTATCAAATAATCATATTGATATCATATAATATGCATAACCACTATTAATCACGACAATAATTGTTATTCAATTGAAATCGGGAGTAAGTGCTGTACGGAGCTAAGTGCTAAGACCTTCGGGCAGAAGCCACCGTTAGGGTCCGTATGAGTACCTCTAGAGTTCCTTTTTCTATTATATGCATGAGGGACGGTTAGTCTAAGTCATAAATCGAGCAGCATGGCTGCGGTTCTAGGCAAAGCTACCGTCGTATCCTATTCCCTTGAAGCCGAAGGATGGAGTGATCCTAAGGTGACTGGGTCGTAGAATTCGGGTATAGTCGCGATTATGATATGATCCGGGCATAGACCCAAGTTAAGGATATATCGAGCCCAGATAAGAGATAAGGCAGCACGTCACCAAGCGTGAGAGCGATAAAGCTCAAAGGCCAATGTTATAGTGATGGTCCGACAAACGCCCAAGGCTACGGTTATCAAACCAAAGGTCATGGCGATAGTTGAAGATCAAACACTGATAACGGTCTAAGATGTTATAAGGAGGCTAAGGGATTAGTCATGTAGACGACCTCCCAAAGCTAAATACTCATTGGGCGCTCGACGCCGTACATTCTTCATACCCAACCGCAATCTACGGAGATTGACTATACATTCATGTCATAATTCATAATATTCTTCTTTTAAACTTGCACCAATTTTTAAACAACACTATTTTTCAAAAGTGGGAGAAATATAATGTTTATTAAATAATAAACTCATTAAATACCCAAACCCAACTTACTGAAAATCCATTGTTCTCACCCCATTTTGAATTTTTTTCTAAAACCCCACTAGATGAAGAGAACCAAGAAGAAGAAGAAGAGACAGATGCTGAAGACCTCTGAAGACCGTCCTCAAAGTATTACCAAGACGTAGGAATTAGGATGCTGCTTTAACGCTTCTTTTTATTCTTGTGTCATAATGTATTTTGGTTTCCGATATACTCTTTTGCACTTGATGTAATAATTCCATTGTACTCTTGAATATTTCTTTTCTACGAAATAACCAGTCTTAGTTCATCGGTCTGAGATCTGGCATATGTATGCTTTACTAGAATGTATTATCACAAACGTTATTTATTACGTTAACTGTCGCGTTCTCATCCAACCCCGGTGTGGGGGCGTGACAGATACCACTGTTGGGATTCGATGCCTAAAACGAAGGCGCGGTGGAAGCAAAAATGAATTTTACCGAAGCCCTAAAGAGGACCGATCATGCAACGTATATACAGATATAAAAGAACAAGAGTAAAGATATGAAAAGATACCCTTGAAGTCCTTTGATTGAATGTTGAAGTTAATGCCGTTGACCGCAAATTAGGTTTGATAAGTCCTCGATGATTCAAAGGCCGAAAGCACCGCGTCTCTACTAGCCACGCTCCGGAAGATGATCGGAATAACTACCCACTCAATTATCTTTCAAGGATACGGCTATAAAAGAGTAGTAGGAAATGATCTCCCAAGTGTGTGATCACTCTAAGTGATATAAGTTTTGTTCTAGATTTTCTTTCTCTCTCTAAGAGTGTAAGAATGCGAACAAAGTGAACACTCCCTCTCTTCCTTTAGGTGTTGGCCGATTTTCATCTATCAAGTGGAGGAGGATGAACTCTATTTTATTGCAAAGTTCAGACGAACTTCCATCGATCACACCTAAGGGTTCACTATGACAAAATCACATATTATCACCCTTTTGTCCTCAAGTGTTAGGAAGCCTCCTCAACACATGCAAAAATGATGACAAAAGTCATCATCAAGTACACAACAAGGAGGGGGCAGCCTACACCATGATTGAGAAGGATTCGATTCGTTTCAGTCTATGAAACGGGCTATCGTGTATCCAGTGCGATTGATACATCTTGGTTCGTCTCAAATAAAATTAATACAATTGATTAGCCCAATTAATTAATTATATTAAGATATTATATCTCCAAGAAATAATTATTTATGGATTAAATTATTTACCCAGTAATTTATTTAATTCACTAGACCTATTTAATTTATGCAATAAATTAAATAAGATATCCAATTGGATGTATTTTTTAATTTATCCATTATGAACTGGATCTTTTATTGTGAATATTAGACATTGGATGCCTTATTTAATTTATTGGATAAATTAAATTAGTTTGGTGAATTAAATAAATTATTGTGTAATTAATTTAATTCATGAATAATTATTTCTTGGAGAAATAATATCTTAATATAATTAATTTGATTAATCAATTTTATTAATTTTATTTGAGACAAACCAAGATGTATCAGTCGGACTGGATACACGATGGTCCGTTTTAAAGACTGAAACGAACCGAATCCTTCTCAATCATTGTGTAGGCTGCCTCCTCCTTGTTATCTACTTGATGATGACTTTTGCCCACATTTTTGCATGTGTTGAGGAGGCTTCCTAACACTTGACGACAAAAGGGTGATAAGATGTCATCTTATCATAATCAATCCCTAGGTGTGATGGTTAGAAGTTTGTGTGGACTTTGCTATAAAACAAAGTTCATCCTCCACTTGATAGATGAA
Source organism: Orobanche coerulescens (assembly GCA_033398695.1). Taxonomy (NCBI): domain Eukaryota; kingdom Viridiplantae; phylum Streptophyta; class Magnoliopsida; order Lamiales; family Orobanchaceae; genus Orobanche; species Orobanche coerulescens. The sequence continues at coordinate 57,171,686 of CM065805.1, read as the reverse complement.
AATCGGCCATCACCTAAAGGGTGAGAGAGAGAGAGGGAGTTCACTTTGTTCACATTCTTATACTTTTAGAGAGAGAAAAACTAGTACAGGACTTATATCACATAGAGTGATCACAAACTTGAGATATAATTTCCTATTACTCTTTTCTAGCCGTATCCTTGGAGGATAATTGAGTGGGTAGTTATTCCGATCATCTTCCGGTGTGTGGCTAGTAGAGACGTGGTGCTTTCGGCATTTGGATCATCGAGGACTTATAAAATCGGATATGAGGTCACCGGCATCAACTTCAACATTCAATCAAGGGACTTCAAAGGTATGTTTTCATATCTTTACTCTTGTCCTTTAATATTCATATATACGTTGAATGATCGTTCCTCTTTAGGGTTCGGTAAAATTCATTTTTGCTTCCACTCCACCTTCTATTTAGGCATTGAAACCCAACATTAACTGCATAGGACATTTATCTGCTCACTAATAGGAGAAAGACTCATATCTTGGTGTTCAGTAGAGACTGCTACTTGCCCACTAAGTTGCATTTCGCGGTTGACCCCACCAATCGGTGCTTGGATCGAACTACTCTAATGACTAACTTAATGTCACAAACACGTCTCCTACTAAAACCTCAAGTCAAAGGTCCACGTATACTATCAAAACCTTTCGATTCAGTCATTGACAATTCCTTAGTTATATCCATGTGACTGAATCAAGATGAGTCATGGTCGAGTATACTAATCCCTTTAGCATACCTATGACATGTGCTCCCACTAATCCTTAGTGAAGACAGACATTCTATATGTAAGAGTACACATTATACAAGCCTTGTATAAACTTACTGCCTAGTTAAGTTTTATCGACTTGCAAACCAATTAAGCATTCGGGCCCTAAACACTTCCAGTGCCTATCTCCTTATCTTCATAATGAATGGAGTGTTTTGCTCTCAAATGCAAGGACTATTATTTTATATACCAAATCACAATGTCAGTGATATATAATAATATAAAAATATTAAATGCCTTTAATATTCATGATTATACTACAATGCTCTCATTATCTCATCCTCTGAGTGGCACTCGAGGGCATATTCCTAACATTATCATGTTGGACTCTATGATAATCTCAGGTTCAAGGATTTATTGACATAGTCTTATATTGAGATTCACTTATGGCATTTTCATGCTGTGATCTCAATGCGGGTCTGTCCAGTATTGCATTCTCCAAGCAATACCCATAATTTTGATCCATACCATATGCATAATCATCCGAGGATTATCAATCAAACTTATACTAGTATATTAATCACTTGAGTCTCCACTCTACATGATTGGATCAGGGATATTTGATTAATCTTATTATTCATGAATAAATATTATTCAATTATTATAATATTAAAATATGCACACATAATAATAATCAATGAGAAATAGATTAGATCAAATAACTTTATTTTAATATGACAATTACAAATATTGGCACATCGAATATCCTAAGGCACTATTCCCAAAAATCTCCCACTTGCACTAGGACCATTCATTCATGACTTTTAGTCCTATCGATCTAGCATGCTTTACATGTTTTCCTTATGAGAGAGGCTTGGTAAGTGGATCAGCAACATTATCTTCTGTTGCTACTTTGCACATTGTAATATCTCCACGTCTGATGATCTCTCTGACTAGGTGATATTTTCTGAGTATATGTTTGGAATTATGATGGGACCTAGGCTCTTTAACTTGTGCAATAGTACCATTATTGTCACAATAAAGGCTTATGGGACCCTTGATGGTCGGTACCACTTCTAGTTGAGTAATGAACTTCTTGATCCATACGGCTTCTTTAGTTGCATCCGATGTTGCCAGGTACTCAGCTTCTGTTACCGAATCAGCAGCCGTGCTTTGCTTGGAGCTCTTCTAACTCACAGCACCTCCATTCAATACAAATACATAACTAGTTTGCAATTTAAAATCATCTCTATCGGTTTCAAAACTTACATCGGCGTAACTATTTATAGACAGCTCATTTACCAACCTCCGGAAATTAAGTACGCATCATTAGTTATTCTTAAGTACTTTTGGATGGTTTTCACTACTGTCCAGTGACTTTCACCTGGATTTGATTGGTATCGACTTGTCATGCTAAGGGCAAATGATACATCTGGTCGAGTACAAATCATGGCATACATGATTGATTCAATAGCCAAAGCATATGGAATCTTGCTCATGTAGGCTCGCTCATCAGGGGTCAAAAGACTCTGAGTCGTACTCAGATGAATGTTATGTGACATTGGCAAGAGTCCTCTCTTAGAGACCTGTATATTTAACCTCTTCAATATTTTGTTAATGTAGGTACTTTGACTCAGACCAATTATTCTCTTTGATCTATCTATACAGATTTTTATCCCAAGAATGTAAGCAACTTCTCCTAAATCTTTCATGGAGAAACAACTTCTCAACAAAGTCTTGACTGTCTGCAAAGTGGGTATGTCATTTTCAATGAGTAATATGTCATCTACATATAAGACTAGGAAAATAACTATGCTCCCACTAACCTTCTTGTACACACATGGTTCATCTTCATTTAGAATAAACCCAAACTCTTTGACAGTTTCATCAAAACAAAGATTGCAACTCCAAGAAGCCTGCTTCAACCCATAAATGGTTCTTTGAAGCTTGCAAAACTTTTTAGAATTTTCTGGATGAACAAAACCCTCAGGTTGTGTCATGTACACATCCTTGCGTAACTTTCCATTAAGAAACGCTGTTTTGACATCCATTTGCCACATTTCGTAATCATATGCGGCAGTGGCAAATAAAATTCTAATTAAATTAAGCATGACTACTGGCGAAAAGGTCTCATCATAGTCAACACAATAAGTTTGTTTATAACCTTTTTCCACTAGTCTAGCTTTATAGGCTTGTAGATTTATCATCTATGTCTTTCTTCTTTTTGAAGACCCATTTGCACCTAATGGTTTTAACATCTTCAGGTGGATCTATCAAGTTCAAAATTGTCATACATAGACTGCATCTCCGACTTCATGGCCTCTAGCCATTCCTCAGACTTTGGTCCTGAAGCAACTTCTGTATAGGTACTAGGCTCATCATCTATGAGCGATGCATCATTTTCCTCTGTTACGAGATACCTATATCTCTCAGGTTCATGTCGCACCCTATCAGATCTGCGAGGAACTTGCGTACTTTGAACTGGCTCCTCAACTAATTGTTGAGCATGTTCAGTTACCATCGGTGAAAAAATGTCTTCTTGTGGTTCTTGAGTTTCCTTAATAATTACTTCTCTCCACTGTTTATTTTGGAAATAAATTTCTTTTCTAAGAAGACAACATTTCGAGCAACAAACTCTTTGTTCTCTGTGGGCTTATAAAAGTAGTATCCTTTAGTTTCCTTATGATATCCCACAAATAAACATCTTTCACATTTGGCTGCCAGTTTTTCAAACACTTGGCGTCTTATGAATGCTTCTCAACCCCAAGTCTTTAGAAACGACAAGTTTGGTCTCTTACTAGTTCATTTTTCAAATGGTGTCTTTTCAACTGTAAAGTTCGATTCCTCCCCTCGGACACTCTGTTATTTTAAGGTGTTCGAGGAGGAGTAAATTGTGAAACAATTCCACAAGTCCTAAGATGATCATCGAATTCTTGGCTCAAGTATTCACCACATCGATCTGATCGAAGGGCTTTAATTATCTTGCCAAGATGATTTTTTACTTCACTCTAGAATATTTTGAATGTTTCAAAAGATTAATGTTTATGCTTCATAAGATAAACACATCCATACCGGCTAAAATCATCAGTAAAAGTGATGAAGTATTGGTACCCGCCTCTAGCATGAGTGTTAAGAGGTGCGCATATGTCAGTATGTACTAGGCCTAATAGATCACTAGGCCTTTCTCCATAACATGTGAAAGAATTCTTCATCATCTTGCCCAATAAACAAGATTAGCATGTGCCATATGACTCATAGTCAAGGGAGTCTAAAAGTCCATCTGATGGTTTTTTTTTTGCACAAGGTGATGGAGTTTAGAAATGCGTTTCTCATTTATGTGGCCAAGTTGACAGTGCCATAAGTAAGTCAGATTATAATCATTGAACTTAAGTTTCTTGGTTGCAATGTTATAGACTTCCAAAGTATTGGACTCATCTAGATCAATATTGTAAAGGCCAGTATATAACTTTGTAGTACCATAAAGCAAGTCATCAAAGAAAACACTAATAATTTTATTCTCAATAATAACACTGTAACCTTCATAATCTAATGTAGAAACATAAATAATATTCCTATCCATAGCAGGAACATAATAGCAATTGTTCAAAACTAACAAAATCCCATTGGGTAAAACTAGATCATAAGTTCCAACGGCTACTGCAGCAACTCTTGCTCCATTGCCGACTCTTAGATCCACTTCCCCTTTCTTCAGATCTCCACTACTTCTCAACCCCTGCGCATTTGTACAAATGTGAGATCTACATCTAGTATCGAATACCCAGGAGTTAGAAGTAGATAAGTTAACTTCTATAACAAATATACTTGTTCCAGTCTCACTACCCTTGGTATGCTTTAACTCTTCCAAGTAAACCTTGTAACTTCTTTTTCAGTATCCTGATTTCTTGCAATGATGGCAATTTCCATCTTTGGGAGCTTTTGCCTTGAAAACCGGATTAGTTGGGTCTCTAGCTTTGGCAACTTTTGCTTTACTTTTCGCCATGCCTTTGTTCTTGAAATACTTCCCTTTGCTGACCATTAGCTCATGGATTGGTTTCTTCTTAATATTTTGCTCAGTCGTTTTAAGCATCCCATGTAGTTCAAACAATGGACTTGTCCATGTCATTCATATAATAGTTCATATTAAACTGACTGAAACTATCGGGCAATGAGTTTTGGATCACATCCGTGGAGCGCTCCTTAGAAAGTGTAAAACCAAAACTATCAAGCTGATCAATATATCCTTTCATTTTGAGTACATGAGCGCTGACAAATGTTCCCTCAACCATATTGCAAGCATACAAGGCTTGAAAGGTCTCATATCTCTCTTGCTTAGCGTGCTTTGAGAAAGTTTCCTTGAGGAGGGCATTAAGCTCATAGGCTTCTATTTCTTCCAGATTATTGTGAAGTTCTGGACAAATGGTAGCCAACATAAGACAACTGACATCAATTGAATCATCACAATGTTTCTTCCATTTGTCTTTTGTTGCTTTGTTAGCATTGTCAGCAGACTCATCGAGAATTTCTTCCTCAAGAACGTACATCTTTCATTCTTGCTTGAGAACTATTCTCAAGCTCTAGATCAAATTGATATAGTTTCTACCATTTTCTTTGAGCTTGTCATTCTCAAGGACAGATCGCAGTGAAATAGTGTATGTGTTGTTTGATGTCACTTTATTATCTACAAAATTATTATGCAAAGTAATTAGTCATATTTCTATTTCTCGAAAAATACTCCCACTAAAACAAAATACCCTCAATTTTACAATATTTTTAAAATTTTAATGGGCTAAGTGTAACACCCCCAAGATATTCGAAGTATATTACAGTGTCGTGGATCCCTACATGGGACCCACCAGGCTAGACACAACCTACCACAGTAAAAAGACATATCATCTAGTTGAAAATCAATTAACACGCCCGATACAACCAGCGGAATAATCAACAGTGGCAACCATAAATAACTTGACGAATACAAATCATATTCCGAAGAGAAAAGCCTAAGTACTCGCGAGTACAATCTAAAAGTTTCAAAAGTGGACAACAACCATATCGAATGGAATAACGGAAATAAAAGGACTCAAATGCATAAGTCAACGACCCTGGCCAACATCCTCATACTGTCCCAGCGCTCGCTCGTTCGGATGATCATAACCTAAAATCCATAACAAGAATTTCCCCACAACAGGTCCCCAAAGGGGTTAGCAATTACGCTAGTGCAAGTAATCAAGGCAAACCAATCGCTTACACATTTCATAGTACATGCATCAAAAATCATTTCAAAACCATACATGTCTTTTTCCGGAAACAAACAGTCAAACAAATTTTCCTAGGACCGGGACGAAGCCACGAATCCCACTCGAGGCCTCTAAGGACCCTCCCGAGCTGGCGACATTCATGAACAAAACCAAACACGCACGTCACCTAGAACCGGGACGAAGCCACGAATCCCACTCGAGGCCTCTAAGGACCCTCCCAAGTTGGCCGCAAAACAAACTCATGAATCCAGGATGAAGACATAGATTCCCTCGAGGCCCCATCGGACCCTCCCGAGGTGAGTAAAGCACACACAATATATATTACCATTTCACGCTAAGCATAAAGGTTTCCAAGAATTACTTGCCTTGAATAATTGACGACGCAATGAACGGAAGGAAGAACACCGACGAATGCTAGGAACCGTCAATCAAGAACCTAACGATTCGAAGAACACAATCACAAGTAATCCTAAACGAATACGGAATTGGAATATACCCAAAAACCCGCCTACGATTCATGTATACTCGTATAAAAACAACAACGAGGGCGGACCACAACCAAACCCTCTCGATTACAAAAATACCACGAAATATACTATAAATCCGTAGGAAAACCAACAATATCAACAAGATTAATCATATACATCATGAATTAATCTATCATATGGAACAAATCAGACGAAAACGTGAAAACCCACAATTTACCCAAAATAAGGTTTTAGGAGTTTACCTCGAATTAAAGACGTAGAACACGATTAGATGTTGATAATATACTCCAAAAACTTGAAGAAGATGATGGCTTGGAGTTGCTAAGCTTCAAATCGCCGGAGAAACACCAAGAAAGTCACTGGAGTCGGAGAGAAGAGAGAAGAGATGAGAAATGACTGAAATCGGTCAACTCCTGGGTTTATAATCCAGAATGCGTTACGTACGTTAGCCACCAATTGCTAACGTACGTAAGATATGTTATGTACGTTAGCCATAAAGGCCTTACGTACGTAACCAAAAGGCAGAAATGCCTGTACTATTTACACTAGGCCGTTACGTATGTAACCAGAAGGTGTGTTACGTATGTAAGATCCTTTTCTGGGAAGTACAGGCCAGAAATAGACAATGGAGGTACCGAAAAAGAATCCAAATACAACGGTGAACAATTCACGATGGTACGAACGTAAAGGGCTCGAGACGGCGAACTTAAGTGTTGAAGGAAAACATATTCCCGACTACCCAAAGGTTCGGAAAAACAACAACGACCGTAATTTTCCCAAAACTTTGGGAAATTACAAAACGGCCCAAAACATCCGAAATGTACGACACATGGTCGAAACATCAACCAAAAGCTCACAACACAAATAATAACGTGAGATGGATCCCCGGCAACCCCAAAACGGCTGTTCCGCACGACGGTTTACGAGAATACACGAGATAGCGATGAAAACAACATAAAACACCGAATCGAGTAAAACGAGTCCGAAACGAGCTCGAACGACAAAAAGTCCAGTATTAAATATCCTCGAAAAGTTAATACGGTTACAAGCGAGTTTCCAAAAATAAAAATACACCAAAATGAGAATATCAAGAGAAAGGAAAAAATGCGGATATTACATTCTACCCCTCTAAAAACAAGTTTCGTCCCGAAACTTAAAAAAATAAACAACTCGGGGTACCTAGCACGCATGCTATCCTCGGTCTCCCAAGTTGCTTCCTTGACACCATGTCTCGACCACTGCACTTTGACTGAAGGAATGGTCTTATGCCTCGGTCGCTTCTCACGGTGCTCCAAAATCTTCAAGGGACGCTCCACGAAGGTAATGTCCTCGGCAATATCGATCTCGCCAAAGTCGATGATATGACTAGGATCCGGAACATATTTCCTAAGCTAGGAAACATGAAAAACGCTATGAACGTGACTCAAGGCCGTAGGTAGTTCCAGACGGTATGCCAACTCACCGACTCGCTCGAGAATCTCAAACGGCCCAATAAATCTCGGGATCAACTTCCCCTTCTTCCCGAAACGAAAAACTCCTCTCATCGGCGACACCTTCAGCAAAACGTGGCCACCCACCTCGAACTCCAATGGTCGACGACGGACATCGATATACGACTTCTGTCGACTCTGAGCGGTCAACATCCGTTCTCGAATCAAATCCACCTTCCGCCTCCTCTCTAAAACAATATTCGGTTCGGTCCCGACCAAATCAGATGCTTCGTTCCAACAAATCAGCGATCGGCAATGCCGCCCATAAAGCGCCTCGTACGGTGCCATCCGAATCGACGCGTGCCAACTATTATTGTACGTGAATTCGATCAATGGCAAATGCTCCTCCCAGTCACTACTCCAGTCGAGAGCACAAGCACGTAACATGTCTTCGAACGTCTGGATAGTGCGTTCTGGCTGTCCATCTGACTGAGGATGAAAAGAGGTACTCAAACGCAAGCGAGTACCCAACGCCTTATGTACCACCTGCCAAAAGTGCAATACGAAACGGCCATCACGATCCGAAACAATAGACTTCGGAGTACCGTGAAGTCTCACAATCTGTGCAATAAACACACGAGCCAACTTCTCTGGGCCCCAAGTATCCTTGATGCCCAGAAATGTGCCGACTTGGTCAGGCGGTCAACAATCACCCAAACCATATTCATGCCCGATCTCGATCTCGGGAAACTCGTAATGAAGTCCATCGATATATATTCCCATTTCCATTCCAGAACAGGAAGTGACTGCAATAACCCGGCTAGTCGCTGATGCTCGATTTTGACCTGCTGACAAGTCAAACATCTCGCTACAAACTGTGCGACCTCCTCCTTCATATCATTCCACCAAAAATTTCTCCTCAGGTCCTTGTACATCTTACTCGAACCAGGATGAACGGAGTAAGGCATAGCATGGGCCTCACGTAAACTACTCTGCCTCAATTTCGAGTCGTTTGGCACACAAAGACGACTCTGAAATCTCAATACCCCATCTTCGTGAATCACAAACCCAGGAGACTTTCCCTTAAGAACATTCTCTCGAATTTGCATTGTAATACCCAGTTGTAAACTCATTAATTATCATTCAGTATTTGCCACTCAGAATTTTTTTTTCACTCAGTAATAATCATTCGTCATTCGTAGTCATTCATTTCGTGTTCATCATTCGAATTATGTTGGAGTCGTGTATCAGTTTTTATTCGTCACTCATCTCTGTTTGGTGATCGATACGAGAATATTTTCATCATCATCATGATTGGTCGCTTTGCGTTGGGAGTTCCATGATTGTTTCACCGATTGGACGTGACTTATTATCGTATAAGTCGTGCAGGTCATATGTAGACATACATGTCCCGTCATTTTTTTGTGTTCCCTTGTCATTTTGGCACACAGCAAGGACGCACGAGCACGACACACGAGTAGCTGCTCGTGCGTGGCATCAGTTTTGGATAGTTCACTTTGGCGACCATCAGGGACACACGAGCAATACACATGAGCAGGTGCTCGTGCGTGCTGCTCGTGCGTGAGATCAGTGGCCGGGCAGTGGCCTGGCGCACGACCAAACACACGGACATTTGGTTGTGCATTTTGGTCGTGCGTCACTAGAGTATATAAGGGAGTCAGACGGGTTTTTCATTTCATTTCACCATTTCTCTTCCTCTTCTCGCGACGGTCGGACGATCCAACTAGGGTTTGGGGTTATGATCGATTCTACTCCATCCAATCATGTTTTGAGGAGGCTCTAGGTGATCATATCAACATCTAATCCTTCTTCTTCGTCGAATCAAGGTAATTCTCTTGGTTTTCCTAAAATTGTCTATTTTGGGAGTTTTGGCTTTGATTTCATTTTCCATCCGATTTTGATGAATCGGTTGATGTTAATAAACATTATTAATCATGTTCTATGGATTGTATATCCATATCTTCGATTCATTCAACCCGATTGATGATTATTAGGTTCTTGAGGAACTTTGAACATTTAGTGTTCGATTAAATTTCTCAAAGAGTCTCTTTCGATTGTTATGTTATTTTCGATTGATGTTGTGTTATTGAATGAATTGTATTTCATTCAAGGTTGTTCGAGCGCTTGTATTTATTGGAGAACGCCGTTCGTTGTTCATGGAAGGATTTCATCGCCTTCGGTTGAGGCAAGTTTTATACTTGTACTAGTCAATGAGATTAATGTTATCAGATATGTGTATGAATGTGTTGTATCATTCCGAGACTTAGTCTCTTCATGAATTCATTTATATTAAGAGATCGTTCGATACGATACCTTTCGGCAATTATGCCAATTGTTTTTATTGTTCATTAATGGCCGGTTCAAGGCATTGTGATACTCATTGTTAATGCTATTATCGATCATCGGTTCACGGTATCGATGTATCGATTGTTATTGTTGATATTAATGTCGATTTAAGACGTCATTGTAATCATTGCTATTAATGTTGGAGTTTTGTCCTTGATGTTTTTTTGGCTGATTAAAGGCGTTGACGTATTCATTTCTCTTCTTTGTTGTCGGTAACCGATTAAAGGTGCCGAGGCATCCATCGTATCATTGTTATCGATTGGCCATTCTCAGGCAAATCAAAGTGTTCAATCATTCATCATATCATTGTTATCGGTTGGCCGTTCTAAGGCAATCGAGGTATTCACTCATTCATCGTGTCATTGTTATTGATTGGCCGTTCTCAGGCAAATCGAAGTGTTCAATCATTCATAGTATCATTGTTATCGCTTGGCCGTTCTAAGGCAATCGAGGTACTCAATCATTCATTGTATCATTGTTATCAATTGACCGTTTTAAGGCAATCGAAGTATTGAATCATCCGCTGCATCATTGTTATCGGTTGGCCATTCTAAGGCAATCGAGGTATTGAATTGGGGTTGTCGAGGATAGTTCCCATCCGTCGTGTCGTTGTTATCGATTGACCATTCTAAGGTAATCGAGGTATTGAATTGGGACTGTCGAGTACGATGCCCATCCGTGAGTCATCATTATCGTGTTGGCCGATTCAAGGTAGCACACTATCATTCTTGTGAATTCGGTAATCTATGGATCATTGTCGTTTGCGATTAATTATATTATTTTGGAGGCTAGTCTCGGTTAGTGCTCATTATAGGTAAGTTTGGGGCTTGAACCTTCACGGTTGGGTTTCCAACACCTACAATTCAGTAGGTCACGGCCATTGGATGGCTAAATTGTGATACGGCTTCATGCTGTGGCTTCGGCCATAACTGTGATACGGCTTCGGCCCATTGGAGCCTTCGGGCATTGTGATTTATAATTAATTCAGTTCTGGTTTGGTTCATGTCGTGTAATTCATTATGGTACTCTATGATTATGATTCGACGTTGGGCACTTATGTTCTAACCTGTTGAACAGGTATTAATAGTATGCCGTGGGCATAGTTTTTCACGAATGCTCGGTTCTTACCTTGGTTTGTGAGCATCTCATATTATTATTATCATTGTACCGTTTCATTCCGCCTTTGGATGCATATCATGTTATACATGTATTTGATGTTCATTATCTGGATGACTGACCCCGTAGGGGTGGAACATGTTTTCATGTTTTAGATGCTTGCGAGGAGAGAGTTGAGACACAGGGGCATGATGATGGAGACGAGGCATTCGAGCGATACTAGTCCGAGTTGTTCATGTTGGTCAGTCAGTTGGAGTGTTGTCTAGTTTGTCAGTCATTGCCATTATGTATTACCCGAGCAGATACTCGTGGATGTTGTTATATTTTATTTTTTTGGCCATGTAGGCCCATCGTTGTCGTTGAAATTCCTTATCGGAATATTGTGTCGGATATCATGGTAGGGACTATGATTTTCCCTTGTTGTTTAATTTAATGCATTTTAGTCATGTTCGCCTGGTGGATCTCCTGGCGTGGGGTCCACGGCACTGTAATAACCCAATAGGATTTGGGGGTGTTACATGCATAATCAGCGGATCCTCCAGCTGTTTCAGTTTAATTTCATCGATCAGAGACGACGAAATCTCTAAAGCACAAAGTCGCCCTACGGCTCCAGGCAATGAAATCTCAACACTCCACTCAATCAAATCCCGCTGAAGCTCGGCTTGAGACGTAAAGATCTCAAGTGTCCGAAACAAGACTGGTTTCCGACTCAAGGCGTCGGCCACGACGTTCGCCTTGCCCGAATGATAAAGGATTTCGAGGTCATAATCCTTAATCAACTCTAGCCACTTCCTCTGCCTCATATTAAACTTCCGCTGAGTAAATATGTACTTCAGACTATTATGATCGGTAAAAATCTGACATGCAGAGCCAAAAAGATAGTGACTCCAAATCTTGAGCGCAAAAACAACTGCCGCTAAATCCAAATCGTGAGTAGGGTAGTTAAGCTCATACGGCCTCAACTGCCTCGACGCAAATGCAATAGTCTTGTCGTGCTGCATCAACACGTACCCAAGACCCTGACCTGAAGCATCGCTATAAACGACAAAACCCTTGTTGCCACATGGCAATGCCAAAATCGGGGCTGAAGTCAAATGCCTCTTCAGCTCCTCAAAACTCGACTGCCTATCGTCATTCCAGACGAACTTCTAGGACTTCTGGAGCAACTGTGTAAGTGGTCGAGCTAGTTTCGAGAAACCCTCGACGAACCTACAGTAGTAGCCAGCTAAACCGAAGAAACTACGGATCTCCTTCACGTTTTTAGGCGGTGCCCAACCCAACACTGCCTCAATCTTCTGCGGGTCCACTCGAACACCCTCGGCTGAAATCACGTGACCCAGAAACATCACTTCTTTCAGCCATAACTCACATTTCGAGAACTTTGCATAGAGTTGCTCGGTCCTCAAAATGTCTAACACTACTCGTAAATGATACGCGTGTTCCTCCTCGTTCCTCGAATAGATAAGGATATCATCAATGAAGACGACAACACACTTATCCAAAAACTCGATAAAGACCTTGTTCATCAACTGCATGAACATTGTCGGCGCATTAGTTAACCCGAGAGGCATAAGTATAAACTCATAGTGTCCGTATCTCATCCGAAAAGCTATTCTCGGAACGTCGGACTCCTTCACCCGAAGATGATAGTACCCCGATCTCAAGTCGATCTTCGAGAATACCGCAGCCCCCTACAACTGGTCGAGTAAGTCATCAATCCTCAGCAGAGGATACTTGTTCTTGATGGTCACCTTGTTTAGCTCGCGGTAGTCGATACACAAACGCAGTGAACCATCCTTCTTCCGAACAAACAAAACTGGTGCACCCCAAGGGGAGGCGCTCGGTCGAATATAACCCGACTCAAGAAGCTCACTCAACTGCTTCTTCATCTCGGCCATCTCGGAAGGTGCCATGCGATACGGCGCATTTAAAATCGGAGCCGCACCCAGCTCTAACTCGATAGCAAACTCTACCTCACTGGAAAAACACCAAGAAAGTCACTGGAGTCGGCGAGAAGAGAGAAGAGATGAGAAATAACCGAAATCGGTCAACTCCTGGGTTTATAACCCATGATGCGTTACGTACGTTAGCCACCAATTGCTAACGTACGTAAGATGTGTTACGTATGTTAGCCATAAAGGCCTTACGTATGTAACCAAAAGGTCCGAAACAAGCTCGAACGACAAAAAGTCCAATATTAAATATCCTCGAAAAGTCATTACGGTTACAAGCGAGTTGCCAAAAATGAAAATACACCAAAATGAGAATATCAAGAGAAAGGAAAAAATGCGGATATTACACTAAGACCCCATTTTACACAATTCTAAACTCAGCTTTAGCATGACTCCTAGAATTGAGCTACTTTATATGGATAAATCTTTATCGATTACATCATATGTAACTCTTAGATTATATTTACGGGATTAGGAATCTTATGCCAAAGCATGTTATAATCCCATCTTATGCCTTAAGGTTCAAAACTATTTTGAATTCTTAGTTCATTAAAATACATAGGTATCACCATTAGCTATCCTACCTTACTAAGATAATCCGAGCACCTAGCTTTGGAATGACCTGCTCAAGATGATCGAAGTCTGGATAGGTGTTTTAAATGAAAGGCATTAAAATTTTAGCGAGGGTTTTATCCTATGTTGCGTGTCTATGTTGGCTAACATACATCTAAACATACATTGCATCACATACATACATAAATTTAAACATACATAACATCACAAGACATAAAATCATAGGACTGTGTATAGCATGACCATAATCCTAACGTCATTTTCATAAGCAACATGAAAATCACAAAGGCCAATCTAAAGGGTATAATTGGTCTTCATTGATCTTCTAACTTCTTGGAATGTCATACGCATTCAATTGGCTCCTCGAGTGCGTCCTTCGTCTCTTTCTTGTCTGTAGCACCCCAAACTAGGCAGATATTACAGTGTCGTGGATCCCCGACTAGGACCCACCAGGCGAATGAAAATGATGAATTAAATAATATAATTGTAGTACCGAACCACATTATATTACCAAATACTCCGATGAGGAGTTTAAGTACAACACACCAGGACAATACCGAATACTAGTATATTTTATATGAAGATAAAATACACAACACTGAATGAAACGGAGTATCCAAATGAAAGTATGCAGCGGAAAATTAATGAAAACAACATGAATGACTGAAAAGATCGGGGGCCCCTACTAGTATCACTGGGACTCCTCACCGTCAATGTTCTATTCCCGTGCTTTTGCCTTGCCATGACCTGGAAACAAAATCCCCAGCCGGGGTCAGTTACACAGAACAACAATCCTCAAGAGTTGAATACACACAACCCTGTCGAAACATACGCAATCAAACATGCTATATGAATCAACTAACAGTACGGCTCAAAGGAATGGCGCCACACTACGTCCGGGATGGAAATGTGTCCATGCACAAGACACCAACGAGTATCGATCGAATATACGAGTGGTCTCGTACCTAATCAGTCTCACGAAGCAATCGACTCGTGTGCACAGTCCAATGTGAGGCCAACAACCAACACCCGACTTAAATGTGCCCGACATGAAAATCCTACACATACCAACCGGCACGCCAGTATGACCCGGAGTGCCACGATATAACAAAAGTGACATCGAAAATGAATAATGACTCACCAAGATGAAATGATGGTGAAATGAATGATAGCTCAATGAAATGATTGGAACCGTCGTTCCTCGTGAATGAAGTAATTGAGTGACAATTACAAGTTTTAAAACGGTTAGTACCTTATGAATGAATTATGATTATGAATGAACAACAACGAAAGGAATGAATATCCTTTTAACTGAGTCAGAATTAACTTACGCAACACCGATGAAGAATGTCCTTCCACGAACAACGTCCTAAACGAGATGTCGGTCGCTCGAACAACCTTGAATAACACAATATCGAACAATCCGTTCAACATACGAATCAAACACGATGATAACCAACTCAAAACATCGATACGACTAAACTAAGTTCAATGGGGCATTATATCAAACACGTTGTGACCAATCTCCGATTGTTTACAATCAATCCTCAATTATACCAACATTAAATCCCCAAGAAGTGTTTCAAACCAACAAAACATCTTCAATACGATCAATAATCCAAGATGAATATCCAAAATCGTGATTACAACAACAATTAATCGAAAACCCCCAAATCCAACTCAATATTCAAAGTGTTCTTGAATAATCCTTCAATAATCCAATGAATAATCATACATATCCACAATCATGTGTACATCACTTCATACAACATGATTTTAACGTCTAAAACATCATATCTTAATACAAAATCGAAATCCAAGATGTTGAAGAATATTACCTTAGAAGATCCAAACACTTCGATCCGATGAAAACGTGTTAAATCGACTATCCAAGCTTCCCAACGAATCAAGATGATGAAATCCGAACACACAAGTGATTTATGATGACAAAATATCTCCCTCAAGCTCTCTCTCTCGGGACAAAGTGAAGGAAATGAGAAAAATGAGGAAAATATCGTCCAAGACATATATAAACTTCCGGAAGTTACGGCCGTAACTCGGCCTTCTTACGGCCGTAACATCCCAGGTCAACGGCCTTACGGCCGTAACTAGCCAACTCGTACAGTCGTAACTCGGCTTCGTCCAAACACCTGCCGACAGCCTTACGGCCGTATTCGAACCTGACTTACGGGCGTAACTCGCCCTCATCTAAAACACCTGCCGACATCCTTACGGCCGTACCCGCACACCTTATGGGCGTAACTCGGACGATACGGCCGTATCCGGCCAATCTTACGGGCGTAAGCCCCCTTCGTCGAAAATGACCAGGTACCCTTCCTGTAACGTACGACCGTATCCGGCCAAGCCTTACGGCCGTATCTCCCTCGCCTTACGGCCGTATGCCGCAACCCTTACGGCCGTAACTCAC
This sequence comes from Orobanche coerulescens, assembly GCA_033398695.1. NCBI lineage: Eukaryota > Viridiplantae > Streptophyta > Magnoliopsida > Lamiales > Orobanchaceae > Orobanche > Orobanche coerulescens. The sequence goes on along the minus strand of CM065805.1, from coordinate 57,155,361 downwards.
CTTCGGCCAAAAACACCTGGGCACCCTGCTCGACACGTACGACCGTATCCGGCCAAGCCTTACGGCCGTACTGCCTAACTTACGGCCGTATGCCGAAATCCTTACGGCCGTAAGTCCCACTCGTCCAAAATGGCCTGAAAACAATGAACATCTATTACAGCCGTATCCGACACTTCTTATGGCCGTAACTCATTGCTAGACAAGATGAAAATCCGACAACTCCAATTTCTCGCTACGATTGATGAATGATTCGACATACCATACGTATGTGAAAGTGAACAAGTCCAACACATGCCAAAAATGATACTTCCAGCACAAGACTACCAATCACGATGATAATGATAATACTCCCGTTCCGACACTCAAACAGAGATGAAATGACGATCGGTAACTGATACACGGTTGCAACATGCCAAATGAACGTAATTGAATGAATCATGAATGATGAGTGATTATTAATAAGTGAAAATTACTGAGTGATAATTACTGAATGATAATGAATGAATTACAACCGGGTATTACATACTCCCCCCCTTAAAAGGAGTTTCGTCCCCGAAACTATGGGTCAAACAACTCGGGATAACTCTCCCGCATACTCTCCTCGGTTTCCCAAGTAGCCTCTTCGACTCCGTGTCTAGACTACTGAATCTTGACCAAAGGAATCGCCTTGTTCCTCAACTGTTTGATTCGCCGCTCTAAAACTCGTATAGGACACTCCTCATACGAATGATCATCCGCGATGTCGATTTTTTCGAACTGAAGTATGTGAAACACATTATGAATTCGGCTCAACGCCAGTGGTAAAGCCAATCGATAAGCTAACTCGCCTACTCGATCCAGAATCTCAAACGTCCAATGAATCTCGGACTCAACTTTCCCTGTTTTACGAAATGGAAAATACCTCGACTCGGGGATACCTTGACCAAAACGTGGTCACCCGTCTCGAACTCTAGTGGTCGAAGACGATTAATTGCATATGATTTCTGTCGACTCTGAGCTGTCAACATACAACTCCTTATCAACTACCTTCTCACGGGCGGTTATAAGCATATCGGGCTCAGTGCTGATTGATTCTGATAAGTCATCCCAACACAAAGGAGATCGACAATGACGACCGTACAAGGCCCCGTAAGGTGCTATCTTAATCGCAGCATGCCAATTATTATTGTACGTGAACTCAATCAATGGTAATTGGGCTTCCCAATTGTCTTTCCAATCGAGGACGCATGCCCTCAACATGTCCTCCAATATCTGAATAGTCCTCTCTGATTGTCCGTCGGACTGGGGATGAAAAGCGATACTGATATTAAGCTGAGTTCACATAGCACGATGAATTGATTTCCAAAATGTGACACGAATCGTCCGTCATGATCAGAAACGATACTCTTAGGAGTACCATGCAATCTCACTATCTCTTTGATGAACAACTGGGCCAGTCTCTCGGGACCCCACGTATCCTTAATCTCAAAGAAATGAGCTGACTTAGTTAAGCGGTCCACAATCACCCAGATTGTGTTCATGCCACGACGACTCGTCGGCAAACTCGTGATGAAGTCCATAGAAATTTCTCTCCACTTCCACTCTGGAATAGGGAGAGGTCTCAGCATACCCGCCGGTCGCTGATGTTCTATCTTGACTTGCTGACATGTTAAGCATCTCGAAACAAATTCTGCGACTTCTTGCTTCATATTACTCCCCCAGTAATTTTGTTTCAATTCCTTGTACATCTTGCTAGACCCCGGATGAATGGAAAAAGGGGTAGCATGAGCTTCTCTCAAAATCGAGTTTTTCAACTCGTCATTAGCCGGTACACATAACCTATTCTTAAATCGCAAAAGTCCATCCTCGTGGAACACAAATCCAGGGGATTTCCCCTGAGCCACATCCTTACGGATACACAACAATGATGGGTCTGAACCCTGATTCTCTCTGATTGCCTCCTCAAGTGGTGATGAAATCTCTAACATGCAAAGTTTCCCTTGCACTCGCTGAAGCCAGACCTCGATCTCGGGTCTAAGGAATTCCTGCTGAAGCTCCTTCTGAACTGTTAAACGAGCAAGCATTTTCTCCTGAACGGACTTACGACTCAAGGCATCGGTAACCACGTTTGCCTTACCCGGGTGGTACAGGATCTCGATATCATAATCTTTGATTAGTTCCAACCACCGCCTCTGTCGCATATTTAACTCCTTCAGTGTAAATATATACTTCAGACTCTTATGATTGGTGAATAACTGACAGGTGACGCCATAAAGGTAATGACGCCAAATTCCTAACGCGAAAACCACGGCTGCTAGCTCCAGGTCGTGGGTCGGATAATTAACCTTGTAAGGTCGCAATTTCCATGAAGCATAGGCAATAACCTTCCCATTCTGCATTAGAACACATCCGAGACCATGTCCGGACGCGTACTAAAAACCACGAATCCTTCCGTCCCTTGTGGCAAGGAAAGGACAGGTGCTGAAATTAACCGGTTCTTGAGTTCCTCAAAACTCCGCTGACACGCGTTGGACCACGTGTATTTCTTACCCTTTCGCAAAAAGGTTCGTCATTGATTGAGCGATTCTAGAAAATCCTTCCACAATTCGCCGATAATAACCGGCTAATCCGAGAAAGCTTCAGATTTCCTTATCATTCTTCGGAGGTAACCAATCTTGGATAGCCTCCATCTTCTGAGGATCAACACGCACACCGTCTGATGAAATTACATGCCCGAGAAATGACACTTCGGACATCCAGAACTCACATTTGGAAAACTTTCCATAGAGTTGCTCTCTTCTCAACACGTCGAGAACCTGATGAAGGTAAAACTCGTGTTCTTCCTGGTCACGAGAATAAATTAAAATATCATCACTGAAGACAACCACAAACTGGTCCCAAAAGTCGATGAAAACCCGATTCATTGATTCCATGAATACCGCAGATGCATTAGGTAATCTAAACGGCATTACCACGAACTCATAATGACCATAGCGTGTTTGAAACGCCGTCTTCGCGATATCCGACTCTCAATTTCGCAACTGATGATATCCAGATCTTAAGTCGATCTTGGAAAAATACTAAAGTTACCAGAAGTTGATCTAAGAGATCATCAATACGGGGTAGAGGATACTAATTTTGATCATCACCCTGTTCAACTCCTGATAATTAATACACACACGAGACGAACCATCATTCTCCTTGACAGATCACACTGGTGCTCCCCACGGAGACGCACTCAGTCGGAGATAACCTTTCTCGAACTATTCCTCAAGTTGAATCTTCAACTCCTGCATTTCGGTCAGGGCCATCCGATACGCTGCCTTCGATAACGGGGACGTACCGGGCTCCAACTCACTCCTGAATTCCACATCTCTCTGTGGAGGCAAACCAGGTAACTTGTCTGGGAATACATCGTCAATCAATGACAATGATACCATGAATGATTGAACATCTCGATTGTCCTAGAATGGTCAATCGATGACAAAGATGCAGTGAATGATTGAACATCTCGATTGCCTTAGAACGGCCAATCGAAGAAAATGATACAATGAATGATTGAACAACTCGATTGCCCTAGAATGGCCAATCGATGAAAATGATACAATGAATGATTGAACAACTCGATTGCCTTAGAACGGCCAATCGATGAAAATGATACAATGAATGATTGAACAACTCGATTGTCTTAGAACGGCCAATCGATGAAAATGATACAATGAATGATTGAACAACTCGATTGAGAAATTTCTCTGATTCCATCATATTAATAATTCTTCTGGAACAACGGGGATTACCTCCCTGAAGTACACACTCGTCTCTAACGACTGGAATGATAGTAACCAAACGCTTACGAACACCGAGGATAGTATCATGACGATCTATCCAACTAATACCCAATATTACATCGTCCTTAGGTAAATCCACCACGATTAGGTCCACTAACCAATCGCGGTAATTAAGCTTACTTCGGTATGATTTTTGAAAATTCTTCCATCGTCAGGTAGACCGATGATATGAGGTCCACAATCAATAGGGCTATCCAAATTAATTCTATTCAAACATGATTCGGAAATGAATGAATGAGATGCACCAGTATCAAAAAGGGTACACACAGGTTGAGATAAAATGCGAGTATACCTGAGGTCATTCGGGCCACCGGATCGTCGGTTCTCTTCATCGCGTGATTCCGGGACATGTCGGTGCCCGAACCGGATGCTCCCGTCTGATAATTATGAGCTCCGCCTTTATTCGCTTCCATCGTCTTAAACGACGCTGACAGAGCAGTCTGATTCTGAATCGCTGATTGCTTCAGGGCCTGAGATGCCGCCAGAGCCGACTTGGAGTCCTTTCGGCAAAAACGGGCCTTATGCCCAAAAATCCCACAATTATGGCACGTGATAGACGGTTTCAGACACTTAGTGTTGTAATGACCCGGCGCTCCATAGTTGAAACAGGTGATGGCCGAACTGGCCGCTCGGGACTGAGATCCCGCACGATTATGCACCGTAGGAGGTTGCTCAGAAATGTTAGGGCCCGCACGAGGCTTCTTGAAGGTTGACTGACCGCCTTCGGACTGATTACGCTTCGTTAATTTCTTGCTGACAGATAAAGGTTATTGCTCAGCAATTTCCTTAGCAGCATGCTCATATGGGAGAGTTCTCTCAATTAATTCGGCCAGAGTGGCGCAATGATGATTAAGCAATTGCATATGGGTCATCATGACCTGCATAAAAGTGAGTGGATCAACCAGAACATCCTCCGATCGAGCGGAGTCCTGGGTACGGTTTCCCGACAGTGAGTGATTATTCCCCGGGTTCCGGCCCGCACCACGACCTCTCTCCGTGCATCCCCTGACAGCTCTCTCCATACTGAAGTAGGAAGGTCGCATGATAATCATAGATCTCGTATGAGTACCGCATTATGATTTACGTCATGAAATGATGAAAATGAGCATACGCGCTCTAACACAGTGATTACATGAATGATTAACTGAGGTGACATGATTATCTGATGAAATTCTTGAAATGATTATCTTAAACAACTTAACAAGATTAATGATATGATCTTCCAGATCAACAACTGAGTAATGAAATGAATTGAGTGATTAATGAGTTAACATGATCGTCTTGATCATAATGAATGATTATGTTTGAGGATTGTTAACTGATGAATGATGAATGAATGATTATTGCCAGAAATTATACCATGGCATTAGAAGTCTTACAGTTCTTTCGGTCTGATTGGCTCGGCATTTGTACAGGTCACACGTGACGCGAAAGTCCAATGATACTAGTCTGATGACGATGATTTCAAATGAGACATGACTCGGGAGGTAGTATTCAAAACCACGCTCCGATACCAACTCTGTAACACCCTAAACTAGGCGGATATTACAGTGTCGTGGATCCCCGACTGGGACCCACCAGGCGAATGAAAATGATGAATTAAATAATATAATTATAGTACCGAACCACATTATATTACCAAATACTCCGATAAGGAGTTTAAGTACAACACACCAGGACAATACCGAATACTAGTATATTTTATATGAAGATAAAATACACAACACTGAATGAAACGGAGTATCCAAATGAAAGTCTGCAGCGGAAAATAAATGACAACAACATGAATGACTGAAAAGATCGGGGGCCCCTACTAGTATCACTAGGACTCCTCGCTGTCAATGTTCTATTCCCGTGCTTTTGCCTTGCCATGACCTGGAAACAAAATCCTGACCCGGGGTCAGTTACACAGAACAACAATCCTCAAGAGTTGAATACACACAACCCTGTCGAAACATACGCAATCAAACATGCTATATAAATCAACTAACAATACGTCTCAAAGGAATGGCGCCACACTACGTCCGGGATGGAAATGTGTCCGTGCACAAGCCACCAACGAGTATCGATCGAATACACGTGTGGTCTTGTACTTAATTAGTCTCACGAAGCAATCGACTCGTGTGCACAGTCCAATGTGAGGCCAACAACCAACACACGACTTAAATGTGCCCAACATGAAAATCCTACACATACCAACCGGCACGCCAGTATGACCCGGAGTGCCACGATATAACAAAAGTGACATCGAAAATGAATAATGACTCACCAAGATGAAATGATGGTGAAATGAATGACAACTCAATGAAATGATTGGAACCGTCGTTCCTCGTGAATGAAGTAATTGAGTGATAATTACAAGTTTTAAAACGGTTAGTACCTTATGAATGAATTATGATTATGAATGAACAACAACGAAAGGAATGAATATCCTTTTAACTGGGTAAGAATTAACTTACGCAACACCGATGAAGAATGTCCTTCCACGAACAACGTCCTAAACGGGATGTCGGTCGCTCGAACAACCTTGAATAACATAATATCGAACAATCCGTTCAACATACGAATCAAACACGATGATAACCAACTCAAAACGTCGATACGGCTAAACTAAGTTCATTGGGGCATTATATCAAACACGTTGTGACCAATCTCCGATTGTTTACAATCAATCCTCAATTATACCAACATTAAATCCCCAAGAAGTGTTTCAAACCAACAAAACATCTTCAATACGATCAATAATCCAAGATGAATATCCAAAATCGTGATTACAACAACAATTAATTGAAAACCCCCAAATCCAACTCAATATTCAAATTGTTCTTAAATAATCCTTTAATAATCCAATGAATAATCAGACATATCCACAATCATGTGTACATCACTTCATACAACATGATTTTAACATCTAAAACATCATATCTTAATACAAAATCGAAATCCAAGATGTTGAAGAATATTACCTTAGAAGATCCAAACACTTCGATCCGATGAAAACGTGTTAAATCGACTATCCAAGCTTCCCAACGAATCAAGATGATGAAATCCGAACACACAAGTGATTTATGATGACAAAATATCTCCCTCAAGCTCTCTCTCTCTAGGAACAAAGTGAAGGAAATGAGAAAAATGAGGAAAAGTCCCATCCAAGACATATATAAACTGCCGGAAGTTACGGCCGTAACTCGGCCTTCTTACAGCCGTAACATCCCAGGTCAACGGCCTTACGGTCGTAACCAGCCAACTCGTACGGCCGTAACTCGGCTTCGTCCAAACACCTGCCGACAGCCTTACGGCCGTATCCGAACCTGACTTACGGGCGTAACTCGCCCTCGTCTAAAACACCTGCCGACATCCTTACGGCCGTACCCGCACACCTTACGGGTGTAACTCGGACGATATGGCCGTATCCGGCCATCTTACGGGCGTAAGCCCCCATCGTCGAAAATGACCAGGTACCCTTCCTGTAACGTACGGCCGTATCCGGCCAAGCCTTACGGCCGTATCTCCCTCGCCTTACGGCCGTATGCCGCAACCCTTACGGCCGTAACTCGCCTTCGGCCAAAAACGCCTGGGCACCCTGCTCGACACGTACGGCCGTATCCGGCCAAGCCTTACGGCCGTACTGCCTAACTTACGGCCGTATGCCGAAATCCTTACGGTCGTAAGTCCCGTTCGTCCAAAATGGCCTGAAAACAACGAACGTCTATTACGGCCGTATCCGACACTCTTTACGGCCGTAACTCATTGCTGGACAAGATGAAAATCCGACAACTCCGATTTCTCGCTACGATTGATGAATGATTCGACATACCATATGTCTGTGAAAGTGAACAAGTCCAACACATGCCAAAAATGATACTTCCAGCACAAGACTACCAATCATGATGATAATGATAATACTCCCGTTCCGACACTCAAACGGAGATGAAATGACGATCGGTAACTGATACACGGTTGCAACATGCCAAATAAACGCAATTGAATGAATCATGAATGATGAGTGATTATTAATGAGTGAAAATTACTAAGTAATAATTACTGACTGATAATTACTAAATGATAATGAATGAATTACAACCGGGTATTACATTGTCTTCATTACATTAATGAAAAAAATACTACACTGGTAAAGTAAATTACAAGAGGGCAAACGACATGCAGGCCGTAAATAATAATAATACATTAAAGGACGGCTCGCAGGCCGTAAAAATCAATTATAATCATATGACACACATGTCGTTAAAACCAACCCAGTAATAAATCGAAATATCGAATCACATTGGTCAATTTATGGTCATGCCATATACCAAACATATACTTAAATTAATCATCAAATAATTAATTAAGCACAATATAAGTCTGCCTGACAGTCAGGCATAAGATAAATATCCGTGCAAGAATCATCAATCTGATACATTGGCCCAATTGGCCGAGCAGTATCTGGCCGCACACGGCCGTGCGGGTTCGCGTGTATCTAATATAATAAATCTGAGCAAAAATACAGCGGAATAATTTTAGAAAAATCCAGATGAGGATCTTCGTGCAGTAATTAATTGATTTTTAAAGAGTTCGTCGAATTATCTTAATCCAGAGAACAGATCTGAACCTGAACCAAAAGCTGATGAAAAACATCTTCCTCTTTCGGTGATCCACACACGAACAATTGCTACAAACCAGATTGCTAGATCCTTACGAATAATATTGATAAACAGTACAACAAATAATTCCTTGCTAGAAGAATTTGTACTGTTGATCAAAATCAACTAAGGGAAGAAGACGGAGATGGCTGAGTCGGAGTTTCTTCACAACCAATGGGGCAGCCAATTTTCTTGAAGGGAGGTCGATTTTTATTTTGCACAATTAGGGTTGTATAATTTTAATCTTATGACAACTCCTTGTCTAAGAGACTTTAGGCCTCGTTTGGTAGCCATGTTAGGATAGGGCAGGTTAGGATATGGCATGTTAGTTATAGCAAGTTAGATAAAATGGGGATGCTAGTTTGGCGTTTGGTAGAAAAAATATACTATTTAGATTAAATTATAAAATTACATTTTTATCCTTCTGAATAGTAAAAAAATCTAGAATAAATTATAATATTCCACTTTTTTTCAAAAACTTTAAATAAAAACATCCGATTTTTATTTTTTATTTTTTAATTTTAAATAAAAACATCCGATCTTTATTTTTTGTTTTCGAACCGATTTTTATTTGTTATTTTTGAACTTTATATAAAAACATCCGATTTTTATTTTTTATTTTTTATTTTCGAACTTTAAATAAAAACATCCGATTTTATTTTTTATTTTCTAACTAATTTTTATTTTTTTATTTTTTATTTTCGAACTTTAAATAAAAACATCCGATTTTTGTTTTTTATTTTCGAACGAACTTTTTATTTTTTATTTTCGAACTTTAAATAAAAACATCCGATTTTTATTTTTTATTTTCGAACTAATTTTTTTTTTATTTCGAACTGTAAATAAAAACATCCAATTTTTATTTTTTATTTTCGAACTAATTTTTTATTTTTTATTTTTGAACTTTAAATAAAACATCCAATTTTCATTTTTTTGTTTTTATTTTCGAACTCTAAATAAAAATTTCTGATTTTTAATATTAATATTCTGGATTTTTAAAAAAAAAATAAGACTTGGGGTAATTTTGAGATTATTGAGTTAACATGAGCACTGTTCAATCATATTATTTAAACCCACCATTTTGGTGGGTTACAAAATCAAATTGTAACAGTGAATTAACATAGACTTTGGCTTAAAGCCGGGCCGGTGAGTTAACTAAACACGGCTACCAAACGCATGTTTCGGCAGACTAATTTATCCTAACCTGCCGAAACATGGCTACCAAATGGGCTCTTATTTATACTAAGTAAACCCTAGAGTCAAACTCTAGTATTTGCTTAGTTACCCCTCAATTTATTAAATAATATAATATATACAATATCATATATTATATATATTACTCACTATTTAATCCTCTAATAAATATAATATCCAATATTATATTTATCTTTCCCAGTTGATATAATTAAATATTATAATATATAATATCTTATATTATACATTACTCATTATTTAATTTCTTTAATAAATGTAATATCTAATATTATATCTATTAATTATTCTTGCTTTTCTTTGATTGTCGTAGATTTGAGTCATGTCCATAGCGTTTTTCATGTGTCTCAGTTGAGAAAGTACGTGCCGGACCCTAGTCATGTTATCGACTATGGTGAGATTGACGTAGCCGAGGATTTTACTTTTTCAGAGAGGCCAATGAAGATCCTTGAACGTCGTGAGAAGCAACTTCGGCACAAAACTATCCCACTGGTTAAAGTGTAATGGTCAAGACATGGAGTCGAGGAGGTAACTAGGGAGACGGAAGAGAAGATGCGATCGGATTACCCCGAACTTTTTATTTCTTAAGTTTCGGGACGAAACCTCTTTTTAGAGGGGAGAATGTAATATATGTACTTTTTATTGACTGTTTGACCTTGCCGTTCTTCCTATTTTGTCGCTCTGTAAACACTTGGAGATGTTGTCGATGTTGATCTTGGAGTTCATATCATTTGGAATTTACTCTTTCTTGTTCGGATCGTTGCTGCTTTGGATCTTTGTTGCGATACTATCACATGTGTGTGAGGGGTAGCGCACGCTACACTCCCTTTATAGCGCACGCTATTTAAGTACTAGTAGCGCACGCTAACTGTCTGCATTGGCGCATGCTACTAGTGTATTTGAGGCAGACAGTCCAGTAGGTACTGGATTGGAATGAAGAATTCGTAGCGCATGCTGTGTAGAAGACAGCGCGCGCTAGCTATATTAGTAGCGCACGCTAAGAAATAGTGGTAGCGCATGCTAAGGCTCGAGCAGGGCAGGGGACAGTAGGTTCTGGAGTCCAATTTCTGGGCACAAACTCCCAGGTAACACATGTTAATGATCGACTAGCGCACGCTAGTGGAAGGCATTAGCGCACACTACAGTACACGTAGCGCACGCTAACAATGCTGGCAGAAGCCATTGGGCTACCGGGTGACCCCTTAGCGCATGCTAATATTGAGGCGTAGCTTGTGCTAGACAAAACGCAGTATATAAGAGCGGGTCAACCCCTGCACTTCTCATTTCTCATCTTTTTCACTCTTTGCGACGGGAAAGCTCGGATTAGACGATTTGGAGGTGATTTGTGGGACGATTTTCATCAACTATCATCCTATTTGGTTGAATAACAAAGATTTCACAACATCTAATCCATTTCCATCTTCCAAATCAAGGTATATCCTTAGAACCCTAGTTTTGGAAATTTTTGGGTATTTTCTTAGATTCATCCGATTTATCCATTTTGGAGCTTGAAACATTTGAGATTATGATGTTTCAACCCCGTACCCATGTTTTCTCTATGATTATATGGATGGTTTTGCACTTTGTTCGGACTTGAGAGGGTTTGGTTGATTTTCAAACCTCTAAGTGATTATCCTTGTGGTTTCATGAATCGTAGGCGGGTTTCAGGAGTTTCTTCGTGTGATTTGAGTATGGATTATTTATTATCGTGTTCCTTACGAATCGTTTAGGTGCCGAAAGTGCATTCATAGACCTACCGAACTTATACTCTTTTCCTTCCGATTCTCGATGTCTCAAAGGCAAGTATATGGTTATGATTGTACGTTCCTCGACTTTGAAAGTGAGGTATATGAGTTGTATGGTTGTATATATTCACTCTGGGACGGACCGACGTGTAACACTCCCAAGTTATTCAGGATATATTACAGCGCCGTGAGCCCCGCCGTGGGACCCACAAGGCTATTCATACGCGGAATTATAAAACTTGATCGAGAAGGTCTAAATACAATGAAATGAAGGATAATACAAATGGCATTCAAACCATATCCAATGTAACCAATTACATTACAACACAAATCAATACCTCGGCAACACATGCCGGAACATCAAGGAAACTAAAAAAAACAATACTCGAGTATTCCAAAAACCCTTCCAGTACAAAAACACTGAATGGAGGAACACAAAAATATAATCGGGGACAAGACACATTATCACACTTGCCCATCATCTTTATGCCGACCCAATACATGCCAGTCCGCTCTCCTCGAACCTGAAATACATAAAAAGTATTTCTCCCATAAAGGGGTTAGCCTTCGAATAGCTAGTGCAAGTATATCGAATATGAAACACAATACTCCTCGACAATAAAGTAAATTTAACCGTCAATTCATCATTTAAAGACTAGTATTCCGGAATAACTAAATCTCATAGCATCACAACAATGCATACATGATCAACCGTGGAACCGCACCAGAGGCTACGGAACCCTCAGGGGACCCATCGGCCCACCCAGAGTAATTAACCCAAATTATCCGTGGAATCACACTAGACGCTACGAAACCCTCAGGGGACCTGTCGGCCCACCCCAGAGTGGATATAAACAATCATACCATTCAGATATCTTACTTTCAAAGTCGAGAATGTATAATCATAAATATATACTTGCCTTTGAGATACCGAGAATTCGAACGGAAAAGAGTATAAGTTCGGTAGGTCCGAGAACACACTTCCGGCACCTAAACGATTCGCAAGGAATATGATAATCAATAATCTATACTCATAACACACGAAGAAACTCCCAAAACCCACCTACGATTCACGAAACTACATGTATAAACATCTAGCGGTTGGAAAATCACCCAAACCCTCTCACGTACGAACTCGGTACAAAAGAATCCATAAAATCGTAGGGGAAAATAGGAAAATGGGGTAGATACATCATAATATCAAGGTTCTCAAGCTCCAAAGCGGATAAATCGGACGAATCTAAGAAAATCCCCAAAATTCCCAAAAACTAGGGTTCTAAGGAATTTACCTTGATTTGGAGGATAGAAATGTATTAGATTTTGTATAATCCTTGTTATCCAACCCAAGATGATGATATATGAAGAAGGACCGCCTCAAATCACCCCAAATCGCCTCTCCCGAGCTCTCCCGATCAGAAAAAGTGGAAATGATGTGAAATGACAAGTGCAGGGGTTGACTGTCCCCTTATATACTGTCCCAGTCTAGCGCACGCTATGCCTCAATATTAGCGTGCGCTAACGGGGTCACCCGGTAGTCAAGTGGCTACTATCCATAGACGTTAGCGTATGCTACTCAACATTCTTAGCGTGCGCTAACTGATGTCCTGCCAAAGTCCCAGTTCACTGTCTCAGTCCGCTAGCGTGCATTAACACTAAGCACTAATGCGCGCTAAACAACACATATAACATGTGCTAGCCACTGTTTAGTGTACGTTACCTGCTAGTCCAGAAAGTCTGAAAACCTCACTGCCTCTGCCGACTCAGCTCGTTGGCGTGCGCTACGGACGATGTTAGCGTGCGCTACTGACCACGAATAGCGTGCGCTAGCGAACTCCTAGCGTACGCTAACTGCTAGATCAGAGAGTGGAATTAGCTACTGCCTTTGCCCTGTCTGGTCCGTTAGCGCGCGATAAGGCTCAAAGCTAGCGTGCTCTACTCAAGCAAAATTAGCGTGCGTTAGCATAGGCCTAGCGTGCGCTATCTCCCTGACCCAGAACACTTTCGAAAGGTCTAAACAACACAATCAAGATCCAAACAAGGCACGAAACTCTAGATAAACATCAACAACATCACCAAAGTTTACATAGCGACAAAATAGGAAGAACAACAAGGTCAAACAGTCAATAAAAAGTACGGGTATTACATTCTCCCCCTCTAAAAAGAAGTTTCGTCCCGAAACTTAATAAATAAAAAAAACTCGGGGTAATCCGATCGCATCTGCTTTTCCATCTCCCAAGTCGCTTCCTCGACTCCATGTCTCAGCCATTGCACTTTAACCAACTGGATGGTTTTGTGCTGAAGATGCTCCTCACGGCGTTCAAGAATCTTCACTGGTCTCTCCGGAAAGGTAACATCCTCGGTTACGTCAAACCCACTATAGTCAACAACATGACTTGGATCCGGCACATACTTTCTCAACTGAGAAACATGAAAAACTCTATGGAAAAGACCCAACCCTGGAGTAGAACATGGTCTCCAGAATCGAATTCCAAAGGTAGGCGACGAGTATCGGCATACGATTTGACATGCTGAAGGGTATTCTCAAAATACAAAATGAATTCAACTACAACCATCAGTACTACGTTCCAACAATACCAAGGATTCTCAAAACATCATCATAACTCATAAGTGTAGAATGAACTACCTGTGCCAATTCCTATCCATCGGATTGCACCGATAAAACTCAATATGGACAAAAACCAATAATACACAAAACAATGACAATAAGTCCCGAAACATTGATGTATAGTCCGAACGCTCACACGGTCAATAACAATGATCAACTAATAAATTAACCGAGAATATCTTCGACATGATAAACTCCAATGCTACCAGCGAAAGATCCATAATAATCGAGAATACCATCAACATGATAAACTCCAACACGATCAACAAGGGATCAACAGCGACTGAGAGTACCACCAACAAGGTTAACTCTAAACGATCAACAAGGGATCAACAGCGACTGAGAGTACCATCAACAAGGTAAACTCTAAACGATCAACAATCACAGATCTCAAAGAAATAACCCCGACTGTCGAACATACCCTTTGGCGTATGAACAACTAGTCGCAAATCGCCGAACATATCCAATACAACATGGACTAAGAACGACCAAACCAATAAGCTCGACCCGGAAATATGTCCGTGCACATGTCCACCCCGTATACAGAATCCAGAATATACGTGGGAAAATGTACTTAATTAGCCTCACGAACTATGTCTCGTGTGCACGGTCCAATGCGGAAACATCCATGCATGACCATCGCGTGCCTGGCTAAAAATCATACACATAATCAATCGACACGCAGATATGATTCCAGATATGTCACGATGCAACATGACAACAAAACTCAAAGGATAACACATCCGATACGGATTCAAAAGACTCACCGAAGCCAACAATGACACACAGATAATGAAAGATCGACACGACCAACAATATCCAAAACAACCATCCTGGGATCACAATCCCTACGGTCCGATTAACACGATCAACAATCACAACGCAACACTCCTGGAATCCTCAAACCTCAACGATCACATAATTACCAAGTTTACAGGAATGATAGTGTACAGCTTTGAGTCGGCCAGCACGACAACAATAACTCACGGATGGGCACCGTCCTCGGCGGTCCCAATTCAAATACCTCGACTGTCTTAGAATGGTCAATCGATAATAACGACACAACGGATGGGGAATATCCTCGATAATCCCAATTCAATACCTGGATTGCCTTAGAATGGCTAACCGATAACAACAGTTCAATGGATGTCTCGACACCTTTAATCGGTTACGATAACGAAGATGACAATCGAATACATCAATGCCTTCAATAGGCCAATACAACACCAATAGCGAAGCACCAAAATCAATAACAACAGTCGATACATCAATACCGCGAATCGACTGTTGGCATCAATATAATCAACAAGTATCGTAATGCCCTGAACCGGCCATTTACGAACAACAATAACATTTGGCATAACTTTCCGAAGGATATCGTATCAAACAATCCCCTGATATCAACAAAATCACAAAGAGATCAAGTCTCGACATGATACGAATATGCACATACATGATAACATCAATCTCATTGACTAGTACAAGTATAAAACTTGCCTCGATATCAATACAACTAACTGTTACCAATTCAGTTGCTTTCGTCTATGAGTTCCTCAGCCCCGACCAAAGTAATCTACGAACTCTTCAACCTCAATTGTATCACAACAGTCATAATCCACGATCAGACATCACAACTTATTGTATAAAGAAGGATTAATAATCAACAAGTTCGATAACGATCGATATCCACAAACTCAACAGTTCCACCATATCTCGATTAAACACAGTCTGAACAATCCAACTCAGACACTTACAAATCCCTGTCCACAATACGAGCCGAAATATGATGATCATATCAGCAACCAATTCGAACCAACAACGGTCTAATTGTTATCGATTCCAAACTAAATTCTTAAATACGAATTAACAAGGTTCTTTCTTGTAAAACCATAGTTAAAATTTTCTGATGATTATCATTAATTCGAACCATCCAATTAGTTCAGCATTATAGATAATCATATTCTAAGGTTATCAACCAATCCAATCATTCGACTTGAACATTTGTTCAATATGTATGGACTTCCAAACTCAGAGATGAATAATAATTTCATCAAACTCATAATCATATTCGTATTCCTATGCGAATATTATATCAAAACACATAATTCAGCTCTAGACATGAATATTCCATATTCATATCCAAAACACCCACACTTCTTATAAATGTTCATCATCTCATATAATTCAAGAGTCTCTCAAGAATCATAAATTAATCCGAAATCACGTCCACAATCGACCAAACAACAAAATCCAATGTTCTAACTTCCAAGCCATCATCTAACTAATAGTCTAAGGCATATATCATCATAACATCAGGAATCGCAATAATACTGCCAAGAACACTATGATTCCCTAACCATGCTCATGACAACATAACATAATCCAACATATAAGTCATCATGTCATTATCTTCTTTAACAAACTTCCCGTGGGATACCAAGAATCATCATAACGCCTCCATAAACTATTATCATACGAACTAATCATCAACAACAACGTCAAAGTCGAAATGTCTGGAGATATTAACCAACATATCTCTTGAAGATAAACAACACTATTCAAAACCACACGAATCATATCAATATCCGCACTTCAACAATAAAATCAACATAACGTGGTAATCCATCCATAATCATACTTATCAACTCATATATATGATGATTATCAACTTAAGAACAACGATACTCAATCCAAAACCAAATCTAAGGTGAATATTAATTACCTCTTCGAAGAAATGGATTGATTCTAAAGGTTGAATCCATTTCCAATCGATTCCAAGCTTTGTGTTGTTAAAAATGATAAACTCCATGATTACGAAAGTATTTAGAACCTCAAAATATCCTCTAAGAGCTCTCTCTATCAGTGGAAAAGAAAGATCGGGCCGAAATGGATAACATTACTCAATTGCACACTACTAGCGTGCGCCACTCTCACAAAATAGCGCACGTTACTTACCATAGCATGCGCTAACTGACTTTGTTAGCATGTACTATCGAGGTCCAGAGGCTACTGCCTCATTTCGTGCCAAGTGTTATGTACATAAATCCTTGCCATAGCGTACTTAACATAGCGTTGACTTGCTACAGTAAAAGTCTCATTAGCGTACGCTATTATCCACCCGTAGCATGCGCTAATCATAGTTGACTCGACAGCCTGCACCTGCCCAGAAGATGCTTGTGCCCCACATGCCGAAAGCACCCATGATTGCCGGGATTCTCTTGACTGTTCTACATTTAGCGTGCGCTAATACTTATGTCCCGCGTGCGCTAAATGTCGTTGACGCATGAAACCCAGAAGTTTTCGAAAACTTTGCCAACCACTCGGATAAGTTCTGACATGGCCTTGTGCGCGAGTCTAAGCCTTTAGCGTTCGCTAAGTTTGTAAACTAGCGTGCGCTATGCTTCACTATTAGCGTGTGCTAATCAGGCTACACTTAGCCAATTCCAATTGTTCCTGTCTGTTGCCTCAACATACTGGATACGTATATACGACATGCTGAATACATATACTTGATTCAATAACATTCTCATATGATATACCCGATATAAAAATTAAACAACCTGATACACGATATCCTCAATTATAACTGTCAACCAACAACAGATCAACCCAAAATTTCCAAACTCATCACAAGAGCAATCAATCGTCGCCACGAGCGAATAACCAAAACAGTATACTTACATGTGCGTGAAGTCGATGACCTCCCATGATACTAGCATCCAACTCCCATACATAGTCTAAACATAACACAAACACACATCAATACCGCAATTAGCAATTTTGAAAATATCTCAAAGAAAAGTCCGCGTCCGCGACCATGGTATCGTCTCTATCCCCTGTCAATAGACATTCTAAAGGATACACAAAGTACGTAAGTACAATCAAAATAGCACATCCTCGAAGTGACCGATTCTCAATAATATCAAACTAAAATCAAAGCGATTAAGAAAACACAAGAAGAGTAATAGGACTTACAAGTACCGGCCGCTCTGTGATGATGGCAAAGTAGTGATACTGTAGATAAACAATGACTCAATCGACCCAAAAGACCGACAAACTAGGTATCCATAAACCTAAGCTCTGATACCATATTCTGTAACACTCCCAAGTTATTCAGGGTATATTACAGCGCCGTGAGCCCCGCCGTGGGACCCACAAGGCTATTCATACGCGGAATTATAAAACTTGACCGAGAAGGTCTAAATACAATGAAATGAAGGATAATACAAATGTCATTCAAACCATATCCAATGTAACCAATTACATTACCACACAAATCAATACCTCGGCAACACATACCGGAACATCAAGGAAACTAAAAAAAACAATACTCGAGTATTCCAAAAACCCTTCCAGTACAACAACACTGAATGGAGGAACACAGAAATATAACTGGGGACAAGACACAGTATCACACTTGCCCATCATCTTTATGCCGACTCGATACATGCCAGTCTGCTCTCTTGGAACCTGAAATACATAAAAAGTATTTCCCCCATAAAGGGGTTAGTCTTCGAATAGCTAGTGCAAGTATATCGAATATGAAACACAATACTCCTCGACAATAAAGTAAATGTAACCGTCAATTCATCATTTCAAGACTAGTATTCTGGAATAACTAAATCTCATAGCATCACAACAATGCATACATGATCAACCGTGGAACCGCACCAGAGGCTACGGAACCCTCAGGGGACCCGTCGGCCCACCCCAGAGTGGTTAACCCAAATTATCCATGGAATCGCACCAGAGGATACGAAACCCTTAGGGGACATGTCGGCCCACCCCAGAGTGGATATAAAAAATCATACCATTCATATATCTTACTTTCAAAGTCGAGAACGTATAATCATAAATTTATACTTGCCTTTGAGACATCGAGAATTCGAACGGAAAAGAGTATAAGTTCGGTAGGTCCGAGAACCCACTTCCGGAACCTAAACGATTCGTAAGGAATATGATAATAAAAAATACATACTCATAACACACGAAGAAACTCCCGAAACCCATTTACGATTCACGAAAATACAAGGGTAAACAACTAGGGTTTGGAAAATCACCCAAACCCTTACAAGTCCGAACACGGCACAAACCAATCCATAAAATTGTAGGAAAAGCATGTATATGGGATAGATACATCGTAATCTCAGGGTTCTCATGCTCCAAAATGGATAAATCGGACGAATCTAAGAAAATCCCGAAAATTCCCAAAAACTAGGGTTCTAAGGAATTTACCTTGACTTGGAGGATAGAAATGTATTAGATGTTGTATAATCCTTGTTATCCAACCCAAGATGATGATATATGAAGAAGGACCGCCTCAAACCACCCCAAATCGCCTCTCCCAAGCTCTCCCGATCGGAAAAAGTGGAAATGATGTGAAATGACAAGTGCAGGGGTTGACTGTCCCCTTATATACTGTCCCAGTTTAGCGCATGCTACGCCTTAATATTAGCGTGTGCTAACGGGGTCACCCGGTAGTCAAGTGGCTACTATCCACAGATGTTAGCGTACGCTACTCAACATCCTTAGCATGCACTAACTGGTGTCCTGCCAAAGTCCCAGTTCACTGTCTCAGTCCGCTAGCGTGCATTAACACTGAGCACTAACGCGTGCTAAACAACATATATAACATGCGCTAGCCACTGTTTAGCGTGCGTTACCTGCTAGTCTAGAAAGTCTGAAAACCTCACTGCCTCTACCGACTCAACTCGTTAGTGTGCGCTACGGACGATGTTAGCGGCGTTACTGACCACGAATAGCGTGCGCTAGCGAACTCCTAGCGTGCGCTAACTGCTAGATCAGAGAATGGAATTAGCTACTACCTTTGCCCTGTCTGGTCCGTTAGCGCGCGCTAAGGCTCAAAGCTAGCGTGCGCTACTCAAGCAAAATTAGCGTGCGTTAGCATAGGCCTAGCGTCCGCTATCTCCCTGACCCAGAACACTTCTGAAAGGTTTAAACAACACGATCAAGATCCAAACAAGGCGCGAAACTCTAGATAAACATCGACAACATCACCAAGAGTTTACATAGCGACAAAATAGGAAGAACGGAAAGGTCAAATAGTCAATAAAAAGTTCGGGTATTACATGACGGGTCCTCAAAGGGTTCCGTGGCCTTTGGTGCGGTTCCATGCATAGTTTGGGTTAGCCACTCTGGGAGGGTCCGACGGGTCCTTATAGGGTTCCGTTGCCTTTGGTGAGGTTCAATGGTTAATCATGTATGTATTGAAATGAGATTTAGTTATTCCGGAAGACTAGTCTTGATATGATGAATCGACAATTATTTTTACTTTATTGTCGAGAAGTATTATGTTTCTTATTCGATATACTTGTACTGGTTATTCGACGGCTAACCCCTTTATGGGGGAAATACTTTTCATGTATTTCAGGATCTGGGAGAGCAGACAGGCAGGTACGAGGTCGCCATGAAGATGATGGGAAAGTGTGATGCTGTGTCTTGTCTTTGGTTATGTTTTGTATTTCCTCCATTCTGCGTTGTTGTACTTGAATGGCTTTTGAATACTTGAATACTATTTTCAGTTTCCTTGATGCTCCAGCCAGTGTTGTCGTGTTACTGAATTGAGATGTGTTATATTTGGATGTATATTGGATATGGTTTGAGTACCATTTTTATTATCCTTCATTTCATTGTATTAGACCTCCTCGGTCAAAGTTCATAGTTCCGCGTATAATTAGCCTTATGGGTCCCCCGGCAGGGCTTACAGTGTTGTAATATACCCTGAATAACTCGGGGGTGTTTCACACGGCGCTGTAATATTCCCGGATGGCTCTAGGGGCGTTACAGAATATGGTATCAGAGCTTAGGTTGCGAAAACATAGGCTGTCGGGTCGAGTCGAGTCGTGTTTTTGTCACATCATTTGAGTTGTCAGTTGGCAAGTATTAGAGCCCTGGGTTTTTGTTGTTCACTCGGGCTTGTGTGTTATATGGTTTCCCAGTGTGTTATTGTGGTTGTTTTACACTTATCCAAATGACATTAACGTGATTCTTTGGAAAGAGATATGTCATATTTTGAGCTGAACTGATTTTGAAAAATGTATGTTTTGAAAAATATCCGTATCGTGTATATTTCTAGAGTTGAGACTTATGTCAGTATCATGGGGAATCGTCGGCTTCACGATATGTAAGTATTTGGAATTTTGGATTGCATTGAGGTTATTTTCAGTTATAAGTTGATGTACTTTGAGATCTGGGGAGAATATTATGTGTTATTGGGTGAGGTAGCAGAATACAATAGTTGGGACAAAACCAATGATTTTGAGAAGCTATGATTATAGAAAATCAATATGTCGGTTAAACTTGGAAAACGGAGTTGTGCATTTGGGAGAAATATTGTGGATTGTTGAGAGGAACATGTAGTCATGCGAGTTAATTTTGAGATACACGAAACTGTTTTTGAACATTTGAAAATGATACTTTTCAACATGATATATTTTGAATAAACTATTTTGCTCGCTGTCATGAAAATGTATTTTCTTAAATTTATTTTGAGAGACAGTATTGTTGTCTTTAAAAAAAGATGTTTCATCATAGCATAGTTGAAGTGTTGCAGAATGAGATCATCATCGATGTAGCGAGTCATACGTGGAAAACATGATTTTAACAAAGTCTATACAATAAGATTTTGGATTATATTGTGTGATTTTCTGACCGAATGTCAGTGGAATTGGTGATGAGTCGAATTGGTATACATGAGTATGGATATGGTCAATCATTTGCATAATTTCATTTTATTTAATCATGTGTATTCGAAAAGAATTGTCATCGAGAACTTGACATGAGCGAGCCGGCTTAACTTTTCAGATATTAATTTTAGCCTCACGAATATATATATATATATATATTAAGTTTCGAAATTCTTGAAAGAACTTTTGAAAATGGGTTTTATTGACAAGATTGTATGATTTCAAAGTTGTTTTAAAAATGTTATTGGTATACGTACAAACGTAGTAGATAATGCATATCATGGTGGAGTCCCTAGTGAGACTCATAAGATGGATAACACAACAATGGTATGATGAAAAGAGGTTCGAACTTCAGTATGGTAGTTTGGTTATCCAGGGATGACCGATTGGTTGACCAGATAAGAGAAATATGTCGCGTGTTGTAGATTCAGTACAAAATATGATTTTGGAACTTTGGGTTTGTGAAATCGGGGCATATGTGCTATGTGACTCCATTGGCGTGGTAATAGCATGATTTTGCTATAGTGACTTTTGACTTTTGGGCCAACTGATTTTCTTCGTATGTGGTATTTTGAGTGATTTCTTAGTAAGTGTAGATTTGGGGATGGTGACCTCAGGATGGTTATTTTGGATGTTGATTAGTCGTTCCCACTCCATGTATGATTGGGTATGTTCGACGGTTTGTGACTAGTTGTTTATATGCCCAAAGGGTATGTTTAACAGTCGGTGTGTTTCTTTGAGATCCACGGTATGTGATTTGTGTAACGTTTTGAGAATTTTATTCTTTCGTATATCTATCCATGTGGTTCTGTGTTGATCGTGTTGGAGCTACCGTGTGAGGGTATCCCCGATTATTGTCGATCGTTCGTTGGTAGTATTGGAGTTTATCATGTGGATGATATTCTCGGTTATGTTTTGACCTTTGATTGGTCGTGTTGGAGTTTATAATGTCGATGATATTCTTAGTTAATTTATTGGTTAATCATTGTTATTGATCGTATGAGCGTTCAGACTTTGTGCCGATGTTTTGGGATTTGTTGCCATTGTTTTGGGCAGTTTTTCACAGATGTATCGTTTATTATTCGTTTTATCAGGATTGGGACTTGATTGTGTGACCAGCATGTGCTTTGACACGGATGGATTATTCCATAATTGAGTTATAACGATGTATTTTATTGAAATTCATGAAATTGTGATTGTACGCGTATTGAGGCTTTGAAGTGGGGTCATTTGCTAGTATCGGAGGAGATCATCGACCTCGCGCATTTGTAAGTATACTGTTTTGGTTATTCATTAATGATTATGATTGATCGGTTTCGTGATGAATCTGGATATTGTGGTTGAACTTTTGATTGTGATCAGATTGCAAGTTTCAAGGATGAAACTTATTTTAAGTGGGGTAGAATGTAATATCCTGAATTTCTACTATGGTTGTTTAATGTTATTTTATCCGAGTTATACTGCACAGTGTGGATAAAATAATTGAAGGACTGAGACATATGTATTGGTATAATTGTCGTACGTGGTCGACAATTATATTTGAAGATATTGTGTGTTAGATATGTTGTACGAGAATATTATTGGACGAGTATGTACTCAGTATATCATGTATATGTATCTGGTATATCGAGACGATGGATAAGAACAGTTGGAATTGGCTAAATAAAGTAAGGACTTAGCGTATGCTAATACATAAGGATTACGTACGTTATGAAGGATAGTTAACGTATGTAAGGTGCACTATGCTTACGTACGTTAATAGGGATAATTAACGTACGCAAAAGTCATATCAGACAGGACTAGGCTGTGATCGATGGGTGGGTCCCGAGGTCTGCAACTTTCGGCACAGATGTGGAAAGGCAAGTCAACGAAGGGGTTCACATAAGCAATGGATTACTCATTACGAACGTTAAATGGACATACAACTGTTGCAAGTCAACTCAGAGTTACGTACGCTATGGCATGGGCCTTACGTACGTAATCCATCAAATGAATTGAGACACTAGGTTCTGGACTGTCGTTATGTACGCTATCGAGGTCAGATAACGTACGTAATGATTGTTACGTATGTTAGGTAGTTCATATAGCGTACGTAAGGTTTGAGTTTATATAAATAGGTGAGACCCGTCTGTAATACCCGGTTGTAATTCAGTAATTATCATTCAGTATTTATCATTCAGTAATTGATACTCAGTAATTTCACTCATTATTGATCATTTGTCACTCATATTCAATCATGGTACTCATCATTCAGAGTAATTTTATCGTGTATCAATCGTCATTCATCACTAATCTGATTGGAGTTTCGTGCCGTGTTTATCATCGTTGTCATTTTCGTTGTGGGCTGTGCGTGAGGAGTAGCGCACGCTACGTACTCTTTTTAGCATACGCTAATTGAGTACAGGTAGCGCATGCTACCACTCAGCATTAGCGCACGCTAATGTTACCCTGGTTGCAGTCCAGAAGGTACTGGACTGCAGGTGAGTTATACGTAGCACACGCTACGAGTGGTAAGTAGCGCGCGCTAGTGGGTTGTAGTAGCGCACGCTAAATATGCGGAGTAGCGCGCGCTAGGGACGGATCAGGTTGAGTCCAGTGGCTACTGGACTGCACTGGATTAATTCTTAGCGTACGCTATGAGTGATATTTAGCGTACGCAATCGATATTATAGCGCACGCTAAATATTGGGTATAGCGCACGCTACCGAGGTCAGATCAGAGGACAGACAGTTTCTGGATTCCAGTACTGGGCATCACATAATTCGTTAGCGCACGCTAACAATGTGTTTTAACGTACGCTAGTGGTATGGCTATAGCGCACGCTACAAAAAGGTATGTAGCGCGTGCTACCGTGTTCGGACAGTGGGTACTGGACTACCCAAATTACCCGTTAGCGCACGCTATGCACAAGGGCTAGCGCACGCTAACCTGGACTGGCTATATATTGGACAGTTAGCCTGGGTTCGTCATTTTATCATTCTTTCTCATTCCCTCATCGGTTTCGGGCGATTTCGGACATTTTGGAGAGTTCTCTTCGATCTTCTATCATCCATCATCATCTTCAAGTCTTTGAGTTGGATTATCATCACTTCATCATCTCCTTAACATCGAATCGAAGGTATTAATCTCTTGGATCTAGAATTTCGGATTTTTGGGTTTTTCCTTCCGATTTCTTCGTGTAAACTTGGATTATCATTGGAATATGTTAGATATGGATTATCTACCTTGGATAAGTATATTCTTACGGATTTAATGGTTATTTTCGGAATTATTTCAAGAACCCTTGGGGTTGACTTCGGTTAATTGGGGATTTTCCGATTGATGTAGTTATAATCTCGAATTGTGGATTCCTAATGGATTATTGATATCATTGAAGTGTTTTGTTAGTTCGAAATATTTATTTTGGTGTTGGTTTCGATTAATTCGGGATTGCATATTTTCGAAGTTGTGTGGTTGGTTACGTATTCGTTAGAATGCCCCTACGAGTTTGATTATCGTTGTTTCGACCTTTGGGTTAGTCGTGTTTTGTTGCTTGATACGTGTATTGAACGGTTGTTGGTAATTATTGTTATTCAAGGTTGTTCGATCGACCGGTATATCGATTAGGACGTTGTTCGTGGAAGGACTTTGTCATCGGTATTGTGTAAGTTAACTCTTACTCGGTTAAAAGGATACTCATTCCTTTTGTTGTTGATTTCTCATAATCATAACTCATTCATCATGGTATGAATCATATTGAGACTTGTAATTGTCGAATAATCATTTCATTCACGAGGAACGACGGTTCCAAATCATTTCATTGGGTTATCAATCACGTCACTATTATTTTCATCTCGGTGAGTCATCTTGGCCTTGTCGAATTACTATTCATTGATATTCATTGTGGTCATTCTCGTTCATATGACCTTCTGGGTTCATATTGTGTGGCCGGGTGTGGCTGTGTGGAATTTTTAGTCGGTCACACGATGGTCATGTATTGGGTTCACCGATACATTGGACCATGCACACGGTAACGCTTACCTCCGTGAGACTAATTAGGTACAAGGACGGGTGTGTCCGGTTATTCGTCTTGTACACTTACACAGAATATTACGGGCGTACTATGATACTCCTCTTCAGCGTAATTCATAACTAAGGATATATCATAACTTCAGTTAATTCATGATTGTGTATTTTCAACCCTTGAGGATTGTTGTTCTGTGTAACTGACCCCGTTGGGGATTTTGTTTTCAGGTCACGGCAAGGCAAAGGCACGGGAAGAGCATGTTGACGGCGACGAGTCCCAGTGATACTAGTAGGGGGCCCCAGTCATTTCGTTTGTTTCCGTCATTTCATTTATCCCGTCATTTGTATTTTTCCGCTGCAAATTCCGTTTGAGATGCTTATTTGTTCAGGGTGGTGTATTTTATCTCCATATAAAATATACTAGTATTCTGTTTTGTCCTGGTGTAATGTACTTAAACTCCTCATCGGAGTACTTGGTAATATAATGTGGTTCGGTACTACAATTATATTATTTAATTCATCATTTTCATTTGCCTGGTGGGTCCCAGTCGGGGACTCACGGCACTGTAATATCCGCCTAGTTTGGGGTGTTACAGAGTTGGTATCGGAGCTAGTTTTGAATACTACCCTCCAAGTCATGTCTCATTTGAAATCATCGTCATCGGACTAGTATCATTGGACTTTCGCGTCACGTGTGACCTGTGCAAATGCCGAGCCAATCAGACCAAGAACTGTAAGATTTCTAATGCCATGGTATAATTTCTGGCAAGAATCATTCATTCATAATTCATCAGTTAACAATCCTCAATCATCATTGTCATTTTGACCAGGACGGTCAGATTAACTCATTAATCACTCAATTTATTTCATTATTTAGTTGTTGATCAGGAAGATCAAATCATTAATCTTGTTAACTTGTTCAAGATAATCATTTCAGTAATTTCATCAGATAATCATGTCACGTCAATTAATCATTCATGTACCCACTGTGTTAGAGCGCGTAAGCTCATTTTCATCATCTCATGTCATAATCATAACGTGTTATTCATGCGGGAAATATAATCATCATGTGACTTTCCTACTTCAGTATGGAGAGGGCAAGAAGAGGACGTGGAGGACGAGGCCGTGGAGTGGGCCGAATCCCGAGAGCTCGTGTGAATACACGTGCAAACGCGAGAAATAATGCTAATTCATCGAGCAGCGACGCTGCCACTCATTCACCTGGACGCGATCATTCACTATCGGGGAGTCGTACCCGGGACACGGCTCAGTCAGAAGGTGTCCGGGTTGACCCACTCACTTTCATGCAGGGCATGATGGCCCATATGACCCAGATGGCACAGCTGATGGAGACGATGCATAACTCCGTCAATCAAAATCAACAGGCTCCTCCGCCGCCACCTCAGAGGCAAGAGAGGAATGTGAGCAATATCATCGACGACATCTCTCGCCAGAGGCCACCTACTTTTGAGGGCTCGTCTGAGCCAGCGGATATCATTCATTGGCCCGAGCATTTCGAGAAGTTGTTTGCTATGGTAGAGTGTCCCGAAGGACACAAAGTTTCTGTGGCGGCTTACTACCTGGGTAAGAGCGCTCATTCTTGGTGGTTGTCGTTGAAGCCGACCGAAGGAACATGTACTTGGGATCAGTTCAAGACTCTCATGATGGAGAGGTATTATCCGGCCCCACTCAGGGAGGCTAAACTGTCAGAATTACTCACCCCCGACCCCTCAGCAGACGAGGATGTTCTCGCCATTGCCGAGAAATTTCAGGAACTTCTTCCGTTCGCCTCATCCATCATTCATTCAGAGGCGGATAAAATCAAGTATTCCAGCAAGAGGCTGAAACCCTGTATGAGACTGCAGTTGCTTAATCATAATTGCACCACGTTGGCCGAATTCATCGAGAAAGCTCTCACCTATGAGCTTACTGCTAAAGAGATTGCTAAGAAGCAACCTTTGTCTGCTGGCAAGAAATCGAAGAATCGTAATCAGTCTGAAGGCGGTCAGACAAGTTTCAATAAACCCCGTGCGGGCTCTACTTTTTCTGAGCGACCTCCTGTGTCGTCTAAGCCCGCAGAATCTCAGTCTCGAGCGGCTAGTTCGTCCATCACCTGTTTTAACTGTGGGGATCTTGGTCATCTCAGTACCAAGTGTCCGAGACAGACTATCACATGTCATAATTGTGGGATTGCTGGGCATAAGGCCCGTTTTTGCCGTAGGGACTCCAAACCTACTCAGGCGTCATCTCAGGCCCCTAAACAGTCAGCCGTTCAGAATCAGGCCACTCAATCAGCGTCGTTTAAAATGACAGGAGCGACTAAAGGCGGAGCCTATAGCCAGCAGACGGGAGCGTCCGGTGCCGGGACCAGAAAGCCCCGAATTTATGAGATGAAGAAGACCGATGATCTAGAGGCCCGAATGATCTCAGGTACACTCGATATTCTATCTCAACCTGTGCGTACCCTTTTTGATACTGGTGCATCGCATTCATTCATTTCCGAGTCATGTTTAACTAGACTACGTCTGGGTAGTGCTACTAGTTGTGAGCCTTATGTCATTGGCCTACCTGATGGTAGACGAATTATCGGTAATCGGGAGATTCATAATTGTCCGATCTGGCCATGGTTGTGTATGGCCATGGACCTAATCGTAGTAGATTTGCCAAGGACGACGCCATCTTGGATATTGATTGGATGGATCGTCATGATGCCATCATTAGTGTCCGTAAGCGTATGATCACTATCATTTCGCATTTATGGGGTTGAATGTGTGTTTGTGGAGGTAATCCTACTGCTGGTAAGGTCATTAATTTGATGAAAGCAGTGAAATTACTCAATCAGGGGTGTGTTGGTTATTGGTGCTATATGACCAAAACCGAGAAGTCATCAGTAATGTTGACGGACATTTCGGTAGTGAGGAAATATGCCGATGTTTTTCTAAACGAGTTACCTGGTTTGCCTCCACAGAGGGATGTGGAATTCACGATCGAGTTGGAGCCTGGTACGTCCCCGATATCGAAGGCACCGTACCGGATGGCCCCGACTGAAATGCAGGAATTAAAGAATCAACTTGAGGAGTTATTCGAGAAAGGTTATATCCGACCGAGTGCGTCCCAGTGGGGAGCACCAGTGTTGTTTGTTAAGAAGAAGGATGGTTCATTTCGCTTATGTATTGATTATCGGGAGTTGAACAAGGTGACGATCAAGAATAAGTATCCCTTACCCCGAATCGATGATCTTTTAGATCAACTTCAGGGAGCTTCAGTATTTTCCAAGATCGACTTAAGATCTGGATATCATTAGTTGCGGATCCGAGAGTCGGACATCGCGAGGACGGCGTTTCGAACACGCTATGGTCATTATGAGTTTGTGGTTATGCCGTTTGGATTGACTAATGCACCTGCGGTATTCATGGAGCTAATGAATCGGGTTTTCATCGACTTTTTGGATCAATTTGTTGTTGTCTTCATCGATGACATTTTGATTTATTCTCGTGACCGAGAGGAACACGAGTTTCACCTTCATCAAGTGCTCGACGTGTTGAGACGAGAACAACTTTATGAGAAGTTTTCCAAATGTGAGTTCTGGATGTCCGAAGTGACTTTTCTCGGACATGTAATTTCATCAGACGGAGTTCGTGTCGACCCTCAGAAGACGGAGGCTATCCGAGATTGGTTACCTCCGAAGAATGTTAAGGAAATCCGAAGCTTCCTCGGATTAGCGGGTTATTATCGGCGATTTGTGGAAGGATTTTCTAAAATCGCTCAACCTTTGACGAACCTTTTACAGAAGGATAAGAAATACACGTGGTCCGACGCGTGTCAACGGAGTTTTGAGGAACTCAAGAGCCGGTTAATGTCAGCACCTGTACTTTCCTTGCCGCAGGGGACGGAAGGATTTGTGGTCTATAGTGATGCGTCCGGACAGGGTCTCGGATGTGTGCTCATGCAGAACGGGAAGGTTATTGCCTATGCTTTACGGCAATTGAGACCTTACGAGGTTAATTATCCAACCCACGACCTGGAGCTAGCAGCCGTGGTGTTCGCTTTGAAGATTTGGCGTCATTACCTTTATGGCGCTACCTGTCAGATATTCACCGATCATAACAGTTTAAAGTATATATTTACTCAGAAGGAGTTAAAACAGATACGGTGGTTGGAATTAATCAAAGATTATGATATCGAGATCCTTTACCACCCGGGCAGGGTGAACATTGTCGCCGACGCCTTGAGTCGTAAGTCCGTTCAGGAGCAGATGCTTGCTCGTTTAACGGTTCAGAAGGAGCTTCAACAGGAATTCCTTAGACCCGGGTTCGAGGTCTGGCTTCAGCGAGTTCAGGGACAACTTTGTATGTTAGAAATTTCATCGTCACTCGAGGAGGCAATCCGAGAGAATTAGAGTTCAGACCCATCATTGTTGCGCATCCGTGAGGATGTGACTTAGGGGAAATCCCCTGGATTTGTGGTCCACGAGGATGGACTTTTGCGGTTTAAGAATCGGTTGTGCGTACCGGCGAATGACGAGTTGAAAAACTCGATTTTGAAAGAAGCTCATGCTACCCCTTATTCTGTTCATCCGGGGTCCAGCAAGATGTACAAGGACTTGAAACAGAATTACTGGTGGAGTAATATGAAGCGAGAAGTCGCAGAATTTGTTTCGAGATGCTTAACCTGTCAACAAGTTAAGATTGAACATCAGCAACCGGCGGGTATGCTGAGACCTCTTCCTATTCTCGAGTGGAATTGGGAAGACATTTCTATGGATTTCATCACGAGTTTGCCGACGAGTCGTCGTGGTATGAATACGATCTGGGTGATCGTGGACCGCTTAACCAAATCAGCTCATTTCCTTGAGATCAAGGAGACGTGGGGTCCATAGAGACTTGCCCACCTTTTCTTCAAAGAGATAGTGAGACTTCACTGTACTCCTAAAAGTATCGTTTCCGATCGTGACGGACGGTTTGTGTCTCAATTTTGGAAATCAGTTCATCGTGCTATGGGAACTCAGCTTAATCTCAGTACCGATTTTCATCCTCAGTCCGACGGGCAATCAGAGAGGACTATTCAGACATTAGAGGACATGTTGAGGGCATGCGTCCTCGATTGGAAAGATGATTGGGAAGCCCAACTACCCTTGATCGAGTTCACGTATAATAATAGTTGGCATGCTTCGATCAAGATGGCACCTTACGAGGCCTTGTATGGTCGTCGTTGTCGATCTCCGTTGTGTTGGGACGACCTATCAAAATCAATCGGCACCGAGCCCGATATGGTTACAGCTGCCCGTGAGAAGGTAGCTTTGATCAGGAGTCGTTTGTTAACCGCTCAGAGTCGACAGAAATCATATGCAGATAACCGTCGTCGACCATTAGAGTTCGAGGCTGGTGACCATGTGTTGGTCAAGGTATCCCCAAGTCGTGGTATCTTTCGTTTTGGGAAGAGGGGGAAATTGAGTCCGAGATTCATTGGACCGTTCGAGATTTTGGATCGAGTAGGCGAGTTAGCTTATCGATTGCCTTTACCTCCGGCGTTGAGCCGAATTCATAATGTGTTTCACGTATCTCAGTTGCGGAAGTATGTTGCCGACCCGAGTCATGTACTTCAGTTCGACGAAATCGAGATCGCCGACGATCATTCATATGAGGAGCGTCCTATACAAGTTTTAGAGCGGCGAATCAAACAGTTGAGGAATAATACGATTCCTTTGGTTAAAATTCAGTGGTCTAGACACAGAGTCGAAGAGGCTACTTGGGAAACCGAGGATAGTATGCGGAAGAGTTATCCCGAGTTGTTTGACCCTTAGTTTCGGGGACGAAACTCTTTTAAGGGGGGGTGTATGTAATACCCGGTTGTAATTCAGTAATTATCATTCAGTATTTATCATTCAGTAATTGATACTCAGTAATTTCACTCATTATTGATCATTTGTCACTCATATTCAATCATGGTACTCATCATTCAGAGTAATTTTATCGTGTATCAATCGTCATTCATCACTAATCTGATTGGAGTTTCGTGCCGTGTTTATCATCGTTGTCATTTTCGTTGTGGGCTGTGCGTGAGGAGTAGCGCACGCTACGTGCTCTTTTTAGCGTACGCTAATTGAGTACAGGTAGCGCACGCTACCACTCAGCATTAGCGCACGCTAATGTTACTGCTGCGCCCGTAAGGTACTGGACTGCAGGTGAGTTATACGTAGTGCACGCTACGAGTGGTAAGTAGCGCGCGCTAGTGGGTTGTAGTAGCGCACGCTAAATATGCGGAGTAGCGCGCGCTAGGGACGGATCAGGTTGAGTCCAGTGGCTACTGGACTGCACTGGATTAATTCTTAGTGTACGCTATGAGTGATATTTAGCGTACGCAATCGATATTATAGCGCACGCTAAATATTGGGTATAGCGCACGCTACCGAGGTCAGATCAGAGGACAGACAGTTTCTGGATTCCAGTACTGGGCATCACATAATTCGTTAGCGCACGCTAACAATGGGTTTTAACGTACGCTAGTGGTATAGCCGTAGCGCACGCTACAAAAAGGTACGTAGCGCGCGCTACCGTATTCGGACAGTGGGTACTGGACTACCCAAATTACCCGTTAGCGCACGCTACGCACAAGGGCTAGCGCACGCTAACCTCGGATCGCTATATATCGACAGCTTAGCCTGAGTTCGTCATTTTATCATTCTTTCTTATTCCCTCATCGGTTTCGGGCGATTTCGGACATTTTGGAGAGTTCTCTTCGAGCTTCTATCATCCATCATCATCTTCAAGTCTTTGAGTTGGATTATCATCACTTCATCATCTCCTTAACATCGAATCAAAGGTATTAATCTCTTGGATCTAGAATTTCGGATTTTTGGGTTTTTCCTTCCGATTTCTTCGTGTAAACTTGGATTATCATTGGAATATGTTAGATATGGATTATCTACCTTGGATAAGTATATTCTTACGGATTTAATGGTTATTTTCGGAATTATTTCAAGAACCCTTGGGGTTAACTTCGGTTAATTGGGGATTTTCCGATTGATGTAGTTATAATCTCGAATTGTGGATTCCTAATGGATTATTGATATCATTGAAGTGTTTTGTTAGTTCGAAATATTCATTTTGGTGTTGGTTTCGATTAATTCGGGATTGGATATTTTCGAAGTTGTGTGGTTGGTTACGTATTCGTTAGAATGCCCCTACGAGTTTGATTATCGTTGTTTCGACCTTTGGGTTAGTCGTGTTTTGTTGCTTGATACGTGTATTGAACGGTTGTTGGTAATTATTGTTATTCAAGGTTGTTCGAGCGACCAGTATATCGATTAGGACGTTGTTCGTGGAAGGACTTTGTCATCGGTATTGTGTAAGTTAACTCTTACTCGGTTAAAAGGATACTCATTCCTTTTGTTGTTGATTTCTCATAATCATAACTCGTTCATCATGGTATTAATCATATTGAGACTTGTAATTATCGAATAATCATTTCATTCACGAGGAACGACGGTTCCAAATCATTTCATTGGGTTATCAATCACGTCACTATTATTTTCATCTCGGTGAGTCATCTTGGCCTTGTCGAATTACTATTCATTGATATTCATTGTGGTCATTCTCGTTCATATGACCTTCTGGGTTCATATTGTGTGGCCAGGTGTGGCTGTGTGGAATTTTTAGTCGGGCACACGATGGTCATGTATTGGGTTCACCGATACATTGGACCGTGCACACGGTAACGCTTACCTCCGTGAGACTAATTAGGTACAAGGACGGGTGTGTCCGGTCATTCGTCTTGTACACTTGCACAGAACATTACGAGCGTACTATGATACTCCTCTTCAGCGAAATTCATAACTAAGGATATATCATAACTTCAGTTAATTCATGATTATGTATTTTCAACCCTTGAGGATTGTTGTTCTGTGTAACTGACCCCGTTGGGGGATTTTGTTTTCAGGTCACGGCAAGGCAAAGGCACGGGAAGAGCATGTTGACGGCGACGAGTCCCAGTGATACTAGTAGGGGGCCCCAGTCATTTCGTTTGTTTCAGTCATTTAAGTCATTTCAGTTGTCCCGTCATTTGTATTTTTCCGCTGCAAATTCCGTTTGAGATGCTTATTTGTTCAGGGTGGTGTATTTTATCTCCATATAAAATATACTAGTATTCTGTTTTGTCCTGGTGTAATGTACTTAAACTCCTCATCGGAGTACTTGGTAATATAATGTGGTTTGGTACTACAATTATATTATTTAATTCATCATTTTCATTTGCCTGGTGGGTCCCAGTCGGGGACTCACGGCACTGTAATATTCGCCTAGTTTGGGGTGTTACACCGTCACTTTGGCATTTTTGGAGATGTTCACTTTGTTTTTCGCCCTTTAACCCTCCAAGATGGATTTTTGGTTCTTCTAACTTGATTATGAGCTTGACGGCATGGATTTGGAGCTTGAGATATGAAGATATAGTTTATTCTTATGGTGTTCGATTGTGTTGTTCTTCTTCAAGAGGTATGTTGGACAATCCCTCCCTTTACTTTCGGATTTTGATGTCGTTGTTGATGTTTAATTCATATGATGATGGTTATGGTGGTATTGTTATGATTCTTTATGTTATGTGAAGCGTATATTGAAGAATATGATGATATGTGCCTTGGATTATGAGTTGGATGATGGTTTAGATGTTGGAAGACATTGGGGTATGTCGTTTTGTTGATTGTGAACGTGATTACGGATTAATTCATGTTCTTGAGGGACTCTTGAATTATATGTCATGATATGATGAATATGTGTAAGGTGTTGGTGTTTTTGATATGAATATGGAATATTCATATCTAGACCTAAGTTATGTGTTTTGGTATAATATACGTATAGGAATACGAATATGATTACAAGTTTGATGATATTATTATTCATCTTTGAGTTTAGAAGTTCATACGTATTGAACAAGTGTTCAATTCGAATGATTGAATTATTTGACAGCCTTGGAATATGATTATCTATAATGTTGAACTAATTGGATGATTCGGATTGATGATAATAATCGGTATAATCGTCTTGCTATGAATCTAAGAATATGAACAAGGAGGAATCTTATTAATCTGTATATGAAATTGATTTCAGAATTGAGTATGTTATAATCCTGGTTATCGGGTTGAATTGATTGTTGATATGATTACCGGATTGTGGAATCGTATTGTGGTTATGGATTCGTGATTTATTGATTTGGGTTGTTCGGGTTGTGTTTAATCGAGATATTGTGGAACCGTTGGGTTTGTTGATTGGTTATATTGATTGTTGATTGTTATCGAACTTGTTGTTTATCGATTATTGCAATAGGTTGTGAGGATTGATCATTGATTAGAATAATATCTGTGGTCGATCTCAAGGATGTTCATGGATTGCTTTGGTCAGGGCCGAGGAGATTGTAGACGAAGGCAAGGAAATTGGTAATGGCTTCACTATCGTCGTATCGATATCGAGGCAAGTTATTACTTGCTCAATTTATAATATTTAATGAATGGTTTCAATTTTATTGGTTTATAATTCGTATACCAATGACCATAATTGTGAACTCTGGAGATTTGGGATTGTACGTTGTTTTCTGATTTTGAGAATTAAATCATAATGTATATGATTCACATTTGTTATTGGTATACTTGGGCATCGAGGATACATGATGGGAAAGACAAGGATACGAGTTATCTGTAGTCCATGGTAATTTGAATGGTCGAACATTGAGAATAATCTTCGGTGATGGTTTTCGACATCGAGATTGCTATTAAAAGACTCGGGGCAAATACTCTAATTATTTATGTCATTTAGCATCAATCATGTTGTGATACATTCATGTATTGTTGTTGTCAGGCATGTCAGTTATGTTGTTATGTGTCGTGCATATGTGTTGTGATTGTTTTGTCCACCATGTGTTGGTCTGACGGGATCATCATGGGAATCTATAGCTGTGTGCGCTGGATCGCTGGACGAGTACTTCTACCATGTGTTGGTCCGACGGGATCATCATGGGAATATATGATGTGTGCAATGGATCGTTGGCTTACCATGTGTTGTTGTTGTGCATATGTATATTGTGGGTTATCCACCACATGTTGATCTAATAGGATCATCATGGGAATCTATGATGTGTGCGCTGGATCGATGGATTACCATAAGTATACGTTGTTGTTATTGTTGTGAGCATATTGACATTGTCATATGAGTATGTATTTGTAGGTCTTGTGTTAGGATCAGGTCTGTATGTTGTATTGATCTGATCTCGGTTTCGATTGACATGAATTTTCGTGGCATTACATATCTTGAGGTACGTTCCATATTTTCTTCTTGATACTTGTCTGTTGATTGGCAATCGATTTTCATGTTGAGATTTGATGATATTATCCGATGGATTGAGTTGGACATAGTTGGTATATTTCATATCAGTGAGTTATGATGATGTTTTGAGAATCTTGGGTATTGTTTGTGGTACAGTATAGATGTCGTGTTTGAGTTTATTGGTTAATTGAGAATACGAGATGTGGAATATGGTAAGGATTATTTTGATGAAGATTATCACAAGCTGGTAAAGTTATGGCAATAAGATTACATTGGTAGTATTCTTACTTTGTAATTTCTTTGGTATTTAATTATTGATGTGATGTGATTGTTATCATTGTTGGATATTATGGCTGACCCCGTCGTGGGCTTTATTTTTAGGTTCTTGAGATACCGAGCTTGTAGCGGTCGTGAAGAGATGAGCTTCCCGGAGGATACTGGCTATAGCGTGTGTTTGTGAATTTAGTACTTTGAGTAGTTGTTATTTTCCGCTCCAAAAGTATTTTAGCTATTTGTTATATCTACTGCGAGTGTGTCTTAAAAGGGGTTGCTAGTATTTTGTGAACTTGGGTTCATTTTGGAAAATCGTTTTCTAAGCTATTTTGCCGATATGTGCTAGCGGTGGCTTAACGTACACTTTTGAAAACTATTGAGTTTTGGCGTTCTGACTTTGTGCTTTCAAATGAGATTTTACAACGGTACTGATAAATAGATTTTATAAAGTCCTCGAATATTTTAGAAGATATTATCGTCGTCACCGCTTAGGCGTATTTGGAATGTTTGTAAAAATGTCTTTTAGCCTTGTGGGTTCAATTTCGGGTCCCACGGCACTGTAATATTCCTGGATGGCTCTGGGGGTGTTACAGAGATCACTGCATGAAAATATCATAAGTGAATCTCAATAAAACAGTATGTCAATAAATCCTTGAAATTATCATAGAGTCCAACATGATAACTGCTATGCTTTGATGTAATCCAACATCATCTGAAACATGGTGATCATAAAGGTTAACGCGATCGAAATTAGTGGGAGTCATGTAGAGGGCAATGAATAATCAAGATGGGGATTTGTCCCCCTCTTTAGAGACAGATATCTGCTGGGCCCATAATAAGTAGGACTGAAGGAAATGCATAGCCATGCTCAAATGAAGAGTCGTTTGATTCAATCATTCTACTTAAGATCGAGAAAACATTTGAACATAATGAGTATGACAATTTCCATGACTTAGTTCAAATATGATATCGCGCGTTAAAGGTATTTGAGACGTTAAAGAGTTTAATAGACTATAAACTTATGTTATTTGGGTAGTCATAATGTCTTGCTAGAGACCGCTTAAAACTTATTATTTAATAAAATATTAAATAATTGCCAACATAATATAAGCCTTTTGGGTCACACATACGACAACTAAATACAAGCAAGAATAATTAATAGATATAATATTGGATAGTATACTTATTAAAGAAAATAAATAATGAATAATATATAATATAGAATATTATGTATTATATTATTTAATTATATCAACTGAGAAAGATAAATATAATATTAGATATTATATTTATTAGAGGATTAAATAATAAGTAATATACATCATATAAGATATTATATATATATATTGTATTATTTAATAAGTTGGGGGGCAACTAAGTAAATACTAGAGTTTTACTCTAGGATTTACTTAGTATAAATAAAGGGTCGTGGACAAGGAGTTGATATAAGACAAAAATTACACGACCCTAATTGTGTGAGACCAAAAATTGGCCCTCCCTTCTTCTGTTCGGCCAAATTGTTTTCTGTCCGAGAAGCCCGTTTCGTCCATCTCTGTCTTATTCCTTTAGTTGATTCTGATCAACAGTAGAAACCCTTCTAGAAAGGAGTTATCTATTGTACTGTTTATCAACATTATTCGTAAGGATCTATCATTCCGATTTGTACCAGTTGTTTCGTGTGTGGATCACCGAAAGAGGAAGAGGATTCTAATCAGCTTCTTGTCCGGGTTCAGATCTATTCTTCGAATTAAGGTAATTCGACGAAATCTTTATAAATCAATTAAATTATTCAGGAAGATCCTTGCTTGTTTTTTCGGTAATTTATTCCGCTACGTCTTGCTCATATTTATTGTATTAGATACTCGTAAAAATTCCCAACAGTGGTATCAGGGTCAACTTGCAGTGATCTAATTATTTATGTAGAACATATTTTATATGCTTTGAATATATATATATATATAAAAATAAATAAATAAATTATGTTCTTGATCATATTTATGAAATAGAGATTTTATAAATATTTTTCTGATTTAATTTGATTGAATAGGATCGTTCAAAATCAATTTTCTGGACTGTTTATCGCATAAACTGTTGTCTAGAACTGTTCTAGAACAGCACAGCGAAACGGGTCAGGTTCTGGTAGATTTGGTTCGGGTCCGGGTTGGACCACGACCCGAGATTGCGGTAAAATCGCAAAATAATATTCTGCGGATGAAGGGATTTGATCCCGCGCCGATTCATACATGAAACTGCGTCCCGATCATCTCAGCTGGCACACCTCTTGTGAATCCTGTTTTGTAAATCAAAATAAATGTTTCAAAATGCATTTCTTGCGGCCGGAAGGATTCGAACACGTGTGTCCAAGTGCGGACAGAGTCTGCTCGGCCATCTGGGCTAGTGTTTCAGATTGTTGAATTTTGATCGGATATTAAACTTATACATGACTGTCACGCAGATTTATATTTTGTTTAATTAATTATGTGATAATTAGTTTTAATAGTATGTTTAATTAATTATGTGATGATTAGTATATGTTGTTGTATGGCATGACCATAAATTAATCAATAATGTGATTGGATGTTTCAATTTACTTTTGGGTCAGTTTTACGGCCAGCATGTCGTTTAATTATAATTGGTTTTTACGGCATGTGAGTCGTCTTTTAATTTATTATTATAATTTACGACCTGCTTGTCGTTTGCCCTCTTATAATTTAATTTTACTAGTGAAGTATTTTTTTTATTAATGTAATAAAGACAAGAAGGAGACGAAGGACGGAATCGAGAAACCAATTGATCACGTATGACGTTCCAAGGCGTTGGAAGAGCAATGAAGACCAATTATACCCTTTAGATTGAGCTTTGTGATTTTCATGTTGGCTTATGAAAATCACGTTAGGGTTATGGTCATGTTATACACGATCCTATGTTTATTATGTAATGTGATACTATGTATGTTTTAATTTATGCATGTATGTGATACGCTGTATGTTTAGATGTATGTTATCCAACATAGACATGCTACATAGGATAAAACCCCTCGTTAAATTTTTTTTAATGCCGTTCAATTAAAACACCTATCAACACTTCGATCATCTTGAGTGGGTCATGCCAAAGCTGGGTGCTCGGATTATCTTTGTAAGGTAGGATGGGTAATGGCGATACCAACGTGTTTTAATGAGCTAAGAATTTAAAATAGTTTTGAACCTTAAGACGTAAGATGGGATTATAAATGCTTGGGCATAAGACAAATCCCATAAGTACAATCTAAGAGTTACATATGATGTAATGGATAAAGAGTTATCCACCTAATGTAGCTCAATTCTAGGCGTCATGCCAAAGTTGAGTTTAGAATTGTGCAAAATGGGGTTCTTAGCCCACTAAAATTACAAATGTTGTAAAATTGAGGGAATTTCATTTTAGTGGGAGTAATTTGTTTTTGAGAAATAAAATGTGACTAAATACTTTGCATATTGAATTTTGTAGATAATAGAATGGCATTAAACAACACATCCACCATTTCACTGCGATCCGTCCTTGAGAAGGACAAGCTCAAAGAAAATGGCAACAACTATCTGGATTGGATCTGGAGCTTGAGAATAGTTCTCAAGCACGAAACAAAGC
This sequence comes from Orobanche coerulescens, assembly GCA_033398695.1. Taxonomy (NCBI): domain Eukaryota; kingdom Viridiplantae; phylum Streptophyta; class Magnoliopsida; order Lamiales; family Orobanchaceae; genus Orobanche; species Orobanche coerulescens. Next base: position 57,115,393 of record CM065805.1, on the reverse strand, counting down.
TGTATGTTCTTGAGGATGAAATTCTCGATGAGCCTGCTGACAATGCTAACAAAGCAACGAAATACAAATGAAAGAAATATTGTGATGATTCCATTGATGTGAGTTGTCTTATGTTGGCTCCCATTTGTCCATAACTTCATAAGAATTTAGAAGAAATCGAAGCTTATTAGCTTAATGATCACCTCAAGGAAACATTCTCAAAGCACGCTAGGCAATAGAGGTATGAGACCTTTCAAGTCTTGTATGCCTGCAAGATGGTTGAGGGGATATCTGCCAGCGCTCATGTACTCAAGATGAAAGGGTATATTTATCATCTTGATAGGCTTGGTTTTCCACTTTTTAAGGATCACTCCATAGATGTGATCCTAAACTCATTTTCCGATAGTTTGGGCCAGTTCATTATGAACTATCATATGAATGAGATGGATGCTGAGTCCATTGCTGAGGTGCATGGGATGCTTAAAACGGCTGAGCATAACATTAAGAAGAAACCAAGCTATGTGTTGATGGTCACCAAAGGGAAGTCCTTCAAGAACAAAGGCAAGGGAAAAGGTAAGCCAAAATTTTCCAAATCTAAAGACCATACTACGCCGGTTTTCAAGGCTAAAGCTCCTAAAGATGGAAATTTCCATCATTGCAATAAACCAGGATACTGGAAAAGAAATTTCAAGGTTTATTTGGAAGAGCTAAAGCGTACCAAGGATAGTGACTCTGCCAAAGGTATATTTGTTATAGAAGTTAACTTATCTACTTCTAACTCCTGGATATTGGATACTGGATGTGGATCTCACATTTGTACAAATGTATAGGGTTGAGAAGCAATAGAGATCTGAAAAAAGTGAAAGTGTATCTAAGAGTCGGCAATAGAGCAAGAGTTGCTGCACTAGACGTAGGAACTTATGCTCTAGTTTTACCCAATGGGATTTTGTTAGTTTTGAACAATTGCTATTATGTTCCTGCTATGAATAGATATATCATTTCTACATTAAATTATGAAGGTTACAGTTTTCTTACTACGAATAAGATTATTCGTATTTTCTTTGATGACTTGCTTTATGGTACTGCAAAGTTATATACTGGCTTTTACAATATTGATCTAGATGAGTCCAACACTTTGGAAGTTTATAATATTGCAACCAAGAAACCTAATCTGAATGCTTCTAATCTGACTTACTTATGGCACTATCGACTTGGTCACATAAACGAGAAACGCATTTTAAACTCCATAACGATGGACTTTTAGACTCTTTTGACTATGAGTCATATGGGATATGTGAAATTATTTATTGAGCAAGATGACAAAGAATCCTTTCACAGGTCATGGAGAAAGGGCTAGTGATCTATTAGTCCTAGTACATACTGGTGTATGCATACCTCTTAGCACTCATGCCAAAGGCATATACCAATACTTCATCACATTTACCGATGATTTTAACCGGTATGGATATGTTTACCTTATGATGCATAAACATGAATCTTTTTAAATGTTCAAAATATTCTAGAGTGAAGTATAGAATCAACTTGTCAAGAAAACTAAAGCCCTTCGATCAGATTGAGGTGGCGAATATTTGAGCCAAGAATTCGATGATCATCTTTGTAACACCCCGAGATATTCGGAATAATTACAGCGCCGTAAACCCTTTAGGTAAGGATTTACAAGGCTAATTTTAAAAAGAGTGTAAATATAAACCAATCGTACAACTGAAGTTTAAAGACATATTTGATTCAACCGATCAAAGAGTTAATTTATACAACCATATCGAAAGGACATTATTTAAACAGACGTACTTAGTACCGAATCTAAACAAGAAAACAACTCTCGACAACAATAACATCAATCACATCACCGAGCCATCTCATCGTCTCCGTCGGCACTGTGGTCGCCTCCCCGCTCCTCGGCTACCCGAACATCAAAACAATGTCCACCCCCGAAGGAGTTAGCAAAACGATGCTAGTACAAGTATCATAATACAATAAATCATCAATGCAAGATAAAACATGCAAAACGGACTTCCGCTACCGAATCCAACGATGCGAATCCTCACGATCCCATCAATACAATACAGGTAATCCAAATGATCCAAATACTTCTTGGTATAGATCCCCATGATGATCCCGCGACCAACGCATGGTGGAAAACCCGTCCAGCCGATCCAGCTTCTCAAGATAGATCCCCATGATGATCCCGTCGGACCAACGCATGGTGGACATTCGATCCAGCGCCTCAAGATAGATCCTCATGACCCCCTGATCATTTATACCATAATCAATCAATTATGCATACACATATGCATTTCAATATGTTCATCAATACGAACAAACAACAACGAATATCACGCGAATTTCCGTAAATACATCTCATATACAAAATATGAACAATATCATAAGCATAATAAATCAAACTCGACATATGATACTTGCCTCGAAAATGGCAAGACGAAATACTTCAAGGATCTCGACACACTCGAAGGCCGCCTCCTTCGATCAACGTAACAAGCTCGAACCTTAACAAAAGGAACGATATACAAATCATCTCAAGTCGAACGATGGCCTAACAATTCGGTCTATGGCCGAAAAGCTCAAAATAAACAAGTCATGCGGATTGCTTAGCGCGCTACGTACTCTACGTAACGCGGCGCTTAAGACGGATCAAGCGTATGCTATCGTATAAGACTAGCGTGCGCTAGCCACGGCCCGGCAACGACTGCTCGTCTCATAACGTACGCTACGTACGTTTCGGGCATTAACTGACCCCGATAGCGCACGTTAACTCACACGTGTTAGCGTGCGCTAATATTGCATGGCAGAATACTGCAAGCCGAAAACTGGGTTGAATGGTGAAGAACTCATAAATCCTACCGTGATAATACAAGTCATCCTCGGGCAAATCATGCTAATAAGGTTTGTGGACGATTTATGATCGTGAAATACAAATATACGGATAGCCAACTCAACATCATAATTCATCTACGATCTCCAAGAAATAATCTAAGTTCCATTTGTTCTACGTTCCAAAACACATGATTCCATCGTGTAAAACGTATCAACTGGTTAATATCCGATCATTGATCATAACTTGATTTGAACATGCTTAGGAGTCCTTATAATAAGATGGTTCAAAGGTTCATACGATATATAATGCCGACACGTCAAAAGTATCCTTCTAACATGTGATGACCGATTAAAAACGAAATACTTGCTATCAAAACATGATTCAAACTTCCTTAGGAACATTACTAACATCAGTGAAGAATCACCTACCTCAAAGTAGTGAAGAATACGGAGGAAAATGAAGCGATCCAACACCGAAGGCTTGAACACCAATCTCCAATGATATACGATCTTCAATCTCGAACTAGGAGGTTGATATGAAGTGTTTGGGACGAAGTGAGTTATGTTCTAAGTGTAAGAGTTCGGGTTATGGGAGGAGAAGAAACTGAAATCTTGAATAGGATGATGTCCTATTTATAATAAATGGCTATTAGCGCGCTAGACCCTATTCGTAGCGTGCGCTAACGGCTCACGCCTAAATCAGACTTGGCACTTAGCGTGCGCTACGCATCGACCGTAGCGCGTGCGCTAAGGCGTTGACTCGGCTTTTCCCGAAAGCCGCCTGTACATCCGACACAATCCGGACAGGTCCCCCGCCAGATCTCACCTACCGCACGTCCCAATCAATTTGACCACGCATAGCGTGCGCTAATTACATTCTCAGAGCGTGCGCTATGAAACCACGTTAGCGTCGCTACTTAGCCTCGTAGCGTGCGCTACATGCACAGAATTTCAACCTTACAAATCGCAACCATGACATTAAACGCTCGGCAACATCGGATTATGAAATACGGAGAATAATACTCAGACAAAAGTACAATCATTACAATATCACAAGTTCCAATTACATAACAGAAATCTCGGGCATTACATCCTTCCTCCCTAAAAAGAAGTTTCGTCCCGAGACTTATGATGAAAACAACTCCGGATATTTAGCCTTCATACCGTCCTCCGTTTCCTAAGTGGCCTCTTCGACTCCATGTCGTGACCATTGTACTTTAACCAAGTGTATTGGTTTATTCCTCAATTGTTTGATCCGGCTCTCAAGTATCTTGATTGGTCTCTCTTCGAAGGTGCCATCATTAGCTATCTCGATCTCGTCAAAATCAATGACGTGACTGGGGTCCGGTACATACTTCCGCAGTTGGGATACGTGAAACACATTGTGAACGTGACCCAGCGATGGCGGTAAGGCCAACCTGTATGCTAAATCTCCCACTCTCTCGAGGATCTCAAAGGGTCCGATATATCTCGGACTAAGTTTGCCTCTTCTCCCAAAACGGAAAATCCCTCGTGTAGGAGACACCTTCAATAGCACGTGGTCTCCAGCGTCGAACTCTAGAGGACGACGACGTACATCGGCATAAGACTTCTGTCGACTCTGGGCAGTCAACAGTCTCTCTCGAATCAAGGCTATCTTCTCTTGAGTCTGAATAATCAATTCCGGTTCCGTCCCGATCAAATCCGAAGAATCATCCCAGCACAGGGGTGATCGGCATCTTCTCCCGTACAAAGCTTCAAATGGTGCCATCTTAATAGAAGCATGCCAACTGTTATTATAAGTGAACTCGATCAAGGGCAAGTGAACTTCCCAATCAGTCGACCAATCTAATGCACAAGCTCTAAGCATGTCCTCTACTGTCTGAATAGTCCTTTCAGATCGACCGTCCGTTTGGGGATGATAAGCTGTACTAAAGTTTAGCTCGGTCCCCAAAGCCCTGTGAACTGCTTTCCAAAAGTGTGACACGAAACGACCATCTCGATCCGAAATAATGGTCTTCGGCGTCCCGTGCAATCGGACTATCTCCGCAATAAATATTCGTGCCAATCTCTCGGGTCCCCATGTATCTTTGATTCCTAAGAAATGAGCCGACTTGGTTAGTCGATCAACTACAACCCAAATCATGTTCATTCCCGTTCTAGTCCTTGGCATACTAGTAATGAAGTCCATCGAGATATCCTCCCACTTCCACTCAGGGATCGGAAGCGGTCTTAACATTCCGGCAGGTCGTTGATGTTCAATCTTAACTCTTGACAAGTCAAACACTTTGAAACGTACTCCGCCACGTCCTTCTTCATATTCCCCACCGAAGTTTTGCTTTAAATCTTTATACATCTTATCACGCCCGGTGAATAGAATAGGGCGCTACTGTGAGTTTCCTTCAATAGTCCTTCTCAAATCATCATCATCGGAACGCAAAGTCAACTCGAAATCTCGAACTCCATCATCTTGTATCACGAATCCCGGGCTTTTCCTTTCTTTACTTCGTCACATAATCGAAGGATCGAGAATCGCTCAATTGTTTAGACTTGATCTCCTCGACTAGTGATGAAGTCGGTTCCATCACATAAAGTTGTCCTTGGATTCCTACCCATACTTCAATCCTCGGATCGGGCCCGTTGAATACCGGTTTGGGATGTAAGTGCTTCCAACGCTCGAAGGGAAACAGTTTACGGCTCAAAGCATCGGCTACTACATTTGCTTTCCCGATGATAGAGAATCTCCAAGTCGTAATCCTTGATCAATTCCACCACCTTCTACGCCTCATGTTTAACTCTTTCTCGACCGAAAATGTACTTGAGGCTTTTATGGTCTCAGAAGATCTCGACAATGAGTGCCGTACAAATAATGTCGCCGATTTTCAAGGCAAAGACCACACTGCTAGCTCCCGATCATGAGTCGGATAATTAACTTCGACGGTTTCAATTGCCGAGAAGCATAAGCAATTACTTTATCCTTCGCATCAACACACAACCCAAACTCGATTTGAAGCATCGCCGTATACCATAAATCCGCTGGCCTTCCTACGGGCGCTAATATAGGTGCCGTCGTCACCTCTTCTTAAGTTCACAAAACCACTGACACTTCTCATTCCATGCGAACTTTTGAGTTTTCTCAGAATAAATGAGTGAGCGGACAAGCAATTTTGGAAAATCCCTCTACAAAGCGGCGATAATATCCAAATAGTCCTAAGAAGCTTCGGACTTCTTTCACGTTTTAGGAGCTTCCCACTCCAAGATTGCTTCGACTTTCTTCGGTCCACTCGAACTCCGTCGGATGATATCACATGCCCAAGAAAAGTTACTTCCTTAAGCCGAACTCACATTTAGAAAGCTTAGCATACACTTCCTTTCTCAAGATGCTCAAAACCACACGTAAATGTTCAAGATGTTCCTCTGCGTCCTCGAATATAACAAGAAGACGTCAATGAAAACACCCACAAATTTATCCACGTACTCCAAGACTACCCGATACATCAATAGCAGGAATACCGCAGGAGCAGAGGAAAGTCCAAATGGCATCACAACAAATTCATAATGCCTGCATCGATCTCAAAGCGATTTCGTATATCCGATTCCTTAATTCTCAACCGGTGGTATCCCGATCGCAAGTCAATCTTCGAGAATACCCTTGCCCCTTTCGATTGATCAAACATGTCGTCGATCCGAGGTATAGGATACTTATTCTTGATCGTCATCTTGTTAAGCTCCCTGTAATCAATACACAGTCGGAGGGATCCGTCTTTCTTCCGGACAAAGAGAACGGGTGCTCCCCAAGGAGAAACGCTTGGTTGAATATAACCCTTCTGCAACAATTCCTCCAGTTGTTTCTTGAGTTCATACATCTCGGTTGGCGCCATGCGGTATGGTGCTCTGGAAATAGGAGCTGCTCCAGGCTCTAGTTCGATAGTGAATTCCACTTCTCTCTGCGGAGGTAATCCAGGTAGTTCGTCAGGAAAAACATCTGAGAACTCATTCACAACTGAAATAGATGAGAGCTCTACTCCTTCCTCTTTCCTCATGGCATAGCACCAAAGTCCGTGACATCCTTGCTTCAGTAATTTCACAGCTTTCATTGCCTTGATCACTTTCCCCGAGCTTCCCGGTCTCCATCCTCAGAATAAGTGTTCAGATCCGTCATCAGCAATGATGGAAATGACTCTCTCTCGGTAATTCAGCACAGCTCCGTAACGGTTGAGCCAATCATCTCCGAGAATTAAATCGTCACCGCAGATGTCAACCACAATAAGATTCGATGGCCAATCTCTTCCTTCTATATATACTGGGAAATCCTTAGCTTCTAAGGTTCCCACAATTTTCTCTCCGCTTGGTAATCCCACAACATAAGGTTCACAATTATACAAGCACGAGATGTTCAAACGATTAACACAGTTCAAAGATATAAAAGAATGCGTGGCTCTGAATCGAACAAGACACTAATCGGTTGCAAAAGGATCTCAATCGCACTGATGCAACAAATGTGTTCTTATCATCGATTTCCTCATCTCGCATGTGCGTGGAGGAACGGACCCAAAGATCGATGCCTCTCTCTTCCCAGCGCTCTGCTGAAATCCACTTTGCCGCGTCTGGTTCACACTCGTCTCCTTCGAATCGAGCCGGAGCGCGAGTACCAAAAGATCGGGTCGCATTCCCACAAAATGTTGCGCGATGTCCTTCCTGTCCACACTCAAAACAGTCACAAGAAAGCGAAACAATCACGTCGAACATGTCCCGCCTTGCCACAGCTTGTAACACTTCTTCCTCGTGTCGAAATGTCGGTCTTGCCGGAACTTCTTTCCTCCTCGACTAGGATGCGGAGGTCTCTGGATGAGTGAAAAGAGGACCGACACGTGGGGCCCGCTATTCTTATTCTCCGTGAAGTTGCCCGACACCTTCGCTTTCTTTGCTTCCGTCGATTTCTCTCTGCCGCTTCCTTCATATCATAGGCCAACGCCTTGTCCTGAGCATCGCCTCAAGGTGGCACAATCAAATCCGGACATATATAGTGAATTTCCGCTTCATTCGCATGTCAAAATGGAAAATCCTTTCCGCCTCGGTCCCGACTGTGGCGCACATAAGTCTCGTGGTGATTAAAAGTCTTAATCACTTCACACAGATGCTTCCGAATTTTGTGGTGAGAAAACTCCCGAACTCGGGCCTCTCTAATCGGGCGAGGACAATCACGTGCCTCCATCATCAACTTGAATTCCGTCGGCATTATGCTCCTCTCGGTCGAATGGCCTCCCACCGCCGAAAGCCTCCCCGGTCAAAAGATACTGGGCGACCGGAACCTTCCTATCGTTGGGACAGTTAATCCCCGCAAAAATCTTCTCTAATTCCTTCACCAATGATCCCACGAAAGCGTCTCGGTGGAACCGTCAAATTTCGGAGGATGCAATTTGACCACCTCGGTAAGCCATTTATCTCCCGATTATCCACGTTATTCTCCGTCCCATCGCCGTCTCGCATGCGATCCACAACTTGAGCAAACCGGTTTATCCGGGCAACCACTGCAAGCACTCCCGCACGTTAGGATCTCGCATTATTATTTGCCGATCCTCGCCGTCCCCTAATGTGAATCCGTTTGGCTAGCGACTATCTCGGGAGTAGATACCGATTCTTCTTGCCTCGCATTTCCACGTCCGCCCACGACCAAGGCCCGCGTCCACGACCTCCCCTCAACATACTGTAAACATAAATACTCAATATCCAGGGCAAACGTTCTAAAAGTACATCCATCAATGTTTACAAGACAAGAATTAAATAAAACAGTAGTATTCGAGATTAGGAAACTTACAACCACAGTCCAATTGACGATGCTGGCTCAGCATTGATGTTACGAACGACCAATAATCAATAACGTAAACAGACCCAACTAACCCGACTGCGCCGAGATACCATATTCTGTAACACCCCGAGATATTCGGAATAATTACAGCGCCGTAAACCCTTTAGGTAAGGATTTACAAGGCTAATTTTAAAAAGAGTGTAAATATAAACCAATCGTAAAACTGAAGTTTAAAGACATATTTGATTCAACCGATCAAAGAGTTAATTTATACAACCATATCGAAAGGACATTATTAAAATGCATTTACTCGAGTACCGAACGAAACAAGAAAACAACTCTCGACAACAATAACATCAATCACATCACCGAGCCATCTCATCGTCCTGTCGGTCTTGTGGTGCCTCCCCGCTCCTCGGCTACCCGAACATCAAAACAATGTCCACCCCCGAAGGAGTTAGCAAAACGATGCTAGTACAAGTATCATAATACAATAAATCATCAATGCAAGATAAAACATGCAAAACGGACTTCCGCTACCGAATCCAACTATGCGAATCCTCACGATCCCATCAATACAATACAGGTAATCCAAATGATCCAGCGCCCTTGGTATAGATCCCCATGATGATCCCGTCGGACCAACGCATGGTGGAAAACCCGTCCAGCCGATCCGGGCCCTCAAGATAGATCCCCATGATGATCCCGTCGGACCAACGCATGGTGGACATTCGATCCAGCCCTCAAGATAGATCCTCATGACCCCCTCGGATCATTTATACCATAATCAATCAATTATGCATACACATATGCATTTCAATATGTTCATCAATACGAACAAACAACAACGAATATCACGCGAATTTCCGTAAATACATCTCATATACAAAATATGAACAATACCATAAGCATAATAAATCAAACTCGACATATGATACTTGCCTCGAAAATGGCAAGACGAAATACTTCAAGGATCTCGACACACTCGAAGGCCGCCTCCTTCGATCAACGTAACAAGTTCGAACCTTAACAAAAGGAACGATATACAAATCATCTCAAGTCGAACGATGGCCTAACAATTCGGTCTATGGCCGAAAAGCTCAAAATAAACAAGCTGTCTGGATTGCTTAGCGCGCGCTACGTACTCTACGTAACGTGCGCTAAGACGGACTGTTAGCGTACGCTATCGTATAAGACTAGCGTGCGCTAGCCACGGCCTCGCACTGACTGGCTGGTCTCATAACGACGCTACGTGCGTTTGGGCGTTAATCGACCGATAGCGCACGTTAACTCACACGTGTTAGCGTGCGCTAATATTGCATGGCAGAATACTGCAAGCCGAAAACTGGGTTGAATGGTGAAGAACTCATAAATCCTACCGTGATAATACAAGTCATCCTCGGGCAAATCATGCTAATAAGGTTTGTGGAAGATTTATGATCGTGAAATACAAATATACGGATAGCCAACTCAACATCATAATTCATCTACGATCTCCAAGAAATAATCTAAGTTCCATTTGTTCTACGTTCCAAAACACATGATTCCATCGTGTAAAACGTATCAACTGGGTAATATCCGATCATTGATCATAACTTGATTTGAACATGCTTAGGAGTCCTTATAATAAGATGGTTCAAAGGTTCATACGATATATAATGCCGATATGTCAAAAGTATCCTTCTAACATGTGATGACCGATTAAAAACGAAATACTTGCTATCAAAACATGATTCAAACTTCCTTAGGAACATTACTAACATCAGTGAAGAATCACCTACCTCAAAGTAGTGAAGAATACAGAGGAAAATGAAGCGATCCAACACCGAAGGCTTGAACACCAATCTCCAATGATATACGATCTTCAATCTCGAACTAGGAGGTTGATATGAAGTGTTTGGGATGAAGTGAGTTATGTTCTAAGTGTAAGAGTTCGGGTTATGGGAGGAGAAGAAACTGAATCTTGAATAGGATGATGTCCTATTTATAATAAATGGCTATTAGCGCGCGCTAGACCCTATTCGTAGCGTGCGCTAACGGCTCACAGTCTAAATCAGACTCGGCACTTAGCGTGCGCTACGCATCGACCAGTAGCGTGCGCTAAGGCGTTGACTCGGCTTTTCCCAAAGCCGCCCAGTGTACATCCGACACAATCCGACAGGGGTCCCCCGGCCAGATCTCACCTACCGCACGTCCCAATCAATTTGACCACGCATAGCGTGCGCTAATTACATTCTGTAGCGTGCGCTATGAAACCACGTTAGCGTACGCTACCCTTAGCCTGTAGCGTGCGCTACATGCACAGAATTTCAACCTTACAAATCGCAACCATGACATTAAACGCTCGGCAACATCGGATTATGAAATACGGAGAATAATACTCAGACAAAAGTACAATCATTACAATATCACAAGTTCCAATTACATAACAGAAATCTCGGGCATTACAATCTTAGGAGTTGTGGAATTGTTTCACAATTTACTCCTCCTAGAACACCTCAACATAACGGAGTGTCCTAGAGGATGAATCGAACTTTATTAGATATGGTTTGATCCATGATGAGTCGAACGGAGCATTATCATTTTGGGGACACACCTTAGAAACAACAGCATTTACCCTTAACCGTGTTCCATCTAAAGTAGTTGAAAAGACACCATTTGAGAAATGAACTAGTAAGAGACCAAACTTGTCTTTTGTAAAGATCTGGGGTTGCAAATAATTGGTAAGGAACCAAATTTTTGACAAATTGGCAGCTAGAAAGATGTTTATTTTTGGGATATCCTAAGGAAACTAAAGGATACTACTTTTATAAGCCCACAGAGAACAAAATGTTTGTTGCTCGAAATGCTGTCTTCTTAGAAAAGGAATTTATTTCCAAAAGAGACAGTAGGAGAAGATTAATTCTCGAGGAAACTCGAGAACCACAAGAAGACATTGCTTCACCGATGGAAACTGAATAGGCTCAACAATCAGTTGAAGATCCAATTCAAAATCCCTCGCAGATCTGATAGGGTGCGACATGAACCTGAGAGATATGGGTATCTCGTAACAGAGAATGATGATGCATCACTCATAGATGATGAGCCTAGTATCTATATAGAAGCTGCTTCAGGACCAGAATAGAGGCCATGAAGTCAGAGATGCAGTCCATGTATGACAATCAAGTTTGGAACTTGAATCCACCGGAGGGTGTTAAAACTATTGGGTGCAAATGGTTCTTCAAAAAAAAAAATACATCGACAATAATATGCAAGCCTATGAAGCTAGAATAGTGGCAAAAGGTTATAGACAGATTCATGGTGTTGGCTATGATGAGACTTTTTCGCTAGTAGTCATCAAATCAATTAGAATTTGATTTGCCATGGCCGCATACTATGATTATGAAATATGGCAAATGGATGTCAAAAAATCATTTCTTAATGGAAACTTACTCGAGGATGTGTACATGACACAAGCTGAGTGTTTTGTTCATCCACAAATTTTTAAAAAGGTTTGAAAGCTTCAAAGATCCATTTACAGATTGAAGTAGGCTTCTCGGAGCTGGAATCTTCCTTTTTATGCAACTGTCAAAGAGTTTGGGTCTATTCAAAATGAAGATGAACCATGTGTGTACAAAACAGTCAGTAGGAGCATAGTTATTTTCTTAGTTTTATATGTAGATGACATATTACTCATTAGAAATGACATACCCACCTTTCAGACAGTCAAGACTTGGTTGGGAAGTTGTTTCTCAATGAAAGATTTAGGAGAAGCTGCTTACATTCTTGGGATAAATATCTATATATAGATGGATCAAAGAGAATGTGGTCTGAGTCAAAGTACCTACATTAACAAAATATTGAAGAGGTTCAATATGCAGGACTCTAGGAGAGGACTCTTGCCAATGTCATATGGCATTTATCTGAGTATGACTTAGAGTCCTTCGACTCTTGATGAGCGAGCCCGCATGAGAAAGATTCAATATGCTTTGGCTATTGGATTGGTCATGTATGCCATGATTTGAACTCGACCAGATGTATCGTTTGCCCTTAGCATGACAAGTCGATACCAATCAAATCCAAATGAGAGTCACTGGACAGCAGTCAAAATCATCCTAAATTACTTAAGAAGAACTAAGGATGCGTTCCTAATTTATGTATGCGTGGGAAACGATTTGGCTGTAAATGGTTACACCGATGCAAGTTTCGGACCCGACATACACGATTTCAATGCAAACTGGTTATGTGTTTGTATTGAATGGAGGTACTGTGAGTTGGAAAAGTTCCAGGCAAAGCACAGTTGCTGATTCTGGGACAGAAGCTGAGTACCTGGCAGCATCGGATGCAGCTAAGGAATTCGTATGGATCAAGAAGTTCGTTACCAAACTAGGAGTGGTACTGGCCATAAAGGGTCCCATAAACCTTTATTGTGACAATAATGGTGCTATTGCATAGGCTAAAGAGCCTAGGTCCCATCATAATTCCAAATATATACTCAAAAAATATCACCTTGTCAGATAGATTGTCAGACGAGAAGATATTACAATATGCAAAGTAGAAACGAAAGAGAGTGTTTCTGATCCACTTACCAAGCCTCTCTCGCAAGGAAAGAATGTTGAACATTCTATATCGATAGTACTAAAAGTCATGAATGAATGGTCCTAGTGCAGGTGGGATATTGTAGGGAATAGTGTCCTAGGATATTCGATGTGACTAGATTTGTAATAGCACATTTAAATAAAGTTATTTGATATCATTTATTTCTCGTTGATTATTATAATGTTTGTATATTTTAAGATTATAATAATTGAATAATAGTTATTCATGAATAATATGATTATTCAAATATCCCTGGTCAAATCACGTAGAGTGGAGACTCAAGTGATTCATATACTAGTATAAGTTTGATTAATAATCATCGGATGATTACTCGTATGGTACGGATCAAACTTATGGGTAGTGGTTGGAGAACTAATACTGGACAGACCCGCATTGAGATCACTGCATGGAAATGTCATAAGTGAATCTCAATATAACAATATGTCAATAAATCTTTGAACATGAAATTATCATAGAGTCCAACATGATAACTGTTATACCTTGACAAAATTCAACGTCATCTAAAACATGGTGATTGTAAAGGTTAGCAATCGGGATTAGTGGGAGTCATGCAGAGGAAAATGAATCAAGATCAGAATTTGTCCCTCTCTTTAGGGAGAGAGATATTTGATGGGCCCATCGATAAGTAGGACTAAAAGAAATGCATGTCCATGCTCAAATAAAGAGTAATTTGATTCAATTAGTCTACTTAAGATCGGGAAAGCATTTGAACATAATAAGTATGACGATTTCCATGACTTAGTTCAAATATGATATCGCGCGACAAAGGGATTTGACACATTAAATATTTTAATGGATTATATACTTATATTATTTGGGTAGTCATAATATCTTGCTAGAGACCGCTTATGACTTATTATTTAACAAGGTATTAAATAATTGCCAACATAATTTAAGCCTTTTGGGCCACACATACAACAACTAAAGACAATCAAGAATAATTAATAGATATAATATTGGATATTATATTTATTTAAGAAATTAAATAATGAGTAATATATAATATATGATATTAGATATTATATTATTTAATTATATCAATTGGGAAAGATAAATATAATATTAGATATTATATTTATTAGAGGATTAAATAATAAGTGATATGTATAATATAAGATATTATATATATTGTATTATTTAATAAGTTGAGGGACAACTAAGTAAATACTAGAGTTTGACTCTAGGATTTACTTAGTATAAATAAAGGGTATTGGACAAGGAGTTGATATAAGACAAAAATTACACAACCCTAATTGTGTGAGACTAAAAATCAACCCTCCTCTCTTCTATTTGGTCGAACTGTTCTCTGTCCGAGAAGTTCATTTCGGCCATCTCTGTCTTCTTCTCTTAGTTGATTTTGATCAACAGTACAAGTCCCTTCTAGCAAGGGTTTAACTGTTGTATTGTTTATCAACATTATTCGTAAGGATCTAGCAATCCGGCTTGTACCAGTTGTTTCGTGTGTGGATCACCGAAAGAGAAAGAGGATTCTAATCAACTTCTTATCCGGGTTCAGATCTGTTCTTCGAATTAAGGTAATTCGAAGAACTCTTTATAAATCAATTAAATTATTGCATCTCGTTTGGGTTTTTCATTAATTTATTTCGGTGCATCTTGCTCATATTTATCGTATTAGATATATGTAAAATTCCCAACATTTTCATGGATGTATTGGAGATGCTACTTGATCTTGGACTGTTCAAAATACAAAAGAAATATTGAAAATATTAGTGGTTATATGATTGAACATTTTCTGGAAGCTATCGTGCCTAATAATAGATTTTAAAAAATCACCAAATTTTTTTGAGAAGTTTAAAAATTCTGAAAATTAACAGTACTGTAGAAAATTCAGTTAGATTTTCAAAGGTCCAAACAGCGCCAATCGGTGTCCGGACGAAGAAGTTATGGTCGAATGAGGGGAGACTGCCAACTGCCGAGCACCGTATGTCACTGTGTGCATCAGCTGTCGGCAGGCGGCTCGAAGCTTCTGCGCGGAGTATTTGAGCGTAACGCGCGAGTCTCAGAATGTCTCCGAGCGTGACGCACAGCCTGACGTCAGGTCCGCTAACGTGTGGCCTTATGTCATGCCACGTAGTTGACTGGACACTTATTTTGTGGCCTATAAATAGAGCATTTACCAACTTTATTGCTACACAAAATTTACATAATATTATACAGAAACTCATTCTGTCTACATATACGTCTTTATATTTCAGATCAGTGTCCATTTTTCCGATGATATATGGTCTTTTCAGGCGAGTCAGGGCAGCCTCTCCCGGCCAAGTTTGCCAGCTGTCTGGCGAATTGTTTGAGAGAGATTTTCGTTAATTTTTCGACGAAAAGATGTGCGATTCCCCTGTTGTGAAATATTAACTCGGGTAGGTGTTTAAACTTCAGATTTTTATAGTTTTGTAATTTTTATCTATTTTAGAATGATTACGGATATTATTAAAAATGTTATAAACTCTCAAATACTAAATAACTTCGATTTTATTGGCTTATTATTCTATATAATATTAAGTTATTTAATGTTTCAATATTCAGCAAATATTTCAAAAATTGTAAGTTTATAATTTTGACTTTTCGATATTACCATAGTAATTATATTCTAGTGGAATATTTATAAATTTAATATTTTTTAAGATATGAATAAGAATTAATGATCAGGTTTGATGTAAATGATCCTTCGTATATTTTAAATCAACTTTGAATTAGTGAAAGATATTATAAGTAGGTCGATGATTAAAATAATTAATATTTTGATGTAGAAAACAAAAAATAATTTTTAGACTTGAATAAAATTTTGGAAATTATTCATAAATTAATGAGATAATAAATAATCGAGTTCTTAAGGATTTTTGTTATGATAATTATAATGAAAGTGTTTAAATAATTAAGATATGAGATTAAGCATAATTATCTTGACGTCAATAATTAATAAGTTCTTATATTCAATATATAAGATTTGATTATAATATTTAAATTCATGGATAATGATGTTTCCGACTTGGATAAATATTTATTTGATTATTAAGTGATAAGAATCAATATTTAGTATTGATTTAAGTGATTATTAAGTTATAATTTTGATTTATATACAAATTATTGTAATTTGAGTATTAGACATTATGTTTGAGATGTCTATGATGTTCCCGAATTAATTAAGATTATATAGCATGATATTATCACAATTAATGAGGAATTGAATAAGTATACGTCATAGTTATATCGCAGTAAAAAGTTATTGATATCAGAATGTCCTTACCTTGTTTAGGCGGGGAAATCAGACCTCAGAGATGTTAACGAATCTGCTTTACCAACCCGGCTATTTAAGGCAAGTGTATACTTGTTCAGTTCATAATGTTTGATGGATAATTTTGATTTCATTTCATTTTTTTAATTTATATAGCAATGATATTATAAATGCGAATTGTGGAGATAACAGTTTGTAAGCTGTACTTTGATTGGATTAAGTCGTAATGAGTATGACTTAAATATCATAGTAGTATATTTGAGTATTAAGTGTACAATTCACTCGAGATACAAATATGAGTTATCTTCGGTCTGTGTTATGGAATGTTGGATACCGAGGATGTTCTATTGCGACGGTGTTGATGCTGAGATAATAGTTTATTGATATTGAATGGATTGGGCCTCATTCGAGATTATTCGAATAATTGTGTATTCGTTCAGGGAAATTTGTACATGGAAAGTATATTGTCACCACCTTTGAGGTAATTTATGTATTGCTCAGTTATGAGGATAATGATTCTGGTGAATGTTGTAAGCTGTTTTATGTTTCATATAATTAGATTCGTATTGATCTTTCGCTGAGCGAGGTTGATCCCAAGACCATTGGTTATTGTTGATCGTATTGACCGATTGTTGAACTATTGTGTTTATATTGTTGAACGTGTTTATCGATCATTGATGGATGATGATCCCAGGAGAGTTATTTGATATCGATAGTCATGTTGATCATTCATTTTTGGTATGTCGTTGTTTAACTTGGTGAATCTCTTTTTGAAATTGTGATTCTTTGAGTTTTGTTGTCATGTTGATATCGTGACACTTGGTCACACTTGTAACACCCCGAGATATTCAGGATTATTACTGTAATATTCGTGTTTTCTATTTTTTTGGTAATTTCTGTTTTTGGTGTATGTTCGTTTCGGACCACTCGCTTGACACTATTTTGTAATTCCGAATCTATTTTGTTCTTGGAGTTTCTCTGTTTGGACGAGTTTCGATGATGTTTTTATGTATTTTCATCATAAGTTATATTTTATCGCATGTGTATTCGATTTTCGTAAAACTCGTTTGATTTCGTCATTTTCCTATTTCCATGAGTTCGTATGGTTGAGTGGAGAATGTTGTGAGTTTCGGATTGTTAATACGACGTTGTATTGTGATTTTCTGACGTTTGGGCCGTTTCGTAATTTCCTATAAGTTTAGGGAATTTGTTCATTGTTCGATTGTGATTGTGTACCTCGGACCATTTCGGGTTATTGGATATTGTTTCTCGTTGCATGTAATTTTCCCGGACCGTTGGGTCGGCTTATCGTGTTTTGGTTTATCGTCTTTTTCCGTTTTGGTAGCGTCGTCTTGTGTCAAGAGGTCGTTCGCTTGACTCAGGCAAAACGGGCGCAAGAACCGCGGCATTCTCGCTGGTCTCAGGCGCCGTGTTGCCAGTGGTGCCGGCCGCTTGCGAAACGGGCGCAAGACCCGCGGCATTTTGCGCCGTGTCATGCGCATGTCGCACAGGGTCGCCACGACCCGCACACGGCCCTGAACACGGTGCTATTTGGACCGTTTGTTGCGCCGTGTTCTGTCCAGTATATAAAGGACAGACGGGTGTTTTAACCCCATTTCTTCCTTTTTCTTATGTTTTTCCACTTCTCCTTGGCGATTTCGGGCGATCTCCCTCAGATATTACCTTTTGGCATCTTATAACTCGGAATTGGACATTCTAACACGATTCAATCATCTTCCTTCCGCCATTCCAGCGTTGAATTGAGGTAATTGGACATTATACCTAATTTTAGGGTTCTTAGCTATTATTCATTTTTCCTTTTGTTTTTGCTTCGATTGATGATGAATTATAGTTGGATAATCGTGGTGTTATGTTTTCCTAGAACTTTAGCTGATCAATTCCAAGTTTTTCCCCTTCGTTGATCGAATTTGAACCTTATGCCTCCGTAGTGTTCGGCGTATTGTCCCTTAGGGTAGAACGCCGATTAATTCGTGATTTCTCAGTGGAATTGTAATTGATTGAGTCTCTATTATTGTTAGGATCGGATTTGTGAAGATTGTTCGGACCGAAACCTTTTCCTTCCACCGTTTTCTTCGCCTCGTGTTATCCAAGGCAAGTACATATATTACATTCCGTTATGTGTGTATGATTTTGATGCGAATGATGTAAATGGTATTATTGAACGAATGTGATTGTTGCTCTTCCACCTGGGGATGGCATGTGGCCTCTGGGGGCCGATACTAATGGGTACGGCCACAGAAGTGGACTTGGGTGCGTGTTTTGATGTTCTTCCACTTGGGGACGGTTCGACGGGACCTCTGGGGGCCGATACTAATGGGTAGGGCTGCGGAAGTGGTTTCTCACCTGGGGACGGTTCGACGGGACCTCTGGGGGCCGATACTAATGGGTATGGTCGCGAGTTACCAAGCGTGAATATTTGTGATGTGAAGAACTTGATGATATACTGTTTTGATGTAAATGTGATATTCCGGAATATTGATTTCAAATGTTTTTCCTAATGGTTTGTTTGCGTTGAATCTCGTATGTATATAATGTTGTGTAATCATGTACTTGCACTAGCTATTCGAATGCTAACCCCTTAAATGGGGGAAATGCGTCTTATGCATTTCAGGTACTGGTCGAGCTGAGGAGCTGGCACGGGATGCGTACGCAAAGGATGGGTTGGCATGATGATGTGGCTCGAGTCTGTATTTTTATATTTTGTCATTGCATTTGTTGAGTACTGGAGTTAGACTATTTACTTTTAAACTTGTTTTAAGTCCCCTGCGTGGGCAATGCATTGGTATTTAACTTATGTTTCATGTACTCCGTTAAAATGTTTTGGCCGAGGCCACGGCCTTGTTTACTTTTTGAGTGCATATTTTGGGATATCATTGTGGTTTATGTGTCACGAGTTAGCCTGATAGACCCCACGAGGGTTCTACGGCGTGTAATGTCCCATTAGTGAATTGGGGTGTTACATTTATGGTATCGGAGCCTTAGGTTTTGAATACCTAGGCTGCCGGTTAATATTGGGTCTGTCGGTTGCGTCATTAGAGTCAGTCGTTGATCCTAATATCATCATGCTACCGTCTTTTCGTGCGACCCGTGGCTGTAAGTCTCCTCGAACTCTTATACTTCTAGAATTCGTTTTCTTGCGTTGTTCGGATTTGAGAATTGTGATACCAACCTTGTAGATTGTGAATTTTTCTGATCTTGTTCTTTTCATATTTTCTTCAGTATGTTGAGAGGTCATGGTAGACCAGCTAGGGGACGCGGCCGAGGCCGTGGACGGAGTGCTGATAATGAAGAGGGCTCACTTTCTCAGTCCTCTGCAGATTCAGCCTCTCACTCAGTGCCGTCGTGTAATAATGCCGACGCCGGGCTACTGCCGTATTTCAGCAGTTAGTAGCCCAGCTTGCTCAGATAGCTCAGGGTGGACGCCAGAATCCGCCCCCGACACCTGAAGAGGAAGCTAGTAAGTGGCTTCAGACGGTGACTAAGATGCACCCTCGTTTCTCCGGATCTTCTGACTCCCTCGGTTGGGAGAATTGTGTCTTTCAGTTGTCCAGGACCTTTGATGCCGTAGCTTGTCCCGAAGACAGGAGGGTACATATTGCCCAGTATCTCCTGGATAAGGAAGCTGCGGAATGGTGGGAGGCCGTTGCGCCCAGAGACCGTCGAGCCACTTGGGAGGAGTTCAGGGCTGCTATGGAAGTAGAATATTGTCCGCCGCCAGTCAAAGAACGCAGAATTGTGGATTTCTTCACTGCCACACCCCAGGATGTGCCGATTTCTCAGGCCATTATCTCTTACAATCAGTAGTTGGGTTTCGTGAAAGATCAGGTGAGGACGGAGTCTGATAAAATCCGTTACTTCAATATGCGCATGAAGCCGCATATTAGGCAGAGTATGGCACCGCTCATGTGTGCCACTTTGAAGGAATACCAGGATCGCGCTCTACCGATCGAGATGGCCGTCCCGGAATCAGAGTCGGTTTCGGAAGCTAAGAAGCATAAGACTACTGGCGGATTCTCGGTCGATAAGGGTGGTCAGTTTTCGAGGTCTTGTTCTGCTCCTACATCTGGGAAGAGGCCGTTTCATCAGGCCAATGTATCTCAGGGTAACCATTCGGTCCAGTCTGTTGCACCTGGCGGGAGAGTTTGTTTTAATTGCAGTCAGCTCGAGCACGTTATGAAGGATTGCCCATTTCCATTAGTTACTTGATTTACTTGCGGACAGACCGGGCATCGGACAGCTCATTGTGAAAGGGCCACCAGGACCGCTAGAGTTCCGAATACCACCGCCGATCAGAGGGAGCACAGCACCCCAGCTACTCATGTTCCGCAGATTTCGGGCCGTGGTAGGGGTCGGGGTCAGCCGGATCGCCGTACAACGTCGAGTTTGGGTTCAGTTCACCCCCGATTGTATCAGATGAGGCGCACAGAGGAGGCAGACGTTCTGGTGGCGTCAGGTACCACTCAGATCCTTACTCATCCAATTTCAGTGCTTTTTGATTCGGCTGCTACCCATTCCTTTATTGCTTCGGATTGTGTTAGTCGTATTGGCTTTGACTGCTTGTTTGAGTGTGAACCGTTTGTAGTGGGTACGCCCAGTGGGGGTCGTATGGTTGGGGACCGGGAAGTTAGGGATTGCCCAGTGAGGATCAGGAGCCAGGATTGGCCCTCGAATCTCATTGTTATAGACCTTAAAGGTGAGGATTTGATCATCGGGGATGATTGGTTGGATCGTCACGGTGCTATCATGAACTATCGGACTCGTACCATCTCGATAGTGGTCGAGGACGGCACCGAGCATACTCTCGTCGGTTGTAAGCCGGGTAGATCGGGGAGTGTGATTAGCGCC
This sequence comes from Orobanche coerulescens, assembly GCA_033398695.1. Taxonomy (NCBI): domain Eukaryota; kingdom Viridiplantae; phylum Streptophyta; class Magnoliopsida; order Lamiales; family Orobanchaceae; genus Orobanche; species Orobanche coerulescens. The sequence continues at coordinate 57,094,055 of CM065805.1, read as the reverse complement.
TTGAAGGCGAGGAAACTTCTGAACCAGGGTTGTGTCGGCTATTGGTGTTATGCTCTGAAGGCGGAATATGGTGGAGTTGATTTGTCGTCAATTCCAGTTGTTAGTGATTATCCCGACGTATTTCTGGATGACTTGCCGGTATTACCACCACAGCAAGAGGTGGAGTTTCCTATTTCTCGAGAACCGTACCGTATGGCACCGTCGGAGATGTTATAGTTGAAGAATCAGTTGGGAGAGTTGTTAGATAAAGGGTATATTCGACCGAGTGCATCGCCTTGGGGTGCGCCTATACTTTTTGTTAAGAAGAAGGATGGATCGCTTCGTTTATGCATCGACTATCGAGAATTAAATAAGTTAACCATCAAAAACAAATACCCTTTGCCAAGGATCGATGATTTATTTGATTAGCTTCAGGGGGCGACAGTCTTTTCGAAGATTGATTTGCGATCGGGCTACTACCAGTTGAGGATTCGGGACAACGATATACCGAAAGCTGCCTTTCGGACGAGATATGGTCATTATGAGTTTGTGGTTATGCCTTTCGGGCTAACCAATGCCCCAGCAGTGTTCATGCAGTTGATGAACAAAGTTTTTATTGAGTATATGGACAAATTCGTAGTCGTCTTTATCGATGACATTCTTATCTATTCACGGAGTCGGGAGGAGCATGCCTTACATCTCCGGACTGTATTAGACATTTTGAGAGCTGAGCAGTATGCGAAGTTCTCTAAGTGTGAGTTTTGGCTCGAGGAAGTGATGTTCCTCGGGCATGTGATTTCAACAGAGGGAGTTCGGGTAGACCCGCAGAAGATAGAGGCAGTGATGTCTTGGAAGCCGCCTAAGAATGTGAAAGAGGTGAGGAGTTTTCTAGGTCTTGCCGGCTATTACCGTAGATTTGTTGAGGGATTTTCTAAGATCTCTAGACCACTCACTCAGTTGCTCCAGAAGACTCAGAAATTCGAGTGGACCGCAGACAGACAGGGTAGTTTTGACGAGTTGAAGAGACGACTAACTACCGCACCCGTGTTAGCGTTGCCTCAGGGGAACAAAGATTTCGTGGTATATACTGATGCTTCGGGCCTCGGGCTCGGATGCGTTTTGATGCAGAGAGATAGGGTTATTGCTTATGCATCCCGCCAGTTGAAACCTTACGAGGTGAATTACCCCACGCATGATTTGGAGTTAGCTATGGTCGTTTTCGCCTTAAAGATATGGAGGCATTATCTCTATGGGTCGTCGTGTAAGATTTTTACGGATCACAAGAGTTTGAAGTATCTCTTCAGTCAGAAAGAGTTGAATATGAGACAACGTAGGTGGTTGGAGCTAATTAAAGATTACGACCTCGAGATACTTTATCATCCGGGTAAGGCTAACGTAGTGGCCGATGCGTTGAGCCGAAAGCCGATGGCGCTACAGATGTTAGAGGTACTTACACCATAGAATAGGATCCAGTGAGATTTTATTTTTCAGAATATCGAGGTTTGGGTTCACAGAGTTCAGGGTCAGTTATGTGCGTTAGAGATCACTTCGTCCTTGACTGATGATATCAAGGCGAAACAGTATTATGATCCATTTTTGGTCCAGTTGAGGGAGGATGTGAGGAAGGGGAAAGCCCCTGGATTTGTGGTTCAGGACGATGGAGTTTTGAGATTTCGCGGCAGACTATGTGTACCGAGTGTTACTGAGCTGAGACAGAAGATCTTGAGTGAAGCTCATACCACACCTTACTCCATACATCCTGGTACGAGCAAAATGTACAAGGATGTGAGGAGTAACTACTGGTGGGGTAATTTGAAGATAGAAGTTAGCGAGTTTGTGTCGAGGTGTTTGACCTGTGAGCAGGTTAAGATCGAGAATCAGCGACGCGCGGGGCTTTTGCGACCACTTCCTATCCCGGAGTGGAAATGGGAGGATATTTCTATGGATTTCATTACCAGTATGCCTAAGACTCGGACTGGAATGAACATGATTTGGATCGTTGTCCATCGACTAACCAAATCAGCTCATTTTCTGGGTATTAAGGACACTTGGGGGCCAGAGAGACTAGCACGAGTGTTTATTGCGGAGGTCGTGAGGTTGCATGGGACCCCTAAGAGTATTGTTTTGGATCGTGATGGCCGGTTTATATCACATTTTTGGCAGGCCGTTCATAGAGATTTGGGGACTGAGTTGAGACTCAGTACATCCTACCACCCTCAGACAGACAGACAGTTTGAGCGGACGATACAGATGCTGGAGGATATGTGGCGAGCCTGTGCTTTAGATTGGAAGGATGATTGGGAGTCGCACTTGCCATTGATCGAATTCATGTACAACAATAGTTGGCATACCTCGATCAAAATGGCACCATTTGAGGCACTGTATGGTAGGAAGTGCAGATCGCCGTTGTGTTGGGATGATACATCTGAGCTAATTGGCACCGAGCCTGATATGGTAGTTGAGACGAGAGAGAAGATTGCTTTGATTCGCGATAGGATGTTGACGGCTTAGAGTCGACAGAAGTCTTATGCCGATACACGTCACCGTCCGTTGGAGTTTGAGGTGGGAGACCATGTGTTGCTTAAGGTGACGCCGACACGGGGAGTTTACCGCTTCGGTCGGAAGGGTAAACTTAGTCCGAGATTTATTGGGCCATTCGAGGTTCTAGAGAGAGTTGGAGAGCTTGCATATCGGTTAGGCTTGCCGCCGTCCTTTAGCCACGTGCATAACGTATTTCATGTTTCACAGCTTAGGAAGTACGTGCCGGACCCTAGCTATATTATTGATTTTGGAGAGATCGAGTTGGGGCCCGACATTACCTTCGAGGAGAGGCCGATTCAGATCTTAAAGCATCGGGTGAAGCAACTCAGGTACAAAACCATTCCTTTGGTTAAAGTGCAATGGTCGAGGCATGGATCCGAGGAAGCCATGTGGGAAACGGAAGAGAGTATGAGGTCGAGATACCCCGAGTTATTCGCGTTGTAAGTCTCGGGACGAAACTTATTTTTAGGGGGAGAGAATGTAATATCCGTGTTTTCTATTTTTTGGTAATTTCTGTTTTTGGTGTATGTTCATTTCGGACCACTCGCTTGACACTGTTTTGTAATTCCGAATCTATTTTGTTCTTGGAGTTTCTCTGTTTGGACGAGTTTGGATGATGTTTTTACGTATTTTCATCATAAGTTAAATTTTATCGCATGTGTATTCGATTCTCGTAAAACTCATTCGATTTCGTCATTTAGCTATTTCCATGAGTTCGTATGGTTGAGTGGAGCATGTTGTGAGTTTCGGATTGCTAATCCGACGTTGTATCGTGATTTTCGGACATTTGGGCCATTTCATAATTTCCTATAAGTTTAGGGAATTTGTTCCTTGTTCGATTATGGTTGTGTACCTCGGACCATTTCGGGTTATTGGATATTGTTTCTCGTTGCATGTAATTTTCCCGGACCGTTGGGTAGGCTTATCGTGTTTTGGTTTATCGCCTTTTTCCGTTTTGGTAGAGTCGTCTTGTGTCAAGAGGCTGTCTGGCCTGACCTGTGCAAAACGGCGCAAGACCCGCGGCATTCTGCGTCGGGTCTGTGCGCCGTGTTGACCAGTGGTGCCTACTGCCTTGCGAAACGGCACAAGACCCGTGGCATTTTGCGCCGTGTCGCATAGGGGTTGCCCGCTGACCCGCAATACGGCGCTGAACACGGCGCTATTTGGACCGTTTGTTGCGCCGTGTTCTGTCCAGTAAATAAAGGACAGACGGGTGTTTTAACCCCATTTCTTCCTTTTTCTTCCGTTTTTCCACTTCTCCTTGGCGATTTCGGGCGATCTCCCTCAGATATTACCTTTTGGCATCTTATAACTCGGAATTGGACATTCTAACACGATTCAATCATCTTCCTTCCGCCATTCCAGTGTTGAATTGAGGTAATTGGACATTATACCTAATTTTAGGGTTCTTAGCTATTATTCATTTTTCCTTTCGTTTTTGTTTCGATTGATGATGAATTATAGTTGGATAATCGTCGTGTTATGTTTTCCTAGAACTTTAGCGGATCAATTCCAAGTTTTTCCCCTTCGTTGATCGAATTTGAACCTTATGCCTCCGTAGTGTTCGGCGTATTGTCTCTTAGGGTAGAACGCCAATTAATTCGTGATTTCTCAGTGGAATTGTAGTTGATTGAGTCTCTATTATTGTTAGGATCGGATTGGTGAAGATTGTTCGGACCGAAACCTTTTCCTTCCACCGTTTTCTTCGCCTCGTGTTATCTAAGGCAAGTACATGTATTACATTTCGTTATGTGTGTATGATTCTGATGCGAATGATGTAAATGGTATTATTAAACGAATGTGATTTTTGCTCTTCCACTTGGGGATGGCATGTGGCCTCTGGGCGCCGATACTAATGGGTACGGCCACGGAAGTGGACTTGGGTGTGTGTGTTGTTGTTCTTCCACCAGGGGACGGTTCAATGGGACCTCTGGGGGCCGATACTAATGGGTACAGCCGCGAAAGTGGTTTCTCACCTGGGGACGGTTCGACAGGACCTCTGGGGGCCGATACTAATGGGTACGGTCCCGAGTTACCAAGCGTGGATATTTGTGATGTGAACAACTTGATGATATACTGTTTTGATGTAAATGTGATATTCCGGAATATTGATTTCAAATGTTTTTCCTAATGGTTTGTTTGCGTTGAATCTCGTATGTATATAATGTTGTGTAATCGTGTACTTGCACTAGCTATTCGAATGCTAACCCCTTAAATGGGGGAAATGCGTCTTATGCATTTCAAGTACTGGTCGAGCTGAGGAGCTGGCACGGGATGCGCACGCAAAGGATGGGTTGGCATGATGATGTGGCTCGAGTCTGTATTTTTATATTTTGTCATTGCATTTGTTGAGTACTGGAGTTAGACTGTTTACTTTTAAACTTGGTTTAAGTCCCATGCGTGGGCAATGAATTTGTATTTAACTTATGTTTCATGTACTCCGTTAAAATGTTTTGGCCGAGGCCACATCCTTGTTTACTTTTTGAGTGCATCTTTTGGGATATCATTGTGGTTTATGTGTCACGAGTTAGCCTCGTAGACCTCACGAGGGTTTTACGGCGTGTAATGTCCCATTTGTGAATTGGGGTGTTAAAATTACAGTGCCGTAAACCATTGAAATAAGGATTTACTAGGCTAAGAATTTAAAAATAACATTATTAAATACCAACCGTACAATTTATTATTACATCACAGGTCTGAAAAGTACACATCAGCCAACATCCGAATACAATCTCAAAATACCAACAAAACAACAGTGTACTCGTGTATTTTATTAAAAACAAAATGCAACTAAAAAACCACCCCGGCCGTAACATCACTCTGCACCCTCGTCAACATGCAGCTCTAGTGGTTGTTTCCCCATCCTCCTGTATCCTGAACATAAAACAAACGTCCACCCCCGAAGGGGTTAGCACAACTATGCTAGTACAAGTACGATAATTATACAACAACTGATTATTCAACATCTCACGAAGAATAACGACAACATCATCAACGACAACAATAAAAACGAGTCTATACTATGAGAAGACTCACAATACCATACACAACATGATACCCACTACATGATACAAAATACACATGGTAATTCCGATGATCCAACGTTCACTGCAGAGATCCCAAGATGATCCCGTCGGACCAACACGAGGTGGACAAACAACAGTGACACATATACACGACAACATGTATAACATCAATACAGTAAACATAATTAAAGTACTTGTCGTGGAAAGATGGCAAGAAGTAAATACTTCAACGACTTCAACAAACTCGAAGGCTGCTCCTTTGATCAACTGTTCGCAAACCTCGAATTTTACACAAAAAGGAAATAATGACAACTCAACGTACATTACAATACTATCACACGAACATTATAAATGTTCCAATAATGACCGAGTACAATCACCATTGCTCGTCCGATTTTCTGATTAACTACTCAAAGTATCCTACGTCGAACAAATACAATTATACATGCGAAACGAAGGGCCTAACGGGGATAACACGTTGATGCCTACGATTCTAAGGATGTTCAAATCATCACAAATCCACACTTCGAATCCTGATTATCAATTCCAATAATTGGTTCGGTTATTTTAACACATTTCAACCGAGTTCTAAATTAGTTCATCTCTATGATTTTTCATTCTTCCATATGTAATAACTCTTGTAAAAGTTTTAAGTTCAAAACCAAACCAATCACTTCGTTCTAACAATCAATGTGAAGATTATCACATCAAGAAACCTCTACAAATCATGAACTATACTCGAAGAACACCCTCTACATTTGTCTTCTTGAATTCATCTAACACATGTGATAACCTTAACAAATCTTCCTTCAAAAGAGTGTTTCAAATTCGTCGTAAAAGGCCTATTACGAATTCATCAACCTCTATCTCGATGTTTAACAAAATCAAGGCTCAACTCTAATCCCTCTTAACAATGGAAATCCTAAGTATAAATTCTTTCCCTCTATCTAAAACATGGTTTTCTATTCTATAAGTTATCAATAACCTTAATACCTCCAGTAGTAATGTTCATAATCAGTATAAGAACATGAATTCTAGGCTCGGGTATCATCACATACCTTATTACGGAGGAGAACAATGAAATACTCGGCGGAACTCAACACCATGGCTTGAACGCAGATCCAAGATACTTCCCAATTTCAACCACCAAGTGGAGAGGCTAAATCAAGGGTTATATTGCGGGAGAGGCTCCCTAGACTTGCAGAATTAAGACAAGGAGCGAAGAAAAAAAAGTGTGAAATGAAATGGGTTGATGTCTTATTTATAAGATCCTGATCTTTACGTACGTTAGCCACAAGGTATTACGTACGTTATAGCCTTAACGTATATTATATGCAACTCCTTATGTACGTTAACGTTCGTCGGTAGCTCACTGCCTCATTTTCTGTCTTCCTGAATGTATGTAAATAATCATATTTACGTACGTAATATGTTCGGTGTAGCGAATGTTATTATACTCCTTTAACGTACGCTATGCCACGTTGACTTGCTTTATCAAGGTTGTCCAGGTTCACGCGGGGAATCCTTACCCGACAATATCCTGACTGGCCCCATGCGCCGACCAGACTGATTTGCCATTGACTGCTTGTTACGTACGCTATGCTTCGCCTGTAGCGTATGTTATCTGCATCTCTTAACGTATGTTGTGCTCAACTACTAGCGTATGTTATGATGTGCAGATGCATGCATGCATGTCTTTGAAAACTCAAGAATGTAGGAATACGAATACGGGAAAACCACACTTTCAGTATTAATACTACACAATCGAATGCTATAAGTTTCAAATACAGATGAAATACACAATAATTATCCGAGTATTACATACGCTCCCTCAAAAAAGAATTTTCGTCCAGAAACATAATATGGAAATAATTCCGGGTATCTCGACTTCATACTATCTTCAGTCTCCCAAGTTGCTTTGTCGATTCCATGTCGAGACCACTGAACTTTAACGAAGGAGATTGGTTTATTCCTCAATTGCTTGACTCGACTCTCGAGTATCTTGATTGACTTCTATTCCAACGTGCCATCATTAGCTACTTCGATCTCGCCGAAATCGATGACATGACTCGGATCTAGTATATACTCCCATAACTAAGATACGTGAAACACATTATGAACATGTCTCATCAATGGCGGAAAGGCCAACCTGTACTCCAATTCCCCAACTCTTTCAAGAATCTCGAATGATCCGATATATCTTGGACTCAGCTTTCCTTTCCTCCCAAAACGAAAAATTCCACGGGTAGGAGAAACTTTCAGAAGTATGTGATCCCCAATTTCAAACTCTAACGGACGACGGCACATATCCGCATAAGACTTTTGTTGACTTTGGGCAGTCAATAGCCTTTCACGAATCAAATCTACCTTCTCTTGAGTCTGTAATATCAACTTTGGTTCCGTCCCAATTAATTCAGGCGAATCATCCCAACACACGGGTGATCTGCAGCTTTTTCCGTACAATGCTTCAAAAGGTGCCATTTTGATCGAAGTGTGCCAACTATATTATAGGTAAACTCGATCAACGGCAGATGAATTTCCCAATCAGTCGACCAATCTAAGGCACAAGCTCTCAACATGTCTTCTACTGTCTGAATAGTCCTCTCGGACTGTCCATTAGTCTGAGGATGATAAGCTATGCTAAAGTTCAGCTCGGTTCCCAAGGCTGGATGAACCGCTTTCCAAAAATGTGATATGGAGCGACCATCTCAATCTGAAATAATGGTCTTCGGTGTACCATGCAATCGGACTATCTCTGCAATAAACACTTGTGTCAACTTCTCTGGTCGCAAGTATCCTTAATGCCCAAAAATGAGCCGACTTGTTTAGACGATCAAATATCACCCAAATCATATTCATCCCTATTCTGGTCTTCGGCATATTAGTGATAAAGTCCATTGATATATCTTCCCACTTCCATACAGTAATCGGAAGTGGCTTCAACATTTTGGCGGGTCGCCGATGTTCGATCTTAAACACTTAGAGGCATATTCCGCTACACCGTTCTTCATGTTGCCCCATCAAAATTTCTGCTTCAGATCTTTATGCATCTTACTGGTACCCGGGTGAATAGAATAGGGCGTACTTTGTGCTTCTTTCATGATTGTATGCTTTAAAATATCATTAACAGGAACACAAAGTCGACTTTGGAATCTCATCTTCATGAATTACAAATCCTGGGGCCTTTCCCTTACTCACTTCTTCATGTAACCGAATCATCATAGGATCATCTAATTGCTTAGATTTGATTTCTTAGGTCAATGATGAAGTTAATTCCATCACATATAATTGTCCTTGAACGCCTTGTAACCATACTTCAATTCCTTCACGAATCAACACTCCTTGAATGCATCAGCCACTACGTTCGCTTTACCTAGATGATAAAGAATTTTCAAATCATAGTCCTTAATCAATTCCAGTCATCTCCTCTGCCGCATATCTAACTCTTTCTAACTGAAAATGTATTTAAGACTCTTATGATCTGTGAAGATCTGAAAGGGAGTCCCGTACAGATAGTATCTCTATATCTTCAAGGCGAAAACAATAGCTTCCAGTTCCAAATCATGAGTTGGATAATTTACTTCATATGGTTTCAACTGTCATGAAGCATAGACGATCACCTTCTCATTCTGCATCAGTACACAACCAAGAACTTGATTTGAAGCATCACTGTAAACTATGAATCCTTCGGTCCCTTGTGGTAATGTTATAATTGGTGCCGTTGTCAATCTCTTCTTCAGTTCATCAAAACTGGCCTGACACATCTCATTCCATTCAAACTTTTGGGTTTTCTGCAGTAATCGAGTAAGTGGATGGGTAATTTTGGACAACCCTTCCACGAACCGACGATAGTACCAGCAAGTCCTAAGAAACTTGTGACTTCCTTCATGATCTTAGGAGACTTACATTCCAAAATTGCCTCAACTTTCTGGGGATCTACTCGGACACCTTCCGCTTATACCACGAGACCAAGGAACATCACTTCCTTTAGCCAGAATTCACACTTCGAAAGTTTGGCATTTAACTGCTCGCTCCTAAAGAGGTTCAAAACGATACGCAAATGTCGATCATGCTCTTCCAGACCCTTAGAGTAGACCAATATATCATCGATAAACACAACTACGAATTTGTCCAAGTACTCTATGAACACTCGTTTCATTAACTGCATAAAACACAGGCGTATTAGTGAGACTAAATGACATCACTACAAACTGATAGTGTCCGTAGCGAGTTCTGAATGCTGACTTCAGGACATCGGATTCCTTAATCCTCAACTGACGGTATCTTGATCTCAAATCGATCTTCGAAAACACTATCACTCCCTGCAACTAGTCGAACAAATCATCAATCTGTGGCAACGGGTACTTATTCTTGATCGTCATTTTGTTCAGCTCCTGATAGTCGATGCACAATCGAAGCGACCCATATTTATTTCGAACAAAAAGAACTGGTGCACCCCAGAGTGACACACTTGGCTGAATATAACTCTTGTCCAGTAATTCTTCCAGTTGCTTCTTCAATTCATACATCTCGGTAGGTGCCATATGATACGGGGCCTTAGAAATCGTGTAGCTCCTGATTCTAGCTCGATAGTAAACTCTACATCTCGTCATGGAGGTAGTCCAGGTAATTCGTCAGGGAACACGTTCGGAAATTCATTCACAACAAGAATGTATGAAATCTCTACTTTTCCTTCTTCTTTATTCATCGCGTAACACTAGTATCTAGTACAACCCTGTTTTAGCAGTTTGATGGCTTTCATAGTTTTGATCACTTTTCCTGAGCTTCCTGGTCTCCATTCCTCGAATAACAATTCGGAACCATCTTCGGTTATCATCGAGATATTCCTATTCTGGTAGTTCACAATAGCTCCATATCGATTAAGCCAATCGTCTCCGAGAATCAGATCGTCTTCTTGTATCTCTACTACATTCAGATTTGAGGGCCACTCTTTGCCTCCAATTGATGCAGGAAAATCTCTAGTTTCTAAGTTCCCCCTAATTCTTTCCCCACTTAATAAACCCCCAATATAAGGCTCACATTTATGAAAACAAGAAATGTTCAAGCCATTAACACAAGACAATGATATAAACAAATGTGTAGCTCCTGTATCGAACAAAATACTAACTGGTTGTGAAAGGATCTGAACGGTACCTAATGTGACAGCTGCATTCTGATCGCCTGCCCTTCTCATCTCATAAAGGAATGGGGGGGATCCATCACTCGATGCTTCTCTTCAGTCACACTTCCCTCTGCCTCTACCTTGGCTGAAATTTTAGGGTGGCTGAACACTCTGTTGCATCTGAGGGACGCTCTCCTCTTTCTGAACTGGATGTGAATTATGATCTCCAAAAGATTTTGTAGCCTCTTCACAGAACACCGCATGATGTCCTTCTCTTCCACAATCATAATACGTCACGGCGGAAAGTGATTACTCACGTCGATAGTGTCCTGTCTGACCACAATTAAAACATTTCCTGGTTGCATCTGCCATTGCTAATACTATTATGGAGTTCTTTCCACCGTTGGATGGATGCGGAGACCTCTTGAATGAATGAAAGGATGATTGGGATTTTCGGGGCCCACTACTCTTGTACTCTGTAAAACTACCAGAGGCTTTCAGTTTCTTGGACTCAGAGAACTTTTCCATAGCAGCTTCCTTCATTTCATACACCGGAGCTTTGTATTGATACTGGCGGAGAGTGGTGTAATATACGTACTTTCTATTTTTAGTAGTTTCTATTTTTTTGGCGCATGTCTATTTTTATCGACTCGTGTGTAACTGTTTCAACATTTTGAATCTATTTTATTCTTGGTGTTTTTCCATTTGGATGAGTTTCGAAGGTGTTTTTACGTAATTCACTTTATGTTATGTTTTGTCGCATGTATGTTCGATTCTTGTAAAACTCGTTCGTTTGTGTTGTTTATTTGTTCCCTTAAGTCCGTATGGTTGGATTATTCATGTTGCGGGTTTTGGTTCTTAAATCCGATGTTGTGTCATGATTTTTGGACGTTTCAGGCCGTTTTGTAAATTCCTATAAGTTTAGGAAATTTTACCTCATTTGTCGTATTTCGAATCTTCCGGTAGTCGGAATCGTACTTTCCTTCAACATTTAGCTTCGTCGTCGCGAATACTTCGTTTATTTGTTTTTGGATTCTATCTTTGTCTGCGTTTTGACTTCGTACTTTCCTGAGCAGCGAACTGCATTCAGCAGTGTTGAACTGCTGCATGAATAACGTATGTTATTCATGCCTTCTTACGTACGCTATAGATGCATATATAACATACATTAAACCTTAGTGTTAACATACGTTATTGTCCTCAGCATTTTGGGCAGAAGATTCTGCCAAGTTTCTGCAGAGCCCTTATGTACATTAACATATGAGTGTTACGTACGTAAGAGGCATAACATACGTTAACCTCACCATGTTAATGTACGTAACGATACAGTCAGGTATTTAATACCTGAATACGCTTTATTCGCGTCATTTCCCTTCTTTCCTCCTTCCTTGTCCTCGATTTGTGTTCCTTCAAATGATTTCGAGCGATTCTTCAAGTAAATCCTTAGAGTTCCATGATAGATCAATTGTTGTGCTCGAAATGAAGTTTATCATCATCTTAATCATCTTTCTCCATCCAAATCCAAGGTATTTTGACTTAGAACCCTAACTTTGTCAATTTTGGGTGTTTTTCGGGATGTATCTAGTTAAACTCGAATTTTTCGTTTATGTTCTAATATTTCTTATCGATTATTGTTATTGGGTGATTCCTAATCCGATTCCGTCGTGTTTAATCCGTGGATTGATGATTCAGGGAGGTTTTCTGAAATCCTTCGCCCGTGTTGATCGTGCGTGTATTGTTATAGTTGGTAATTGGGGTTGTGGGCATTTTCCGTTCGATTATTGATGTCGTTTAGGACTGATTCGTGATAACCTTTCATTTAGGAACGGTCTTGGTCACTCCGGGTCATTCCTAGTCGTCGTTTATTTTCCGTCTCGTCGAAGTTGTCTCAAAATGGCAAGTACTTTACATTTGTATGTGTATTCTAGTATTTCACTAGTAGAATAAACATCAAAGACTTCAGTACGTCTCACTTCGGTAATGTATATTAGCAAAGTAAAAACAAACAACAACTTCGCTTTTCAATTTACTGAAGTAAAAAACCCACGTAGACTTCAGTAAATGGTACCAAACAGAAAAACAGGAGCTAGTTAAAAATTTTAAGTTACAAAAACTTCGCTAATTTGATAATTACTGAAGTAAAAAGTGTGAAATTTTATTTTTTACCAAAAATTTTTACAATAGCGAAGTGTATGTCTTGAGACCGGGAATTAATATTTTGAGGTTCAATTTTTTTCATTTGGTCTCAAAAAACACTTAACTCAATTTTTTTATGGAAATCAAAATGTTACATTAATAAATGGTATTTCAAAATTTGAAATATTTTGCTTCATCTTGCTTTAATTTGATTTTAAGAATTTAAATTCTCCTATTCTAGTCAATTAATGTGTTAATTTTTGAATTTTGTAGCCATTTATCGTCTTAGTCTTACTCTGTACAAATTAACTTTCTTTAGCACGTCTCCTCAAATCTCTCGTTTCTTGTCTCACTTTCTTTAGCACGTCTCCTCAAATTTTGTGGCGCGGCCGGTGAGGTTGCACTGGTTACTGGTGTTATGCTTTGAGATCAAAAGAAGGGGGAGTTGAGCTCTCGTCTATTCTGATAGTAAATGAGTACCCTCATGTTTTTCCAAACGAGTTTCCATGTTTACCACCGGACCGTGAGGTTGATTTCACCATTGATTTAGAGCTTGGTGCGGCTCCAATTTTGAAAATGACGTATCGCATGGCACCTGCCCAGATGCTTGAGTTGAAGAAACAGTTGGGAGAGTTGCTAGGCATGGGTTACATTCGACCGAGCGCTTCGCCTTGGGGCACATCATTCTTGTTTGTGAATAAGAAGGATGGGTCACTTCGTTTATGCATCGACTACCGAGAGTTGAACAAGGTGAGCATCAAAAAAAAGTATCCGCGCTTCCGAGGATTGACGACTTGTTTGACCAATTGCAGGGAGCGACTGTGTTCTCAAAGATTGATTTTAGATCGGGATATTACCGACTCCGACTGAAGGATTCCGATATTCCAAAGACAGCCTTTCGGACGAGATACAGCCATTACGAGTTTGTAGTTATGCCGTTTGGGCTAACTAATGCCCCAGCCGTGTTTATGCAGCTAATGAACAAGGTCTTTATCGAATATCTCGATAAGTGTGTAGTCGTCTTTATCGACGATATTCTGATTTACTCGAGGAGCGAGGAGGAGCATGCATGTCATCTGCATATCTTGTTGGAAATCTTGAGAACACATCGCCTTTATGCGAAGTTCTCAAAGTGTGAGTTTTGGTTGCGGGAGGTTATGTTTCTCGGCCACGTGATATCGGCCGAGGGTGTTCGGATGAACCCACATAAGACAGAGGCAGTGTTGGATTGGGCGCCGCCCAAGAACGTAGTTTTCAGGGTTTGGCGGGGTATTATCGAAGGTTTGTCGAGGGGTTCTCTAAACTCCCTCGACCGTTTACTGAGTTGTTGCAGAAGTAAGAGAAGTATGTATGGACAGACGAGAGGCATAAGAGTTTTGAAGAGATGAAAATGCGGTCGACTACCGCTCCTGTAATACCCATGATTTTCTCTTTCGGTAATTTTTCGTTTTTGGTATTTTTCTGATTTCCAGAACTCGCTTGCGAGTGTTTTGACATTTGGATAATGTTTGGTTCTGCGTATTTGGTCATTCGAGTTTATTTCAGGGCTGTTTTACCCGAATTTGTGTTTTGAGCGACTTTTTCCGTTATTTGGTTCATTTCATTTGATTATGGTTCGAAACTACAATTTCGTGTTTCCTATAAGTCCGTTGAGCTTTTTTATGCGTGTTGTGAGCTTCGGTTGGGTTGTTTGATGACATATTATGATTTGTGGACATTTTAGGCCGTTTCATAATTTCTCAAAGTTTGGGGGTAATCACTTCCGTTGTCGTTTTCCGAACCTCCGGGTAGTCGGAATCATATTTTTTTTACATTTGAGTTCGTCGTTGTGCACTCTTCATATGCATGTCTTCATCATGTATTGTTGTTGTCGTTTTGCGATTTCTTCGTGCTCGACGGGCTGAACTTAGCAGTTTTGGAACTGCTAAGTGACTTACGCACGCTATGCTTTGAGCATAACGTACGTTAACATCATATACCATACGTAGGTTAAGCCCTGCTCATAACGTACGTAAGGGTCTTCACAGCTTCGGACAATGAGTTCTGTCCCTCGATTGTGTACGCCATGTGTTGAGAATAGCGTGCGCTCTTGATACTTGTCAACGTACGTAAAGTCCTTCAGGCATTCGGTCAGTGAGCCAGGGATGGCTCTTACGTACGTAAAGGTCTATACCTTACAAATGTTAATCGAGTAACGTACGTTAGGATGGTGCTCCTACCATACGTAAGCTTCATTTCTATATATATTCCCAATGGTTGACCGTGTTCGTCATTTTTCACCCTTTTTTCTCTCCCACGCGGCATTGGCGATATGTGGACGATTGGAGGGCGATTTTGGAGTCCTGTAACTCCAAGTTTTCATCTTCCTTGAGTTCTTGGTGTTGATTAACATCATCAATCCATGTTCTTCGTCTTCAATTCGAGGTAATCATCTTGTAAACCATTCCCTTATATTTCATGAATCTTTAAGATTCGAGTTGTTCTTCATGAATCGTGTTGTTGTAAATCATCAATCGGTTGTATTGATTCTATCCTATGAATTGATTCGTGTCTCTTGTCGTATTCGTGTTCGAGTGATGTTCTTGTTGTTTTGGGGGAAGTATTGAACCCCAAGTGTTCGATCTTTTGTTTCTATGAATTCTTATTGGGAATTTCGCATATTTTCCATCCTCCTTGTGATCGAATTCGTAGTAATTATGTTGTTCTTGTGTTTTCACCCTAATTTGAGGATTCGAGGGTTTCCGGTCGAGCTTTCCTGTTGCTTCGCATTCTTTAGACTCGAGGCGAGTATCTCGTCTATATTCTTTATACTTTGAGAATGTGATGTGTCCTGAATTTAATGTGGACTTGTTAGTGATTGCATATTTAATCGTAACTTGCTTTCAAACGAATATGTGATTTTTATGATAGTAAATTCGAACGTAAACTTGAGTTTCATGAAGAATTATAACAACCATTTCATGTTTTGTTGTGCTTAAAACGGATACTAGAAATGAGTAGTTACCCAAGGAATTGTGGAATCGCAGAATACTTGTATTATTCACTCGTTAGCCTTTTTCCTGAATGATGGTGTGCTGTAAATGTTGTGTCTTTGTTGAAGTTATGATGCGTTAACTTATGTGTTACGTGTTTGTAGATTATGCTGAATATTGTACCTTTGTTGTTGTGTATCTTAGTTAATTGAGATGTCATCCGGGTAGGGTGCGTCGAGGCCTCCGGAGGCGTGTGCTTGCGAGTACGGCCAGACGTTACGTCCTGACCATAAGGTTAACAATTCGGGTAGGTCTGGAGGGGGCTCCGAGAATCGTTAATTGCGAGTACGATGTCATGATAACTTATGGGCGTGTTTGAATGATGTCATTCGGGTAGGGTCCGTCGAGGCCTCCGGAGGTGCGTTACTTGCGAGTATGGCCAGACGTTACGAGTTGACCATAAAGTTTTCTAATCGGGTAGGTCTGGAGAGGGCTACGAGAATCGTTTCTTGCGAGTACGATGTCAAGATAACTTATGGGTGTGTTTGATTTGATATCTCTGAATTGTGAATGCTTGAATCTTGGATCCCGGTTATATTTGTGAATATGGTTCTGTATTTGAGGGTTGGTTGAGACTTGAATCATTATATGATTTTGAAAGAGAACCATTTTGAAAAGGAAAATATTCATATTTCATGATTTTTCGCTGAGACCCCCAAAGTCTTGAAATAATATCTTAAAGTGATTACTGCAGTAATTCACATGATCCATTTTAAAGAAAATGATTTTGAAAAGACTTTAGACTCGGGGATCGTGTTACTACCTTGTCGGAATGTTATTTTCATAACAGTTGTATTCTTGATGTATAATTGTATAGCTTGGTTACTTGCTAGCTATTTCCATCGCTAACCCCTCGTTGGGGGATTATGTTATGTTTTTCAGGTATTCCGGTTTGAGGGAGAGCAACCACAGGATCAGCATGGAGGATGATGTAAAGCAGTGATACTAGTCACAGTTGTAGTAGGTCGTCCGTCCGTGATCTGTCGGTCCGAGTATTTATTTCTAGTCGTTAAGGATGGATATGTTGTGTTAATTCTGATCGAGTGTATTTTTGGTTTATCAGTTTTACTGCTATATTGTATTTTGAGAGACCTAATCGGTCTACGGTTTTATGTTTCGGTCGAATTGACCACATGTGGGTTTGTTTTGTGGTTTCTTGCCTAGTAGATCCTTGCGGAAAGGATCTACGGCGTATAATGTCCCTAAACGGATTGGGGGTGATACATAAATGGTATCAGAGCTTAGGTTTGCGAAAACCTAGGCAGTTGGGTCTAGTTGGGTCTTGTCGAGTCGTGTCTTGTCGGAGTCGTGCCTTGTCGGAGTCGTGTCTAGTCGTGTCACCCGGGTGAGCAATTTTGAACAAGCGTGATCATTATGGTCCGTTTTGATCAATTGTGATTCGTTGTTATTAGTATCTTGGTGCAGCCATCATCTCCGTGCGGCCTGTGGACGTAAGTCTCTTCTTTTATGCGAGGTATTGGTATTTCATGATTTCCTGTATGTGCGATGATTGTGGTTCGTAATTTTGTTTGTGTAGTGCTGTAAATTGAAATCCGTGTTTGATACTTACAGTATATCGTGTGTATATTGAGCTGAACGTATTGATGGTTGGACACCGATTGGTGCAATACGAAGTGAAAACTGTGAATCTTGACGTGTTCCAGAGAATGTATCGACAGTAGAGTTCGTGAGGAACTCAGATGGGTAGTTTTGACGTATGTTTGAACTTGGTGTTCGCGAATTATGTTTGATTGAATTTGTGATCTCTTTGCCGAGTGCGAATGTGGTTTCAAGTTTGATTATTTTTGGATAGTTGTAATTATGTCCGTTGTGTGTAGGTTTGAAAACGGTTTTCTTAATTGCAATTGTGAGCTTGAGTAAGTTTGTAAAGAACCGATTTTTGAAAATATTTCGATGGTGCGGTTAATCAACAGTTTTGCATGGATTTTGAAAACGGTTAAACTTTGATGAGTTAGTCATGTATTTCCAAATGACACCTTCAGACAGTATCTGAAGTAGGCGTTTGAAAGTATTTTGGACATTGTAAAATATTACCATCATTTTGATTATGATCGAAGGGATTTTGGAAATTTTTTGCTTAGATTCGAAAGTTTCGCTTCGAAACGGAACGGGATATTGATGATTTCAAATTTCTTTTTTTAGACTGAGTTCTTTCCGCTTTACGAGGAACGACAAGTCTTCTAAAATATTTTTCACACTTTTCAAAAATTTCAAAATAAGAAATCCTTGATCCGTTTACGAAGAAGCGATAATTACAAGCATTTTTGTTGTTTGAGAAGGAAATTCCATTTTTTATATGTACGTTTGACAATTATGTTTGAATGAAATGTTTGTTGACTAATATCATTACCCGTGTTGATGATGCTTGAGTTGTGGTCACTAAACTTTTTTTCCGTAACTCTTGTTAGAAAGTTTGAACTTTAATAATTTTCGGAAAATTTAGTGTTTGAACTCAGAGATTTTGACTTGAGATTTTCAAAAGTTCAATTGAATTGGGATATTCTTGATTATTGGAAAATCGATGGGTTTTGTCAACTTTAATGTAGGAGTTTATGACTATTTTATGAGAGTTTGGTTTTGTTTAAAAAATGATGGTAACAGTTGAGAATGGTTCGAAACTTGAATGATATTGTTGTATATACGGTGATAGCTGCGTTTAACGCCTTGGGCATGTGTTGAATGTTTCGAGTGGTTTACCCATGTGCTTGGTTCTAATGTGTGATGACTTGATATATGTTGTTGTCGGAAATATTCATTTCCGAAGCTATGAAAACTATCAGATATGAGTTTATTGCGTGAACACTCTATGGTAACTCTTGTTAGCAAGAATATTTATGTGCTTTTCAGTGTGTCTTGTATGGATCTTCTTTTGTGATTGATGTTATGGTTGTTATGTCTCGTTTTAACGAACGGTTGTTCAGTTTAGCATGTCGAGGGACAGAGGTCGGGGCCGTGGCAATCAGTCATGCGATCAAAATTATGCTGCCGGTTATAACGTTGGTATTGATGTTTCTACTATACTTCAGCAGGTGGCAGACCAGATGACTCATTTGACCCAGGCGGTACAGCATAACACTACCATGACTGAGAACGTCAGGTCGACTCAGTGGCTTAGAGAAGTGGTACGTATACGTCCTCCCCGTTTTGCGGGCGTAGGTGATACTTTGGGCTGGGACGGTTGGCTTTTCCAATTAGAAAAGATTTTCAAGGCGGTTGGTTGTCAGAGGAGCGGAGGATTCCTATCGCTCAGTTCCTTCTTGATAGTGACGCTGCTAATTGGTGGGAGGCCGTTGAGCCTCAGGATCATGTTGTTACTGGGGATGAGTTCAAGAAGTTGATTGAAGCAGAGTTCTGTCCGGAGCCGATCTGAGAGCAGAGGATCCAAGATTTTTATCTAGCCGAGCCATAGGATGTACCCGTGTCGCAGGCTATTATCGATTATAGTCGACAGCTCGCTTACGTGAAGGGGCAGGTGCGGACCGAGGAAGATAAAATCCATCATTTCGATATGCGGATGAAACCAGAGATTCGACAGTACATGTTGGGTTTCACTTTTGCTACTTTGAGAGAGTATCAGAATCGAGCCATGGCGTACAAGATGGCATCATTATCTATTGGGCCTTTGCATGAGCCGAAAAGGCATTGGACATCTGGATATTTTTCAGATAGTGTGGGAGTCGGAACTTCTTCTCATCGAGTTTCGCGTAGTCCTTCGGTGAAACCTTCATTTTCTTCGTTCGTTGGAACCAAGAGTTCCAAGTCATCTTTTTTGACTCCTAGTCAGACTGGGAGGTGTTTTAATTGCAATGTTGTGGGTCATGTCAAGCTAATTGTCATTCGCAGCCCATTATTGGTTATAACTGTGGATTTGAGGGCCACAGAGTTCAATATTATGTAATATTCCATGAAGTTTCCCAGAATCATGCTTTGGCATCGGTATCGGGATCGATTCGTCGGGACCGCTGAGATTTTTTCCTCCGTGTTTTGTTGTTTGTGACTTCACCCCTTATTTTTAAGTTTCGGGACGAAACTCTTTTTAGAGGGGTAGAATGTAATACCCATGATTTTCTCTTTCGGTAATTTTTCGTTTTTGGTATTTTTCTGATTTCCAGAACTTGCTTGCGAGCGTCTTGACATTTGGATAATGTTTTGTTCTGCGTATTTGGTCATCCGAGTTTATTTCAGGGCTGTTTTACCCGAATTCGTGTTTTTAGCGACTTTTTTCGTTATTTGGTTCATTTCATGTGACTATGGTTCGAAACTACGATTTTCGTGTTTCCTATAAGTCCGTTGAGCTTTGTTATGCGTGTTGTGGGCTTCGGTTGGGTCGTTTGATGTCATATTGTGATTTGCGGACGTTTTGGGCCATTTCGTAATTTCCCAAAATTTGGGGGTAATCACTTCCGTTGTCGTTTTCCAAACCTCCGGGTAGTCGGAATCATATTTTCTTTTAATGTTTGAGTTCGTCGTTGTGCACTCTTCGTATGCATGTCTTCGTCTTGTATTGTTGTTTTCGTTTCGTGGTTTCATCGTGCTCGTACTCGATGGGTTGAACTTAGCAGTTTTGGAACTGCTAAGTGACTTACGTACGCTATGCTTTGAGCATAACGTACGTTAACATCATATGACTTACGTACGTTAAGCCCTGCTCATAATGTACATAAGGGTCTTCACATCTTCGGACAATGCGTTTTGTACCTCGATTGCGTACGCCATGTGTTGAGAATAGCGTGCGCTATTGATACTTGTTACGTACGTTACGAAGCCTTGATAAAAAATGTGAAGTCCTTCAGGCATTCAGTCAGTGAGCCAGGGATGGCTCTTACGTACGTAAAGGTTTATACCTTACGTACGTTAATCAAGTAACGTATGTTAGGATGGTGATCCTAACGTACGTAAGCTTCAGTTCTCTATATATTCCCAAGTACCATGTTCGTCATTTTTCACCCTTCCTTCTCTCCGCCGCGGCATTGGCGATCTGTGGACGATTGGAGGGCGATTTTGGAGTCTTGTAACTCCAGGATTTCATCTTCCTTGAGTTCTTGGTATTGATTAACATCATCAATCCGTGTTCTTCGTCTTCGATTGGAGGTAATCATCTTGTAAACCCTTCCTTTATATTTCGTGAATCTTTAAGATTCGAGTTGTTCTTCGTGAATCATGTTGTTGTAAATCATCAATCGGTTGTATTGATTCTATCCTATGAATTGATTAGTGTCTCCTTTCGTATTCGTGTTCGAGTGATGTTCTTGTTGTTCTTAGGGAAGTATTGAACACCAAGTGTTCGATCTTTTGTTTCTACGAATTCGTATTAGGAATTTCGCATATTTTCCATCCTCTTTGTGATCGACTTCGTAGTAATTATGTTGTTTTTTGTGTTTTCACCCTAGTTGGAGGATTCGAGGGTTTTCGGTCGAGCTTTCCCGTTGTTTCGCGTGCTTTGGACTCGAGGCGAGTATCTCGTCTATATTCTTTATACTTTGAGAATGTGTTGTGTCGTGAATTTAATGTGAACTTGTTAGTGATTGCATATTTAATCGTAACTTGTTTTCAAATGAATATGTGATTTCTATGAAAGTAAATTCGAACGTAAACTTGAGTTTCATGAAGAATGATAACAACCATTTCATGTTTTGTTGTGCTTAAAACGGATACTAGAAATGAGTAGTTACCCAAGGAATTGTGGAATCGCGAAATACTTGTATTATTCACTCATTAGCCTTTTTCCTGAATGATGGTGTGCTGTGAATGTTGTGCCTTTGTTGAAGTTATGATGTGTTAACTTATGTGTTACGTGTTTGTGGATTGTGCTGAATATTGTGCCTTTGTTGTTGTGTATCTTAGTGAATTGAGATGTCATCCGGGTAGGGTCCGTCGAGGCCTCCGAAGGCGCGTGCTTGCGAGTACGTCCAGACGTTACGTCCTGACCATAAGGTTGTCAATTCGGGTAGGTCTGGAGGGGGCTCCGAGAATCATTACTTGCGAGTACGATGTCATGATAACTTATGGACGTGTTTGAATGATGTCATTTGGGTAGTGTCTGTCGAGGCCACCGGAGGCTCGTTACTTGTAAGTACGGCCAGACATTACGAGTTGACCATAAAGTTATCTAATCGGGTAGGTTTGGAGAGGGCTCCAAGAATCGTTACTTGCGAGTACGATGTCAAGATAACTTATGGGTGTGTTTGATTTTATATCTCTGAATTGTGAATGCTTGAATCTTGGATCCCGGTTATATTGGTGAATATGGTTTGGTATTTGAGGGTTGGTTGAGACTTGAATCATTATATGATTTTGAAAGAAAAACTTTTTGGAAAGGAAAATATTCATATTTCCTGATTTTTCATTGAGATCCCGGAAGTCTCTAAATAATCTCTTAAAGTGATTTTTGCAGTAATTCACATGATCCATTTTAAAGCAAATGATTTTGAAAAGACTTTAGACTAGGGTATCGTGTTACTACCTTGTCAGAATGTTATTTTCATAATGGTTGTATTTTTGATGTATAATTGTATAGCTTGGTTACTTGCTAGCGATTTCCATCGCTAACCCCTCGTTGGGGGATTATGTTATGTTTTTCAGGTATTCCGATTTGAGGGAGAGCAACCACAGGATCAGCATGGATGATGATGTAAAGCAGCGATACTGGTCACAATTGTAGTCGGTCGTCCGTCCGTGATCTGTCGGTCCGATTATTTATTTCTAGTCGTTGTCATCCCTAAGAGGATGGATATATTGTGTTAATTGTGATCGAATTGTATTTTTGGTTTATCAGTTGTACTGCTATGTTTTATTTTGAGAGACATAATCGGTCTACGATTTTATGTTTCGATCGAATTGACCACATGTGGGTTTGTTTTGTCGTTTCTTGCGTGGTAGATCCTTACGGAAAGGATCTACGGCGTGTAATGTCCCTAAACGGACTGGGGGTGTTACAGCTCCCGTCTTGGCCTTACCGTGCGGTAATGAGGGTTTTTCAATTTATAGTGATGCCTCAGGCCAAGGACTTGGATGTGTACTCATGCATCATGGGAGGACGATTGCCTATGCTTCCCGTCAGTTGAAAACATATGAGTTAAATTATCCTACACATGATCATGAGTTGGCTGCAATTGTGTTTGAATTGTGATTTGGCGTCATTACTTGTATGGCTCATCGTGTCATATTTTCATCGATCACAAGAGCCTGCAATATATTCTCACCCATAAGGAATTGAATATGAGACAGAGGAAGTGGTTGGAGCTAATCAAGGATTACGATCTCGAAATCTTTTATTATCCGGGTAAGGCAAATGTGTGGCAGATGCCTTGAATCGGAAATCGGCATCGCTTTGGGTACTTGAGTTACTCATGGCTCAGCCAGGGATCCAATGAGAGTTGATGGGGTTGGGTATTGAAGTTGTGTTATCAGGGAATGTCGGGCAGTTGTGCGCCCTTGATATCTCTTTGTCACTAGTCGACGACATTAAATCGGGACAGTTAGAAGGTATGATGTTTATTCAACTCCGTGAGAATGTAGTGAAAGGGAAAGCCATTCGATTCGTGATTCATGAAGATGGTGTCTTGAGGTTCCATGGTCGGTTGTGTGTTCTGAATGACTTGGAATTAAGGCAGGGCATTATGCGGGAGGCTCATGCGTTACCTTACTCAGTCCATCCGGGCTCGATTAAAATATATTAGGATTTGAGGAAGAATTTTTGGTTGAATGACATGAAGAATGAGGTAGTGCAGTTTGTGGCTAAGTGTTTGATTTGTCACCAAGTCAAAATCGAACATCAGCGGCCAGCCGGGTTGTTTAAACCACTTCCCATCCCGGAATGGAAGTGGGAGGACGTCTCTATGGATTTTGTTATGAATTTGTCGAGGACAAAGACGGGGATGTAGAAATCGAGGGAGATGATGCGTTTGAGGAGAGGCCAGTGAGGATTTTGGAACGTTGAGATAAACGGTTAAGGCACAAAACCATCCCTTTGGTTAAAGTGCAATGGTCGAGGCACAGAATGGAGGAACCGACGTGGGAATTAGCGTAGGATATGCGTGCAAGATACCCCGAGCTTTTTGATCCTTAAGTTTACGGACAAAACTTCTTTTTTGAGGGGGAGAATGTAATATCTGTACTTTCTATTTTAGTTGTTTCTATTTTTTAGCGCATGTCTATTTTTATCAACTCGCTTGCAACCGTTTCAATGTTTTGAATCTATTTTGTTCTTGGTGTTTTTCCATTTGGACGCGTTTCGGAGGTGTTTCTACGTAATTAGCATTATGTTATGTTTTGTCGCACGTATGTTCGATTCTTGTAAACTCATTTGTTTCTGTTGTTTCTGTGTTCCCTTAAGTCTGTATGGTTGAATTATTCATGTTGCGGGTTTCATTTCTTAAATCCAATGTTGTGTCGTGATTTGTGATAAGTGTCATTTTTGTACACTTATCCATGGTTTGTATCGATAAAATTCACCCATAATTGAGCTAGTCTACTCGTTTTTTGCTTTTAATTTATTAGTTTTAATAATTTTATTTTTATTGGATGATGATCGGATTAAATAACTGAATTACTCAAGAAACAACATGTTTAATAAATATTCTCTTTATTGAATTTTGATATATTCATGTTGTAGGGCTTTTCGAGACGAATTCGGCAGTCTTTCCGGATTCAAAATCAGAGTTATATATCAAAAGTTATCATCCGAAGAAGATCTAGGCAAAAACGCAAAGTCCGAGGGAATTCGGGCAAAACGTAACTATCAAAGCTTCAAATGAGCAAATTTACGAAGCCGTTACGGCCGTAACATTCGGGAGTTACGGCCGTAAGTCACCTCGATTCTGGCCGTAACTCCTGAATGTTACGGCCGTAACTCTTGACAGATTGCTATGATTTGTCTAATTTTTTATACTTTTTGTGTATTATTGAGGGGATGGCTGGCATTGATCCGATATAATGTAATAATGTTGTAGTTTTGGAGCTATTAGATGACTTTAGGTGTATAAATAGACCCCTTAGATCCTTCATCATTCACCATTCATCATATAATTTTCCATTTTCTTGTAAACTTTTCTTTTTGTGTGAAGAACAAACTTGTGTTCTTGAGTGATCTTTGTAAGTGTGGTGTAGTATATGTTGTTAAGAGAGTTTATTGCTTCTATCTCCTTTATCTACTAAGGGAGTTAGGATCAATTCTTTCTCTTGATTCAACTAAGAATGACCACCAAAGCTTGTAATATGTGTAATAAACCCTTTATGGGCTAAGTTTCTTAAGTTGGGATTATAAACAAGGTTAGTCATGTTATTTATGTTTGTATAAAGATATATTATGAATTACTTATTATTGTGTGTGATTTTCATTGTTTTAACAATCTTTATTTATTTGGCCAATTAATGAAGATATTTATGATCTTCATATGTTTCGAAAGAAAATATGTTTGATTAGATCAAATGATCTTCACTCTAAGTTGTTCTAGGGATAGAAATATACCCCTAGTCCTTAGATGATTCATTGAGTTATTTTCACAAATCCTAATGCTATGTATTGAAGCCAATCAACATAGAAATATAGTGGATTGATTCAATATGTAAGGGGCGTTTATAGTTCGAAAGAGAAACCGTCTTTTTAAGGAAAATCGAATCTACACAACATAATAAGTAAATTCATCTTATGATCTCCAATACATCTTTTATAACTAATGACGAACTAAGTTTGTAATCCCAACTATTTCATTTTATCATTAATCAATCTATTAATATTGCAATCTTTTTATTTCCTTATAATATTAGAACTATTATTGCAATTTCTTTGCAATTATTAAACCAAACTTTTTAATTGTGTGTTTCACTCATCTTAAGTATCTATAAAAATAGACTAATAGTGTATAATTCAAATTATAACATAACTTCCTTGTGGGATCGATAAACCGGACTCAAAAGTCCACTTTACTACTTGATACGAGATCGTGCACTTGCGATAGTTACACCAAAAGCGTGACAAGTTTTTGGCGCCGCTGCCGGCAAGTATAAGTTATATTTGAAAAAATTACATTATTAACTATTGTTATAAATACAACTTTTTCTTTGTTGTAGATTCCCTTGTCTATGCGAAGGACATACAATCGCGATTTAGTTTTACTAGATCCCGAGATCGAAGCCACATATAGAAGAAGGCGAAGAGAACAAAAGAAAAACATTATTTCTTCACCAACAATGGAGGACGAACTAAATCAACGTCTCCACCAAGGAAATGATAACGAAAGAATTCCTCCGGTGGGGGGAATAACTATTGTTCAAAACATTCAACATCAACAATATCCTATTGTACCGAAATAGATGAAGACAACATGCTCTTTGGGAATTCATGAACCCCCATCTTTGAGCGTTCAATCTAGTTTAATCTTTCCTTCATTTGGAGTGGTCAATTTTCAAATTCGCCAGATGTCATCAATCTCTTCTCCAACAACAACTCATTCTATGGAAGAACCTTGAAAATCCATATCTCCATATTAACCGTTTTGTGGAAATATGTGGAAATTTCAAATATCCAAATGTAAATGACGAGGCGATCAAAATGAGACTTTTCGCACACTTTGAAGGACAGAGCAAGAGAGTGGCTAGATACTTTGCCACCACGAAGCATAACAAATTGGCCCAAATTTGTCCAAAAATTCACCACTAAATACTTTCCACCAATAAAAGTGGCGAAACTCAAATACGAAATCTCTACATTTCGTCAACAAGATTCAGAATCATTCCACGAAGCATGGGAGAGATACAAGGATATGCTACGAAAATGTCCTAACCATGGTTTCAATTTGGGAGCACAAGTCAATTACTTCTATTCGAATTTTACCTTCATGCCGAGCCAATGTCGATTCATCATCAAATGGCTCACTGGGAAACAAAACTATGAAAGAGGCTTATAATCTTTTGAGGTTATAAGTGAACAAAGTGCAAGATGGCCGACGAAATATCCAAAAGAAACCAAATGGTGTTTTTGAAGTGGATTCTTATTCACTTATGTTGGCAAAAATTGAAGCTCTATCAAAGAAAGTCGAGGAAATGTCTTTTTCAACTCCTCAACTGTGAAGACGGTGCAAACTCCACAAATTTCAGCTTTTTCATGTGAAATTTGTGGAGCAACTCACAACAAGACTATCTGTCCCTTAGTGCAACAAGAACAACACCACCACCACTGAACAAGTGGCGTATGCTCGGAATTTCCAAAGGCAAGCATACAATCCTTACGGGCCAACATACAATCCAGATACAAAAATCATCCAAATTTTTCTTATGCAAACAACAACAATGTGTTGAATCCAACGCATCAAGAAAAGAAGCCCGGATGGGAAGAAGCAATCACGAAGCTAGCCGGACAACAATCAAGTATCAACAACGCAATGATGCTTCAATTAAAAATCTGAGACACAAGTTGGCCAAATGGCCAAAATACTTTCAGAAAGATCTCAAGGCATGTTACCTAGCAATACCGAGGTAAATCCAAGGGAAAATGTCCAAGCTATCACAACAAGAAGTGGAGTGCGATGTTCGAAATTTCTATGGAAAACCATCTGAAAAAAAAAAATAAACAAAAAGAATCGATACAGACCTTCATCTCAAAAAGGTCCAATTGCTACAAAAACTTATGTTCCACCTATCCCATTTCCTCAACGGTTGAAGAATCACAAGCTCGATGCTCAATTCGGGAAATTCTTGGAAATCTTCAAAAAGCTACACATCAACATTCCTTTTGCCGATGCTCTAGCACAAATGCCAAGCTATGCCAAATTTATGAAAGATATTCTTTCAAACAAACGAAGGCTTGAAGAATACGAAACTGTCATGCTAACAGAGGAATGTAGCGCAATACTACAAAAGAAGTTGCCACCCAAGCTAAAAGATCCGGAACTTTCACAATCCCGTACAATTGGTGAAGTAAATTTTGGCAAAGCTCTTTGTGATTTAGGGGCAAGTATCAACTTGATGCCCCTCAATTTTCAACAAATTGAATTTGGGAGAAGCAAAAGCAACAACAGCTTTCGCTACAATTAGCCGATCGGTCAATCAAATATCCACGTGGGATAGTTGAAGATGTGCTCGTCAAAGTTGATAAATTCATATTCCCACAGATTTTATCATCCTCGACATGGAAGAAGATCAGATATTCCCATTATTCTGGGACGACCATTTCTCGCAACCGGACGTGCTCTTATTGACGTCTATGAAGGAAAGCTAATTCTCGAGTGGAAGACGAACATGTCATCTTCGATGTCTTAAAAACTTTGAATCAACCCTCCACAGATGAGTATTGTCTAAAAATAGACACAATTGAAGCCATGGTGAACAAGTCTTTAGAGAAAATTCTATCTAAAGATCCTCTTGAGACATGTATAGCAAATTCTCTAACCAAAGATGGAAGAAGAATATCACTTGGCCGAAACAGCTTAACTATCTGGAAGCACTACCAACCTTAAGAAAGCATCCACATTTTGAAGAATTGGGGACAAGCTCCGCTAAACCCCTCCCTTCTTTACAAGAAGCTCCAACACTTGATCTCAAACCTCTACCCACACATTTGAGATACGCTTACTTGGGCGTTTCCTCTACACTTCCGGTCATCATATCTAACATATTGACCAAACTTGAAGAAGGGAAATTACTAAGGGTATTGAGGAATCACAAAAGAGAAATTGGATGGACTATTGCAGACATTAGAGGAATAAGCCCCTCTATATGCACTCACAAAATCTTGATGGAAGATGACTGCAAACCTTCAATTGAGCATCAACGACGTTTGAATCCAAACATGAAGGAAATTGTGAAGGCAGAGATTCTTAAATTACTTGACGCAGGAATCATTTATCCAATCTCAGATAGTCCATGGGTGAGCCCTGTACATATGGTGTCCAAAAAGAGTGGAATCACGATCATTGAGAACGAGCACAATGAACTTATACCAACACGACCGATCACAGGATGGAGAATGTGCATTGATTACAGGAAACTAAACAAGACGACAAGTAAAGATCATTTTCCACTCCCATTTATTGATCAGATGCTAGATAGATTGGCAGGACATTCTTACTACTGTTTTCTCGACGGCTATTCAGGGTACAACCAAATCGTAATAGCCCCGGAAGATCAAGAGAAAACAACATTCACATGCCCTTATGGAACATTTGCCTACGTAAGAATCCCATTCGGATTGTGCAATGCTCCACCACATTTCAAAGATGCATGATGTCAATATTCTCGACATGGTTGAAAAATTCATTGAAGTTTTCATGGACGATTTCTCGGTTTTCGGAGATTCATTTGATAAATGCCTAATTCACTTAGGCATGGTCTTGGAAAGATGTGAAGACACAAATCTAGTTCTCAATTGGGAGAAATGTCACTTCATGGTCCAGAAGGAATCGTACTTGGCCATAGAATCTCACAACATGGAATTGAAGTCGATAAGGCAAAGATCCAAGTGATTGCAAAACTTCCTCCACCAATTTCGGTGAAAGGAGTAAGGAGTTTTCTCGGACATGCAGGATTCTATCGGAGGTTTATAAAAGATTTCTCAAAAATAGCAAAACCTCTCTGTTCTTTGCTTGAGAAAGATACACCATTCCTTTTCACAAATGAATGCCACGTGGCCTTTGCAGCTTTGAAGGATAAGCTTACATCACCTCAATCATCATTTCTCCAGTTGGACTATTCCTTTCATTTTAATGTGCGATGCAAGTGATTATGCCGTAGGGGCCGTCTTGGGCCGTAAGAAGGACAAAATGATGCAAGTGATCCATTATGCTAGCGGGACTATGAATGATGCTCATGAACTACACAACAACCGAAAAGAGATGCTTGCGTGGTTTATGCCTTTGACAAATTTCGATCCTACTTATTGGGATCAAAGGTCATAGTCTACACTGATCATTCAGCTTTGAAATATTTAATGACAAAGCAAGATGCAAAGTCAAGGCTAATCCGATGGGTTCTACTTATGCAAGAATTCGACATAGAAATCAGAGACAGAAAGGGAACAGAAAACCAAGTGGCGGATCATCTCTCTAGACTCGACCAAAACAATGCTCAAGAGAAGGAAATAAATGAAGTATTTCCGGATGAACAACTGTTCCAAATCTCTAATATCCAGGAAAAACAAAATGCACCATGGTATGCTGACATCGTTAATTTCCTTGTTAGTGGAATAATTCACCCAAATTTTTCCCATCATCAAAAGAAAAAATTCTTCTCCGAGTTGAAATACTATTACTGGGAAGATCCTCTGTTGTTCAGACGAGGACCTGATCAAATCATCCGGAGATGCATACCGGAAGAAGAAATGGAGAAGGTATTAGAAAGATGTCATTCCTCTCACTATGGAGGACATTTTGGAGGTTCAAAAATAGGAGCAAAAATTCTTGAAGCAGGATTCTATTGGCCCACTCTGTTCAAAGATGCACATACACTTGTCTCGAAGTGTGACCGGTGCCAAAGACATGGAAACATGTCAAAAAGAAATGAAATGCCAATGAATTTCATCCTTGAAGTTGAAATCTTCGACGTTTGGGGAATTGATTTCATGGGACCCTTTCCATCATCATTCTCTAATGAATACATCCTTGTAGCTGTTGACTACGTATCGAAATGGGTGGAGGCTGTTGCATTACCAACAAACGAAGCTAAGGTCGTGGTAAAGCTTCTAAAGAAAAATATATTCACTCGCCGAACTCGAGAGTTATTATCGGTGATGGCGGATCTCATTTACGCAATCACCGTGTTAAGGCTCTATTGACCAAATTCGAGTAAAACACCGTGTCGCTACCTCTTATCACCCACAAACCGGTGGACAAGTCGAAATTTCCAATCGTGAATCAAACGTATACTTGAGATGACAGTCGACTCATCTCGAAAAGATTGGTCGAAAAGTGGATGATGCGCTCTGGCTTACAGAATGGCTATAAGACACCGATAGGCATGTCTCCATTTCGTCTGGTTTTTGGAAAAGCCTGTCACACCGCCAAGAGAACTTGAACATCGAGCTTTTTGGGCTATAAAAACTAAACTTTGACGAACAGTTAATGGAAAGAAAAGGTTGTCATAGCTTAAATGAGTTGGATGAAATCCGACTCGACTCATATGAAAATGCCAAAATCTACAAAGAAAAAACGAAAAGATGGCATGACAACAAAATTCTAAGAAGAGATTTTAAAACAGGAGACCAAGTTCTGCTTTTTAATGCACGACTGCGTCTGTTTCCGGGTAAGCTACGATCACGATGGACAGGCCCTTACACGATCAAAGAGGTGTTTTCTCATGGAGCTGTGGAGATTTATAATACAACCGACGGGAGTTTCAAAGTAAACGGTCAACGGTTAAAGCCATATCTGGGAGGAGAATTCTCGACAGCAAAATCAATCATAATGCTGGAAATACCTAATTAATCTGACGAGAAGTCAAGCTAAGGACGTTAAACAAAGCGCTTATTGGGAGGCAACCCAATCTCTATTATTTCGCAAATAAGTTTGGGGGTAACACGGAAGGATTCAACAACAACAGCAAGGATCAGATCGTTCATAAAATCCAGGGAGTCTTTCTTTCATTATTCTCAAACATATAATAATTATAATCTTGTTTTTTTTTTAAAAAACAAAAAATAAAAAAATAAAAATAATAATAATATAAATAAATACGGCCGTAAGTTATTAGATACGGCCGTATGTTGTCCAATTATATTTTTACGAAAGCGCATTACGGCCGTAACTAGTGTACGTTACGGCCGTATCTTTAAAAACTGCCACTTAAAAAAAAAAACGAACGTCACATACGGCCGTAACTTCTTTGTGTTACGGCCGTATCTTAAAACCTGTTTGAAAAACGAAAGCAACTTACGGCCGTAACTTGTATATGTTACGGCCGTAACTAGTAGTCTGTATAAAAAAAAAAACCGTCCTTAAACACTTCACACACACCAGACGAGACACAAGCGGCCGGGAGAGCGATTTTTTCCCCCTATCAATCCCTACTTGCTAAAAAACTCAAATTCATCAATACAATTCATTAACATATCAACATTCACACATAATCATCAGGTTCTCTTTCAATCCTTGTTTCAATTTATATATTCTTGAGTTTTAGTTTGTAGTTTTTCTCTTCATATTTGTTTTTCGATTCTTATTTCCGTATGATTCGTTGATTAAATCTTGTTCATTTGTGAGTATTGTTGACATTTGTATCGTTATTTGATTCATTGATTTGTGGTGGCTTTATGGATTTGAGTTTGAATAAGAAAAACTTGTTAATTAACTATGAAGTCAAGGTGTCCGACGAAATGCCACAACGAAAATCTTTGAATTTTTTTATTTTTTTATTGGTTTTGCTTGATGATTATAGTCGTGTGATGAAAAGAAGTTGATTTTGTTCAATTTCGGGGATGGCACCGAAGAAATCAACAAAAGGAAAAGAAAAGGTCGGCTCGTCATCTCAAGGTTCTAAGACCGCCACAAAGAAAGCAAAACCCGACGTGCATTACTGAAAGAGTGGTCAATCTTGCTGAGTTCCTCGGCCAGGCGGATAGCAACACAATCACTACCCCTTTCATCCAAAAATTCTTAGACAACGGCCGAGAAGTTCGCTTCCGATCTCCCAAATGGTAACCCGACCTTGACCCTAAACTTTTACAATTCTTTCAACAAGTCCATTGGGCGTAGGGTCACCTACTTATCATCAGACTACTGTGAATGGGAAATCGATAAATTTTTCACCGGATGTCATTAACAAGTTTTTGGGGGTTAATGGTACTAACGCGGTTGACATTAATATCTTGCCTAATGAAGAGGTGCCGGATGATAGAGTTTTACGCTGGGCGTTAGTGAGCGAGTTGCATGACAGTATTGGGATGATCAAACCCCGATACAACCAAGCGGACCTTATGGATGATGCTTGGTATTTATGGATGTGGGCAGCCGGGAGTATTTACCCGACTTCGACTCTGACGACGGTTTCCATTGGCCACCTGCGAGGTTTATATGCTATCCGCCGAGGGGTAAAAATGGATTTGGGTACTCACATTTACACTACTATTTGTCACTATGCCGGCATGGTACCGACTAGGCAGAAAATGCCATACCCCTGCCTTATCACCGGTATTTGCAGGAGCCAGAGAGTCAAAATTTCGGCAGGGGGTGATATTTTAACACATGGGGATCGATTGAACGGCCGGAGTAGTATTTTTCGAAGTACTCAATTGAGAAGCAAACGGGCACGTTTGGAACCGGAAGAGGAGAGTAGCGAGGAAGAGGAATATGAGGCCGAGGAAGATGTCGGTTATGAGTTGACGGCTTTTGAGGAAAATTTGCTTGAAAGAGTTCAGGGATTAGAAACATCCCAGGCTGAAATTATGAGAAATCAGAATGAAATACTCGAGCGACAATTAGAAACGGAGAAGCGCTTTGAAAAGCTTTTCCGTTTTCTAAATATCCCTGACGACACACCTGGAGGATCACAAAACTAAAATTTCAGGGAGTTTTCTGTTTTCTTGCATGCTATTATATTTTTTTTTTTTAAAAACTCGGGACAGTTTTACTTATAAGTTTGGGGGTGATGTTTTCATACTTGTGTGTTTATTTTGTGGTTTTTGAACTATGATTTTTATTTGGATTTTCATTGGGGTGTGTTTTTATTATTTGGCATTGATTAGGTTTAGTATATATATATATATATATATATATATATAGTATTTTGATTTTTGAGATTTTTAGATCTGGCCATAACACCATAAATTAGCTATATACAAACTTCTAAAATCGTTTTAACCGGTAAAAAAATTGTATATTCCAAATTTTTTTTTTTGAGCCTTAATCTCTCTTTCCAAGCCTTGTAATTATCATATAAAATCGAGTCATTCGTTACCTTGAGAAAAGAAGAATCAATTGGTTGATGAAAAATAAAACTGAAATTTACTTAATTTGTGGAGTTTTTGATTTTTCATGCTTAACTAAAAAATGATTTTCTGCAAAAATTCTATTCCCTAAAAAAAAAAAAAGGAGTCATTGGTGAAAAGAGCTACACGTTAGCAAATAACGGTGTGAAAGCTATCACCTAAAAAAATAAATGACGAAAAGGAGAAGTGTTGAGCAGCAACAGCTGCCTAATTTTGGAAGTCTTAAATTTTGCGAAAAATAAAGGACTAACCATTGTTGGTGCGTAGCTGCCGTCTCAGAAAAATTGGTGAAAAGAGCTACACGTTAGCAAATAACGGTGTGAAAGCTATCACCTTTTTACGAAAAAAAATGAGATAGAAATTGTGTTAGTGAAAAGAGCTACACGTTAGCAAATAACGGTGTGAAAGCTATCACTAAAAGGGATGTAGTTTATGAGCAGATTTGAATTAATTAGCAGCTGAATTTCAATACACTCAATTTTGTAAAAATCATAATATTTGATGACGCCAATGAAATTCTTCTTCATATTGAGTCGAAAAATAAACGAGTGATCGAGAGCAACCATTAAAGGGAGTCGTGTGTATCACGAGTGGGAAAGAAATAATCAACCTTTAGGGGGGAAAACCTTACATTTTGGAATTACAAAATAAAAACCGTGTTTTAACTTCAAAAATATTAGTAGATTTATTTTGAATCTTGATTCATTTCTATCTACTGTATAAAGCTGTTGTTGTTTATTAATGGCATTTTGATCTCCTTTTCTCTTTTTATATTTTAATTTATGTGTGTATTAATTTTCTTATTTATTTTTATTTTTATTTTTATTTTTGGAGTGTGAATAATAAAGAGTCTTGCTCGGGACTAGCAAGAATTCAAGTTTGGGGGTGTGATAAGTGTCATTTTTGTACACTTATCCATGGTTTGTATCGATAAAATTCACCCATAATTGAGCTAGTCTACTCGTTTTTTGCTTTTAATTTATTAGTTTTAATAATTTTATTTTTATTGGATGATGATCGGATTAAATAACTGAATTACTCAAGAAACAACATGTTTAATAAATATTCTCTTTATTGAATTTTGATATATTCATGTTGTAGGGCTTTTCGAGACGAATTCGGCAGTCTTTCGGATTCAAAATCGAGTTATATATTAAAAGTTATCATCCGAAGAAGATGCAGGGCAAAAACGCAAAGTCGAGAATTGCAGGCTGAAAACGTAACTATCAAAGCTTCAAATGAGCAAATATACGAAGCCACGTTACGGCCGTAACATTCGGGAGTTACGGCCGTAAGTCACCTCGATTCTGGCCGTAACTCACAGAATGTTACGCCGTAACTCTTGACAATTGCTATGATTTGTCTAATTTTTATACTTTTGTGTATTATTGAGGGG
Source organism: Orobanche coerulescens (assembly GCA_033398695.1). Lineage (NCBI taxonomy): Eukaryota > Viridiplantae > Streptophyta > Magnoliopsida > Lamiales > Orobanchaceae > Orobanche > Orobanche coerulescens. The sequence goes on along the minus strand of CM065805.1, from coordinate 57,058,888 downwards.
ATGGTGGCATTGATCCGATATAATGTAATAATGCTGTAGTTTTGGAGCTATTAGATGACTTTAGGTGTATAAATAGACCCCTTAGATCCTTCATCATTCACCATTCATCATATAATTTTCCATTTTCTTGTAAACTTTTCTTTTTGTGTGAAGAACACACTTGTGTTCTTGAGTGATCTTTGTAAGTGTGGTGTAGTATATGTTGTTCAGAGAGTTTATTGCTTCTATCTCCTTTATCTACTAAGGGAGTTAGGATCAATTCTTTCTCTTGATTCAACTAAGAATGACCACCAAAGCTTGTAATATGCGTAATAAACCCTTTATGGGCTAAGTTTCTTAAGTTGGGATTATAAACAAGGTTAGTCATGTTATTTATGTTTGTATAAAGATATATTATGAATTACTTATTATTGTGTGTGATTTTCATTGTTTTAACAATCTTTATTTATTTGGCCAATTAATGAAGATATTTATGATCTTCATATGTTTCGAAAGAAAATATGTTTGATTAGATCAAATGATCTTCACTCTAAGTTGTTCTAGGGGATAGAAATATACCCCTAGTCCTTAGATGATTCATTGAGTTATTTTCACAAATCCTAATGCTATGTATTGAAGCCAATCAACATATAAATATAGTAGATTGATTCAATATGTAAGGGGCGTTTTATAGTTCGAAAGAGAAACCGTCTTTTTAAGGAAAATCGAATCTACACAACATAATAAGTAAATTCATCTTATGATCTCCAATACATCTTTTATAACTAATGACGAACTAAGTTTGTAATCCCAACTATTTCATTTTATCATTAATCAATCTATTAATATTGCAATCTTTTTATTTCCTTATAATATTAGAACTATTATTGCAATTTCTTTGCAATTATTAAACCAAACTTTTTAATTGTGTGTTTCACTCATCTTAAGTATCTATAAAAATAGACTAATAGTGTATAATTCAAATTATAACATAACTTCCTTGTGGGATCGATAAACCGGACTCAAAAAGTCCACTTTACTACTTGATACGATATCGTGCACTTGCGATAGTTACACAAAAAGCGTGTCAATTTGCGGACGTTTCGGGCCGTTTTGTAAATTTCTATAAGTTTAGGGAATTTTACCTCCTTTGTCGTATTTCGAATCTTCCGGTAGTCGAAATCGTACTTTCCTTCAGCAGTTAGCTTCACCATCGCGAATACTTCGTATTTATGTTTTTGGATTCTATCTTTGTCTGCGTTTTGACTTCGTACTTTCCTGAGCAGTGAATTGCAGTCAGCAGTGTTGAACTGTTGCATGAATAACGTATGTTATTCATGCCGTCTTACGTATGCTATCAATGCATATATAGTGTACTTTAAACCTTAGCGTTAACGTACATTATTGTCCTCAGCGTTTTGGGCAGAAGATTCTGCCACGTTTCTGCAGAACCCTTACGTACGTTAACATATGAGTGTTACATACGTAAGAGGCATAATGTACGTTAACCTCACCATGTTAACGTACGTAATGATACAGTCAGGTATTTAATACATGAATGCTTAAGTCGCGTCATTTCCATTCTTTCCTCCTTCCTTGTCCGCGATTTGAGTTCCTCCGAGCGATTTCAAGAGATTCTTCAAGATAAATCTGTGGAGTTCCAGGATAGATCGATTGTTGTGCTCCAAACGAAGTTTATTATCATATTAATCATCCTTCTCCATCCAAATCCAAGGTATTTTGACTTAGAACCCCAACTTTGTAAATTTTGGGGGGTTTTGCGGATTTGTCTAGTTAAACTCGAATTATTCGTTTATGTTTATTACTTATCGATTATTGTTATTGGGTGATTCCCAATCCAATTCCGTCGTATTTAATCCGTGGATTGTTGATTCGGGGAGGTTTTATGAAAACCTTCACCCGTGTTGATTGTGGGTGTATTTTTATAGTTGGTAATCGGGGTTGTGGGCATTTTCATTCAGTTATTGATGTCGTTTAGGACTGATTCGTAATAACATTTCGTTTAGGAATAGTCGTGGTCACTCTGGGTCATTCCTAGTTGTTTATTTTCCATATCATCGAAGATGTCTCAAAGGCAAGTACTTTAAATTTGTATGCATATTCTAGTATTTGATTTATGTCTTCCCGTGTATGTTGTGGATTTGAATGCGTATGTTCACCCAGGGATGGTCTAACGGGGCCTCTGGGGATACATAGTGCCATGTGTACACGTATCATGAACTGGGGTTAACCACTCAGGGATGGTCCGACGGGGCCTCTGTGGGGTACGGTGGCCGTGAGTCTCGTACCAACGGTTAACCTTTGAAATATTTTAGCAGAGAACTGTGTTTTGTGCATGTGCACCATAATATTCCAGAATATAAATTTTTTCTAAAATGATTTTGGTGCATATTTCATCTGATTATAATGGTAGTTCAAATGGATTGTACTTGCACTAGCTGTTGTCGCTAACCCGTTAAATGGGTGAAATACTTTTGTATTTCAGGTATAGGTCTTGGAGAGGAACGAGCATGCGGACAGTACGAGGATGATGGGCAAGGGTGATTCTGTTTAATGGTTATCCGCTGATGCTTTGTCTTTTGAATTTATTAATTATGTCGTATGTCTTAGTATTCGAGTACTTCCTTCGTTTTAATTGAGTTGTTTTACTTTTAGTCCCAATTTGGGAAAACGTTTGGTTGTGAGTAATGTCGTATGAGAACTGTTTGTTTAATATTGTGTATCTTCATTACTTGTCGGTGTATTTATTTTGTAATGTCTGTCGTTGGTCTAGTGTGGTTGAGCTGTATGTTAGCCTGGTGGATTAAAAGTGTTGGGTCCACGGTGCTGTAATATGCCCTGAACGTCTTGGTGTGTTACAAGTGGTGTATTCAAAACCTGACATGTACCTCTGTATTTCCAGCTTCATTCTCATATCAAAGTGAATCATCATTTCTGCATCGGTTCTGACTAGGTGTCGAACAAACGCCAACTGCTGATTAAATGTCTTAATCATCTGAGCCACCGGCACATCCGAAGGCTATGCGGAGAAAAATTCCCGAACTTTGGCTTCTCTCACCGGATGAGGGCAGTACTAAGCTTCCATCAAAAGTTTGAACTCTCCCCAATCGGCATCGTGATCGATAGGTCGGATGGCTTCCCACCATTCTTGCGAAAGCAGGTATCCGCACAGTATCAGCAACAACATTGGGAATCCAACTAAAGACCCGTAAGGCAAGCTGCAAGGCCGAAGAAAATGGCTTCACCTCTAAGATGGCATTCGTACTGGATTAATAATAATAACCCTAAATTTTACATGCATAATAATTATCATGGTTACAACGACTACGTGTCTGCCCTACGTAGATACTGCAAGAACGTACCTAATGTAACCTACAGTAAACCAATTGCTGTCAGGAAAATCTTGGTACATAAAGGCACTAACAATAACATCCATGGCCCAACATTGAAAGGGGGCCTAAATCTACTTAATTTCTTTGCCTACAGGACATCTTAGAGAAGGACATCTGGTACTTCGATAGTGGATGTTCTCGGCACATGACATGAGATAAAAGCAAGCTGTCAAATTATGTGGAAGGTTGCGGTCCAAAAGTGCGCTTTGGTGATAAATCAACAGGAAGAACAAGAGGGAAGGGAGCCCTGCTTATTGGAAAATTTAAAGTCACCGATGTAGATTATGTTGAAGGCTTTCAGTATAATCTACTTAGTCTTCGCCAGTTCTGTGACAAACAGTTCTCGGTGAAATTATATATAGACCACTATAGAGTCAAAAACATTCTGACCAAAGAAGTTGTGCTCACAGGAAGCAGATCAGGTAACATGTATATTGCTGATTGGATGCCTATGAGCTCCTCAATTCCGTGTTTTGTTGCCAAAGGCACTGCAGATATAAGCTGTCTATGGCATAAGAGGATGTCTCACGTCAACTTCAAGACAATCAACAAGCTCTCCATACAGGGAATGGTTAGAGGATTGCCCAATGTGTCATTCCAAAAAGACAGCGTCTGTGGACCCTGTCAGAAAGGCAAGCAAATCAAGACCACCCTGAAGAGCAAATCCTACCTTTCCACTCACAGAGTTCTCGAAATGCTACAGATGGATCTATATGGTCCTGTAGACATGGTTAGTTTGGGAGGTAAGAAATAATGTCTCGTTCTTGTTGGTGATTTTTCCAGGTATGCCTGTGTAATATCCGTAAATTTCCATTTTTAGCAGTTTCCACTTTTGGTGTATGTCTATTTTTATCGACTCGCTTGTAACCGTTTCGACATTTTGAATCTACTTTGTTCTTGGAGTTTTTCCATTTGGATGAGTTTTGATGATGTTTTCACGTGATTTCATGTTATGACATGTTTTGCCATGTGAACATTTGATTCTCGTAAAACTCGTTTGTTTTCGTTGTTTCTTGGTTTGTACAAGTTCGTATGATTGAGTTGGTCGTGTTGAGACTTTCGGTTTGTAAATCCGACATCATTTCGTGATTTTCGGGCACTTGGGCCATTTTTGTAATTTCCTAATAGTTTAGGGAATCCCATTTTCGTTGTCGCATTACGGACCCTCCGGTGGTCGGAATTGTATTTTCTTTCAGCGCTTAGCTCCGTCGTCTTGTATGCTTCGCGTTTATGTTCCTGGATTCTGGTCTCGTAGTGTGTTTCGTGTTTTGTACCCTCGACAGCAGCTTACTGCTGATGTGAGCAGCAGTATTGAACTGCTGTGCAGGTAGCGCACACTACTCCTGTTGCCTTACGTGCGCTACCGATGTGCAGTTAGCGTACGCTAACTCCCTATTGTTAGCGTACGCTAGCGAATGGTGGCAGTAGCTACTGGACCTGTCACGGCTCGTTAGCGCGCGCTATATATGACAGTTAGCATGCGCTAACTTCACAAATTATATAAGTCAGCGGGCAGTTCAGAAACAGCAATTTTATTCTTTTCTCTTCGTTTTCTTCGACGTACGACTTCAGAGGTGACTTCCACCAATACTGATCGGAGTTCTCTTCAAATTCCATCACCATAGAGTCGTCTTAACATATTATCATCAGCATAATCATCCTCCATCGTCCGAATTCAAGGTATTTTCGTCTAGAACCCTAACTTGTCAATTTGGGGGTTTTTCCGGGTTTTGCTAATTGGACTCGAATTATTCTAGTATGTTGTGATATTCCTCACCAATTATTGTTATTGGGTGATTCCCAATCCGTTCTTCTCTATTTTAATCCGTGAATTGTTGATACAGAGAGATTTTGCGTAAACCCTCGCCCGTATCGATTGAACGTTGTTGTCGTGATTTGTAATTGGGGTTTACGGGTGTATTCCAATAGAGTATTGTTGTCCGTTAGGACTGAACCATGTTGATTCTTCATTTAGGAACCGTCGTTTTCCACCCGGACCGTTCGTAGTCGTGTTTCACTTCCGTTTCTTCAAGAATGTCTCAAAGGCAAGTACTTTACATTTGTTTACATGTTCTAGTATTTGAATTATGGTTGTGTTGTGGTTGTTGTGGATGGATATGTGTATGTTCACCTAGGGACGGTCCAACGGGACCTCTAGCGATACGTAGTGCCGTGAGTGTGCGTATCGCGAACTGTGGTTAGCCACCCAGGGATGTCCGACGGGGCTCTGCGGGGTACGGTGGTCGTGAGTCTCGTACCGACGGTTAACTTTGAATTGTGATTTGTTGGAGATAATGTGTTTTGTGATTGTACATTGTAAATATTCCGGAATATAAAATATTTTCTAAGATGATTTTTGGCGCATATATTCATCTGATTAGAATGTAGTTCAAATGGATTGTACTTGCACTAGCAGTTGTCGCTAACCCCTTAAATGGGGAAATACTTTTTGTATTTCAGGTATCAATCGTGGGGACAAATGAGCACTGGAGCCGTATGAGGATGATGGGCAAGCATGATACTGTTCAGTGGACAATTGTTGGTGTCCAATTCTGTCAATTTTTTTTGATGTCTTGTTTTGGGGTTTCTGTATTATAAACTAGTTTAAGTACTCGAGTACTTCCTCTTCAAATTTGTTAACGTTGTGTTCCCGCTTTGGCAAATGGATTGATGTTGGATTCTATTTGTCGGGTTGTAGTCTTTTATTTGAATTGTCGTTTTATTAATGATTTTCTGTAATTGACGAATGTTTTGTTGGTACGTTAGCCTGGTGGATTCCACAGTGTGGGGTCCACGGCGCTGTAATATGCCCTGAATGTCTTGGGGGTGTTACAGAATATGGTATCAGAGCTTAGGTTTATGGATACCTAGGCTGTCGGTTATTTGGGTCTAGTTAAGTGTCGTTTTTGGGACAGTATCACTGCTATGCCATCATCTCAGTACGCCGGTGCTCGTAAGTTTTTTTTCCTAACTTGACTCGTTTCACCGTTCTATTCTATTCCTGTCTTAGTATCTTGTTGCGTTTTGCGTTTGAATTGTACTTACCCGTTACTTCTTCAGAATTCCTGCTGGTAGAGGACGCGGACGCGGTCGCGGACGCGGTAGGGGACGTGGCGCAGCCGGTGGGGCGGCCATGTCCGATCACTCGGGAACTGATTCGGCGATGCCTTCCTTGTCGAACAGTGTTCCCCTTAGTTCCGGAGGTCAGCAGGACCAGTCTGCTAGCTCCGCTACTGACTCAGGCCGTTCTAGTCGGCCAAGCTAATGCCAACCCGGTTCCGCCTACTGGATCCGGCAATGATAAATTACTTCGGGACGTGATTTATGCGTCCTCTGCAGTTTGATGGTGCTTCCGACCCCTCTGGTTGGGAGAATTGTCTATTCGAGATGGAGAAAGTATTTGAGGCTGCTAATTGTTCTGAGGAGAGAAAAGTACCCATTGCTCAGTACTTCCTCGCCAAGGAGGCAGCAACGTGGTGGCAAGCGGTGAAACCGCGTGACCGGGCAGTCACGTGGGCAGAGTTTTGGGATCTGATGGAAGATGAATTCTGTCCATGGCCAGTGAAAGAGGGGATGATCCGAGCCTTCTTTGAGGCTAAACCCCAAGATGTTCCTATTTCTCAAGCTATCAAAGACTACAATCAACAGCTGCACTATGTGAGAAACCAAGTCCGAGATGAGCTTGATAAGATCCGCCACTTTGATATGCGGATGAAACCGAGGGTGCGACACTACATGGCTGGTCTGGGGTGCACGACTTTGAAAGAGTATTAGAATAAAGTGATGGCTTACGAGATGTCGTTTTATGCGACAGAGACGACAGCTGAAGGAAAGAAGCAGAAGACCTCCGGTCAGTTTTCGGGAGGCAATTCTGGTTCGCGAGTCTTCGGGAGTCAGTCGCCATCAGTTGGTCGAGGAAACGGTTCTAGGTCTGCTCCTGCTGGTTCCATTCGTGGTCCTACGTGCTTCAACTGTAGTCCTCCGGGCCACATGATGAGTGAGTGTGATAGGCCTCCGATTCAGTGTCTTGCTTGTGGTCGGATGGGTCATCGTGCTAAGTTTTGTATGGATGCAGCTCGGGCTCCAGTTACTCAGATATCAGCCCCAGCTGCGGGAGAGCCGAGTGTGAATCAGGCACCGATAGTTCCTCAGCCGCAGCAGAGTTTTGGCAGAGGTCGAGGACGTGGTCAGCCTTCTAGAGGGGGAGCTTCTAGTGCGGGGTCTGTTCCGCCCCGAGTGTACGAGATGAGACGAGTAGGAGATCCTGACGCGATGGTGGCTACAGGTACCGTCCACATCCTTGATCATCCTGTTTCCGTATTGTTCGATTCTGGTGCTACGCATTCTTTTATATCTATGGATTGTGTGCGTCGTCTGCATGTTGATTGCCTAGTTACCTGTGAGCCTTTTGTTTTTAAACTTCCTAGTGGGGATAGCATCGTGGGGGACCGTGAGATTAGAGATTTTTCTATGAGTATCGTGGGGAGGGATTGGCTTTCTAATCTGATTGCGGTAGATATTAGGGATGAGGATTTGATTCTGGGTGAGGATTGGCTGGACCGTCATGGGGCAATCATGAATTATAGAACGAGAACCATTTCGATGTTAGCCTCTGATGGTACCGAGCATTCTTTTGTGGGACGTAAGCGGAGTAGCCAGAGATTACTGATCAGCGCCTTGAGGGAGGTGACACTTCTTCGGGGAGGTTGCACGGGTTATTGGTGTTACGCTTTGATATCGGAAGAAGGGGGAGTCGAGCTCTCGTCTATTCCGGTAGTGTGTGAGTATCCTGATGTATTTCCAGACGAGTTGCCGGGTTTGCCGCCGGACCGAGAAGTTGAGTTTACCGTCGATTTAGAGCCGGGTGCAGCACCGATCTCTAAGACGCCATACCGTATGGTGCCCGTCGAGATGCTGGAGCTGAAGAAACAGTTGGGAGAATTGCTAGATATGGGATATATTCGACCGAGCGCTTCGCCTTGGGGCGCGCCAGTCCTATTTGTAAAGAAGAAGGATGGGTCACTTCGTTTGTGTATCGACTACCGAGAGTTGAACAAAGTGACCATCAAAAACAAGTATCCGCTCGCGAGGATTGATGATTTGTTTGATCAGTTGCAAGGGTCAACTATTTTTTCAAAGATTGATTTGAGATCGGGGTATTATCAGCTCCGAGTGAAGGATACCGACATTCCGAAGATAGCCTTTCGGACGAGGTACGGTCACTACGAGTTCGTGGTTATGGCTTTTGGTCTAGCCAACGCACCAGCCGTGTTTATGCAGCTTATGAACAAAGTCTTTATCGAATACCTCGATAAGTGTGTAGTCGTTTTTATCGACGACATCTTGATTTACTCGAGGAGTGAGGAGGAGCACGCTCGTAATTTGCATATTGTGTTAGATATTTTGAGAACTCAACATCTTTTTGCTAAGTTCTCAAAATGTGAGTTTTGGTTACGGTAGGTTATGTTTCTCGGTCATGTGATCTCGGCCGAGGGTGTTCGTGTGGACCCACATAAGGTAGAGGCACTGTTGGATTGGGCACCGCCCAAGAATGTGAAGGAGGTCCGCAGTTTTCTTGGATTAGCCGGGTATTACCATAGGTTCGTCGAGGGGTTCTCTAAGCTCGCTCGACCGCTGACTCAGTTGTTATAGAAGTCAGAGAAGTTCGTGTGGACCGATGAGAGGCAGAATAGTTTTGAGGAGTTGAAGAAGCGGTTGACGACCGCTCCTGTTTTGGCCTTACCGAGTGGTAATGAGGGTTTCTCAGTTTTTAGTGATGCATCGAGCCAAGGGCTCGGATGTGTACTTATGCAGCACGGGAGGACGATTGCCTATGCTTCCCGTTAGTTGAAACCATATGAATTGAATTACCCTACGCACGATCTTGAATTGGCCGCAGTCGTATTTGCGTTGAAGATCTGGCGTCATTACTTGTATGGCTCGTCGTGTCATATTTTCACCGATCACAAGAGCCTAAAGTACATTTTCACCCAGAAAGAGCTTAATATGAGACAGAGGAGATGGTTGGAGTTGATTAAGGATTACGATCTCGAAATCCTTTATCATCCGGGCAAAGCTAATGTGGTAGCAGATGCCTTGAGCCAGAAATCAGTATCGCTTCGGGCGCTTGAGTTACTCACGGCCCAGTCGGGACTTCAGCGAGAGTTTATGAGGTTGAGCATTGAGATTGTACTGCCAGAGAGTTCCGGGCAATTGCATACGCTTGAGATTTCTTCACCTCTGGTCGATGACATTAAATCGGGACAGTTGAAGGACCCGATGTTTATTCAGCTTAGAGAGAGTGTAGGGAAGGGGAAAGCCCCGGGATTCGTTATTCATGAGGACGGAGTGTTGAGATTCCGAGGTCGGTTGTGTGCTCCGAACGACTCGGAATTGAGGCAGAGTATTATGCGGGAGGCTCATGCGTCACCTTACTCAGTCCATCCAGGCTCGAGTAAAATGTATAAGGATTTAAGAAAGAATTTCTGGTGGAACGACATGAAGAAGGAGGTAGTTCAGTTTGTGGCTAAGTGTTTGACTTGTCAACAAGTCAAGATTGAGCATCAGCGGCCACCCGGGTTGTTGAAACCACTTCCCGTCCCGGAGTGGAAGTGGGAGGATATCTCTATGGATTTTGTCACTGGTTTTCCGAGGATGAAAACTGGTATGAATATGGTGTGGGTGATTGTATACCGACTGACTAAGTCGGCACATTTTCTGGGCATCAAGGATACTTGGGGCCCAGAAAAGTTGGCTCGTACTTTTATCGCTCAGATAGTGAGACTCCATGGTACACCGAGGACCATTATTTCAGATAGAGTTGGCCGGTTTGTATCGCACTTTTGGCAGGCGGTACATAAGGCATTGGGGACACGATAACGTTTGAGTACATCTTTCCACCCTGATACTGACGGACAGTCCGAACGTACCATTCAGACGTTCGAGGATTTGTTGCGCGCGTGTGCGTTAGACTGGAGTAGTGACTGGGAGGAGCATCTGGATTTGATTGAGTTTACTTATAATAATAGCTGGCACGCGTCGATTAAGATGGAACCGTATGAGGCACTTTATGGCCGACGTTGCCGATCAACGATATGTTGGGATGAGCCGTCCGATTTGGTTGGCACCGAGCCAGACCTCGTGTTAGAGACGAGGGAGAAAGTTGAGTTGATCAGAAAGAGAATGTTGGCTGCCCAGAGTCGACAAAAGTCTTATGTGGATGTTAGGCGTCGACCTTTGGAGTTTGAGGTGGGAGATCATGTTCTGTTGAGAGTGTCTCCGTCGAAAGGAGTTTTCCATTTTGGGAAGAAGTGGAAACTCAGCCCGAGATATATTGGACCTTTCGAGGTATTGGAGAGAGTCGGTGAGTTGGCATACCGTTTGGCTTTACCTCCGTCACTGAGTCATGTTCATAGCGTATTTCACGTTTCCCAGTTGAGGAAGTACGTTCCGGACCCATCCCACATTATTGACTTTGGGGACGTGGAGATCGAGATGGATGTTACGTTTGAGGAGAGACCCGTCAAGATTTTAGAGCGTCGAGACAAGCAGTTAAGGAACAAAACCATTCCTTTGGCTAAGGTGCAATGGTCGAGACACGGAGTAGAAGAAGCGACGTGGGAGTTAGTGGAGGATATGCGTTTGAGACACCCCGAGCTTTTTGATTCTTAAGTTTAAGGACGAAACTTTATTTTAGAGGGGGAGAATGTAATATCCGTAAATTTCCATTTTTAGCAGTTTCCATTTTTGGTGTATGTCTATTTTTATCGACTCTCTTGTAACCGTTTCGACATTTTGAATCTACTTTGTTCTTGGAGTTTTTCCATTTGGACGAGTTTTGATGATGTTTTCACGTGATTTCATTTTATGACATGTTTTGCCGTGTGAATGTTCGATTCTCGTAAAACTCATTCGTTTTCGTTGTTTCTTGGTTTGTACAAGTTCGTATAATTGAGTTGGTCATGTTGAGACTTTCGGTTTGTAAATCCGACGTCGTTTCGTGATTTTCGGGCACTTGGGCCATTTTTTTAATTTCCTAATAGTTTAGGGAATCCCATTTTCGTTGTCGCATTACGGACCCTCCGGTGGTCGGAATTGTATTTTCTTTCAGCGCTTAGCTCCATCGTCTTGTATGCTTCGCGTTTATGTTCCTGTATGCTGGTCTCGTAGTGCGTTTCGTGTTTTGTACCCTCGACAACAGCTTACTGCTGATGTGAGCAGCAGTATTGAACTGCTCTACTCCTGTTGCCTTACGTGCACTACCGATGTGCAGTTAGCGTACGCTAACTCCCTATTGTTAGCGTACGCTAGCGAATGGTGGCAGTAGCTACTGGACCTGTCACGGCTCGTTAGCACGCGCTATATATGACAGTTAGCGTGCGCTAACTTCACAAATTATATAAGTCAGCGGGCAGTTCAGAAATAGCAATTTTATTCTTTTCTCTTCGTTTTCTTCGACGTACGACTTCAGAGGCGACTTCCACCAATACTGATCGGAGTTCTCTTCAAATTCCATCACCGTAGAGTCGTGTTAACATATTATCATCAGCATAATCATCCTCCATCGTCCGAATTCAAGGTATTTTCGTCTAGAACCCTAACTTGTCAACTTTGGGGGTTTTTCTGGGTTTTGCTAATTGGACTCAAATTATTCTAGTATGTTGTGATATTCCTCACCGATTATTGTTATTGGGTGATTCCCAATCCGTTTTTCTCTATTTTAATCCGTGAATTGTTGATATGGGGAGATTTTGCGTAAACCCTCGCCCGTATTGATTGAACGTTGTTGTCGTGATTTGTAATTGGGGTTTACGGGTGTATTCCAATAGAGTATTGTTGTCCGTTAGGACTGAACCATGTTGATTCTTCATTTAGGAACTGTCGCTTTCCACTCGGACCGTTCGTAGTCGTGTTTCACTTCCGTTTCTTCAAGAATGTCTCAAAGGCAAGTACTTTACATTTGTTTACATGTTCTAGTATTTGAATTATGGCTGTGTTGTGGTTGTTGTAGATGGATATGTGTATGTTCACCTAGGGACAGTCCGACGGGACCTCTAGGGATACGTAGTGCCGTGAGTGTGCATATCGCGAACTGTGGTTAGCCACCCAGGGATGTCCGACGGGGCTCTGTGGGGTACGGTGGCCGTGAGTCTCGTACCGACGGTTAACTTTGAATTGTGATTTGTTGGAGATAATGTGTTTTGTGATTGTACATTGTAAATATTCCGGAATATAAAATGTTTTCTAAAATGATTTTTGGCGCATATATTCATCTGATTAGAATGTAGTTCAAATGGATTGTACTTGCACTAGCAGTTGTCGCTAACCCCTTAAATGGGGGAAATACTTTTTGTATTTCAGGTATCGATCGTGGGGACAAACGAGCACTGGAGCCGTATGAGGATGATGGGCAAGCATGATACTGTTCAGTGGACAATTGTTGGTGTCCAGTTTTGTCAATTATTTTTGATGTCTTGTTTTGGGGTTTCTGTATTATAAACTGGTTTAAGTACTCGAGTACTTCCTCTTCAAATTTGTTAACGTTGTGTTCCCGCTTTGGGAAATGGATTGATGTTAGATTCTATTTGTCGGGTTGTAGTCTTTTATTTGAATTGTCGTTTTATTAATGATTGTCTGTCATTGACGAATGTTTTGTTGGTACGTTAGCCTGGTGGATTCCATAGTGTGGGGTCCACGGCGCTGTAATATGCGCTGAATGTCTTGGGGGTGTTACAGCTTGGACTATCTTCCTGAGCAAGAAGATGGAAACAACATCAAAGCTGCCCGAGCACCTGAGAAAGCTTCAAAATGAGAAAGGGTTGAGGATCGTGTCCACTCGTACTGACAGAGGTACAGAATTTACTAACCGCTTTATAGAGCAATACTGTTAGGAAAATGGGATACAGCACGAATACTCAGCTGCCCGCACACCTCAACAAAATGGTGTTGCTGAGCGAAGGTACAGGATGCTGAAAGAAGCAACAAGGACCATGATTGCCGCAAGCAAGTTGCCACAATATTTCTGGGGCGAAGCCACCAATACAGCATGCTATACACAAAACTTCTGTATCATCAACAAGCACCACAACAAAACAGCATATGAGGTATGGAACAACAAAATTCCACTAGTTTTGTATTTCCACATATTTGGATGCAGGTGTTATGTGTTGAACAACGGGAAATATCAGCTTAGAACATTCAATGAGAAATCGGATGAAGGAATATTTGTAGGTTATTCCTCTATCAGCAAAGCTTACAGGATCTTTAATAAACGGAAGCTGACAATTGAGGAATCAGTCTATGTAGTGTTCGACGAACCTCATCATGATCCTACAGGAGTAGAAGAACTTACTCAGAACATCCAACAACTTTTCATCATTTACCCTCCAACTCCCATTGAACTTGTCGTTGACTTAGAAATCAACCCCGCAGCTATAAGAACAGAGGTAGTCGAAGCTGATGTTGTACAAACTGAAGCTGAAACTACAGCATCTCAAGATACAGTATGGGACACCGAATTAGAACCCGATAGAATATGGTTGAGAGATCACCCACAAGAGTTGATCATAGGAAACATTGATGCTGGAGTTTCTACCCATAGTAGAATACAGATTACACAAGAAAATGTACTATGTGCGCAAGAAGAACCCGAATCTGAGATTTCTGCATTTCCTGTATGGAAGTCTCAAGCTGAACTTAGATGACTTAACATATGCACTATTGTTGTATTCTTAGATCTAACCGAACCTGTTTCTACCAAATAAGCTCTAGAGAATTCTCATTGGATTACATATATGGAAGAAGAGCTTAATGGTTTCGAAAGAAACAATGTATGGTATCTAGTACCCAGACCTATGCATCAATCCGTAATTGGAACCAAATGGGTATTTAGAAATAATAAGGATTCGAATGGCTTGTTATAAGAAACAAATCCCGTCTAGTCGCACAAGGCTATAGATAGGAAGAAGGCATAGACTACGAAGAAACTTTTGCCCCTGTTGCCAGACGAAAAGCCATTAGGATATTTTTAGCCTTTGCCGCCTATAAGAGCTTTATTGTATATCAAATGGACGTCAATAGTGCATTCCTAAATGGAGACCTTGCCAAAGAAGTCTATGTTGAACAACCCCCAGGGTTTGTTAACACAGAAGGCGGAGACCTTGTATACAGGCTAAGGAAAGTGTTGTATGGACTCAAGCAAGCACCTAGGGCGTGGTATGAGACCTTGTCCATGTACCTTACCGATAATGAATTTGAGAACGGTGCTGTGAACAAGACCTTATTTAAAATACATGAAGGCGATGACCTCCTGATGGTTCAGATTTATGTAAATGATATAATATTTGGTTCAACTAACCTTGCTTTATGTCAGAGGTTCTCTCATCTCATGCAAAGTAAATTTGAAATGAGTATGATGGGAGAACTTAGTTATTTCCTAGGTTTGAAGGTAAAGCAGTTGCCTACAGGGATATTCATCAACCAGGAAAAATACAGGAAGGAGCTTATCAAAAAGTTTGGAATAAATAATTCCAAATCATCATCAACCCCCATGAGCACTGTTGTGCAAATTAGTGCTGATGAAGCTGGAAAGCCGGTTGATCAATCACTCTACAGGGAGCTAATAGGCTCACTCCTGTACACAATAGCTAGCAGGCTCGATATCCAGTTTGTTGTAGGAGTGTGTGCTCGATATCAAGTTGCACCTAAAGAATCACACTTCACAACCGCTAAACGAATCCTGAAGTATGTCAAAGGAACAGTCGATGTAGGACTTTGGTATCCTAAAGAATGCGGATTTGATTTAGTTGGATACAATGACTCAAATCTTGGAGGCTACAAGCTAGATAGGAAGAGTACAAGCGGTACTTGTCACTTTCTTGGACCTAGACTTGTGTCTTGGTTTAGCAAGAAATAATTAGCAAACTCGCTTTCAACAGCTGAATTAGAATACTATGCTGCTGGTAGTTGCTGTATGCAGATCCTTTGGATGCAACAACAGCTGTCAAATTATGGATTCACTATCAAGGAAACACCATTCATGTGCTATAGCACGAGTGCAATTGCAATAACTCACAATCCTGTATTGCACTCGCGTACTAAGCACTTCCATATGAAGCATCACTTCATCAGAAATCATGTTGAGAACAAGGATGTTCAGCTCGAAAAAGTCCATACAGATATCCAGTTAGCCGACATCTTTACCATACCTCTCAGCACAGCAAGATTCTGTATGCTTCAACAAGAATTGCGAATGCTACAGCCCGACTCCCTGTAAGTTTTTAATGCTTTTACTCAACAATTGAGGGGGAATGCTGTAAGACCCGCGAATACAGTATCCACCATTAATTATATGTACACTCAGACATTCCGAACAGCATTGTAGGAACAAAGAGACAAGAAATTATCCTACATCTGACGTGTGCAATAATTAAGGGGGAATACAGTATGACCCATGAATACAGCAGTAATCCGAAAATTGTTGTCGTGTTGTCTCCATGGAGGTGGTCATATTGAACGACCATTTCAAAATTGTTTTCAAACAGCCTACATTTCTCACTGCGATTTATCTGCATTTTCTTTGCATATCTCTTACTTTCTCTTCAGATCTTACAATGGCATCCTCACAGACTTCATCCCCTACTCTCAAGAAGAGAACCATAATCATTGACGGGCGAATTTTCACCAGATCTATTGTCATCAAATGTGTTCACTTTGAGGGAGACGACGTTGACTCCATGGAGATGGTCGTTTCAAGGATTAGTCAACAAGGCCTTTATTGCCTTGGTAGCCACACTGCTGAGCGCTACGACGAGAAAATGGTTGAGGAATTTTACCTCCATGTGTCTGTTTGTTTCTTCTCTCTTGCACAAGGAGGAAATGTTGCTGAAATCTCTGCCACCATTCGCGGAGTGAAGATTCGAGTTGACCAAGATCATCTGCAGACTTTGTATAGACTCCCTTATGATTGGCTGTCTATGGAAGAACTTGAAACTTTTGGGTCTCAAGAAATCCTCACCAAGTATTGGGGATTGTTCACTGGCACTGCAACGAACGAGATTGTTCATGCATCTTGCCACGAGAAAAAATTTTGTCTGCCTTTTGTTTATTTACACAATTTCTGTTGTCGTGTTGTGGAAAACAGTACTGGAGCTTTTGAAATGTGCACCAATTTGAGGTTCAGGATGATGGTCGCCATCATGTCAGGTGAAAAAGTTAACTGATGCCAGATTATCCTGGAAAGATTGCAATAAGAGGCTTCCAAGCCTGCTTCACAGAACAAATCCTTTGGTCTGATTCTAAATCATATTCTGACCAAGTGCGGTGTTCCGCAAGCCAAAGGATCCAATAAGATAAATTCGCGAAAATATATTGGAGGGAGCAGGCCCTGTATGTTCAACAAATCCAAACTAATTGGGGAAAGATCCTTTGTCCATTATATGCCTCTTTCTGCCGACCCAAGGGACATAAATTCGAAGTCCGGGAGCGTGGAGACCTCTCGGAAAAGAAAAAGATCTCACAACAAAACTCCTGTTGCTGGTGAGAAGCTGAAAAGGAAGCTAATATGGCTTTCCAAATCAAAAACGGTGACCCAACCCACTGTATCGAACCCCCAGGGCGCAACCCCTGTGGAAGAGACAGCTGCTACTATGCAAACATTAGATCCCGAGCCATTGGCGGCAACGACGGATATACAACAATCTGCCAACGTTGAAGACTCTGGCGAGTCGGCTACCCCTTTGGAGCCAATAGCCACATCTCCTGAATAGGAACCCACACCTGTAAGGGATCCATCTCCCCTCACGGTACCAACCCCTATATGGGATCCCTCTCCAATACATGATCCCACACCTGGAGTGGAACCCTTGCCTACAGTGAACCCATGCACTGTACGCAGCCCCTCTCCCGACTCTATAATTAATAAAACCTTGTTATATGTACAAATTGAACAGGCCTATGAACGTTTTTTTAATGTAAATCTTACAGGCTTGCTCCGTACGAAACTTTGTACAACTGGAGCGATTGGAGTGAGGAAGAAAGATTTGTTCTAGAGGTAACAGACTCTCAGAATATTGAAGTTTTGATCTAATGGGACAACCTTTGCTGCAAGGAGCTGATTTCGAGCCATCTAATGGACAAAGCTGATGCTTGAAAGAAAGGGAAATCTATGTCCGAAGAAACAATTCCTATCAATCCAAAATCGGACCACGACCCAGACGATGATGATGACTTCCAGGCTGGTCTGAGGATGAGCTATGAAGAAGCAAGAGAATAGGAACTTTCCAGGACACAACATCAATAGGGAGACGGGATATCGAGACAGCAGTCCCCTCCCCAACAGCAAGAAACTGTTCAAGACAGCGAGGAATCAGTCCCTCCTATTGCAGAGCAACCAACAGTTTCACAACAGGCATCCAAGCCTGTCGCCGATGATCAAGCATGCGCCATCCCGCAAGAAAAATCAGTCCCTCTGTCGGAGCAGGCGGAAGCTGAGAGACAACAGGAGGATTGAGTCCCTCTTATACCCATTTCTACAGAAACCATTCTGGAACAGGAGGAATCAATCCCCCTATTGCCGAATCCGAACAACCCGCCAGCACCAACTGCCCCCGATGCCCCTGCATCACCGATTAATGTGGAATCCGACGGCATTTTCTTACCTGAAGATGAACCACAATGTCCCCGCTCTCATGTGTTCATAAGACAGCTCAATGGAGCTGAAGATTTTGCAAAGCCCAACTCTCCCAGGACCGTAGAAAGGAACGAGCAACTGCATGCTCTAAGACGCCAAACTGTTTTCCTACATGATGTTGTCAATGCCCTGAACACTGTTGAGAAAGAAATTAACTCGTTGCATGAGACTGCCATAGATGAAATGACTGGTGTCAAGCGAGAAATTTCCAAAGTGGAAGAAGCCTTGCGCATTCTGTCCACTATCATGAGGCAAGCTCTCAACAAACTTCAACAGCGCCAAGAGTAGATTCCCTTGGGGAACAAGCCAAGCTACGCATATCAGAAGCCAAGAGAGCATCAGCTCTTCAGGAAACAGGTTCCCACCTTCGCGGCCATGACAAAAAGATTGATGACATGTCACTAGTGCTCAAATCACTAGTTGATAAAATGTCAAGTTTTGAGACCAAACAGGATGACACAATGAAAATCCTAGAGCACTTAGATGAAAAAGTCTCGTACCTTGATGAAGCTAAAAAAGGGGAAGAGGCTAGAGAGGCTGCTAAAAGATTGAGACTGGAACAAGAAAAGGAGTTTGAAGCTGCAATAGAAGACAACATCACTGCTGCAATTACTCGATTAGCGACTCCTGCTCAGACTGTTAGGTTATGGGGAGCTCGTTTGGAATTCTGTGATCCAAAATTTCCTTGGAAAAACCTCGTGAAGAAGCCTCCAGTGATAAATCTCCCGGTCAAAAGATAGCCAACAGTCGACGAGATAAAAGATTGGAGAAAAAATGAACTATTAAGATACTTCGTGCTTCTTATCAGGGAATCCCACATATTCAACAGTTGTAAAACACTGCAGGAAGCTGCCGAGGAATTCAAAAAGAGGTTGGATGAAGTAAAGCTCCCCCTACAACTCCAGTTAAAATCCAAACACAGAAAAGGAGATCTGGTTACCCACCCGGAAGACTGGATCCTTGTTTTTGATAAATCAGCTGAAGGAAGAGCTCTCTACTTAAATCAAAACAGGGATGCCTTGCAGAACTGGTGGAAGGGAACCAAGAATGACCCAAAAAGACCTTGGAGGCATTCTGACTGCATGAGTTAACTTGAATGTTCCTTCCTGTATCTTATTTTGAAACAGCAAAATTTTATATCTTTGTTTTTGCATAACATTGTAATCTTTGCTCATCCATTAATGAAGTATTTTTTTGTCTTGAAAGGTTACAACTCATAATCTACTGTGTTCCTGTACGATTACGATATTAATTTATATACTGCAATCAAACAAATATGAAAACTTGTTAAGTACATAAAACTGTAAGAACTTGTCTGCGAACAGTTCATAAGTTAAGTTGTATTTAACTAGACTATACTGTAAGATTGTGCCTACGCGCCAATCATAAGTTTAAGTTGTAAAACACTTTGCTGATAGATGTTATAATTTTTAGAACTTGCCTACGAGCAGTTCACATCTCTTTAAAATTGCTGAAGGCCAAAACATTAGACAGAAGACCAAGAAGACAACCTCCCTTTAAAGATGTTTCAAAGGTTTTGACATCAAGGTTTTGGCATCATCAAGAAGATTTGAGAAAATTTGGCAATTATCAAAAAAGGGGAAATTTTAGGGATAAACAATCCTGTATCGAGTTTTGATATAGTGCCAAACATACATCAAGTCTTCACGCTGCCTTCATACATCAAAAGGATGAAGTATCAACATACGGCGAGTTGCTGTCTCGAATATATTCAATACAACGAAGATGTGTTTTGATATAGTGCCATCATACAACAAAAGATCATCAGTGAAAATAACGCTAAGTATGGAAGTTATCCTGAAATATTCATACAGCATCGTTCCATACAGCAGCAGACTAAGATGGCCTACAGCGTAAAAACCTACAGCTACAACATTATGTTGAATACATCATACAGGCTATAAGTATTGAGATCTTCAATACTTATCCAAACAGGACTGAAGACCGTTGGAACGAAATCTGCTCTATTCGCTAAAGTCAAGTCCCGTTTGAAAAGAAGTATTTAAATACTGAAAGGATAAAGTATTTAAATACTACCTTCAAACAAGGAGCAAAAACTGGATCATGTTTTATTCAAAACAATCATCCCGTTGGAACGAACTTTTTGCTCAACGGATCTATTCAGAGGTTATTTATACCCTAGAGTTTGAAGAACAGTTGACGACAAGAAATTTAAAACATACAAGCTTACAAGCAATACACAAACGATCTATTGACTGAATATTCATTATCATCAGATCAAGCTTACAAGAGCAAAGTATATTTCTTCTAACATCATTCATATCTGAAAAGAAGAAATATACTCAGTCAATCAAGAATAGCCATCATCAGCTCAAGATCTTCATAGTCAGGCTGTTGTTCTAACCTGGTTACTTTACCTTTTATCTTCGAGTAAAAACCTAGTTCTGTGTGAACTAAAAAAGTTATTTCGACCTGTGTGGGATGAATAAGATGAAGCTTCAGAACTGTGTGTGAAGAAGCTAGTCAAGAGAAAGCTTTGACTAATCTGTGTGAACGGTTGAAAACGACACTCTTTGTATCAATCTGTGTGAATGATATAAGGATATGTTTGATTATAGACACGTAGTTTTGTACGTAGTGTTTATAATAAACTTTTTACTCCTGCGTGGAGGACCAGTGGACGTAGAGTGGTTTACCTCGAACCACTTTAGAAATCGTGTTATTTACCTTTTACATTTACTGTTTTCATTACTCTGATTATTTTATTAGTATATACCGCAAAGCTTGTACGCACCAAGCAAACATGAGATTAGCCCAGTTGCTGTATTTACAGCAACTCACTTTAAAAGACTTCCGCTATGTACTCTAATCTGAAAATCATACAGCTTGTTGCCTAAACACTTTCCAAGCTGTATTCTGTATACTAAGTGGCCAACAAGGGCTCTCCGGTCATCCACGCAGTTAATCCCTACAAATACTTTCTCCAGTTCTCTAAGGTAGTGATCCCATGTTGGCGTCTCTGAAAAACCATCGAACTTCGGTGGGTGTATCTCCGCCACCTCCTGTAGCCATCTATCTCCTCGGTTTCCCAAGTCTGGGACGCCTTGCTATCTCCCTCCCGGCTTCAATCAAACTGCCACTTGCATCCTGTCCACAACTTGATCAAATTAGGTCATTTGGTTGACCACCTGACGAAGGATGTCGGGAACAGCAGGTTCAACATTTGTTTCCACAATTTGTTCTCATTCATTGTTTACGGACTCCTGTTGTTCGCCAGAATTGGAGTTAGCCTGATTTGACAGCGAATCAGGAATAAAGGGTGAAGCTTCCCTCTCTGCATTTCTACATCTGCGTCCACGACCGCGACCATGTCCACATCCTCCTCTCATCATACTGTAAGCATAAATACTCAATATACAGGGAACAACATCGTACCAACGTTCAAAAATTATAACATGTAAAGGACAAGTTAGAGTTTAGGAAACTTACAACCACCGCTCACACAAAGACGTAGGTAGTTCAATGATGTAATTCACAGCCGGTTACCACAAAAGACGTATATGAACCCTATTTTAACCCAACGGCCAATATATCCATAATCTTAGCTCTGATACCATATTCTGTAACACCCCAAGATATTCAGGATTACTACATCGCCGTAAACCCTTGAAATAAGGATTTACTACGCTAAGAATTTAAAAACAACATTATTAAATGCCAACCGTAAAATTTATTATTACATCACAAGTCTGAAAAGTACATATCAGCCAACATCCGAATACAATCTCAAAAGACCAACAAAACAACAGCGTACTCGAGTACTTTATTAAAAACAAAACACAACTGACAAACCACCGCGGCCGTAACATCACTCTGCACCCTTGTCATCATGTAGCTCTAGTGGTTATTTCCCCGTCCTCTTGTATCCTAAACATAAAACAAATGTCCACCCCCGACGGGGTTAGCACAACGACGCTAGTATAAGTACGATAATTATACAACAACAGAGTATTCAACATCTCACGAAGAATAACGACAACATCATCAATGACAATAATAACAACGAGTCTCTACTACGAGAATACTCACAATACCACACACAACATGATAATCACAACATGATACCCACTACATGATATAACATACACATGGTAATTCCGATGATCCAGCATTCACTGCATAGATCCCAAGATCCCGTCGGACCAACACGAGGTGGAAAAACCTGTCCAATGATCTAGCGCACGCTAGCATAGATACCAAGTTGATCCCGTTGGACCAACACGAGGTGGACAAACAATAATGACACATATGCACGACAATATGTATAACATCAATACATAAAACATAATTAAAGTACCTGCCTTAGAAATATGGCAAGAATTAAATACTTCAACGACTTCAACAAACTCGAAGGCCGCTCCTTCGATCAACCGTTTGCAAACCTCGAACCTTACACAAAAAGGAAATAACGACAACTCAACTTATGTAACAATACTATCACACGAACATTCTAAATGTTCTAATAATAACCTAGTACAATCATCATTGCTCGGCCGATTTTCCGGTTAACTACTCAAAGTATCCTACGTCGAACGAATACTATTCTATATGCGAAACAAAGGGCCATAACGAGGATAACACATTGATGTCTATAGTTCCAAGGATGTTCAAATCATCACAAATCCACATTTCGATTCCTGATTATCAAATCCAATACTTGGTTTGGTTATTTTAACACATTTAAACTGAGTTCTAAATTAGTTCATCTCTATGATTTTTTGTTCTTCCACACGCAATTCCTCTTGTCAAAGTTTTAAGTTCAAAACAATTATCACCAAACCAATCACTTCGTTCTAACCATCAATATGAAGATTATCACATCAAGAAACATCTACAAATCATGAACTATACTCGAAGAACACCCTCTACATTTGTCCTCTTGAATACATCTAACACATGTGATAACCTTAACAAATCATCCCTCAATAGAGTGTTTCAAATTCGTCATCAAAGGCATGTTATGAATTCAGCAAACTCTATCTCGATGTTTAACAAAATGAATCAACTCTAATACCTCTTAACAATGGAAATCCTAAGTATAAATTCTTCCACTCTTCCTAAAACATGGTGTTTGATTCTCTAAGTTATCAATAACATTAATAGCTCCAGTAATAATGTTCATAATCAGTATAAGAACACGAATTCTAGGCTCGGGTAGCATCACATACCTTATTACGGAGGAGAACAATGAAATACTCAGCGGAACTCAACACCCTGGCGTGAACATCGATCCAAGATGCTTCCCAATTTCAACCACCAAGTAGGGAGGCTAAATCAAGGGTTATATTGCAGGAGAGGCTCTCTGGACTTGCAGAATTCGGACAAGGAAGGAAGAACAAAAAGTGTGAAATGAAATGGGTTGATGTCTTATTTATAAGATCCTAATTTTTACGTACGTCAGCCAGAAGGTATTATGTACACTATAGCCTTAACGTACGTTATGTGCAACTCCTTACGTACGTTGACGTTCGTTGGTAGCTCACTGCCTCATTTTCTGACTTCCTTAACGTACGTTAACAATCACATTTACGTACGTAATATGTTCGGTGTAGCATACGTTATTATACTCCTCTAACGTATGTTGTGCCTCATTGACTTGCTTTATCAAGGTTGTCCAGGTTCACATGGGGAATCCTTACCCGACAATATCATGACTGGCCCCATGCACCACTGCACTAATCGCTTTGCACATTACGTATGCTATGCTTTGCCTATAGCATATGTTATCTGCAGCTCTTAAAGTACGTTATGCTCAACTGCTAGCGTACGTTATGACGTGCAGATGCATGCATGCATGTCTTTGAAAACTCAAGAATGTAGGAATACGAATACGGGAAAATCACACTTTGATTATCAATACAATATAATCGAATGCTACAAGTTTCAAATATAGATGAAATACACGATAATTATTCAGGTATTACAACACTCGTGTGCCGGTTGGTATGTGTAGGATTTTCGGGACGGGCACATATAGTCATGTAGGTAGTTGACCTCACGTTGATCTGTGCACATGAGACGTACTTCCTTAGCTGATTAGGTACAAAATCACATTTGCATTCGACTGATACCCATTAATGGCTTGTGCATGGACACATTTCCATCCCGGGTGTAGTGTGGTGCCATCCTTTGAGCCATAACATAGTTGATGCACACAACATGTTAGGTTGTGTGTGTTTTTAGCGGGAATGGGTTGTAATCTGGTCGTTTCATATAGCTTGTTTGATTGCGTATGTTGGATGATTTGAGATTATAATCAGACTTGGGTTTATACAGCATGCGGGATTGCGTATATCCCGTGATTTTGTGATTATGATCTGGTTGATTCATACTGTGTGCTTGATCGCATGTGATCAATGGTTCAAGATTATTATTATCTCGTTACTTTGTTGATCTTGTTTGGATTTTACCATGTTGATGTTATTCTGGATGTTTGTTGATTATTTTTTAATCGTGTAGGAGCTTACCATACGACGATGTTCTCGGTTTTGTTGATCCTCTGTTGATTGTTTTAGGAGTTATCACGTTGATGGTATTTTTGGTTGTGGTTAACCTTTAGTTGGTCGTATTCGAGTTTATCATATTGATGGTATTCTCGGCTGTGGTTGACCCTTGGCTGGTCGTATTGGAGTTATCTTGTCGACATTATTCTTGGTGGATATCTTGGTTGGTTATTATTATTAATGTGTGAGTATTCTGACTTTGCATCGATGTTTCGGGACTTGTTTCCATTGTTTGGGAAGTTGTATCACATATGTATTGTGTGCTATTGGTTTTGTCATGATTGATAATATTTTATCATGTTTGGGATTTGATCGTGTGATACGACGGACGGGATTTAGCATGGATAGATTATTCCATACTTGAGTTATTATGATATTTTGAGGATTTTAGCAGTGTTTGAATACAGTATAGATGATTATATTCGGTTATATTTGTCATTTGAGAATGCGAGATGTGGATTATAGTAAGGATGTTGGGTTTCAGTGATTAAAATTGAGTTACGAAGCTGAAAAATAACCGGTCTAACCGGATAGAAAATTGAACCCCTAAAACGGATCGATCAAGCATCGTAGATACGAATATATATAAAATTGATGAAGATTGAATTAAGAAAGTCATACCCTCGTAGACCTTTGATAATTTTGTCTCGATGGAAAATTCTCGAGCCAGGCTTTGATCGTTTCCTATCACCAACATGAACACGAATCCAATTCGTTTAAACTTGATGAATGATCAAAGAATGAAAATGTTGAGTATCTCTACTTTATCACGCGTCGGATATTGATCTTAACATTATATATCAATTCATTCTCAAAGAACAAGACTAGGAATTGATAGAGTATTTTCCTTCTCTTCTCTTCTTCCTTTTATTTCTCTCTAAGATGAACAAGAAAATCAAGAAATTTTTTCTCACCCCCTCTGTTTACTTTGGTCGTAGCATGTAATGGTGGTGGTGTGTTGTTTTTATTTTATAACATGTGAAGATGAGATTTCAGGATCATTCAAATCTTGATCTCTTTGTCCACATGTATAAATCAAATCCTCAAGACCCCACACAACATCAAGACAATATCAAAGAAAGCACATAAGAGGTGAGGAGGGAGAGAGGGGGTTGGCCTACTTGGTTGGTGAGAAAATGAGTCGAGCCACTAGGTGCATATACCGGACGTTCGCGAGTCTAGTCCGTTAAGTACACTTGCTTTATCTCAAATATATTTATACTCAATTAATTATCCAGTTAATTAATTTTATTAAATACAAAATTATAATAATATATTTCCAAGAAATAATTATTTATGAATTAAATTAATCTCCCAGTAATTAATTTCAATTCACAAGACCGCTATGATTTACCAAATAAATCAAATTAGATATCCAATATGCAATATTAATGAACAGATAATAAATATATATCTTATCCATCAAATATTCTTATGCGCGACCCCATAGGTCTGTCTTAGTCGGCAATGGGAGGAACCAAGGAGTACGGATAACACTTAGCCAGTTTAGTGCTCCGTACCATAACCTAACTAAGAATGAAAGATTGGATCATTCAAAACCATTATGTCATGAATACTGTAGACGTATAAACCCTTCAATCATATGTCCCGATCAAGTATTAGGGTCACGGTAAAGTCAAAACCTATTATAACTTGACTTGATGCATTTATTTAATGCAAACCGAGATCACCGAGCTCTTGTGTATCAAATACAACTAGCTCTAAATGTTGGGGATAGTGCCTTAGGACATTCGATGTGCCTATATTTGTAATTGTCAGATTTAAATAAAGTTATTTGATATCATCGATTTCTTGTTGTTTATTATAATGTGCACGTGTTTTAATATTATAATAATCAAATAATAGTTATTTACAAATAATAAAATTAATCAAATATCTTTGGTCCAATCACGTAGAGTGGAGATTCAAGTGATTAATATACTAGTATAAATTTGATAGATAATCACCGAATGATTAGGCTATGGTACGGATAAAACTTATGAGTATTAGTTGGAGAACGTGATACTAAACATTACCGCATTGAGATCACTGAATGAAAATATCATAAGTGAATCTCAATAAAACAATATGTCAATAAATCCTTGAACCTGAGATTATCATAGAGTCCAACATGATAACTGCTATGCCTTGACGTAATCCAACATCATCTGAAAATGGTGGTCATAAAGGTTAGCGATCGGGATGAGTGGGACTCATATAGATGGCAATGAATAATCAAGATGGGATTTGTCCCTCTTTTTAGGGAGAGAGATATCTGTTGGAGCCCTCGATAAGTTGGACTGAAGGAAATGCATTGTTATGCTCAATTGAAGAGTCATTTGATTCAATCAGTCTACTTAAGATCGAGAAAGCATTGAACATAATAAGTATGACAATTTCCATGACTTAGTTCAAATAAAATATCGTGCGATAAAGGGATTTGACATGGTAAATGGTTTAATGGACTATCAACTTATATTATTTGGGTAGTCATAATGTCTTGCTAGAGACCGCTTGCGACTTATTATTTAATAAGGTATTAAATAATTGCCAACATAATATAATTCTTTTGGGTCACACATGGAGGCAACGCCAAGCGATAAGCTAAATCTCCAACCCTGTCCAAAATCTCAAAAGGTCCGATATACCTCGGACTAAGTTTCCCCTTTTTCCGAAAGGGGAAACTCCTCTGGTCGGTGATACCTTCAGTAGAACATGGTCTCCCACTTCGAATTCTAAAGGTCGACGTCAAGTATCAGCATAAGATTTCTGACAGCTCTGGGCAGTCAATAACCGGTCCCAGATAATAGAAATCTTCTCCTTAGTATCCAACAACATATTCGGTTCCGTTCCGACTAGATCCGAAGCCATGTCCCAACATAATGGTGATCTACACCACCTACCATAGAGTGCCTCGAAAGGTGCCATCTTGATCGACGCATGTGTAACACCCCCAAAACCATCCAGGATATTACAGTGCCGTGGGTCCTGCGCCGGAACCCACCAGGCTAAAAACCATTTCAAAAACGTTTAAAAACGCCAAAAGGCCGATGACGGTAATATTTTAAATGCTCAAATATTTTCAAAAACATAGTTCTGAAATACCATCATAGAATACCGTTTGAAAATACAAGGCGAAATGCCAAATCTAGACAGTTAAAAATGTACGTTAAGCTGCCACTTAAATGTACCAAAAAATAATTGGGAAAAAGAGTTTAACGAAATAACCCAAGTTCGCAAAATGCCAAAAAAGGCCCTTTTAAAATACACACACGCAACGGATAAAGATACCGAAAAGCCATTTTGAAATATACACACACAGCGGATAAATGCAGTTCAAAATACACATTTGCAGCGGAAATAAAACAACCAGAAATAAATACTCAATACTCAGGAACATGCCACAGCCAGTATCACCCGGGAAGCTCATCCCTTCACGACCGCTACTAGTTCGATCTCCGAGTACCTAAAAATAAAGCCCACGACGGGGTCAGCCACAATACTCAATAATGATATGGATTACATCATCATAAATAATTACATACCAATGTAATAATACTGTAAGAATACTACTAATGTAAACTTACCGTCATAACCTTACCAATTCATGGCAATCCATACCAAATCGATCCTTACCATAATTCACATTTCGCATTCTCAAATGACGAAATGAACTCAACCACAACTAACTGTACTGTATTCAAATAATATCAAAAATCCTCAAAACATCATCATAACTCATAATCATGAAATAATTCATCCGTGCCAAATCCTGTCCATCGGATTACACAATCAAAACTCAACCTGGATAAACCAATAGTACACAACATATCTGTAGATCAACTACCACATGATAATGATAACAAATCCCGAACATAGACGTACAGTCAGAATGCTTATACGATCAATAACCAGATCAACCAATACGCCAACTGAGAATATCACCAACATGATAACTCCAATATGACCAACAAGGAATCAATGATAACCGAGAGTACCCTCAACATGGTAAACTCCCAACACGATCAACAAAGATCAAAATAACCAAGAATACCCTCAACAAGGTAGACTCCAAATGATCAACAAAGGACCAACAATAACCGAGAATACCATCAACAAGGTAAACTCCAAATGATCAACAGTAATGGATCTCAAGAAAATAACCTCGACTGTCGAAACATACCCCTCAGGCGTATGAACAACCAGTCGCAAACCGTCAAACATACCCAACCATGAATGGAGGATGAACGACCAAACAATATGGCTCAAAGATGGAAATCATAGTACGCCCGATCCGAAAATATGTCTGTGCACAAGCCACCCCGGGTATTGATCACATACACGTGTGGTCTTGTACCTAATTAGCCTCACGAACTACGTCTCGTGTGCATGGTTCAATGTGGAAATATCAACACATAACCATCATGTGCCCGGCTAAAAATCCTACACAATAACCAATCGGCACGCAGATATGACTCCAGATATGTCACGGTGCAACATGACAACGAAACTCAAATAAAAACATATCCAATAAGGATCAAAAGACTCACCGAAGTGAACAATAACAGACTGACAATGAAAAGTCGACACGACTAATCGATATCCAAAACATCAATCCTGGGATCATCATCCCCAAATGAATGACCAACACGATCTACGATCTCAATACAACAGTCCTGGGATCAACATCTCTCCATGAATAACCGATACGAAACTCATTACACGAAACCTCAACATATACAACAACTCAACATACTAATTATCCACATGACTGAACAAATACTTAGATTACCTCAAAGCCGAGGACCATATCCATCAACATCCCCCAATGAGACGATCAACACAACCATTAATACCAACAATAGTCCTGGGATCAACATCCCTCAACGAACAACCAGTAATATACGAAGCCTCAACATACAACATATCCAACAACTCAACATAATAAATATCTCCTAACTGAATAATACATAAATTACCTCAAAGTCGAAGACAACATACTTTCAACGAACAACATCTCTGAATGGATATAAAGTTAAACGAATAATCCTGAAATAAGAATAGTCCATTTATACCAACAAACCACCGTCCCGACATCAAAGTCGACATAATAAACCATCCCCGATATCCGATATTCCACATCACTGACCAAAGATAACTCACATATCCGTCCTTACTAAACACATTTAAACCATATACACTATGATTTAATCCAAACCAACGCATAATGTACCAACCATCATCCCGACAATTCACATTTATAATATCATTGCTATATGAATTATAAATGAAATGAAAGCGAAACCATTCATTAAATATTATAACTGAACAAGTATAACTTCCCTCGATACCGATACCATGAAGCCGTTACCAAAATCCATTGCCATAGTCTGCAAGCTCCTCAGCCCCGACCAAAATCAATCTACGAATTCTTTAGCCTCAACCGCAACACAACGGTCATAATCCACGATCAAAACATCACAACCTATTGCAATAATCAATTAACAACAATCCGATAACAATCAATAACCGATATAGCCAACCAAGCGACTAAACGGCTCAACAATACCCCGATCATAAACAAAACCGAACAATACAACTCAAACAAATACGCACTCATATCCACGATACAAGCCGTAACTCGATGACCACAAATAACAATCAATAACCGATCAACAAACACAACGGTTCTACAATATCCCGATTAAACACATATCCAAACAACCCGAACCAATCAAACACGAATTTAAAACCACAATACGATTCCACAATCCAAAGATTATATCAATAATCAATTTAACCAAGTCTAAGGACTACCGATTCCATATTCAATTTTAAATACGATTACAAGTTTCCTCCTTGTATAATCATAATTAAACCAATTACCTATTATCATCAATAATCCGGATGATCCGATTAATTCAACATTATAGATAACCATATTTCAAAGGATTGAAATAATTCCATTATCCGAATTGAACACTTGTTCAATACGTATAAATTCTCAAACTCAAAAGTGAATCATAATCTTATCAAACCCGGAACCATATTCGTATTCCTATACGAATATTGTATCAAAACACATAACTTAGTTTTAGATATGAATATTCCATATTCATATCTAAAACACCAACCTCACTTAAACATGATCATCAATTCATATAATCCAAGAATTCCTTAAGAACACAACTTATTCCGAAATCACATTCAAAATCTCCAAACGACATAATCCGATGAGTTGTAACATCTAAACAATCCTTATTCACAATTCAAGGTATATATAATCATGTCCTTCAACATATATACTTCTCATAACATCATGAATCGCAACAAACTATCAAGAACATCGAGAATACTACGATTCCATAATCATAACAACATAATCAAATCATTTGATCACCAATTCCTTATCTTCCCTTAACAAAATTCTCGTAAATACCAAGAATCATCACAACAATATCAATTCAACCATCATTCATACGAAAACGTGTAGAATTTTCCAAGTTCTACTCATTGAGACATTTCATCGAACACTTTGAAGGCATAGTCCAATTCAATCGATTATTCAAAGAAATACTCGAATTCGTTCCACAAAACTTCAAGAGTATCGAATGATTACTAGTTTACAATCAAGTTCAATCAACAATCTGAATCAAAACGAAGCAAATCGGCCAAAACACCAAGAAACCTCAAGAACATCCAAAAACCAAAAGTTTAGGTGTTCTTACCTTCGATCCGGGTGGAAGATGATGTTAATCCATGATTACAACTTCCAAAACATGTTGTTACATGATGATCTTACTCAAATCCATCCACTTTTGCTTTAGGAATCGCAAAAAAATGAAGAAAAATGCCCAAGATGACTCAGTCCAGGCCTTATATAGGCCGAGACCTGTCGACACGTTACGTACGTAACCGGCGGGTCCTTACGTACGTAGCCGGCCGTGGCCTACCCTTATGCCCAGTTCTGCCGACAGCCTTACATACGTAACCGGCATCTTCTTATGTACGTAATCGGCCCCTACGGCCGTAACCGGCCAAAGCCTTACATACGTAACCGGCCAGTCCTAGCCCCTAACGAGTCACTGCCGACCGCGATTGGCCATCCTTGCGAGTCACTGTCGACCATGCTCGACCACTACAGGTCCTCTCGGCCACGACTCGGCCAGCCGCCCCGTAACGTACGTAACACTTATTCCGTTGCGTGTAACACCCCCAAAACCGTATGGGAATATTACACGCCGTAAACCCTTTCCGCAAGGATCTACCAGGCTAAACGTCCATAAACAACCAAATGCTTGCCCGTCCAGGGTCAAACAATATAATAATACAGACCGTCAAGGTCACTTACACATAAACACACAGACCGATGAGGTCACACAACTCTATCAACAGGACTGACTAACAACATTACCCACACAGGGGTCGAAATACAATACAGCGGAAGACTGAATCAACTCTAACAATACAACTAAACTCTACCAACTCTCAACTCTTGATTAGTATCGCAGCTCGTCATCCCCTTGTGTCAATCCTGATCGCCTCCGAACTCGCATGTACCGGACGCAGATCAGACATCCACCCCGATTACTGGGGTTAGTAAAACTCCACCTGTTTTACTAGTGCAAGTATCAAACCATACGAAATGTAACAAGCAAATAGCAACTACGAATTTAATACGGAAATCAATTATCAAAATGTTCCCAGAAGTTTTAGAATTTCGAACTCAAATAAGAGATATTTGAAAAGGAACACATCATCTCGGGATTTTTAAAGGTAAATTCTTTTCGACCTCGAGTCCCAATTTACAAAACCTTTTCGTAAACATTAGGGCCTTAGCCCGATTCTCGTTTCAAAGCATACTAAATAATATATCATTATGAGTCCAGATCCATATTTAAAATGTTACCCGAACAATCAACGCTACACGATCATTGTTCGTACACATCATGTACCGAACTCCGGAGGCCTCGACGGACCTTACCCGACCACACACACCGTTCGTACACATCATGTACCGAACTCCGAGGCCTCAACGGACCCTACCCGCCACACACACCGCTCGTACACATCATGTACCGAACTCCGAGGCCTCAACGGACCCTACCCGGCCACAACATCGTTCGTACACATCATGTACCGAACTCCGGAGGCCTCGCTGGACCCTACCCGGATCACACACCTTGTCCGTACACGTCATGTACCGGACTCCGAGGCCTCGTCGGACCTACCGGATCACACACTTTGTTCGTACACATCATGTACCGAACTCCAGAGGCCTCGTCAGACCCTACCTGGAACACACACACATCGACACGACACAATTCATAATCATTAAATGTCAAGCCATTCCGCATTACAATGAAATGTACAATCAAGTATGTAAACCAAAACAACACAAATATCATGATCATCACAACGACTCTTAACCAACATAACACACATTCGGTACACAATACATTGAACAACCACGTGTACAACCATCTCATATGTACATCGCAATCCTGCACAAATGGCACAACGCCTAACACGGATACCAATATATCACTATTATCACAAAGCCTTCAAGTTTCGGAAAACACAACCAACTCAAACGGAACATATTTACGGAGGCAAGCAAAATCGTCATACATATCATACGTAATTACTAGTCACAAGATACAAGTCGTATAATAAGATACTTGCCTTAATAACCGCTACCGAACGCTCCGAAGAACACGGTTCGACCGGGAAGCTCGAACCCCAAAGAAGGCAACGAACGGAAGGGTTCCGACTCGAGTTCTTCACAAGAATTCGTTCCTTCGATCCGGGTGGAAGATGATGTTAATCTATGATTCCAACTTCCAAAACATGTTGCTCTATGTCATATCCATCCAAATCCATCCATTATTGATGAAGAAACGCGAAGAAACGAAGAAACGAAGAAAAAGGGTGAAAAATGGCCGGATGACTCGGTCCAGGCCCTTAAATAGCCGACCCTGGCCCGTGCCGATCGGCACGGTCGTGTCGCGGCCGACAGGGACTCGACCGTGTCCTGCTTGACACGGTCGCGGCGCGGAGGGCCTTCCGATAGTGACCCGTCCGACAGTGACTCGGCATGACTCGACCGTGTCCTGGAACACGGTCGGGCCTCTGGGCAGTCGGTTCCGGCTTATCCGGAAGAGTTCGGCTCGGCCGTGCCAGAGGACACGGTCGGGTCCTGAGGCAGAGACTTCTGGCTTATCCGGACGAGTACGGAACGGGCCGTGTCGGACGACACGGCCGAGTTCGGCCGGCAGTGATCGGCCAATAACTGAAAAAGATGAGCGGGTGAGCTAAAACGACCATAACTCTCTCGCCCGGACTCCGATTGACTCACCGTTCGAACCATTGGAAAGCTAACTCGATGCTCTATAATATTGTAAAGATTTAGAATTTTTGGAGTTACC
Source organism: Orobanche coerulescens (assembly GCA_033398695.1). NCBI lineage: Eukaryota > Viridiplantae > Streptophyta > Magnoliopsida > Lamiales > Orobanchaceae > Orobanche > Orobanche coerulescens. Next base: position 57,024,834 of record CM065805.1, on the reverse strand, counting down.
AAAAATTAATGGTGATCTAACAAAGTCGAACTCATACTTAGAAAAGTCGTTTAGTAATCCTGAACTCAACAAAACGACACCGAAACCCGAACCTGAATACGAACCGAAGATATGGTTACGAAGTACTCACAAAGACGAATCTAAGAGCTAGTAGAAAACACGATTCCGACCACCCGAAGGCTCGAAATTCGACAACGGAAGGTAATTACCCCAAACTTTGGGAAATTACGAAAATGCCCAAAATGCCCGAAAATCACCATACGACAACGAATAATCAAACCGAAGCTCACAACACGTATAACAACGTTAAATGAACTTACGAAAAACCCCAAACGACAATTTCGAACGAGATTCGCAAGAACCGAACTCAAGCACGGAAAAGTCGCTAAAAAGCACGGAACTCAACAAAGCAGCACCGAAACGAACTCGGATGACAAAAAGTGCAGAATTAAATATTCTCCGAATGACGGAACGGTCATGAGAGAGTCGTCAAAACAGACTCCGACCAAAAAAGAAATTTACCAAAAATCGAAAATTGCGGATATTACATTGCGTACATAATACGTACGTTGACTTGCTACAGTATTATACTCGTATTACGTACGTAATACACCCTGTATAACGTACGTAACTCCATCCGTTGACTCACCTATCCACATCTGCACCGAAATCCGCCGACCACGGGCCCCACTATCCGATCACAAGTCTGATTCCTCTTGTTACGTACGTTATGTACACTATATAACGTACGTAAGCTAACACATTTTACGTACGTAAGCTCCAAGGCTTAACGTACGTAATGACTTTTATACTTAGCCAAAAATTCAATTGTTCCTGCCCGACGTCTCGACATACTAGATACGAACATACGGCATGCTGAATACACATATACTCAACCCAAAAATATTCTCATACGATATACCTGATATCCAAATCAGTTCAACCTGATACAACATATCCTGAATATATCTGTCAATCAAAACGATAATCACACCAGTATAACTGTCTCGGTCCTCAATTTATTTTATCCATACTGTATAGATACCAAACTATACAGTATATCTTAGATAAAACAACGCGAAAAATTTATACTGAAAATTCGAGTACTACATACTACCCCCCTTAAAATAAGTTTCGTCCTCGAAACTTGCAACCTCTCGCCAACAACAGATAAATCCAAAATTTCCAACTCATCACAAAAATAATCAAGCGTCGCCACAAGCGAATAACCAAACCAATATACTTACAGGTGCGTGAAACCGATGATCTCCCGTGATACTAGCACACGACTCCCATACGAAGTCTCACCCCGATACCAACACACACCAATATCAAAAATAGCAATTTGAAAAGAATCTCAAAAATTTTGGAAACTCCAAAAATCGGTTCGACTCAAAAGTCCGAAAAACTCATTTTCAAAAATCACGCTACTACCGTACCGGTAGATCCACATAACACACACACCTGGGTTCACAAAACCCAAGCTCCGATATCATCATCTATAACACCCCCAAAACCATCCGGGATATTACAGCGCCGTGGGTCCCGCGCCGGAACCCACCAGGCTAAAAACCATTTCAAAAACGTTTAAATACTCAAATATTTTCAAAAACATAGTTCTGAAATACCGTCATAGAATACCATTTGAAAATACAAGGCGAAATACCAAATCTAGACAGTTAAAAATGCACGTTGAGCTGCCACTTAAATGTACCAAAAAATAATTGGGAAAAAGAGTTTAACGAAATAACCCAAGTTCGCAAAATGCCAAAAAGGCCCTTTTAAAATACACACACGCAGCGGATAAAGATACCGAAAAGCCATTATGAAATATACACACGCATCGGATAAATGCAGTTCAAAATACACATTTGCAGCGGAAATAAAACAACCAGAAATAAATACTCAATACTCAAGAACATGCCACCGCCAGTATCACCCGGGAAGCTCATCCCTTTACGACCGCTACTAGTTCGATCTCCGAGTACCTAAAAATAAAGCCCACGACGGGGTCAGCCACAATACTCAATAATGATATCGATTACATCATCATAAATAATTACATACCAATGTAATAATACTGTAAGAATACTACCAATGTAAACTTACCGTCATAACCTTACCAATTCATGGCAATCCATACCAAATCGATCCTTACCATAATTCACATTTCGCATTCTCAAATGACGAAATGAACTCAACCAGAACCAACTGTACTGTATTCAAATAATATCAAAAATCCTCAAAACATCATCATAACTCATAATCATGAAATAATTCATCCGTGCCAAATCATGTCCATCGGATTACACAATCAAAACTCAACCTGGATAAAGCAATAGTACACAACATATCTGTAGATCAACTACCACATGATAATGATAACAAATCCCGAACATCGACGTACAGTCCGAATGCTTATACGATCAATAACCAGATCAACCAATACGTCAACTGAGAATATCACCAACATGATAACTCCAATATGACCAACAAGGAATCAATGATAACCGAGAGTACCCTCAACATGGTAAACTCCCAACACGATCAACAAAGATCAACAATGACCAAGAATACCCTCAACAAGGTAGACTCCAAATGATCAACAAAGGACCAACAATAACCGAGAATATCATCAACAAGGTAAACTCCAAACGATCAACAATAATGGATCTCAAGAAAATAACCTCGACTGTCGAAACATACCCCTCAGGCGTATGAACAACCAGTCGCAAACCGTCGAACATACCCAACCATGAATAGAGGATGAACGACCAAACAATATGGCTCAAAGATGGAAATCATAGTACGCCCGATCCGAAAATATGTCCGTGCACAAGCCACCCCGGGTATTGATCACATACACGTGTGGTCTTGTACCTAATTAGCCTCACGAACTACGTCTCGTGTGCACGGTTCAATGTGGAAATATCAACACATAACCATCATGTGCCCGGCTAAAAATCCTACACAATAACCAATCGGCACGCAGATATGACTCCAAATATGTCACGATGCAACATGACAACGAAACTCAAAGAAACACATATCCAATAAGGATCAAAAGACTCACCGAAGTGAACAACAACAGACTGACAATGAAAAGTCGACACGACTAATCGATATCCAAAACATCAATCCTGGGATCATCATCCCCAACTGAATGGCCAACACGATTTACGATCTCAATAGAACAGTCCTGGGATCAACATCCCTCCACGAATAACCGATACGAAACTCATTACACGAAACCTCAACATATACAACAACTCAACATACTAATTATCCACATGACTGAACAAATACTTAGATTACCTCAAAGCCGAGGACCATATCCATCAACATCCCCCAATGAGACGATCAACACAACCATTAATACCAACAATAGTCCTGGGATCAACATCCCTCAACGAACAACCAGTACGAATCTCAATATACGAAGCCTCAACATACAACATATACAACAACTCAACATAATAATTATCTCCTAACTGAACAATACATAAATTACCTCAAAGTCGAAGACAACATCCTTTCCACGAACAACATCCCTGAATGGATACACAGTTAAACGAATAATCCCGAAATAAGAATAGTCCATTTATACCAACAAACCACCGTCCCGACATCAAAGTCGACATAATAAACCATCCCCGATATCCGATATTCCATATCACTGACCAAAGATAACTCACATATCCATCCTTACTAAACACATTTAAACCATATACACTATGATTTAATCCAAACCAACGCATAATGTACAAACCATCATCCCGACAATTCACATTTATAATATCATTGCTATATGAATTATAAATGAAATGAAAGCGAAACCATTCATTAAATATTATAACTGAACAAGTATAACTTGCCTCGATACCGATACCATGAATCCGTTACCAAAATCTATTGCCATAGTCTGCAAGCTCCTCAGCCCCGACCAAAATCAATCTACGAATTCTTTAGCCTCAACCGCAACACAACGGTCATAATCCACGATCAAAACATCACAACCTATTGCAATAATCAATTAACAACAATCCGATAACAATCAATAACCGACATAGCCAACCAAGCGACTCAACGGCTCAACAATACCCCAATTATAAACAAAACCGAACAATACAACTCAAACAAATACACACTCATATCCACGATACAAGCCGTAACTCGTTGACCCCAAATAACAATCAACAACCGATCAAAAACACAACGGTTCTACAATATCCACACATTCACACAAATAACATAGCACGCCAAGGATATCCGAACAACTCAACCAAAGGCAATAAACACATAGCACAACACAAGTGTCAAATCACAACACACCGGAATGAGATAATATATGTATGTATGTTATCAAAGCACAACAACAACACCAAACGTATCCATAGGGTTCACTTTACCATTCACGAAATATACCATTCACAAAACACACGCGTTTTGAAAGTGAGCCCTTAATGAGGCTAAACCGAATCTTTTGAACATTCATTTCAAACAACAAAAAAAAAACACATTTAGACAATCACCGATCATCATATCCACGAAACAAGAAAAGTATGAACAAGGTACTTGCCTCGATACCACGAGCAATGGAACAACGAATGGATACGGTCGGGTAGCCCTCGAACTTCCAAGATCGACCAAAACCCCGACAATTCCACGAAAACTACGAAAACAATATCACCACGAATCAATAACGCTAAACGGCATCCAAATCAACTTGAAAAATAATAAGGATCTGAGGGTTCTTCAAGGAAATCGGAAATCAAATTCCGGGTTGGTAAAAATCGATAAACGAGTTACAAAATCTAAAGGTCATGGCCAAGACAACAAGAATACCATAACCAATTCACAAACCACGGACTAAAATGAAGAATCACGAAGAAACCCCCAAAAATCATACAATTAGGGTTCTAAGTAAAGAAATACCTTGATTCGACGAAGAACACGGATTGGATGATGATATAATCAACAAGAATCTTCCAAAATGCCTTGGAAATGATTAGAATCGACCAAGAGCTCATCTCCACGTCTCACCCGTCGCCCGCCGCCACAAAAATGGAAAAGTGGGGATGAAATGAAGTCTGGCCGAGCCCAGGCTTATATATGGCCGGCACTGCCTTACGGCCGTAACTCAGTCAACTGCCGATAGCGCACGCATTGGTCGAAAGCCTTGCGTACGAAACTAACGAACCTTACGGTCGTAATCGGCATAGCCTTATGACCGTAAACAGGTCCCTAAGGCTACTGCCCGAAATCTGCCGATGCACTACTGTCACGCCCCCAACATCGGGAAGAACGAGGGCGCGACGCATCGGTCGATCAATCAACTAAAATGCGATATTAAATAGCGGAAGCAAAATAAAGATTGAATAACCTTTCAAACAACCATCTTAGCCCGATGTACTAAGATTCGTTGTAACAAAGCTGATATCGAAACTACACTTTTCATAAGTTTGCAGCGGAAAAATACCAAACGAGTTAAGTACAAAGCATAGTTAACTATTACAAGTTGGGATAACAACAGAAATTCTAAGAACAGAAGTCCTAAATCTTGAAGACAATCTTCTATTCGGCCTCTTCCACGAAGCCTTCTTCGTCCTCTGCTGTTTGCTCATTCTTTGGTTTAAAAGGGAAAATGGTGGGGTGAGACAAAACGTCTCAGTGAGTGGGTGATCGTGTGCGAGTGTGGCTCTTTCTTTTGAAAAATTTTAAGTGATGCATGGTTTTATCAATTATAAAAAAAATCAGAACAATTACAATTATGTCGAAATTTTAGAAACAATAATTAGTGTATAGTTGTAATATTATAATCCTGTCCCCGTGGATGGGATATCAAGTCAAGAAGTCAGTCAATCAGTCGATCAGTCAATTCAGTTTCAAATCATGCCGATGTGGACTTTGGATTCTAGACTCTCCTTATTACTCCTAGCAAGATAGGCCCTCGCCCCAAGATTTGGACCGTCGCCCCAAGATGCTAAGCCTTCGCTCTCACACTTAGCGTGTGCTTCCTTATCTCTTATTTGGGCTCGGTATGTCCTTAGCTGTGGGCCAATACCCGGATCACACCATAATCGCGATTATACCCCAAGTTTATGACCCAGGTCCCTCGGAACACTCCGTTCCTCGGTTATGGGAAAAGGAAACAACGGTTGTTCATGAACCGCAGCCACGCTGCTCGATCCAAAACTCAGTCTAACCGTCCCTGACACGATTTGGGACTCTAGAGGTGGCTCCTACAGCTCAAGAGGTGGCCCCCAGATTGTAGGTCGGCACTCTGTTTCATATGGACTCAAGAGGTGGCCCCCGTCCGTCGACGTGGCACTTTGTTCCGATAGAGTTAGAGGCGGACCCGTCCGTGGCACTTTGTTTGTATAGCACTTAGTTCCCAGACAGTCACAGTTATCAATTTGACGCGTTTCACAAGTGTCAAGTAAACGTTCGGTCAATGAGGTTAATAGCGTCTTTTGATTAAGTATGGAATATAGTTAATTTTATTTGTCGCCCGGTAATGCGGAATAGGACTTGTATATAGACTCGAAAATATTCTCAATAATTTATTAATGGTCTGACAGGTTCAGATCAGATATGTTAAATGGGTAGGTTCGACGAAACGAAACGAGAGTTTCGTAAATAGTTTGAAAGGACGTTTTTGCCCTTAGGTTCAAACCTAAGCGTTGGAGTATGAAACAAAATCGGATAGTTATGAAATTTTATGAGGAAGCCAAAAATAATTCCTCGACTCCAGATTTAATGAAAATTCGGAAATTTCCAATTTCGGGACTGAAACTTCCAGAAATTGTGATATTGCCCCAAAACTTAAGGAAATCGTTCCGAGGCATATAGAGCTATGAATTTAGCTCGGAATTTAACGAAATTTTACGAGATGACTTATAATGAACCTGGAATTACATATTTGTCAAAATTCTAGAAAATTTCGGACCTGGTCCAGAAGTTTGGAATTCTTGCATTTTGACCCCGAAATTATTTAAAAATTGCGATTTGGACGATTAAGTTTAGATATCGAACTCCGAATCGCTTGAAACTTAATGGACAGACTATACATGGTATAATATGTACTGTCCAAGTTCCATAATGTTTTATTTTCGAAATTTTTAGTTTAGTCCTCAAACTTTAAGAAATTATAATTTATGCCCAAAAGCTCCGTTTACTAGTTTCGAGTCCCATTTTGGCCGCAAATAATTTATTCATATATCATAACATAATAATATAACACAAGATTTCAGATTTTGGTAGGGTTTGAACAACACAGAAGAAAATATATAACTTTCAAGTTATCACAAAATCGGCACCCGACTACCAAATCGGTTGTCGTTTAAATTCAATAAATCATATTGCATGTGGTTATAACCATAACATTCATCTTTAAAAACATACATTTATACGAGAATTTCAGATTAGTACATACTTTCATATTTTTCATAATATTCGATGATTATGTTTAAGAAAAACGAATTTCACATAATTATACATAAAATCATGACATGAAATTATAACATGAAGATTTTAACATAGATCATATCAAAAGAATCTTGAAATACTTCAGATTTAACACATGCATCACAAGAAAAAGAGTAGATTTCTACTTTAAAGTTTGAAAGAGTTTTCACCCACCTTGATCTTGTCGGATTTCGTCGGTTCTAAGTCTTGAAAGTTGGAAAACGACTTCTCCTCTACTACTACATGGTTTGGCCGATCCACATGCATCCCCAAGGTGAGAATTATGTTTGCATGTATTAAGATTAAGGTTAGGTCATGGAGGTTTTCATAAGAAATTATGGAAATAGTTATAAGGGATGAGATTACCTATTTCTTATTGAAATTTTTCTTCCTCCTCCTTCTTCTTCCTCTTGGTTCGGCCCTCTCTCTCTCTCTTAGACTCTCAAATGCATATTTTTTGGGTTGTGGTAAGCGTAAAGGGTGGTTAGGTTAAGGTGTAAGTATTTAAAGTTGGGATAAGGAGGGTTGGGAAGTGAAATGTGTAGAAGACTTGTTACATGTGTCAAGATGTTTCATGCAAGTCTTGCATGTGATGAGTGAAGAATCTAGAGCTTCACTCTTCCTCCCTCATGGCCGCCCATTTGTGTGTGTGTGTGTGTGTATATATATATATATATATATATATTTGTTAAATTAAGAGTATAATTAAAATGGTAAAGGATTTCATTAGTTGGGTTGGGCTTTGAAGTGTAACTTCAAGTCTTATGATTTTTAATAAGTTGGGTTGAGTCCATTAGTGAGTCCACATGTAGTTAAGTGTTGACAATTAGCCCAATAGGTGAATCAACACACTATTTTAATTTTAATTATTTGGTTTATTAAGTAAATTAAAAAGTCAAAGAGTGAAATAAAATAAAATAGATGTAGGTTATATCATGTCATAAAATAACTATTATTAAATTACATCATGATTTGATACATTGTACATGTGATAAGTTATCGAATTTAGGGGGTTTTACATCCTCCCCTCCTTAGAATAATTTGGTCCCCAAATTCCTATTTGAACAACTCGGGGTAAGATTTCTTCATTTCTTTCTCGGCCTCCCATGTCGCATCTTCTTCTTTGTTGTGATTTGACCAGATGACTTTAACCAAAGGAATTTGCTTCTTCCTCAATTCGCGTACTTTCCGGTCGAGGATCTTGATTGGCTTCTCTTCATAAGACAAGTTATCCTTGATCGGCGAAATGTCAGAAGTAAGAATGTGCGTTGGGTCTGGATGATACTTCTTTAATCTCGAAACATGGAAAACATCGTGCATTCCAGACAGATTGGGTGGTAGTTCCAATCGGTACGCTAGTCGTCCAATCCTTTCCGTGATTTTGAATGATCTTACATATCAGGGTCTCAGCTTTCCTCCTTTTCTTGACACTATCAAACCTTTCCACGGTGTTAACCTCAGGAAGACTTGATCTCCTACTTCAAATTCTAGATCCTTCCGACGTTTATCGGCGTTACTCTTCTATCTGCTTTGCGCTGTGCGGATCCTATCCTTGATTAGTCATACTTTATCTACGGCTTCCTTCACCAAATCTGTGCTTATTGCTGAAGGTTCTGATCGTTTAGTCTTCGGCATCCAATGGTCATCAATTTCCCAATGGAGCAGGGATCGACACTTCCTCCCATACAGAGCTTCATAAGGCGCCATTCCGATTGTCGCTTGGAAACTGTTGTTGTATGCAAACTCGGCTAATGGCAGGTGGTGATCCCAATTTCCTTGAAAGTCCAGTACACAAGCTCGTAACATGTCTTCAAGGGTTTGAATGGTTCGTTCAGATTACCCGTCGGTATGGGGATGCGCACTAGTGCTGAAGCTTTAGGAAGTTCCTAATTTCTTATGAAAGACTTTCCAAAAACGAGATACGAATCTAGGATCTCTGTCCGATACTATGTCTGTTGGCACTCCATGGAGTCGAACGATTTCTCTAATATAGGTCCTAGCCAGCTTTTGTAGACTGTCGTCCTTTTTCACCGGCACGAAATAAGATGATTTTGTGAATCTGTCGACGATCACTCAATTGGTGTTATAACCTTCTCTTGTGGTCGGCAAATCCGTGATAAAATCCATGGATACCATTTCCCATTTCCATTCAGGGACTTCTAGTGGTTGTAGTAGTCCTGAGGGTCGCTGATGCTCAGCTTTGACTCTATGACATGTGAGGCATCGTGCCACGAATTCTGCCACTTGGTTCTTCATGTTTACCCACCAAAAGTGTTTCTTCAAGTCCCGGTACATCTTGTTACCTCCTGGGTGTATCGTATATCTCGAGCAATGAGCTTCCTCGAGAATTCATCTTTTGAGATCCCCATCGTGAGGTATGCATAACCGTCCCTTAAACCTTACAACTCCATCCTTGGTAATTGTAAACTCGGGTTTCTCGCCCTTAGCGATCTTGTCTTTAAACTCTTAAAGTTTTGGATCTCTCTCTTGGGCTAATCGAATATCGTCCAATAGATTTGGTTTAACCATGAGGTTGGCGCAACTTAAACGAGTACCTTCATGAATGGGTTTTAGGTAGCTCAGTTCCTCAAGAGCTTGCCATTACCGAACCATGAGTCGGGCCACTCTAGCCTTTATACTTAGGGCATCGGCCACGACGTTCGCTTTCCCTGGGTGGTGTTGAATTTCACAATGGTAATCTTCTAAAAGTTCTACCCATCTTCTCTGTCGGAGATTAAGTTCTTTTTGAGAAAATAGGTACTTGAGACTTTTATGATCCGTAAACATGGTAAATTCAACGCCATATAAATGATGTCTCCATTTCTTTAAGGCGAATGCTATTGCAGCAAGTTCGAGGTCGTGCGGTGGATAATTCTTCTCGTGTGTCTTCAGTTGCGTGGAAGTGTACACGATAACTTTACCATTCTGCATTAGAACGGCACCGAGGCCATCCTTTGAGGCGTCACTATATACGACAAATCCTTGGGTTCCTTCTGGAAGTGTCAGTATAGGTGTGGTGGTAAGTCTCTTCTTGAGTTCCTCGAAACTTGACTCGCATTTATCTGTCCATTGAAATTTTACTTGTTTCTGGGTTAGCCGGGTGAGGGGTCCTGCTATCTTCGAGAAGTCTTTGATGAATTTACGGTAGAAGCCCGCAAGTCCAAGAAAACTTCTGATCTCAGTTACATTTTCTGGCCTCTTCCAATCTATAATAGTTTCTATCTTAGATGGATCAACAGCAATCCCTTCTCCAGAAATAATATGGCTTAGAAATGCCACTTCCCTCAACCAAAATTCACACTTGTTGTACTTGGCGTACAACTTGTGCTGCCTTAGTGTATCCAACACTAGTCTAAGATGTCTCTCCTGATCTTTTTCCGACTTAGAGTACACGAGTATGTCATCGATGAAAATTACTATGAATTGGTCGAGATATGGTTGAAATACTCTGTGCATTAAATCCATAAATGCCGCAGGAGCATTCGTGAGTCCAAAAGGCATCACTACGAACTCGTAGTGGCCGTATCTATTTTGGAATGCAATTTTAGGAACATCTTCATTCCTAATCTTTAACTGGTAGTATCCTTGTTGAAGATCGAACTTGGAATACACCGTAGCTCCTTGGAGTTGTTCAAACAACTCATCTATCCTCGGGAGATGATGGCCACTAAGTATACTGGATACAGTTTGGGAAATAGATTAAACAACAAACTGTATGGATTTCAAATCTGAGTGCGTAGCGGAAGTCTTGGATACAGTACGTTGCTGTGGATACAACAACTAAATGTATAGAGTATACTTACTTAATCACAGTAATTAAAACAGTAAAAGCTGAATGTAAATAACACAGTGATTAAAGTGGTTCGAGGTAAACCCCTCTACGTCCACTGGTCCTCCACACAGGAGTAAAAAGTTTATTATAATTACTACGTACACAACTACGTAATTATAACAACACACAATCAATATATCTTTCACACAGATTGATATAAAGATCTTAGCTTCAACCGTTCACACAGATTGGTTTTGAGCTAATTCTTCCACTTGCTTCTTCACACACAGTTCTGAAGCTTCGTCTTCTTCGATGCAAATCCTTCACACACAGTTCTGGAGAAGCACAGATTGTTCAGTCCACACAGGGCTGTTTGTTCAAAGTATAGAACAGATGGTGAACAACAACTTTGACTTTAAGAGTTTTCAGCTGATGAAGTGTTGTTCAGAATGAAGAGCACTGTATATCTCTTTTGAGTTGCAGTAAGCTTTGGAGATATGTTTTGCTCTGATAATGATTTCGATAGCTTAGGTTTTTGGTAACTGATATTCAATGCCTTCATAAGATATATATAGTCTTTGAAATATATATCCGTTGAGATGTATCCATTTGAGTGAGATTTCGTTCCAACGGGATTATGACACGATTAGGATTTAGCAGGATTTTGAAGATCTGTTGACTGGCAGTATTTTAATACTTTATCCTTGAGTATTTAAATACTTCTTTATTCAACGGGACTTGACTTCTGGAGATTCCTTCTTTGTCCTTTTGTGAGCTGTATGGAAGATAACTGTATTTGGGTTTCGAGACAGTTTCCATACTTGGTCTTTTATAAGACTTCTTGCTGTACTGAAGGGCTTCACAATATGCTGATTCGAGGCAGGTCTTCGATACAGGATAATGCCTCAATGCTTCGATACAGTTTCCTTTACTGTATGCGGATTGGCATATATGTCAAAACCTCTTTATCAGATACCGTTCGATACAGGGATTGAATGTACCGGCTGTTTCGATACAGGGTTCTTGTTTTCCCAACAATTTTTCCCTTTTTGACAATTTGCCAAGACTTACTTTCTTAAGTTTTTCAAGTCTTCTTGATGATGCCAAAACCTTCTTCATGAAACGATCTTCTTTTGATGTCTTCTGGCAGATTTCTTGGTCTTTCGTCAAAAGGTCTGTCTTAGTCTAAATGATGAAGCGCTTTCGCAGCAAGTTCGATCTGATTAAGGATTATTACAACTTAAGCTTATGATTGGCGCGAGCATAATCTTACAATGTATTCTAAGCTTACAATCAAATCATGAACCTGTTCGTAGACTAGTTAAATGTGACTTTATTTTCAATCAAGTTATCTAACTTGAGTTTGTTTATCAAACAATTTAAGTAATCATACATCAACACTGTATATTACGAGTTGTAATCTTTCAAGACAAACAAACACTTTTATTCAAAATAAATTGAGTACATGGTTTGCTGTTTCGAAGGGAAAAATTACAAAGACAAAAATAATATACAAAATAACATACAAAATAATATACAAGGATTTCAGCTCCTATAGTGATCTGCATGTCTCCACGGCTTTCTCCCTGGATCATTCTCGGTACCACGCCACCAGTTCTGTAGGGAATCATTGCCTCTATCCTGGTATATAGCTCTTCCTTCATAGGATCGATCAAAGGCAAGAATCTAGTCTTCTGGATGGGTGATCCGGTCTCCTCTTTTGTGTTTGCTCTTCATATCAAGCTGGAGAGGGAGTTTTCCGTCTTCTAGCATCTTCGTGAATTTCTCTGCGGCCTTCGCTAAAGTTTTATAGCTCTTGAAGATGGCGGATTCCCTGACGAGTTTTGCGAAGTATCTCATCAGTTCGTTTTTCCTCCATTGCTTCACTTCATCGGCAGTAGGGTTGCGGTTGGTCGGCAGACGAATTTCAGAAGGTCTCTGGATAAGAGTTTGCCAAGGGACATTTGGATCATGAAATTCAGGTCGGGAGCCTGAAATCCTAAAACTTTGGGAGTGAGGGGCTAGCTTGTTTAACTCGGAAGTGATGCTGTCTTGAGCATCCTCAAATTCCCTTTCTTGCTGTAGCCTGATTCTCCTAGCAGCTTCTCTTGCCTCTTCCCCATTTTTGGCTTCATCAAGACTTTTTAGGATTTCTAGTGCAGCATCCTGTTTTGTCTCGATGTTAGACATTCTTTCCACAAGGGAGGAAAGCGTTTGCGACATATCCTTAATGCATTTGTCTTGGGCGCGCAGTTGAGAGCTGTTTTCAATCATGGCACATGCGGTCTTGGCTTCAGCTATTCGTGTTTTTGTTGCTTCTTCCTTCAGGAGTTGCTCCAGCTTGTCTTCCATGATTTTCAAAGCTTGCTTGAAAACTTCTGGCAGAAGAATGAATGCCTCGACAACACGAGATACTTCATGTTGGAGAGTGGTCATCTCCTCCACAGCAGAAGTATGCATCCAATTTAATGCTTTCTCAACGGAAGGCAGAGCATTCACTGCATCCTGGATGAATACAGTTTGAAGACCAAGTGCGCGCAGACGCTCTTTCCTAGCGGCAGAAATTGGAGAATCTGGTTGAGCAAAGTCTTCAGAGCTGTTCAACCTCCTTACGTTCACGGATGGGCGTGAAGTAAGTTGGACATCCTCAGGTTCGATACCGTCCTCGGATTCCACGGTTGAAGGGGCGGGAGCAGCTGGTTCTGGTTCGGCGACAGGGGGTTGAGTGGTATCCTGTTGCGAATTATCTTCAGTAGACATGGATACAGGAGGGACTGAATCCTCCTGTTGTCTTTCGGGTACAACTTCTTCGGTGGCAGCAGGCTCAGGTGCCTGTTCCAAAATTGCTTCAACTTCCTCGACTGGAGGGACTGATTCCTCTTCATCGGGAATGTTCTCATGCTGTGGTGAGGGGGGATTGTTCTGGGTTGATGGCCCTTCGTCGCCTTTGGGTGGAGAGGCGTCTCTAGCTTTAGCCTCTTCACGACTCATCCTCAGACCTGCTTAAAAAGCATCGTCGTCGTCATCTGAGTCATGGTCATCGTCTTTTGGATTTGCGGGAGAGTCCTCTGACTTGTCCTTTCCTTTCCTTCTAGCGTCAGATTTCTGCATCAGATGGCTTTCAATCAGCTCCTTGCAGAAAGCATTTTTCCATCGGATCAGGGCATCAATCTCCATTGAGTCCGTCACTTCTGAGACAAATTTTTCTTCTTGGCTCCAATCGCTCCAGTTGTACAATGTTTCATACGGAGCTAGCCTGTAGCCTTTCCATGTGAGAAATCTTTCGTAAGCTTGTTCAATTTGAACAGAAAGAAGGGTCTTATGAATGATGGAGTCGGGGGAGGGACTACGTACAACGTCTGGAGATCTTTGTCGCGAGGATTCTGTGCAGTGTATGGGATCCTGTATGGAAGTGGGACTCCTTACAGGGGATGGTACCCTGAAGGAAGATGGATCCTGTACGGGTGTGGGATCCCGTAGAGGAGAAGTAGCTTTTGGCTCCAAATGGGCAGCCGACTCGCTAAAGTCTTGTTCGTTGACAGATATCTCATTATCCGTCCTAGCCGCCAAATGCTCAGGATCTACTGTCGATACAGTAGGAGACACCTCTTCCACAGGGGTTGGGCCCTGGGGTTCTTCGTCAGTGGGTTGAGCCACGGGGGAGACTTCTTCGGTGGGCTTGGCAGATTTGACTTTCGAAAGCCTCCTAAGTCTCTTCTTGGGCTTCTCACCAGCAGTGGGTTTCTTGCTGTGAGATCTCTTTCTTTTCTTTGAAGATTCCACTTCCTGGAACTTCAAGGATTCATCTCGTAGATCTGCGGAAATGGGCATACTTCCAGTTTTTGGCTGGTTGCAGACCATCGAGGTTTGATTATACGCAGTAGGCTTGACGCCTCCTAGGTATATTCTGGGGTTATTCTTCTTAGCATCGGCGGATTGCGACAGTCCGCATTTTGTTAGGATATGGTTTAACATCAAACCAAAAGATCTCTTCTGAGAGGCCGGTTTGCACACCTCCTCTTGTAGGCGTTTCAGGATTATTTGGCACCAATTGACCTTTTCACAGGTCAGAATAGCCACCATCATCCTGAAACTCAGGTTGGTACACATTTCGAATGCACCGGTTCGATTCTCAATTATCCTGCAGCAAAAGTCATGAAGATATACATATGGGAGACAAAAATTTTTCTTGTGATATGTAGTCTGAACCATGTCAACAACTTTGGACCCTGTGAACAGTCTATAAAATTTAGTGATCAGCTCTTGAGACCCGAATGTCTCAAGTTGTTCCATAGTCAGGCCATCAGCGGGTAGCCTGTAGATGTTCTGGAGCAGATCGTTATTAATACAGATCTCAACATCCTGGATAGTAGCGGTGATGTCGGCAACATGACCTCCTTGGGCCAATGACAGAAAACGTACGGCGGCGTTGAGGTAGAATTCCTCAACCAGATGTGCATCATACTTATCAGCAGTCTGACTTCCAAAGCGATAAAGGCCTTGTTGACGAAGTCGAGTTATGATGTACTCCATGGGTTCTGCGTCGTTGGTTTCAGACAGAATGCGCTCAATGATAACAGATCTCGAAAAGATCCGGCCATCAATGATGTTAGCAGTCTTCTTCAGAGCAGGAGAAGAGGTTTGTCCAGCCATTTGGTGATTACTTAAGAAAAAGTGCAAGAAAATAATCGAAATATGCAGTAAAATGCAGAAAAGTATGTAGGCTGTTTTTGCTTGAGAACTCTTGAATTTGCAGAAAGCGTAAAGAGTCTCTAATGGCAGATTCAGTCCTTTTATAGTTGGGCGGCGAAATAGGGTTTTGCAGAGTACGAATGGTCAGATTTTAAGGG
Organism: Orobanche coerulescens; assembly: GCA_033398695.1. Lineage (NCBI taxonomy): Eukaryota > Viridiplantae > Streptophyta > Magnoliopsida > Lamiales > Orobanchaceae > Orobanche > Orobanche coerulescens. Next base: position 57,008,745 of record CM065805.1, on the reverse strand, counting down.
ATAGGAACCGGTTTTTGAAATCAACGGTTAAGATGGACTGAGTGTAACTTGTACGCTGATCCATTAAAATGTTTAAAAAAAGAGCGGGTCCCATTTCTGACATTTGTGTCACCCTAAATGCCTAAAACGGCGGTTTTGAAACAATAAACAATTTAAAACATCGCAGCTTTTGAGATTCAGTTGTCCAGATGTCGTGTAAGACATTTAATGTACATGACGTTTGACATAAAAACAGGGCACGTGGACAAAAATCATTTTAAAAAGAAATAATATGATATTATATATATACTGAATCGAAATCCTATAGTATGTGCTGTTTCCGTGTCGATACAGCATTCCCCCTTAAAAAGCTACACATAGGTTTTAAATTCCATACAGCAACTTAAGAATTAATGCTGTATTCATGGGTCCTACAGTATTCCCCCTTAATTATTGCACACGTCAGCTATAGGATTCATATGTCTTCGCTCGCTACAGTGCTATATTGACGATTCTGAGTGTATAAATAATTAACGTTGGATACTGTATTCTTGGGTCTTACAGCATTCCCCCTCAATTTGTTGAGTAAAAACAGTAATTTACTTACAGGGAGTCTGGCTGTAGCATTCCCAATTCTTGTCTGAGCATGTTGAATCTTGCTGTGTAGAGCGGCTTGGTGAAGATGTCGGCTAGCTGAACGTCTGTATGAACTTTTTCAAGGCGAACATCCTTGTTCTCAACGTGATTCCTTATGAAGTGATGCTTCATGTTGATATGCTTAGTGCGCGAGTGCAGGACAGGATTGTGCGTGATTGCGATTGCACTCGTGCTATCACACATGATTGGAGTATCTCTGGCATCGATTCCATAGTCTGACAAGCTGTCTTTGCATCCAAAGGATGCGCATACAAGCAACTACCGGCGACATAGTACTGATTCAGCCGTGGAAAGATAATTAGCCAGTTGCTTCTTACTGAACCAAGAAACGAGTCTAGGTCCAAGAAAGTGACAAGTTCCACTTGTACTCTTCCTATCTAGCTTGCAGCCTCCGAGATCCGAGTCGTTGTATCCAACTAAATCGAATCCGCCTTCCTTAGGATACCAAAGTCCTGCGTCGACTGTTCCTTTAACGTACTTCAGGATTCATTTAGCTGTATTGAAGTGTGATTCCTTAGGTGCAAATTGAAATCTTGAACACACTCCAACAAAGAATGGATATCGGGCTGCTAGCCGTTAGGTACGGGAGCGAACCAATGAGCTTCTGTAGAGTGATTGGTCAAACGGCTTTCCGGCTTCATCGGCACTAATTTGCACGGAAGTGCTCATGGGGTTAGCGAGGATTTGGAAGTTCATTCCAAATTTGTTGAGAAGCTCCTTCTTTGTATTTTCTTGGTTGATGAAAATACCTGTAGGCATCTGCTTTACTGCAAACCTAGAAAATAACTAAGTTCCCCATCATACTCATTTCAAATTTACTTTGCATGAGATGAGAGAACCTTTGACATAGAGCAAGGTTAGTTGAACCAAAAATAATATCATCCACATAGATTTGCACCATAAGAAGGTCATCACCTTCTTGTATCTTGAACAAGGTTTTGTCCACAGCACCTTTCTCAAATCCGTTGTTGGTTGAATCTTTGGGACAGGGTTTCGTACCGTGCTCTAGGGGCTTGTTTAAGTCCATACAGCGCTTTCCTTAGCCTGTAAACTAGATCGATACCGTCTGTGTTGGCAAACCCTGGTGGTTGTTCAACATAAACTTCTTCTGCAAGATCTCCATTCAGGAAAGCACTTTTGACGTCCATTTGGTATACAATAAAACTCTTATGGGCGGCAAAGGTAAGAAATATCCTGATGGCTTCTAGTCTCGCTACAAGGGCGAAGGTTTCATCATAGTCTATGCCTTCTTCCTGACTATAGCCTTGTGCGACTAGTCTGGATTTATTCCTTATGATAAGTCCATTTCGATCCTTTTTGTTTCGAAATACCCATTTGCTTCCTATAACCGATTGATGTGTTGGTTTGGGTACAAGATACCATGCATTGTTTCTTTCGAAACCGTTAAGCTCTTCTTCCATAGATGTTATCCAATGAGAATTATTAAGAGCGTCTATGGTCGAAACAGGTTCGGACTGGGCTAAGAATATAGCAATAGTGCACATATTGACTCTTCTAAGCTCAGATTGAGATTTCCATTCAGGAAACTGTGATATCTCAGCATTAGATTCTTCTTGTGCACAAAGTACATTTCTTTGTGTACTCTGTATTCTCCTACGAGTAGAAACACCAGCATTTATGTTTCCAATGATCAGCTCTTGCGGGTGATCTCTAAACCATCTTCGGTCGGGTTCTAATTCAGGATCCCATACTGTATCGAAAGATTATGTGGATACAGCTTCTGCTTGTACAGCATCGGCTTCATCCACATCGATTCTTACAACTGCGGGGTTGATTTCTAAATCAACTACAGGTTCTATGGGGGTTGGAGGATCCAAGATAGATAGATGGTGAATGTTCTGAGTGATATCATCTACTCCTGTAGAGTCATGGTGTGGTTCGTCAAACACTACATGAACTGATTCCTCGATCGTCAGCTTCCTTTTATTAAAGATTCTGAAAGCTTTGCTGACGGAGGAGTATCCTACGAATATTCCTTCATCTGATTTCTCATCAAAGGTTCTAAGTTGGTCTTTCCCATTATTCAATACATAACACCTGCATCCAAAAATGTGGAAATACGAAACTAATGGAGTTTTGTTGTTCCATACCTCATATGCTGTTTTGTTGTGGTGCTTGTTGACGATACAGCGGTTTTGAGTGTAGCATGCTGTATTGGTTGATTCACCCCAGAAACGCTGTGGAAATTTTCTTGCGGCAATCATTGTCCTTGTTGCTTCTTTCAACGTCCTATTCTTTCGCTCGGCAACACCATTTTGTTGAGGTGTACGGGCAGCTGAGTATTCGTGCTGTATTCCATTCTCCGAACAGTATTGCTCTATAAAGCGGTTAGTAAATTTTGTACCTCTGTCGGAACGAATGCACACGATACTCGATGCCTTTTCATTTTGCAACTTTCTCAGGAGCTCGGGCAGCTTTGATGTTGTTTCTTTCTTTTTGCTAAGAAAGATCGTCCAAGCATACCTGGAATAATCATCAACAACAACCATGCAGTATTTCTTACCTCCCAAACTTACTGGGTCTACAGGACCGTAGAGATCCATGTGTAGCATTTCCAACACTCTTTGGGTTGAAAGGTAGGATTTGCTCTTCAGGGTTGACTTGATTTGTTTGCCTTTCTGACATGGTCCGCAGACGCTGTCCTTCTTGAATGACACATTTGGAAAACCTCTAACCATTCCCTGTCTTGAGAGTTTGTTGATTGTCTTGAAGTTGACATGAGACATCCTCTTGTGCCATAACCAGCTAAGATCTGCAGTGCCTTTGGCAACAAAGCATGGAATTGAGGAGCTCATAGGCTTCCGGTCAGCAATATACATATTACCTGATCTGCTTCCTGTAAGCACAACTTCTTTGGTTTGGATGTTCTTGACTCTACAGCGATCTATATAGAACTTCACCGAGAACTGTTTATCACAGAACTGGCTAATACTAAGTAGATTATACTGTAAGCCTTCAACATATGCAACATCAGTGACTTTGAATTTCCCGACAAGTAGGTTTCCTTTCCCTCTTGTTCTTCCTTTAGATTTATCACCGAAGCGAACTTTTGGACCGCGACCTTCTACAAAATCTGATAGCTTGCTCCTATCTCCGGTCATGTGCCGAGAGAATCCACTATCAAAGTACCAGGTATCCTCCTCTAGAATGTCCTGTAACAAAAAGATTAAGTAGATTTAGGTCCCCTTTGATTTTTGGGTCCATGATTGTTAGTTCCTCTTGGTACCCAAGTTTTCCTGGCAGCAATTAGTTTACTGTAGGACATACTCGGTACAGTGTTTTTATATCTACGGGGGGTATATCCGTAGTTGTTATAACCATGATAATTATTATGCATGAAAAATTCAGGTTTATTATTATTAATCCAGTACGAGTGCCGTCTTGGAGGTCGAGCCATTTTCTTAGGCCTAACAGCTTGCCTTCTGGGTCTCCAGTTGGATTCCCAATGCTGTTGTTGATACTGAACCGGCATCTGCTGTCTCGAGGGATAACGAGGCTCCTGTATCTAATACCTCGGCGTGCTGTACTGATAGTACTGTCGTGCGGGCCTTTGGTGATTGGATACTGACCTTTCTTGAATGGCCGTTGTATTTGTTGATATGCTGGGAGCATCTTTGTTGAGTGCGCCTCACGAGTTGGAATGGCTTATGATTCCATTTATGCGGAATAGGATTGCGGGGGCGGAATAGCAGCCTTCGGTTTTCTCGGTACAGCAGGTTCCTTCATGGGACTAGGGATTTCTTCCGATTCTGGAATGTGTTCCACACTCTTGACGAACACTGTACTAGTTTTCCCTTTGTTTGAACATGAGCTATATCCTAAGCCACTTTTATCATGAGCATTTGCCCAGTGCTCAGAATTTCTTCCATTCTTTTGGATGATTTCTCGAACGATTTCAGAGTGGTCTCAAGTTCAGTTTCTCGCTTTTCGAGAGTTGTGATTTTGGCTTGTAGTAGGACCAAATCATTTGTCTTGCTCTCGTTGTGAGTTTTAGCCTCACTTAGTTCATGAGCAAGTTGATGATTACTCTCCATGAGTTTTTCAAAATCGACCATGCTGGTTTCACAATCAAGAGACATATTTTCATAATTTATTTTCAGCAAGTCATTTTCATCTTTCAGCTCTAAATTAGTTAATTGAAGCTGTATGTTCTCAGTTTTTAGAGTCTCATGGGCCTTTTGAATGTTTTTAAATTCATTCATCATGTTTTCGAAAGTATGAGATGCATTTGACGGAATAGCTTAGGTTGAACTTACCTCATCATCGCTGTCTTCTCCTTTTGGAACATCTTTGGCCATAAAGCACATATATGCTTTATCATCGAACTCATCGTCAGATGAATCACTCTCAGTGACCACCTGAAGACATTCTGCTGATTTGGATGGTGTGGGGGAGGCTTCTGATTCTCCAATCAGGGCCTTGAGCTTGTCTTTCCAAGCACGTCTTCTTTCATCTCTCTCTTGTTGCTCGGCCTCTGGCAATCTTTGGACTTTGGGATGAGGACATTTATTTGCATAATGCCCTGGTTTCCTGCAATTATAGCACAGGTTAGCATCACCAGATGATGTTTCGGTACTTACCTTATGGACAGGTTTGGGCCTGTAGGGAGTCTTTCCAGACTATTTGATGAACTTTTTTAATTTATGCATGAGAAGCGCCATTCAATCTTGAGACAGGATGTCGTCGTCACTGTCAGCATTCTTGTGACTAGGCTTCGACGAACTGGGCATGCTGTGTCGACGGTTAGATACAGTGGCTAGAGTTGTGATCTTTGAAGGAGATTCTTCAGCTTTCTCTCTTCTGTCAATATCATACTCAAAAGCTTTGAGGTCAGAGAAGAGACCAAAAGTAGATATTTCATTAAGATTACAGGATACTCGCATAGCTGTGGTCTTAATGTCCCATCAGGCTGGGAGAGATCTGAAAATTTTTAAGTTCTTCTCCTTTTGGGTATAGATTTTGCCCAACGCTTCAAGTTCACCGACAATACCAGTGAATCTGAGGTCAAGTTCCTCAAGTGTCCCAGTTGGTTTCATTTCAAAAGATTCAAATTGCTGAGTCAGTTTTGAAATCTTGTTTTCTTTTGAGAGCTCAGTTCCCTCACAAATCAACTTGAGTTTATCCCAGATTTCTTTGGATGTTTTGCAGCTCTTTACCTTCGAGAACGTGCCTTTATCAAGAGTGACAAATAACGCGTTCTTAGCTACGTTGTCAAGGTTTGCTCGCTTTCTTTCATCTGTGGTCCATTGCTCGCGATCCTTCTCGAGCATCTCCGCATGGGCTTGGCCTTCAATCCTTGCGGCCGTGTTCACCTTCATGATCTTGATGGGACCATCCTGTATAACAAAAATCATCTCTTCGTGCATTGCTGTAAGATGAGCCTCCATTCTAATTCTCCAGTCGTCAAATTCGTTAATAGAGAACATAGGAACTTTGTTAATCATAGAAGTATCCATGTGATAATACAGGAATGAAAGAGACTGTTTTGAAAATAAGTGATTTGGATCTGATTCGGTTAAAAATACGACTGATTCTTTTTAGAATCAACCGCTCCGATACCACTTGATGGCCATTAAGTATACTAGATACAGTTTGGGAAATAGTTTAAACAACAAACTGTATGGATTTTAAATCTGAGTGCGTAGCGGAAGTTTTGGATACAGTACGTTGTTGTGGATACAACAACTAAATGTATAGAGTATACTTACTTAATCAGAGTAATTAAAACAGTAAAAGCTGAATGTAAATAACACAGTGATTAAAGTGGTTCGAGGTAAACCCCTCTACGTCCACTGGTCCTCCACACAGGAGTAAAAAGTTTATTATAATTACTACGTACACAACTACGTAATTATAACAACACACAATCAATATATCGTTCACACAGATTGATATAAAGATCTTAGTTTCAACCGTTCACACAGATTGGTTTTGAGCTAATGCTTCGACTTGCTTCTTCACACACAGTTCTGAAGCTTCGTCTTCTTCGATGCAAATCCTTCACACACAGTTCTGGAGAAGCACATATTGTTCAGTCCACACAGGGCTGTTTGTTCAAAGTATAGAACAGATGGTGAACAACAACTTTGACTTTAAGAGTTTTCAGCTGATGAAGTGTTGTTCAGAATGAAGAGCACTGTATATCTCTTTTGAGTTGCAGTAAGCTTTGGAGATATGTTTTGCTCTGATAATGATTTCGATAGCTTAGGTTTTTGGTAACTGATCTTCAATGCCTTCATAAGATATATATAGTCTTTGAAATATATATCCATTGAGATGTATCCGTTTGAGTGAGATTTCGTTCCAACGGGATTATGACACGATCCGGATTTAGCGGGATTTTGAAGATCTATTGACTGACAGTATTTAAATACTTTATCCTTGAGTATTTAAATACTTCTTTATTCAACGGGACTTGACTTCTGGAGATTCCTTCTTTGTCCTTTTGTGAGCTGTATGGAAGATAACTGTATTTGGGTTTCGAGACAGTTTCCATACTTGGTCTTTTATAAGACTTCTTGCTGTACTGAAGGGCTTCACAATATGCTGATTCGAGGCAGGTCTTCGATACAGGATAATGCCTCAATGCTTCGATACAGTTTCCTTTACTGTATGCGGATTGGCATATATGTCAAAACCTCTTTATCAGATACCGTTCGATACAGGGATTGAATGTACCGGCTGTTTCGATACAGGGTTCTTGTTTTCCCAACAGGAGAGGATACTTATTTTTAACTGTAATGCTGTTGAGTTCACGGTAATCTATGCAAAGCCTCAATGTTAAATCCTTCTTTTTGACAAACAATACCGGAGCTCCCCAAGGTGATACACTGGGTTGTACGAAACCCACGTCAAGTAACTTCTGCAGTTGGACCTTCAACTCTTGCAGCTCCAACGGTGCCATTCGGTATGGTGCCTTTGCAATGGGTGCCTTCCCAGGCATGATTTCGATATTGAATTGAACTTCTGTGTCAGATGGTAGGGAGGTCAATTCTTCGGGAAATGCGTCAGGGTATTCGGATACCACACGTATAGTTTCTATGCCCGACTTATTCTTGGGTTTGTTGATGATGAAGGCTAAAAATCCGGTTGCCCCATTGGCAACTGCCTTACTAGCTTTGATAGATGATATTATAGGTGCTAGGTTGACTCTAGCGTCTCCAATTAATTCCACAATTAGCTTGTTAAGTTCGCAAAACCTAACTATCTTAGAATGACAATCCAATTGTGCGTAGTGCTTAGACAGCCAATCCATTCCTAGGATGACATCATATTCTAATATTGGAAGCACTACTAACTCAATAGAGTAACAATTACCACTGATGATCACATCACACGAAGAATGGACTTTATCTGCTAGCTGACTAACTCCCATCGGGGTAGATACTTCTAGGCATAACGATAAAGATTCTAACGGCCTATCAAGTTTCTTAGAAAAATGCGGTGAAACAAACGAATGGGATGATCCTGGATCTATAAGTGTTCGTGCAAGTTGATTAGATATCAGGAGTGTACCTTCCACCACATCGTTGTTCTCTGGTTCCTCCTGACCAGTCAATGCGAACACTCGAGTTGGGGCTTGCCCTTTGTTGTTTCCTGGTTTGGCTGCAATAGCTGGTTTGATTGTCGGGGTGTTCATATCTGGGCACTCTCGAATTTGATGATCTGGGCTGCCGCAACGCAATCACTTTCCGAGCTTTCTCCAACACAACTCTGACTTATGCCTTTTCCTACCACAGTGGGTGCAAGGCGTTGTTGGTTTGTTGAGAACTGGTTCCTTTGATCCACTCGAGCTTCCTTGAGTTCCCTTCCTCTTAAACTTCTGTGATGGCATTGATGTTGGTCGGTTAGCAGGCCTCTTGGTGTTGGAGAAACGGCTTTGCTGTTGAGTTAACCTCGCAGTTCCACTCTCGATCCGGGTAGCGGCTTCCACTGCTTGGGTAAGTGTCGTCAGTTGAACAGTTAGAAGACTCTGTTGAAGCGACTGCCTCAGTCCTCTAGTGAACTTATAGAGCTTGTCCTCCTCAGTTGTAACCAATCCCGATGCGTATTTAGACAATATGTTAAACTGGGCTTCATATTGAGCGACTGTCATGGTTCCTTGCTTCAAGTGGTAGAACTCATCTCGTCTAGCCTCTATGGCTGCTACTGACACGTACTGAGTTCGGAAGTCGGTCAGGAAGTTAGCCCATGTCCTGACACGGTTTTCTCTCATCCAGCGTTCGTTGACATTCCTCCACCAGTCATGAGCTGCGGCCTCGAGTCGGAATGCAGCCAGTGATATCCACTGTTCATCGGTATACTGAAGGGCGTTGAAAATTCCCTAATTTTCTCTAGCCAGAGTTCAGCTTTGATATCGTCGGGTTCTCCGTCAAAGGTCGGCGGGTTGAAACATAAGAATCTTTCCAGGGTACGATCATGAGTTTCATTGTGGTTCCCGTTGTTAGCAGTTTGTTGCTGTAGGAAGCTCGTCAGTTGAGTGAGGGCTTGGGTCATGGAATCGTTCCCATTTCCTCCTCGTAGAGGAGAGCGTGAGCGATCATCGCGTTGATGCTGCTCTTCACGATTCATGCGAGGACGTCCGCGTCTTCGGTCAGCCATCTAATATAAGTTAGGGATGTGTGAGGATTAGCAATTTTATGTGGAGTTATCAGTAATTTATGTTATCATGTAGATTTAAGCGCATAATTGAGCATGAATAATCATTGAGGCAATGAACTTAATGATCTAACAAATATGCTTATACGATACTAGTGACCAAGAATAATAATACTCCATTTTTAAGAAGACAATGAAGTTTAGTGGAGTTTAAAGGAACTTCATCAATTTCGAATGAATAGTGACATGACTTTGAGAAAATGGATAAGTGAAATAAGTTATATCCATTTCAAGAGTTCAATAGAAGAGTTAATTCAGTCGGGAAATGCCGTGGGTACTTAATAAAGTACTTTGGCCAATGACTTAGGAATTTTGAATTTGACTATGCATATTCCAAGTGAATAGCGATAAGTCGAAAGAGATCTTTAATGAGAATTGACTCGAGAAATCTACATTAGGTCTCAATCCTATGGTTCACTTTGTCCTAGGTGGATTTCCCATCTAAGTCCGAAGAATCTTATCCTGGTTAGCCCGTTGTAAGTGTCCTTCTCACAAAGCGGGCTCCGATACCACTACTGTCACGCCCCCAACATCGGGAAGGACGAGTGCGTGATGCATCGGTCGATCAATCAATTAAAATGCGATAGTAAATAGCGGAAGCAAAATAAAGATTGGATAACATTTCAAACAACCATCTTAGCCCGATGTACTAAGATTCGCTGTAACAAAGCTGATATCGAAACTACACTGTTCATAAGTTTGCAGCGGAAAAATACCAAGCGAGTTAAGTACAAAGCATAGTTAACTATTACAAGTTGGGATAACAACAGAAATTCTAAGAACAGAAGTCCTAAATCTTGAAGACAATCTTCTATTCGGCCTCTTCCACGAAGCCTTCTTCGTCCTCTGCTGTTTGCTCATTCTCTGGTTTAAAAGAGAAAACGGTGGGGTGAGACAAAAGGTCTCAGTGAGTGGGTGATCGTGTGCGAGTGTGGCTCTTTCTTTTGAAAATTTTTAAGTGATGCATGGTTTCATCAATTATAAAAAAAATAAGAACAATTACAATTATGTCGAAATTTTAGAAACAATAATCAGTGTATAGTTGTAATATTATAATCCTGTCCCCGTGGACGGATATCAAGTCAAACAGTCAGTCAATCAGTCGATCAGTCAATTCATTTTCGAATCCTGCCAATGTGGACTTTGGATTCTAGACTCTCCTTATTACTCCTAGCAAGATAGGCCGTCGCCCCAAGATTTGGACCGTCGCCCCAAGATGTTGAGCCTTCGCTCTCACACTTAGCGTGTGCTTCCTTATCTCTTATTTGGGCTCGGTATGTCCTTAGTTGTGGGTCAATACCCGGATCACACCATAATCGCGATTATACCCCAAGTTTACGACCCAGGTCCATCGGAAAACTCCGTTCCTCGGTTATGGGAATAGGAAACAACGGTAGCCTTGTTCATGAACCGCAGCCGCGCTGCTCGATCCAAGACTCGGTCTAACCGTCCCTGAAACGATTTGGGACTCTAGAGGTGGCTCCTACAGCTCAAGAGGTGTCCCCCAGATTGTAGGTCGGCACTCTGTTTCATATGGACTCAAGAGGTCGCCCCCGTCCGTCGACGTGGCACTTTGTCCCGACAGAGTTAGAGGCGGACCCGTCCATGGCACTTTGCTTGTATAGCACTTAGTTCCCAAATAGTCACAATTATCAATTTGACGCGTTTCACAAGTATCACGTAAATGTTCGGTCAGTGAGGTTAATAGCGTCTTTTGATTAAGTATGGAATATAGTTAATTTTATTTGTGGCCCGGTAATGCGGAATAGGACTTGTATATAGACTCGAAAATATTCTCAATAATTTATTAACGGTCTGATGGGTTCAGATCAGATATGTTAAATGGGTATGAAACAAAATCGGATGGTTATGAAATTTTATGAGGAAGCCAAAGATAATTCCTCGACTCCAGATTTAATGAAAATTCGGAAATTTCCAGTTTCGGGACTGAAATTTCTAGAAATTGCGATATTGCCCCAAAACTTAAGGAAATCGTTCCGAGGCATATAGAGCTATGAATTTAGCTCGGAATTTAACGAAATTTTACGAGATGACTTATGATGATCCTGGAATTACAGATTTGTAAAAATTCCAGATTTTGGACCTAGTCCAGAAGTTTGGAATTCTTGCATTTTGACCCCGAAATTATTTAAAATTTGCGATTTGGACTATTAAGTTTAGATATCGAACTCCGAATCGCTTGAAACTTCATGGACAGACTATACATGGTATAATATGTACTGTCCAAGGTCCAGAATGTTTTATTTTCGAAATTTTCAGTTTAGTCCTCAAACTTTAAGAAATTACAATGTATGCCGAAAAGCTCCGTTTACTAGTTTTGAGTCCCATTTTGGCCGCAAATAAATTATCCATATATCATAACATAATCATATAACACAAGATTTCAGATTTTGGTAGGGTTTCAACAACACATAGAAGAAAACATATAACTTTCAAGTTATCACAAAATCGGCACCCGACTATCAAATCGGTTGTCGTTTAAATTCAATAAATCATATTGCATGTGGTTATAACCATAACATTCATCTTTAAAAATATGCATTGATACGAGAATTTCAGATTAGTACACACTTTCATATTTTTCATAATATTCGATGATTATGTTTAAGAAAAACGAATTTCACATAATTATACATAAAATCATGACATGAAATTATAACATGAAGATTTTAACATAGATCATATCAAAAGAATCTTGAAATACTTCAGATTTAACACATGCATCACAAGAAAAAGAGTAGATTTCTACTTTAAAGTTTGAAAGAGTTTTCACCCACCTTGATCTTGTCGGATTTCGTCGGTTCTAAGTCTTGAAAGTTGGAAAACGACTTCTCCTATACTACTACATGGTTTGGCCGATCCACATGCATCCCCAAGGTGAGAATTATGTTTGCATGTATTAAGATTAAGATTAGGTCATGGAGGTTTTCATAAGAAATTATAGAAATAGTTATAAGGGATGAGATTACCTATTTCTTGTTGAAATTTTTCTTCCTCCTCCTTCTTCTTCCTCTTGGTTCGGCCCTCTCTCTCTCTCTTAGACTCTCAAATGCATATTTTTTGGGTTGTGGTAAGCGTAAAGGGTGGTTAGGTTAAGGTGTAAGTATTTAAAGTTGGGATAAGGAGGGTTGGGAAGTGAAATGTGTAGAAAACTTGTTACATGTGTCAAGATGTTTCATGCAAGTCTTGCATGTGATGAGTGAAGAATCTAGAGCTTCACTCTTCCTCCCTCATGGCCGCCCATATATATATATATATATATATATATATATATATATATATATATATATATATATTTGTTAAATTAAGAGTATAATTAAAATGGTAAAGGATTTAGTTAGTTGGGTTGGGCTTTGAAGTGTAACTTCAAGTCTTATGATTTTTAATAAGTTGGGTTGAGTCCATTAGTGAGTCCACATGTAGTTAAGTGTTGACAATTAGCCCAATAGGTGAATCAACACACTATTTTAATTTTTATTATTTGGTTTATTAAGTAAATTACAAAGTCAAAGAGTGAAATAAAATAAAATAGATGTAGGTTATATCATGTCATAAAATAACTATTATTAAATTACATCATGATTTGATACATTGTACATGTGATAAGTTGTCGAATTTAGGGGGTTTTACAACTACGGCCATAACCGGCCAATGTCTAGCGGCCGTAACAAGGCCTTACTGGTCATGTCGGCCAGCCTTACGGCCGTGTCTGAGCCCTCATTGCCCATCTCGATACTCGATGACGTATAGATCATGCGAATGCACTGGCAATGATTCAAAACAAAAACGAACAGGCTACGAAACTCAACGTACCACAGTACAAGCATGCGATTCCAAAGACGCGGACAACAACAGTCCGTTCGACCGAAGAAAATTCCATGGAACTGGAATGAAGATCTCGGGCATTACATTACCATAGCGCGCTAACCAATAAGTGTAGTGTGCGCTAACGACTCAGAAGGACAACAACAGTATTCTCGGAAATGGGTTCGACGACGGATACCCACTACTTTGGCAAATTACATAACGGTCCCAAGAGTCCGAAAATTCACGATACAACAATGGTTAATCAAACCGAAGATCACAACACGTATGATAATGTTAAATGAACTTACGAGAAACCCAAAACGACAGTTTTGAATGAGATTCGCAAGAATCGAACTCAAGCGCGAAAAAGTCGCCTAAGAACACGGAACTCAACAAAACGACACCGAAACAAACTCAGACGTCCAAAAAGAGCAGAGTTAAATACTCTCAGAATGACGAAACGGTCACGAGCGAGTCGTCAAAACAGACTCCCGCCAAAAAAAAGAAATTTACCGAAAATCGAAATCGCGGATATTACAGACACTATGCCCGCTTCCGAAAGTAATCATCATTTCCCCAGCTCCAAGTTTTCTACTTTGTTCCAGATCCTGATTCACTGTATAAATATGAGAACTAGTACCTGAATCCAGTATCCGAGAAGTAGAAAATACAGTAGCAGAACAATTTGTTTCCAAAACTAAAAGTTCTGTACCTGAAGTGCCATGAAGAATAGGACAGTCTCTATCTCAGTGGCCCAGCTCACCGCATTTGAGACAAGCGTCCTTTTCTTGCCTTTTGGAACCAACAGGGCCTTTCCCTTACCCTTAAGGTCCTTGACTCGTGGTCCTGTCCGCTTCTTGGTCTTTTTCTTCTTATTCTTAGACCTCCGAGGTCCAGAAGAAATCACAAGGGAGGACTTCTTCATCCGCGGAGTCTTCATCTAATACTGAGCGATGACCAGTTTGTTCATTAGCCCGGCTGAGTTACATGCAATCTCATTGCAGTTGAAGCTCATAACAAACTGTGAGAAGGAATCAGGGAGAGATTGTAGGATAAGGTCGGTTTGAAGAGAAGCATCCATCTTAAAATCAAGAGCCTCCAATCTCTCGATCATGGATATCATTTTGAGGACGTGGTCCCCAACCTTCTCATCTTTCTTCATCCTTGCACCAAACAGTTGCTTGGATATCTCATATCTAGCAGTTCGACTGTGCTCACCATAAAGCTCGGTTAAGTGAGATAGAATCTGCCTAGCAGAAGTCATTTTCTCATGAGCTCTCTGAAGCTCATTAGACATGGAAGCCATCATATAAGCACGGACTTTCACGTCATCCTTAACCCACTTTTCGTGGTTCTCAATCTCTTCCTAATTGGCACTTGTCCGCACTGGAGGCGCCGGAATTTCCATCTCCAAGACGTATCCTAGTGCCTCTATACAGATAACTATCATCAAATTGTGGATCCAATCCACAAAGTTAGGTCCGATTAAGGTGTTATTTTCGAGTAGAATTGCGAGTGGGTTCATTGTCATATTGAGAGTTATGTATGCATTTAAGTACGACAGATTAATTAGTGACTCGTTTAATTATTATCTGAGTATAGAATTAAGATCTTTTCTATTCTTGTTACCCAACCCCCACTATTTTTATCGGAATAACACACTCCCATGTGAAATCTGAAAGTATTATTCATTCTACTTCATAGTGGAGATCGAGTTCTTTATAAATCTTAATAGAGGGCAACCGAACAGGTTTCTAGTCTATTAATTTTCATAAAGTGGTGTCCAACACCAACCCATATAATGGATGATTCTATCATCTTTTTTCCCTTGTTCACTCCCCTCAACCTATACGATTTCTATGGCTCGTGAACAAGTTAAGTTTGTACCATCGACGCAAATCAGTTTCACAATTGAATCTTATCCGGCAACCTATCAGGTTTCTAGGGATAAAATTTACTCCAACCAAAGGCATCCAATGCGCTCCCGGTAATTTATCCATCCTCCCAGAATGACTACCCTGATAACTCGGAAGCATAGCACATCCGGTTTGGATTTCAATTTCTCGAAAGCTCGATGGAGGGAAGGAAAACCTTGAAACCTTACAAACTTAATAATTTGTTGTGGGAGAATTTTCGCGATTAATGTTACACTTTGCACATTAATTCATTTAAGCGCATTTGTAGCATTCATATAATATGAATAAGCATTCACAACCTAGTTGCTACCATCATGTAGTTCATGGACCGTTCCTAGAATCAAAAACTCTGTAATCTAATTACAAGTCTTCGGTCTTGAATCTTCGTTTTCTCGAATGGATCTTCCTCCGGTCTTTGTCATTACATATAAATTTTACATTGAAAAATTGCATCCTAGATATAAATATTTCTAGTAAAATAAATAGGCTCAAAACAGCCTTTACAACCCAATTGAATAAAACCGAATGATTCAAAACCAAGTCCATGAACCACATCCCCATTCAAAAGCATTCATCCAATAAGTACTATATAAATCGATTGCATAGAGATACATTGATCCAATCAACATATAAACAATAAATAGAATCGATCCAATCAATTCACACAACCGGTAATATGAAAACGTTCAAAGTATTCGGTCACCCATGAATATTCCAATTAATCAAATTTCCCTTATAAAATGAAACACCATAAATTATTTTAATCATATTAAATCTAATTTAATATGTGGGAGATTAATTTTCTGGAATACACGAAAAATCGAGCCAGGGCGAAACTGCCTGCCGGACACGGCCCGTGCTGATTGGCACATTCGAGTCATCCTCGGCAGTCTGCCGGCCAGACACGGCCCGTGCTTCATGGCACGGTCGGGTTACCACGACAGCTTCTAAAGCTGGCCTGCCAGACACGACCGTGTCAAATGACATGATCGGGTCATGCCGAAAGGCACGCTCGGGTCATCCCGACAGTCTGCCGAGACTGGCTGCCTGGCACCGACCGTGTCGCCATACACGGTCGGGTCAGCCCGGCAACTTCCTGCCCCTTGTCCAAAAAGTCGTCCGACGATGTTTCGGGGCTAGATTTTCGACCGGATATCCAATATCAATATTTTCCGACTTTCATATCTTCAATATAAATCACATTTTCCAGAAATTAAAGATTTATATTTAGACATAAACTTACAAAAAATATAACTGCAACGAACGAAAAACATACACCATGATTATGACTATAAGTGATTCCAAATCATTCACCATCCAATCAAGCATTCCAAATGCAATATCGTATATACGATCACAAGACCTACGCTCTGATACTACTGTTAGGATTTGGTGCCTAAATCGAAGGCCTAGCGGAAGTGATAAAAGGAAAATTAATTCGATCTGAATCCCTATGAGGATTGATCGAGCTACGTATATACGAATATTGGACGAAACAGAAGAGATACGAGGAACATACCCTTGTAGTCCGTTGATTTAAATGGTGTCCTTCTCTTGAGCAATTCTCCAAGCTTTAGTTGATTTCCCTACGATCCAATCCACTCCAAGCTCTTAGATGATCCAACGCCGAAAGACTGCGTCTCTTCTTGCCACGCGTCGGATAAACGAATGGAATGGCGATAATCTTGCTATCCTCCAAGGATACGGCTAGAGATAGGATGATGAAGCTTTCTATGTGATTATTACACTCTAAGTGTATAACTCAATCTCTCAATTGATTTCTCGATTTTTCTCCAAGAACCAATGAAGAAGATGAAATGACTTTGAGAAAAAAATTCTCTCTCTTTCTTGCTCTCTCAACCGTGGGAATGAATGGTTGTAAAAGTGATTAAAGTCTTCTCATCTGTATTCCTTTACTTTTTGTCACAAGACAAAAAATACCAACTCATCTCACATGAGAGGTCTTCCCCACAAGTCATTGTTTTCCTTTAAAAATGGAAACAAAAGACAAGGGTAAGGTTGGTGGAAATGGGGGCGGCCATCTAGAAGGGTAGGAAAAAGTTCGGTCCGTTTCGGACTCCCGTGAGTCCAAACAGATAAACTCTGATTCCGTTCCGATGTATTTATATCAATTAATTAATTCAATTAATTAATCATATAAAATACATAATAACATAATTAACTTCTCCAAGAAATAATTATAGTCATGAATTAAATTAATCACCCAGTAATTTATTTAATTCATTAGGCCGTAAATCAATTTATCCAATAAATCGATTTAGACATCCTTGTCCCAAATTAGATATCCAATATCTAATATTCATAATGAGAGAATAAGCTCGATTCATTCCGTCGTCAATCCTATTATGCGACTCGGTAGGTCCGTCTCAGTCAGCATTGGGAGGAACCAAAGAGTAGTAGCACCACCTAGCCAGCCTGGCGGCCTACACTGTACCCCAACTGAGAACGAATAATTGGGATCATTCAAGAACCATTCTGTCGTGAATACCAGTATACGTAAACCCTTCTTTCAAATGTCCCGATCAAGTTATAGGGTCACGGTCAGTCAAACCCTATCTGTACTTGACGTTATGCATGAGTTAATGCAAATCGAGATCATCGAGCTCTCGTGTATCCAATACAACTAGCTCCAATGCTTTGGCCAAAGACTTATAATCTTATCTGCCAATAACCGCATAGGACATATAACCCGTTCACTAACAGGACAAATAATTCTATATTGGTATTCAATAAGACCTGCTACTTGCCCCTCAAGACGCACGTCGAGGTTGACCCCCGCCTTCCGATTTACAGGGTAGAACTACTCTAATGGAAATTATTGACGTCACAAGTGCATCCCTACTAAATCCACAAGTCGAAGGTTCACGAATATCTATCACAACCTTTCGATTCCGTCATTGACTATCCCAGAGTGAAATCCGTGTGACGAATCGAGGGTGAGTCGGTTCGTGTATACTAATCCAATTAGCATACCTATAACGTGTGCTCCCACTAACCAT
Source organism: Orobanche coerulescens (assembly GCA_033398695.1). Classification (NCBI taxonomy): domain Eukaryota; kingdom Viridiplantae; phylum Streptophyta; class Magnoliopsida; order Lamiales; family Orobanchaceae; genus Orobanche; species Orobanche coerulescens. The sequence goes on along the minus strand of CM065805.1, from coordinate 56,990,666 downwards.
TAGTATTCGACAGGCACTCTCCATGTCAAAGAACATGTCATACAAGTCTTCACATAAACTTAACGCGAGTCAAGTTTCATCGACTTGCCAACTATTACGTATTTGAGCTATAAACCTTTCTAGTGACGACCCCCTTATCTAATAAGGAGTGGAATGTTTTGCTCTCAAATACACAGACTAGTTTCTATATGTATATTTACGAGTTAGGAATGCCAATAACTACCAGTAAATAAAGAAACATCAATTGCCTTATATTAATGATTTACATAATAACAAGTATAATGCCCTCACTCAACATCCTCTGAGTATCATTCGAGGGCAAACTCCCAAAATAGGAGTCCCTCAAGAACATGAATTAATCCGTAATCATGTTCATAATCAATAAAACTTCATACCCCAATGTTTTCCAACATCTAAAACATCATCTAACTCATAATACAAGGCATATATCATCTTATTCTTCAATATACACTTTACATAACATCAAGAATCATAAAAATCCAAAAGTAAAGGGGGGGATTGTCCAACATACCTCTTGAAGAAGAACAACACAATCGAACACCATAAAAATCAACAATATATTCATATCTCAAGCTCCATATCCATGCCATCAAGCTCATAATCAAGTTAGAAGAACCAACAATCCATCTTGGAGGGTTGAAGGGCGAAAAACGAAGTGAACATCTCCAAAAATGCCAAAGTGACGGGTCTCACCTATTTATATAAACTCAATCCTTACATATGTTTTATTAACTACCTAGCCTATGTAACAATCATTGCGTATGTTATCCGACCTTGATAGCATATGTAATGACAGTCTAGAACCTACTGTCTCAATTCGTTCGATGGATTACCTACGTAAGGCCCATGCCATAGCGTACGTAACTCTGAGTTGACTTGCTACAGTAGTATGTCCATTTAACGTACGTAATGAGCAATCCATTGCATACATTAACTCCTTCGTTGACTTGCCTTTCCACATCTGCGCCGAAAGTTGCCGACCTCGGGACCCACCCATCGATCACAGCCTAGTCCTGTCTGATATGACCTTTACGTACGTTAATTATCCCTATTAACGTACGTAAGCGTTGTGCACCTTACGTACATTAACTATCCTTCTTAACGTACGTAAGCCTTGTGCATTAGCGTACGCTAAGTCCTTACTTTAGCATACGTTAATCAGGCTATATTTAGCCAATTCCAACTGTTCCTGTCTGTCGTCTCGATATACCGGATACGTATACATGACATACTAAGTACATATACTCATCCAATAATATTCTCGTACAACATACCTGACACACAATATCTTCAGATGCAATTGTCGACCAAGTACGACAATTATACCAATACAGATGTCTCAGTCCTTCAATTATTTTATCCACACTGTACAGATTCCACACTGTGCAGTATAACTCAGATAAAATAACATTAAACAACCATAGTAGAAATTCAGGATATTACAATCTCAATGTGGGTCTATCCAGTATTGGTTCTCCAACCAATACCTATAAGTTTGATTCGTACCATACGAATGAATGGATTAAGTATTGAATGGATCTGTACCTATTAGTTGTAGTTACGTATTGAACTGCCAGCCCAAAATGAATGGATTAAAATTTATTAAAAAAAATTACACTTTTGAATATTGGGCTTGATGGACTTAAAACAAAAGTATGAATGATGTTTGAAATGGGCTTGGACTTATAATATTTGGGCCCTAAATAATTACAGGCCCAGCTAGAAATAATTTATTTATAATTTAATATGCATAATTAGAATATTTAAATAAATAAATTTAGAAATTTACTCCTAAATTAGCGGGTATTACATCATTCCCCTGTTGGAAAAATTTTCATCCTCGAACATAGTTCCGTACCGTGAATAAGGAAATCAGGGTAGCGAGCTCGAAGTTCCTCTTCATGCTCCCAAGTAGCTTCATCCTTGGTGAGATTTCGCCATTGAACCTTGATGAGTACTTTCTATTTATTTCTTAATGGAATAATCTTCCTGTCGATTATCGCAACTGGTTGTTCGACATATGTGAGATCTTTGTTCACTTCCACCGTCGAATAGTTGATAACGTGACTTGGGAACGTACTTTCTCAACTGCGAGACGTGAAAAAAATTGTGTACTACCAAAAATTCCAGTGGTAACGCCAAACAATATGCCAAATCTCCAATTCGGTTGAGTGTCTCGAATGGCCCGTCGTATCTTGGTCTCAACTTGTTTCTGGATCCAAACCAATAACTCCTTTAGTCGAGGCTACCTTTAAGAAGACCTTTTCTCCAACATTAACTCAAGGTCCTTCCTTCGCTTGTCGGCATAAGACTTTTGGCGATCTTGAGCTGTCTTAATCCTTTCACGGATCTTTTCTACTACGCCCACAGTCTTCTCGATCATCTCAGGACCCAAAATTTTCCTTTCACCTACTTCATCCCAATAAACCGGCGATCTACACTTTCTCCCATAAAGTGCCTCTTGGGATTCGGTGATTAAAATCGAGATACGCAGTGAAAAATAAACCGGTCCAACTAGATAAAACCAAACCCCAAAAACGGATCGATCAAGCATCATATAAACGAATATTAAATGACGAAGATAAAATTAAGAGATCGTACCCTTGTATACCTTTGATAATATCTACTTGAAGAAAATTTTCCCGAGTCAAGCTTTGATCGTTTCCGATCACCAACACGAACACGAATCCGATTTGTTATAGCTTGATGAATAATCTAAACATCGAAGATTCCGAGTTTCTCTATGTTATCACGCGACGGATATTGATTGAAAAAATAATATATCAATTCGTTCTCAAAGAACACGGCTAGGAATTGATACAATATTTTTCTTCTATTCTCTTCTTCCTTTTCTTTCTCTCAAAGATGAACAAGACTTAAAGAAAAATAAAATTCTTCTCCCCCTCTCAAATATAGCTCACGGCCAGCAGGGTCTTAGTGTGTGTGTGTGTGTGTGTGTGTGTGTGTGTGTATGTTTCAACTCTTTTAAAATGGTGTGATAAACTATCTCATTTATAATACAAAGTGAGATCAAAATGATGAGATTCTAAATATCATACATTTTCTTCACTCTTCATATTATAAGTCCATCACACCCCACACACATGAAAGACACCTTTCATGCATGAGAGGGGGGGCATTAGAGTATGGTGAGAAAACGGACGTTCGTCAAGTACACTTCATTTTTTCTCAAATGTATTTGTACTTAATTAATTAATCCAATTAATTAGTCTTATAAAATACAAAATTACAATAATATATTTCCAAGAAATAATTATTTGTAAGTAAATTAATCACCCTGTAATTAATTTCAATTCACTAGACCGCGTGATTTATCAAATAAATCAAATTATATATCTAATATCCAATATTAATGAAGATATAATATACATATTTATCTAGGGCTGAGAATCGGGAAATCTCGAGGTCCCGGCCTCGATTGTCCCAGTCCCGAAAATCATTAATTTGGTGGTCCCGGTCTCATTCGGGACTTTGGGAGACCCGATTCCCGAAATGGGATAAATGTAAGTCCCGGTCCCGGTCCTGATCCCGGAGGACAATTTTTTGGAATGTCCCGAACATCCCAAATGTTTCGATCACGACAAAATACCCGAAATCAGAAAAGCAAAAAAAAAAATTGGGCTGGCAGGGTGCGCTCGAGGTGGCTGGTGGAGAAGTCAAGGCTCGGGGGGCCCTCGTGGAGGGCAGCAGCAGCAGCGCGCTCGCGGGGGAGTCGTACGTCGTGTCGCGGGACTTCGGTATAGTCCCGATCAGGACATTCGATAGTCGTATGCCATGACACAGGTGTCCTAGCTAATGTGCTGGTACATCTTCTCTCTTCAGTTCCATCAACACCATCTTCAGTCATGCACTTCAAGTTTTGATACTGAAGCTTCTGCAGTGCGGGCTACATTCAACCATGTGTATTCTCGTCAATCGGGACTTCGGAATAGTCCTGATTGGGACTCGGGAGTCCTGAGTCCCGAAATTACCAAAACCTCAGGTCCCGGTCCCAATCCCGTAAAATTCGGGACTCAGGGTCCCGTTTCTCGTCGGGACTCGGGACGGGACCGGGACTCGGGATTTCCCAGTCCCAAATTCTCAACCCTATATTTATCCATCAAATATCCTTGTGCGCGACTCCATAGGTCCGTCTAAGTCGGCAATGAGAGGAACCAAGAAGTACGGGTAACACTTAGCCAGTCTAGTGCTCCGTACCGTAACCCAACTAAGAACGAATGATCGGATCATTCCAAAATCATTATGTCATGAATACCGTATACGTATAAACCCTTAAATCATATGTCCCGGTCAAGTATTAGGGTCACGGTAAAGTCAAACTCTATTGTAACTTGACTCTATACATTCTGTTAATGCAAATCGAGATCACCGAGCTCTTGTCTATCAAATACAACTAGCTCTAACTACTATGGACAAGGACTTATTATCTCATTTGCTATTAATCGCATAGGACATTTAACTACTCACTCACAAAAGAAAGAATTCTATCTTGGTATTCAGTAGAGACTGTTATTTGCCCTCTAAGTTATATTTCGAGGTTGTCCCCACCAACTGGCGATTGGATCGAACTACTCTAATGACTAACTTAATGTCACAAACACATCTCCTACTGAAACCTCAAGTCAAAGGTCCATATATACCTATCACAACCTTTCGATTCAGTCATTGACAATCCCTGAGTGATATCCATGTGATCGAATCGAGGTGAGTTGTTGGCCATTAAGTATACAAAATACAGCTTGTAAAGTGTTTGAATAACTAACTGTACGATTTTCGAATTAGAGTGCATAGCGGAAGTCTTAAGACAATAAGATGCTGAGAATATGGCAACTCGGTGTACAGTGTATACTTAAATAATCATAATTAATAAAACAGTAAAAGCAGAAGGTAATTAACACAGTAATTAAAGTGGTTCGAGGTAAACCCCTCTACATCCACTGGTCCTCCACACAGGAGTAAAAAGTTTATTATAATTACTGCATACACAACTACGTAATTATAACCAAACCTATCAATGTATCGTTCACACAGATTGATACAAATATCATAGCCTTCAACCATTCACACAAATTGGTTAAAGCTAACACTTGACTCGCTTCTTCACACACAGTTCTGAAGCTTCGTCTCTTGAATGCAGATCCGTCACACACAGTTCAAAAAAAGCAAGGCTTTCTCAGTCCACACAGGGCTGATGGTTTTCTTTAATGTAAGATCACTGGTTGAACAATAGCTTCACTCTCTTGGGCTTTCAGATGGTGATGTGTTTTTCAAGGTTTGAGCACTTGTATATTTCTTCTCTCAGAATATGCAGTATGCCTAAAGAAATATGTTTGCTCAGATGTATACATATGTTCGCTTGTATATGCTCTTGATTTGTGTATATATCTTTCACTTGTGTTCTGATTTTCAAACTCTGGGATATATATATAGCGTCTGAATTGATCCGTTGAGAATATATCCGTTGAGAAAAAGATCCGTTGAGCAAAAGTCTATTTCAACTGGATGGTTGACTTGAATAAAACACGATCCGGTTTTTGCTCCTTGATTGAAGATCTGAGACAGCTAGTATTTAAATACTTTATCCTTCATTATTTAAATACTTCTTTTCAAATGGGACTTGTCTTTAGTGAATAGAGAAGATTCCGTTCCAACGGTCTTAAGTCCTGTTTCGATAAGCATTGTTGATCTCAATACTTTACAGCTTGAATGATGTATCCATTTATGTTGTAAGCTAATGAAGTAGCCATTGTATGGAATGTTGTTGTATTGAAGGGACAGCTTCCACACTTAGCACGTTATATACTCTGTTGATGTATGATGGCAACGCGAAGATTTTCGCGGTATGCTGGCACATGAGAAGTCTTCGATACAGGTTTTGACGATTTCGATCTTCTTTCGATACAGCTGATTTGGCACTCTATCAAAACTTCGATGCAGGATTGATTTTTCCTAATAATTTCCCTTTTTGATAATTGCCAAGTCTTCTCAAAACTTCTTCGACAAAATTTCTTGATGATGCCAAAACTTTGATGTTTGAGACTTTGATTTTGAGACCTTTTTGAGATATCTTACAGGAGGGCAGTCTTCTTGGTCTTTTGTCAAAAGTTCTGGCCTTCAGCAAACTAGTCTAATACTTATGAACTGCTCGCAGGCGAGTTCAAGTGTTTTTATAGGAAAGAGTATTACAACTTAAACTTATGTTTGGCGCGCAGGCACAATCTTACAGTGAGATCTAATTGAATACAACTTAACCTATGAACTGTTCGTAGACAAGTTCTTACAACTTTATATTTTAAACAAGTTTTGATACTTGTTTGAATTCAGCAAGTGAACTGAATATCGTAATCATATAGGAACACAGTAGATTACAAGTTGTAATCTTTCAAGACAGAAAAATATTTTATTGATGATGAAAAAAGATTACAAGTTAAGAATACAATATTTTGCTGTTAAAAAAATATAGATACAGGAGGGAATCTAACTCCTATAATCAGAATGTCTCCAAGGCCTATTAGGGTCGTTTTGGTTCCCTTCCACCAATTTTGAAGGGCATCCTTGTTTCGATTATAGTATATGGCTTGACCTTCATAAGATTTATCAAATACAAGGATCCAATCTTCTGGGTGGGTAACCAAATCTCCTTGCTTATGCTAGGATTTCATCTTTTGCTGTAGCGGGAGCGTCCCTTCATCCAACCTCTTCTTGAATTGCTTTGCGGCTTCCTGCACCGTCTTACAACTATTGAATATGGAGGATTCCCTGATAAGAACTACGAAGTATCTTAACAGTTCATTCTTCCTCCAATTCTTGATCTCGTTGGCAGTTGGCTGTCGGTTGGCCGAGAAATTTATTGCTTGGGGCTTCTGGACGAGGTTTTTCCACGGAAATTTAGAGTCTTGAAATTCCGGGCGATTTCCCTGTATTCTAACATTGTGAGCAGGAGATGATAATTGAGAAATTTCAGCAGTAATGCTATCTCCGAATGTAGTTTCCATCTCTTTCTCTTGCTCAAGCCTTAAACTCCTCGCAGCAGCTCTAGCTTATTCCCCCTTTTTGGCCTCATCAAGATAAGAGACCTTTTCATCAAGGTGTTCCAGGATTCTCATAGCGTCATCCTGTTTAGTCTCGAAGCTTGAGAATTTTTGAACTAGTGAGTTGAGCAGGACAGATATATCTTCAATCTTTTTATCGTGTGCTTGAAGTTGGGAACCGGATTCAATAAGGGCGGATGCAGTCTTGGCCTCAGAAATTCGAAGCTTTACTTCCTCTTCCTTCAAGATTTGCTCCTGACGCTGTTGCAATTGGCTAAGTGCCTGTTTGAAGACAGTGGGAAGGATGCTGAAGGCTTCTCCTACTCTGGATACTTCATGCCTCAGACCAGTCATATCTTCAACAGCAGACTGATGCAACCAATCGAGTGCTTTCTCGACAGCGTACAGGGCATTGAAAGCGTCCTACAGGAAAACTGTTTGATGGCCAAGAGAGTGCATTTGCTCTTTCTTATTTGCAGTCCTGGGAGAATGTGGCTTGGCAAAGTCTTCAGCACCATTTAGCTGCCTGACGACCACATTGGGGCGTGGCCATTGGGATTCATCATCGGGTAAGAAACCTTCATTGGATTGTTCTTCAAATGGAGAGGGAGTAGGTGCAGCAGGGGTTGTTTTAGTTTGCGCTTGATCAATCTCGGCTACAGGATGAACCGGTTATTCCTATTCCGAAATTGGTTCTGTAGACATAGATACAGGAGGGACTGATTTCTCCTGCTGTCTCTCAGCTTCCGCCTGTTCCAGCAGAGAGACTGATTCCTCGTGCGGGATGGCGCGGGTCTGGTCGGGCTCGGGTGCCTATTGAGATACTGTTTCCTCAGTGGCAGGAGGGACTGATTCCTCGTTGTACATTTTCTTGCTGTTATGAAGGGGATTGATGTTGAGTTGATATCCCTTCACCTTGTTGATCGGATGCCCTCAAAAAGTTTTGGTTTTGAGCTTCTTAACGACTCATTCTCAGACCTGCCTGGAAGTTGTCGTCGTATGAGTCATGATCAGATTTAGGACTTGGAGGAGCTGAGTCAGTGGATTTGGATTTGGCTTGGAGTCGTGCCTTCTCCTTTGACAAGATGCGGCTAGAGATGAGTTCGTGACAAAACTTGTTATCCCATCGAATGAGCAAATGGATGTCTTGACATTCTGTCAGTTCCAAGATGAATGCTTCTTCGTCCTTCCATTCACTCCAATGGTACAAAGTGTCGTAAGGTGCAACTCGATATGTCTTCTACTGAACAAAGCGCTCAAATGCTTTCTCAACCTGTATTTGCAATAGGGTTTCATTTATCAGTGCAGAGGGGGATGGACTCCGAACAGCAGTTGGGCTTACCGTCTGCATGGGTTCCTCTACAGGTATGGATTCCTGTATTGGAAATGGATCCCGAACAGGGGTTGGTACCCTGCAGGGAGATGGATCCTGTATGGGTGTGGAATCCCATTCAGGAGTTGTGGCTATTAGCTCCAAAGTGGTAGCCGACTCGCCAGATTCTTTTAAGTTGGCAGATTGCTGTATTTCCATCATCGCCGCCAAAGGCTCGGGATATACTGTTTGCATAGTAGCAACTATCTCTTCCGCAAGGGTTGCGCCCTGGGGTGTCAATACAGTGGGTTGGGTCACTATTTTGGATTTTGAAAGCTTTCTTAGCTTCCTTTTCGGCTTCTCACTGGCAACAGGAGTTTTGATGTGAGATTGCTTCCTTTTCTTCGAGGGGCCCTCGCTACCGGGCGTCAAAAAAACATCCCTTGGATCAGATGAAAGGGGCAGAGTTCGGATAAAAGGCCTGTTTGCAATCAGAGGTCCCTTGTTGAAAACGGATGGCCTGATGCTTCCCATGTATATCCGAGAATTGATTTTCTTCGCTTCTTTGGCTTGCGGAACACTGTAGTTGGTTAGAAGATAATTCAGAAAAAGACCAAACGACTTCTTCTGTGAGGCAGGCTTGGACACTTCTTCTTGCAGCCTCTTCAGAATAATTTGGCACCAATTGACCTTCTCACAAGACATAATGGCTACCATCATCCTAAACCTCAAATTTGTGCAGATTTCGAACGCACCTGTTCTATTTTCAATGATACGACAACAAAAATCATGTAAATAGACAAAAGGAAGACAGAAACATTTCTTGTGACAAGTAGTATGAACATTTTCATCAGATGCGGAACCAGTAAAAAGTCCCCAATACTTTGTCAAAATTTCTTGAGACCCAAACATCTCAAGATCCTCCATGGATAGGCCGTCATCAGGTAGCCTATAAACATTCTTCAGCAACTCTTGGTCAACGCGGGCCTCCACTCCGTGAATGACAGAAGTTATATCAGCAACATTTCCTCCCTGTGCAAGAGAAAAGAAACGAACAGCAGTGTTGAGGTAAAATTCCTCAACCATCTGATCATCGAAACGCTCAGTTATGTGACTCCCAAGGCGATAGAGGACTTGTTGACGAAGATGACAATCTCCATGGGTTCGGTATCATCTCCCTCAGAATGGACACGCTCGACTTCTATGGATCTGGCAAAGATTCGTCCGTCAATGATGTTTGACAGTTTCTTGAGAGATTGAGAGGTGGTCTTAAATGATGCCATTGATGTTTCTTGAAGAAAAGTGAGGAAGATATACAGAAAATTGCAGTAAAAGCAACAAAACTTGTAGGCCATATGCTCAAGGACTCGTTAAATTTGCAGAAACCGTAAAGAGTCTAAAGAGGCATTAACAGTCCTTTTATAGTGGGCGGCGATTAAGAGTTTTCACTAAATGAACGGTCAGATTTAAGGGATGGGAACCGTTTGTTTAAAATGGACGATCAGGATGGACTGAGTATAACTGGTACAGCTAATCCATCGAATTTTGAAATTATAGCGGGTCCCACTTCTGACGTTTAATCTTCCTTTATTGCCCGAATTGGCGGTGTAAAATATTAAAATAATTTGAAAAATTGCGGCTTTTGAGATACTGTTGTCCAGATGTCGTGTAAAGCATTTAATGCACAAGACGTTTGAATATTAAAACAGGGCACGTGGACAAAAATTATTTTATCAAATGAATAAAATATTATTATTTAATATAAATTGATTTCCCACAGTATGTGCTGTATCCGCGAAAATACAGCGTTCCCCCTTAAAAGGTACATACGGGATTCAATTCCATATAGCAACTTTCGGATTACTGCTGTATTCGTGGGTCATACTGTATTCCCCCTTAATTATTGCACACGTCAGCTATAGGATAATTAATGTCTCTTTGTCCCTACAGTCATTACGGTGGATGCAGTGTACAAATAATTATAGGTGGAATCTTGTATTCTTGGGTCTTCTGAGATTCCCCTCAATTGTGGAGTAAAAACATTAAATACTTACAGGGAGTCAGGTTGTAGCAATCCCAATTCTTGTCGAAGCATGGTGAATCTTGCTGTGTCGAGAGGTTTGGTAAAGATGTCGTCCAACTAGATATCTGTATGAACTTTTTCTAGCCGAACATCCTTGTTCTCGACATGATTCCTAATGAAGTGATGCTTCATATTAATATGCTTAGTGTGCGAGTGCAATACAGGGTTGTACGTTATTGCAATTGCACTCGTGCTATCGCACATAATAGGTGTTTCCTTAGCTTCAATTCCATAATCTGACAACTGTTGCTGCATCTAAAGGATCTGAATACAGCAACTACCAGCAGCATTGTATTCTGATTCTGTCGTGGAAAGCGAGTTTGCCAATTGTTTCTTGTTGAACCAAGACACAAGTCTAGGTCCAATAAAGTGACAAGTACCGCTAGTACTCTTCCTATCTAGATTGCAGCCTCCGAGATCCGAGTCTCTGTAGCCAACTAAATCGAATCTGCCTTCTTTAGGATACCATAGTCCCACATCGATTGTTCCTTTGACGTATTTCAGGACTCGTTTAGCTGTGTTGAAATGTGATACTTTAGGTGCTACTTGATATCGCGCGCACACTCCCATAGCAAACTGGATATCAGGCTTGATAGCCATTAGGTACAGGAGTGAGCCAATAAGCTTCCTGTAGAGTGATTGATCAACCGGCTTTTCAGCTTCATCAGCACTAATTTACACGGAAGTGCTCATGGGGGTTGATGATGATTTGGAAGTGTTCATTCCAAACTTGTTGAGAAGCTCCTTGCTGTATTTTTTCTGGTTGATGAATATCCCTATAGGCAACTGCTTTACCTGTAAACCTAGGAAATAACTAAGTTCTCCCATCATACTCATTTCAAATTTACTTTGCATGAGATGAAAGAACCTTTGACATAAAGCAAGGTTAGTCGAACCAAATATTATATCATCTACATAAATTTGAACCATTAAAAGGTCATCACCTTCCTGTATTTTTAACAAGGTCTTGTCTATAGCTCCTTTCTCAAATCCATTAATGGTTAGATACAGGGACAGGGTTTCATACCATGCTCTGGGTGCTTTCTTAAGTCCATACAGCGCCTTTCTCAGCCTGTGTTCTAGGTCTTCGCCTTCTGTGTTGGCAAACCCTGGTGGTTGTTCAACATAAACTTCTTCGGCAAGGTCTCCATGCAGGAATGCACTTGATATACAATGAAGCTAAATATCCTAATGGCTTCTAGTCTGACTACAGGGGCAAATGTTTCATCGTAGTCTATGCCTTCTTCCTGTCTGTATCCTTGTGTAACTAGGCGGGATTTGTTTCTTATAACAAGTCTATTTATATCCTTCTTATTTCTAAATACCTATTTGGTTCCAATTACAGTTTGATGTGTAGGTCTGGGTACTAGATACCATACATTGTTTCTTTCGAAACCGTTAAGCTCTTCTTCCATAGATGAAATCCAATGAGAATTGTTGAGGGCTTATATGGTAGAGATAGGTTCAGATTGGGCTAAGAATACAGCAATAGTGCACATGTTGAGTCTTTTAAGTTCAGATTGAGACTTCCATACAGGAAATGGAGAAATCTCAGGTTCTTCTGGTTCTTCTTGCGCACATAGTACATTTCCTTGTGTACTCTGTATTCTCCTACAGGTAGTTACTCCAGCATCAATATTTCCTATGATCAATTCCTATGGGTGATCTCTCAACCATCTTCTGTCGGTTTCTAATTTGGGGTCCCGTACTATATCGTGATTTGCTGTAGTTTCAGCTTCATCTTGTACAGCGTCAGCTTCATCTACTTCAGTCCTTACAGCTGCGGGGTTGATTTCTAGGTCAACGACATGTTCTATAGGAGTTGGTGGTTCTAAGATGGAAAGTTGTTGGATGTTCTGAGTAATATCTTCTATTCATGTAGGATCATGGTGAGGTTCGTCGAACATAACATGAACTGATTCCTCAATTGTCAGCTTTTTTTTATTAAAGACCCTGAAAGCTTTGCTGATAGAGGAATATCCTACAAATATCCCTTCATCTGATTTCTCATCGAATTCTAAGTTGATCCTTCCCATTGTTCAACACATAACATCTGCATCCAAATATATGAAAGTACGAAACTAATGGAGTTTCGTTGTTCCATACCTCGTATGCAATTTTGTTGTGATGCTTTTTGACGATACAGCGGTTTTGAGTGTAGCACGCTGTATTGGTGGCTTCGCCCCAGAAACGTTGTGGCAACTTGCTTGCGGCAATCATTGTCCTTGCTGCTTCTTTCAGTGTCCTGTTCTTCCGCTCGCCAACACCGTTTTGTTGAGGTGTTCGGGAAGCTGAGTATTCGTGTTGTATTCCATTTTCCGAATAGTATTGCTCTATAAAGCGTTAGTAAATTCTGTACCTCTGTCGGAACAAATGTACACGATACTCAGACCTTTTTCATTTTGAAGCTTTCTCAGGTGCTCGGGCAGCTTTGATGTTGTTTCCTTCTTCTTGCTTAGAAAGATAGTCCAAGCGTACCTGGAAAAGTCATCGACAATAACGAGACAGTATTTCTTACCTCCCGAACTTACCAGGTCTACAGGACCATAGAGATTCATATGTAGCATTTCCAAGATTCTGTGAGTGGAAAGGTAGGATTTGCTTTTCAGGGTGGACTAGATTTGCTTGCCTTTCTGACAGGGTCCACAGACGCTATCTTTTTAGAATGTCACGTTTGACAATCCTCTAACTATTCCCTGTCTGCAATCCTCTAACCATTCCCTATCTGGAGAGTTTGTTGGTAGTCTTGAAGTTGACATGAGACATCCTCTTGTGCCATAACCAGCTTAAATCTGCAGTGACTTTGGTAACAAAACACAGAATTGAGGAGCTCATAGTCATCCAGTCAGCAATATATATGTTACCTGATCTGCTTCCTGTGAGCACAACTTCTTTGGTCAGAATGTTCTTGACTCTACAGTGATCTATATAGAATTTCACCGATAACTGTTTGTTACAAAACTGGCTAATACTAAGTAGATTATACTTTAAGCCTTCAACATACGCTACATCATATACTTTGAATTTTCCAATGAGCAGGGTTCCTTTCCCTCTAGTTCGACCTTTAGATTTATCACCGAAGCGCACTTTTGGACCGCGACCTTCTACGAAATCTGACAACTTGCTTTTATCTCCTTTCATGTGCCAATAACATCTGCTATCGAAGTACCAGATGTCCTTCTCTAGAATGTTCTGTAGGCAAAGAATTTAAGTAGATCTAGGTCCCCTTTGATTGTTGGGTCCATGTATGTTAGTGCCTTTAGGTACCCAAATTTTCCTGACAATAATGGGTTTACTGTAGGTTGCGTTAGGTATATTCTTGCGGTATCTACGTAGGGCATGTACGTAGTCGCTATAACCATGATAATCATTATGCATGTAAAATTCATGGTTATTATTATTAATCCAGTACGAATGCCGTCTTAGAGGTGGAGCCATTTTCTTCGACCTTACAGCTTGCCTTCTGGGTTTCCAGTTGGATTCCCAAAGCTGTTGTTGATACTGTGTGGACACATGCTTTCGCGATGGATAACGAGTCTCCTATATCCAATACCTAGGCATGCTGTACTGAAAGTACTGTCGTGCTGGCCTTTGATATTTGGATACAGCCTTCTTTCTTAACGGCTGTTGGCGTTGTTGATATGCTCAGGGAGCATGCTATTTAGTACGCCTTACAGGTCTGAATGGCTGATGATTCCGCTGTCTGGAATACGACTGAGGTGGCGGAATTGCAGCCTTTGCTGTTCGTGGTGCAACAGGTTCCTTCACAGGACTCGGGATTTCTTCCAAAACAGGAATGGGTTCCAGACCCCTGACGAACACAGTACTAGTTTTCCCTTTGTTGGAAAATGAGCTGTATCCTAAGCCACTTTTATCATGAGCATGTTTCCCAGTGATTAGAATTTCTTCCATTCGTTTAGATGATTTCTCAAAAGATTTCAGAATGGTCTCAAGTTCTCCTTCTCGTTTTTTGAGAGTTTTAATTTTGTTTTGAAGTAGAACAAAATCATTTGTCTTGCATTCATTGTGAGACTTAGCCTCACTTAGTTCATGATCAAGTTGATGATTGCTATCCATGAGTTTTTCATGATCGACTTTGCTGTTTTCACAATCAATAGACATATTTTCATAGTTTATCTTCAGCAAGTCATTTTCCTCTTTCAGCTCTAGGTTAGAAAGTTGAAGCTGAATGTTTTCATTTTTCAATGTCTCATGGGCTTTTTGAATATTCTTAAATTTATTCATCATAATTTCAAAAGTATGCGATGCATTTACAAGAATAACTGAGGTTGAGGTTACCTCATCATCGCTATCTTCATCTTCCGGAATGTCTTTTGCCATAAAGTACATATATGATTTATCTTCGAATTCATCATCAGATGAGTCACTATTAGTGACTACCTGAAGACATTCTTCGGATTTGGATGGTGCAGGGGAGGCTTCTGATTCTCCTATTAGGGCCTTGAGCTTGTTTTTTCAAGCACGTCTTCTTTCATCCTTTTCTTCTTTCTCGGCTTCCGGCAACTTTTGACACGAGGATAAGGACATTTATTTGCATAATGCCCTGGTTTCCTGCAGTTATAATACAGGATAGCATCACCAGATGAATTTTCGGTCATTACCTTGTGAACAGGCTTGGGCATGTAGGGAGTTTTTCCTGACTGCTTGATGAACTTTTTGAACTTGTGCATGAGGAGCGCCATTTCGTCTTGTGACAGGATGTCGTCGTCGCTGTCAGCATTCTTATGAATAGGCTTTGATGAGCTGGGCATGCTGTGTCTTTGGTTGGATACAGTGGCTAACGCTGTAACCTTTGCAGCAGAATCTTAAGCTTTCTCTTTTCTATCAATATCATACTCAAAAGCTTTGAGGTCAGAGAAGAGATCAAAAGTAGATATTTCATAAGATTGCAAGACACATGCATAGCTGTGGTCTTAATGTCCCATAGGGCAGGGAGAGATCTGAAAATTTTTAAATTCTTCTCCTTTTGGGTATAAATCTTGCCCAACGCTTCAAGTTCACCAACAATTCCAGTGAATACGAGGTCAAGTTCCTCAAGTGTTTCAGTTGGTTTCATTTTAAAGGATTCAAATTGCCGAGTCAATTTTGAAATTTTGTTTTCTTTTGAGAGTTCAGTTTCCTTACAAATTAACTTGAGTTTATCCCAGATATCCTTGGTTGATTTACAACTCTTTACCTTTGAGAACGTGCCTTTGTCAAGAGTGACAAATAATGCGTTCTTAGCAACATTTTCGAGGTTGGCGTGCTTTCTATCATCAAAAGTCCATTGTTCGTGCTCTTTATCGAGCATCTCTGCATGAGCTTGGCCTTCAATCCTTGGGGGCGGATTTACCTTCATGATCTTTATGGGGCCATCCTGTATAACAAAAGTCATCTCTTCGTGCATTGCTGCAAGATGAGCCTTCATCCTAATTCTCCAATCGTCAAACTCGTTAATAGATAACATTTGAACTTTATTGATCATTGATGTATCCATTATGAGAATATAGGAAAGAAAAAGACTGTTTTCCAAAGCATAAGTGATTTTTGGATCTGATTCGGTTAAAAATACGATTGATTATTTTTAGAATCAACCGCTTCGATACCACTTGTTGGACATTAAGTATACAGAATACAGCTTGAAAAGTGTTTGAACAACAAACTGTACGCTTTTCGAATTAGAGTGCACAACGAAAGTCTTAAGAAAGTAAGTTGCTGAGGATACAGCAACTCTGTGTGCAGTGTATACTTAAATAATCACAATTAATAAAACAGTAAAAGTAGAAGGTAATTAACATAGTAATTAAAGTGGTTCGAAGTAAACCCCTCTACGTCCACTGGTCATCCACACAGGAGTAAAAAGTTTATTATAATTACTGCATACACAACTACGTAATTATAACTAAACCTATCAATGTATCGTTCACACAGATTGATACAAAGATCGTAGCCTTTAACCATTCACACAGATTGGTTAAAGCTAACACTTGACTCGCTTCTTCACACAAAGTTCTGAAGCTTCATCTCTTCAATGCAGATCCGTTACACACAGTTCAAGGAAAGCAAGGCTTTCTCAGTCCACACAGGGCTAATGGTTTTCTTTAATGTAAGATCACTAGTTGAACAATATCTTGACTTTCTTGAGCTTTGAGCTGATGATGTGTTGTTCAAGGTTTGAGCACTTGTATATTTGTTCTCTCAGAATATGCAGCATGCCTGAAGAAATATGTTTGCTCAGATGTATATATATGTTCGCTTGTATATGCTCTTGATTTGCATATATATCTTTCACTTGTGTTCTGATCTTCAAACTTTGGGATATATATAGCGTATGAATTGATCCATTGAGAATAGATCCGTTGAGCAAAAGTCTGTTTCAACTGGATGGTTGACTTGAATAAAACACGATCCAGTTTTTGCTCCTTTTGAAGATCTGAGACAGCTAGTATTTAAATACTTTATCCTTCAGTATTTAAATACTTCTTTTCAAATGAGACTTGTCTTTACTGAATAGAGAAGATTCCGTTCCAACTGTCTTAAGTCCTGTTTCGATAAGCATTGTTGATCTCAATACTTTACAGCTTTAATGTTGTATCTATTTATGTTGTAGGCTAATGAAGTAGCCAATGTATGGAATGTTGCTGTATTAAAGGGACTGCTTCCATACTTAGCACTTTTTATACTCTGTTGCTGTATGATGGCAACGCGAAGGTTTTCACTGTATGCTGGCACATGAGAAGTCCTCGATACAGGTTTTGACGATTTCGATCTTCTTTCGATACAGCTGCTTTGGAACTTTATCAGAACTTCGATACATGATTGATTTATCCCAACATGAGTCCTGTTCGAGTAGTTTAATCCCGTTAGTATACCTATAACGTGTGCCCCCACTAACCCTTAGTGAATATCGGCACTCTACATGTCAAAGTACACATTATACAAGTCTTGTCTAAACTTACTACCCAGTTAAGTTTTATCGACTTGCGAACCACTTAAGCATTCGAGCCCTAAACACTTACAGTGCCTAGATCCTTATCTCTATAAGAAGTGGAATGTTTGTTCTTAAATGCGAGAACTATTATTTTATATACCA
The DNA here is from genome assembly GCA_033398695.1 of Orobanche coerulescens. Taxonomy (NCBI): domain Eukaryota; kingdom Viridiplantae; phylum Streptophyta; class Magnoliopsida; order Lamiales; family Orobanchaceae; genus Orobanche; species Orobanche coerulescens. The sequence continues at coordinate 56,973,105 of CM065805.1, read as the reverse complement.
AATCATAATGCCTGTGATATACTATAATATAGAAATAATAAATGCCTTTATTTAATATAATATTCATAATAACCATATAATGCTCTCACTCTCACATCCTTTGAGTGGCTTTCGAGGGCATATTCCTCACAATCTCCCACTTGCACGCAATGCCACAAACTATAGTATCTAATACCCATACTTTCCAGATGTCTCTCTAAGACCTTCTGAGATAGTGCCTTGGTAAGCGGATCAGCAACGTTATTTGTTGTGTCTACTCTCTGCAGTATAACATTTCTTTTTTGAACCTTTTCTCTAACAAAATGATATTTTTTCTCAATATGTTCGGTGTTGTGGTGAGCCCTAGTCTCCCTAGCCTACACAACAGCTCCATCATTGTCAAAAGACAGCGCCATGGGCTTCTCTGCGTTAGGACCCACTTGAAGTTCCTCGGTGAACTTCTTAATCCAAAAAGCTTCTTTAGCAGTCTTTATGGCTGCCTGATATTCGGCTTGACATGTAGAGATTACAGTCAAGCTTTGCTTGGAACTTCTCCAAGAGACTTCCCCACCATTAAGAGTAAAGATATACCATGATGTGGACATCTGAGCATCCAAGTCCTCCGAAAATCTGAGTCTGTATAACCCATCACTCTAAGTTCTCCACTGCCATATGTAAGAACCAAGTCTTTAGTCCTCTTCATGTACTTAAGAATGTTCCGCACAGCAGTCCAATGTTCCTGCCCTGGATTTGACTGAAACTGACTTACTACGCTCACATCATAGGCAATGTCCGATCTAGTGCAAATCATAGCATACATGAGGCTACCAACTGCCGAAGCATAGGGTACTTTGCTCATTTCCTTTCTATCTTCCTCACTTTGAGTACACATCTCTAATGAAAGTTTTACGCCATGTTGCATAGGTAGGAACCCTCTTTTAGAATTTTCCATCCTAAATCGCTTCAGGATCTTTTCTATATAGAGGGCTTGAGAAAGACCTAACATTCTTTTCGCTCTATCCCGGTAGAGGCGAATACCCAAAATATAGGTAGCTTCTCCCAAGTCTTTCATTGAGAACTCTTTAGAAAGCCAAGCTTTCACAGAACTGATCATTCCTACATCGTTTCTTATAAGTAGAATGTCATCTACATATAGTATTAAGAATGCAATTTTGCTCCTATTAACCTTCTTGTAAATATAGGGCTCCTTTTCGTTTTGGAAAAAATCAAACTCTTTGACTGTATCGTTAAAACGAATATTCCAACTTCATGAGGATTGCTTCAGTCCATAAATGGCACGCTAAAGTTTGCATACTTTATGAATATTAGTTTCAGATATGAATCATTTAGGCTATTCCATGTAAATCTCCTCCTCGGGGAATCCATTTAGGAATGCTGTTTTCACATCAATTTGTCATATTTCATAATCTAAGTGGGTTGTTATGGCAAGCATCATGCGAATAGACCTAATCATAGCTACAGGCGAGAAGGTCTCAAAGTAATCGATTCCTTTTCTTTGGGAATAACCTTTTTTGCCGCAAGCCTGGCCTTATAGGCATCAACCTTGCCACCTCTATTAGTCTTTCAGTTATAGATCCATTTGTTTCCAATAGGCACCACGCCTTTAGGACGATCTACTAAAGTCCAGACCTGATTAACACGCATTGAGTTTAATTCAGCTTCCATAGCTTCTTGCCACTTTGCGGAGTCAACATCTACCATCGCTTGGTCATATATAGAAGGATCTTGACTACTCTCTATCATCTCATGGACACCCAGTTCCTCTTGTTGCAGATAGCCATACATCTCAGGTAATTGAAAAATTCTACTAGACTTGCAAGGTTGTGTTTGTATTTCAGAAGGTTCGGTTCTAATATCTTGCACGGGTGTCTCATTTGGTGTTTATTTTACTTCTTCCAAAGAAAGATTTCTACCTGCGCCTCCTTCTTGAATGAACTCGTCTTCCAGGAAGTGTGCTTGTAAAGCAATAATGATCCTATGATCTCGTGCATGTAGAATAGATATCCCATGGATTCCCCTAAATATCCTATGAAATGACCTTTCACAAACCTAGCTTCTAATTTCTCTACTTTAGTCTTCTTGACATAAGCAGGGCATCCCCAAATCCTAATGTGATTAAGTCTTGGTTTCCTACATCTCCACATCTCATGTGGGGTATTAGAAACGGATTTGGAAGGACATGTGTCCAAGATATGTGCAGCAGTAAGGAGCACATGACCCCATAGATAAATCGGTAGATCAGTATAGTTAAGCATGGAGCGAACCATGTCCAACAAGGTTCTATTCCTTTTTTCTAATACACCATTTAATTATGGAGTAGTTGGAGGAGTGAATTATGACACTATTCCTAGTTCTTTTAAGAAATCATCAAACTCGGTACTCATGTACTCACCACCTCGGTCTGACCAAAGAGTCTTAACACGGTTACCTGTTTGATTTTCAACTAGCGCTTTAAATTCTTTAAATTTATCAAATGCTTCAGACTTATGTTTCATTAAGTACACGAATCCATACCTACTATGGTCATCACTGAATGTAATGAAATACTGAAAGCCATCTCATGCCACTTTAAAAGGGCCACATACATCGATGTGGATCAATCCAAGTTTTTCAGCAGCTCTTTCAAAAGTCCCTACGAAGGGTAACTTAGTCATTTTGCCTTGAAGGCAAGATTCAGAACTTGGATAGGAATCTGATCCCAATGGACCCGTAAGCCCATCTTTTTCCATTTTATGAACCTTGGTCTGACCAATATGACCAATTCTAAGATGCCACTTAAGTGCTTGGTTTGTTTCATCCCTACCACGCTTCCTAGTTATAGTGTTCACAGTTGTTTTATTCTTTAGATTCAAATGATATAAACTATTTAATAATGTAGCAGTACCAACTAATTTATTTCTAAATAATTTCGACAAGACCCATCTCTAATAAAGAAGTGAAATCCCTTTCGATCCATGACCGGAATTGATACAATATTTTTATGCCCCTTGGGCAAAACAAGTACAACATCCAAAGTAATTATAAAACCGGATTCTAAATCCAACATAAGTGATCTGATGTCAGTAGTCTCGGCACTATACCAAAACAAAACCTTTGGGCTGTGACCCCTGTTGATTTTGGAAAGATAAGGATTCGATAGTCCTAGATTGTTTTCTATTAAAACTCCCGATAGCATTTAAAACCATTTTGTAAATTGTTACTCTTGAGTTGTGAACTTTCAGTTTTGGAATGTTTTACCCAAACTCTTGCTTCGAGAAGTATATTCGTTGCGTTTGAATATTTGAGGATTCCTGATTATTGTTATTCTTTGAACTTGAATTGTATGACTCGTATTTTGCACTTTGTACTTGCACTAGCAAAATAGTGGAATTTTGCTAACCCCCGAGTAATTGGGGGGTAGATGTCTGTATTGCATTCAAGTTTTAGGGAGCATAATACAGGGTCGGCATGAAGGATGATGAAAGATGATCGATACTAATCACATAAGGACCCATACGTTGTTGTATTGGTTCAATTGTTTTTTATTTCTGTTGCAGTATTCTTTCCCCGTTGTACGGGAATGTGTTATATTCGACCCCTGCGTAGGCATGTTATGAGATTGAGTTGTATGTATTAATTGAAAGACCAAATCGGTCTACTGAGTCATTTTAGCCTTAAAGGCATTGTTGAGATGTTCGATCCTGTTACCATCCTGTAGGTCCTTGAGGAAAGGTTTTACGGCATGTAATATCCCTGAGCGGATTGGGGGTGTTACATAAATGGTATCAGATATTTAGGTTGTCAAAACCTAGGCGGTCGGGTCAAGTTGTGTCTGTTGAGTTTTGTCTCGTCAGATTTTGTCTGACTGAGTCGTGTCGTGACACGTCGTCTGAGTGTGTTGGTCGTAATTAGTATCGTGGGGCGATCATCATCTTCGTGCGACCTGTGGATGTAAGTCTCCCTTCTTTGTGTTGTGTCTCGTGTGACAAGTTACTGGTATGATTAGGTGTTAAGTGATGGAATCCTTACGTAGATTCTTGGTTTCGTGATGTGTGTTTATTTGACTCTCATATTTCGTTTATATGAGGAGTGTTGTCGCTACTTGTGTCTTTTCGACTGTGATATTTGACTGTTTGTTTTCAGGCAGAAGACATGTATTGTCTTTATTTTGAACGAATTGATGCGTGTATTATGATGTGTGTAAGTGAACGTCGATACGTGTGAGTTTTGGGCATTCTGGCCTATTGCATTTTTGAAAACCTTGAGTATCTTAGAAAATAAATTTCGAGACGTACTTTTAAAATGAATTAGTTTCTCGCGGTACTTTCAAGGTGCCACAGTGTGTTTCAAAATTATTTCCACTCGAGGACCAAAATATTTTGAGATAGTTTCAATGATTTAGAAACGCTTTTGCTTAGACCCGAGGGTCGAATATTCTGAAAGTTCTTTTTTTCACTTGAATGAAAAGTGCCCTCATTTTTATCAAATGCAAGATGGTTTTTCAAAGTCTCGATAACGATGTTGTACTACTTTTTGTAAAGTGATACACAAGATCAACTGGTGTTTCCAAAATTGTTTTCAAAAAGGTAGTTTTCGTTTTTAAAACCTATCGTTCCTGTTTGCGGTCCGGTAATGTATGTTTGATATTCGCACTTTTGTTAGGGTGTTAACCCCCGAGTTATGATTGAATTGGTGGTGTGAGCGTTGAGTTTTTCGCCATGCATATGTTGTGTTAGCCCTCTGTGGGAGGTGTGATGTTGATCTTTAATGTTGTCGCTTTGTGGTGATTTGCATGTTATCGTACCCGTGCGAGATGTTAGAACTTGAGTTTGTATGATTGTGTACATACGTGGTTGTTTCGTGATGTTTAGTAATTGTATGCTGGTTATCGTTCGGGACGTTGAAACCGTCGAACAATGCCGTTGTTGTTGTGATTTTTGTATGTGTTGATATGTTATGCTGAGTTGGCCTCTCCGGTATGTAATTTTGTGATGTTATGTTCCATTGTACTTAGCAGTTGTATTTTCGGTATGCCGAGGTGCTCCATATGTAATGTGCTGGGGCATGTTCGTGCAAATTGTCTTTCCCCGCCAGTAGCATATTACAAGTGTGGACCCGAGGGACACAGAATCCAGTTTGGCGAGTTGGTTACCGAGTCTCTTGGGGTACGAACTTCAGCACAGATGTCAGAATCGGCTTTGTGAGACCCTTGAAGGTGTTTCTATCGGTTACTTGTTGTGTTCTTACCTTGATTTCGTTGTTGTGAGTCTCGGGGACGACACTTCTTTTAGAAGAGGTCGAATGCAATGCCCGTATTATTTTTGGCTTCTGCATTTCCTCTTTCTCAATTCTAATCGACTCGCTCGTGTTCGTTGATACTTTCTGAACTTGTCCTGTATTTCGGTTTTTATCGTTCGAACGAGCTGTGATCTTGTTTTGGATCGAGCTGGTTATCGCTTTGATTTTTCCGAGTTCGGTTCGATTCTTGTGAACCTTGTCCGAAATTAACGTCTTTTAGTTTCTACAAGTTCTTTTAATGTCTTGAGTTGAAGTGTGAACTTCGGAGTCGTTGTTCGATCATTGGTGTTCGATCGTTGTCATTTGATCACCGTTGTTCGATCATTGTTGTTCGATCGTTGTTATTCGATCATTGTTGTTCGATCGTGGTTGTCTGATTGTGGTTGCCTGATCTCACACCGCGAAGGATTGTTGTTCACCGTTAGTTAGCTGTTTCGAGTGTGGTCAAGTGGGTCATCGAGCCGTGCATTGCGAGACGGTAGCTGAGAGATTTGGGGATAGAGGTTGCATCTCTGCTCTGAAAGTACACGGAGATGCCTAGTGTGGTTTTTGAGGATTTTAGCGTGGTCCGAACTGTTTATGATTGTCCTTGTGGATCGTTTGGTGTTAATTTTCTGTTTTCTTGACTGTAAATGTTTTCTTATATTGGTACCTCTTGTTTTGTGATTGTTCGGACAATTGACTTGATTGTATTATCTGTTTGATGACGCTTGTCACTGGTTGGTTTTATTATGTCTTTGCCTGTGGCGTTGTGATGGTCGTCGTGGAGTGTGATTTTACGCCGTATGTTTCTTTGCGTTGCTTGTAACGTTTCGTCGATGGGCGTGAATTATTTGGTTCTTGTGTATCTCGTTGAGATGTTCCTGGCGGGATATTACTTCTCCCTACTTATTTTAAGTTTCGGGACGAAACTTCTTTTAAGGAGGATAGTATGTAATATCCGCGATTTCGATTTTCGGTTAATTTCTTTTTTTCGGCGGGAGTCCGTTTCGATGACTCGCTCGTGATAATTTCTTCATTCTGAGAGTATTTAACTCTGCACTTTTTGGACGTCCGAGTTCGTTTCGGTGTCATTTTGTTGAGTTCCGTGTTCTTAGGCGACTCTTTCCGCGCTTGAGTTCGATTCTTGCGAATCTCGTTCGAAACTGTCGTTTTGGGTTTCTAATAAGTTCATTTAATGTTATTATACATTTTGCGAGCTTTGTCTTGGTGTTTCGATCGTGTATCATGTATTTCGGAGGTTTTGGGCAGTTTTCATAATTTCCCAAAGTCATGGGTATCCGTCGTCGAACCCATTTCCGAGAATACTGCTGTTGTTCGTCTGATTCGTTAGTGCACGCTACACTCATTGGTTAGCGCGCACTATGGTAATGTAATGCCCGAGATCTTTAATCCAGTTTCGTTGAATTTTCTTCGATCGAACGGAATGTTGTCGTCCGCGTCTTTAGAATTGCATGCTTGTACTGTGGTACGTTGAGTTTCGTAGCCTGTTCGTTTTTGTTTTGAAGCATAGCTAGTACGTTCGCGTGATCGAGACGTCGTCGAGTATCGATCCGGGTAGTCGGAGGGCAGGTTGGGCCGATTACGGCCGTAAGGCCTTGTTACAGCCGCTAGGCATTGGCCGGTTACGGCCTTAATGCATCGGCAGATTTCGGGCAGTAGCCCTGGGGACCTGGTTACGGCCGTAAGGCTATGCAGATTACGGCCATAAGGGTTCAATAGTTGCGTACGCAAGGCTTCGGCCATTGCGTGCGCTATCGGCTGTTGACCGGGTTACGGCCATAAGGCACTGCCGGTTACGGCCGTAACCCTGTCGGCATTTATAGGCCTGGGCTTCGTCCAGACCTTATTTATTCACCCTCTTCCTCATTTTTGTGGCGACGGGAGACTCGGGAACTCGATTTCTTGGCCGGTTCTATCCAATTCCAAGGCGTTTTGGAAGATTCTTGTCAATTATATCATCATCCAATCTGTGTTCTTCGTCGAATCGAGGTATTTTCTTACTTAGAACCATAATTGTATGATTTTTGGGGGTTTCTTCGTGATTCTTCGATTTAATCCGTGGTTGATGATTTCTTATGGTATTCTTGTTGTCTTGGCCATGATCTTTGAATTTTATAACTCGTTTATCGATTTTTACCACCCGGAACTTGATTTTCGATTTCCTTGAAGAACCCTCGGATTCTTGTTGTTTTCCGGTTGATTCGGACTCCATTTAGTGTTATTTATTCGTGGTGATGTTATTTTCGTAGCGTTCATGACGTTGTCGAACTCTCTTTCGTTTTTGGAATTTCGAGGGCTAACCGACTGTGTCCATTCGTCGTTTCATTACTCGTGGTATCGAGGAAAGTACCTTGTTCTTACATAACTTGTTTTGTGGATATGTTGATCGGTAATTGTCTTGATGTGGTTGTTTGGTTGGTTGAAATGAACTTTCAAAAGATTAGGTTTAGCCTCGCTAAGGATTCTCTTTCAAATCCGTGTGTGTTTTGTGAATGTTGTAGTTGCGAATGGCTATATGAATCCTATGGATATGTTAGATATTGGTATTGTGATTTGATGATATATCTGTAAACTTATATTCCCTCATTTCGGTGCGTTGTGGTTTGACATTTTGCGTCGTGCTAAGTGTTTGTTGCCTCTGGGTGAATTGTTTGTATGTCCTTGGTGTACTATGTTATGTGTGTATGTGTTCTGGCTTTTAACCACTACGGGTTAGATCCGACAGGGTCTGGGTAGGCGTCCACAGAGACATGGAGCGACGGTTAAATGCGATGTGTATGTGTTCTGGCTTTTAACCACTATGGGTTAGATCCGATGGGGTCTCGGTAGGGGTCCACAGAGACGTGGATCGACGGTTAATTGCGATGTGTTTGTGTTTTGCCTTTTTACCAGTACACGTTAGATCCGACGGGGTCTCGGTAGGAGTCCACAGAGACGTGGATCGACGGTAAATGGTGGTGCACTTTTATAATGTGTTTTGGGTTATGTTTTGTTGGTTTTATGTCCGTCGAGTACACGTGACGTGGGTTTTGACCCTGTGAATTGTTGCTGGTTTTATTTGTGAAAACAAAACCTTTGGGCTCTGACCCCTGTTGATTTTGGAAAGAGAAGAATTCGATAGTCCTAGATTGTTTTCTATTAAAACTCCCGATAACATTTTAAACCATTTTGTAATTGTTTCTCTTGAGTTGTGAACTTTCGGTTTTGGAATGTTTTACCCAAACTCTTGCTTCGGGAAGTATATTTGTTGCATTTGAATCTTTGAGGATTCCTTATTATTGTTATTCTTGGTACTTGAATTGTATGACTCGTATTTTGCACTTTGTACTTGCACTAGCAAAATAGTGGAATTTTGCTAACCCCCGAGTAATTGGTGGGTGGATGTCTGTATTGCATTCAGGTTTTGGGGAGCATAATACAGGGTGAGCATGAAGGATGATGAAAGATGATCGATACTAATCACACAAGGACCCGTACGTTGCTGTATTGGTTCAATTGTATTTTATTTCTGCTGCAGTAGTCTTTCCCTGTTGTACGGGAATGTGTTATGTTCGACCCCTGCGTAGGCATGTTTTGAGATTGAGTTGTATGTATTAATTGAAAGACCAAATCAGTCTACTGAGTCATTTTAGCCTTAAAGGCATTGTTGAGATGTTCGATCTTGTTACCATCCTGGTAGGTCCTTGAGGAAAGGTTCTACGGCGTGTAATATCCCTGAGCGGATTGGGGGTGTTACATAAATGGTATCAGAGATTTAGGTTGTCGAAACCTAGGCGGTCGGGTCAAGTTGTGTCCGTTGAGTTTTGTCTCGTCGGATTTTGTCTGACTGAGTCGTGTCGCGACACGTCGTCTGAGTGTGTTGGTCGTAATTAGTATCGTGGGGCGATCATCATCTTCGTACGACCTGTGGATGTAAGTCTCACTTCTTTGTGTTGTGTCTCGTGTGACACAAGTTACTGGTATGATTAGGTGTTAAGTGATGGAATCCTTACGTAGATTCTTGGTTTCGTGATGTGTGTTTATTTGACTCTCATATTTCGTTTATATGAGGAGTGTTGTCGCTACTTGTGTCTTCGACTATGATATTTGACTGTTTGTTTTCAGGCAGAAGACATGTATTGTCTTTATTTTGAACGAATTGATGCATGTATTATGATGTGTGTAAGTGAACGTCGATACGTGTGAGTTTTGGGCATTCTGGCCTATTGGATTTTTGAAAACCTTGAGTATCTTAGAAAATAAATTTAGAGACGTACTTTTAAAATGAATTAGTTTCTCGTGGTACTTTCAAGGTGCCACAGTATGCTTCAAAATTATTTCCACTCAATGATTTAGAAACGCTTTTGCTTAGACCCGAGGGTCGAATATTCTGAAAGTTTTTTTTCACTTGAATGAAAAGTGCCCTCATTTTTATCAAATGCAAGATGGTTTTTCAAAGTCTCGATAACGATGTTGTACTACTTTTTGTAAAGTGATACACAAGATCAACTGGTGTTTCCAAATTTGTTTTCAGGTAGTTTTCGTTTTTAAAACCTATCGTTCCTGTTTGCGGTCCGGTAATGTATGTATGATATTCGCACTTTCGTTTGGGTGTTAACCCCCGAGTTATGATTGAATTGGTGGTGTGAGCGTTGAGTCATTCGCCACGCATATGTTGTGTTAGCCCTCTGTGAGAGGTGTGATGTTGATCTTTAATGTTGTCGCTTTGTGGTGATTTGCATGTTATCGCACCCGTGCGAGCTGTTAGAACTTGAGTTTGTATGATTGTGTACATACGTGGTTGTTTCGTGATGTTTAGTAATTGTATGCTGGTTATCGTTCGGGCCATTGAAACCGTCGAACAATGCCGTTGTTGTTGTGGTTTTTGTATGTGTTGATATGTTATGCTGAGTTGGCCTCTCCGGTATGTTATTTTGTGATGTTATGTTCCATTGTACTTAGCAGTTGTAATTTCGGTATGCCGAGGTGCTCCATATGTAATGTGCTGGGGCATGTTCGTGCAAATTGTCTTTCCCCGCCAGTAGCAGATTACAAGTGTGGACCCGAGGGACACAGAATCCAGTTTTGTGAGTTGGTTACCGAGTCTTCTGGGGTACGAACTTCAGCACAGATATCAGAATCGGCTTTGTGAGACCCTTGAAAGGTTTTTCTATCGGTTACTTGTTGTGTTCTTACCTTGATTTCGTTGTTTTGAGCTTCGGGGACGACACTTCTTTTAGAAGAGGTCGAATGTAATGCCCGTATTATTTTTGGCTTCTGCATTTCCTCTTTCTCAATTCTAATCGACTCGCTCGTGTTCGTTGATACTTTCTGAACTTGTCCTGTATTTCGGTTTTTATCATTCGAACGAGCTGTGATCTTGTTTTGGATTGAGCTGGTTATCACTGTGATTTTTCCGAGTTCGGTTCGATTCTTGTGAACCTTGTCCGAAATTAACGTCTTTTAGTTTCTACAAGTTCTTTTAATGTCTTGAGTTGAAGTGTGAACTTCGGAGTCATTGTTCGATCATTGGTGTTCGATCGTTGTCGTTTGATCACCGTTGTTCGATCATTATTGTTCGATCATTGTTATTCGATCATTGTTGTTCGATCGTGGTTGTCCGATTGTGGTTGCCTGATCTCACACCGCGAAGAATTGTTGTTCACCGTTAGTTAGCTGTTTCGAGTGTGGTCAAGCGGGTCATCGAGACGTGCATTGCGAGACGGTAGCTGAGAGATTTGGGGATAGAGGTTGCATCTCTGCTCTGAAAGTACACGGAGATGCCTAGTGTGGTTTTTGAGGATTTTAGCGTGGTCCGAACTGTTTATGATTATCCTTGTGGATCGTTTGGTGTTAATTTTCTGTTTTCTTGACTGTGCATGTTTTCTTATATTGGTACCTCTTGTTTTGTGATTGTTCGGACAATTGACTTGATTGTATTATCTGTTTGATGACGCTTGTCACTGGTTGGTTTTATTATGTCTTTGCCTGTGGCGTTGTGATGGTCGTCGTGGAGTGTGATTTTACGCCGTATGTTTCTTTGCGTTGCTTGTAGAGTTTCGCCGATGGGCGTGAGTTATTTGGTTCTTGTGTATCTCGTTGAGATGTTCCTGGCGGGATATTACTTCTCCCTACTTATTTTAAGTTTCGGGACGAAACTTCTTTTAAGGAGGATAGTATGTAATATCCGCGATTTCGATTTTCGGTAAATTTCTTTTTTTCGACGGGAGTCCGTTTCGACGACTCGATCGTGATAATTTCTTCATTCTGAGAGTATTTAACTCTGCACTTTTTGGATGTCCGAGTTCGTTTCGGTGTCATTTTGTTGAGTTCCGTGTTCTTAGGCGACTCTTTCCACGCTTGAGTTCGATTCTTGTGAATCTCGTTCGAAACTATCGTTTTGAGTTTCTCATAAGTTCATTTAATGTTATTATACATGTTGTGAGCTTTGGCTTGGTGTTTCGATCATGTATCGTGTATTTTGGACGTTTTGGGCGGTTTTCATAATTTCCCAAAGTCGTGGGTATCCGTCGTCGAACCCATTTCCGAGAATACTGCTGTTGTCCATCTGAGTCGTTAGCGCACGCTACACTCATTGGTTAGCGCGCACTATGGTAATGTAATGCCCGAGATCTTTATTCCAGTTCCGTTGAATTTTCTTCAATCGAACGGATTGTTGTCGTCTGCGTCTCTGGAATTGCATGCTTGTACTGTGGTACGTTGAGTTTCGTAGCCTATTCGTTTTTGTTTTGAAGCATAGCTGGTACGTTCTCGTGATCGAGACGTCGTCGAGTATCAATCCGGGTAGTCGGAGGGCAGGTTGGGCCGATTACGGCCGTAAGGCCTTGTTACAGCCGCTAGGCATTGGCCGGTTACGGCCTTAATGCATCGGCAGATTTCGGGCAGTAGCCCTGGGGACCTGGTTACGGCCATAAGGCTATGCCGATTACGGCCATAAGGGTTCAATAGTTGCGTACGCAAGGCTTCGGCCATTGCGTGCGCTATCGGCTGTTGACCGGATTACGGCCATAAGGCACTGCCGGTTACGGCCGTAACCCTGTCGGCATTTATAGGCCTGGGCTTCGGCCAGACCTTATTTATTCACCCTCTTCCTCGTTTTTGTGGCGACGGGAGACTCGGGAACTCGAGTTCTTGGACGGTTCTATCCAATTCCAAGGCATTTTGGAAGATTCTTGTCAATTATATCATCATCCAATCCGTGTTCTTCCTCGAATCGAGGTATTTTCTTACTTAGAACCATAGTTGTGTGATTTTTGGGGGTTTCTTCGTGATTCTTCGATTTAATCCATGGTTGATGATTTATTATGGTATTCTTGTTGTCTTGGCCATGATCTTTGAATTTTATAACTCGTTTATCGATTTTTACCACCCGGAACTTGATTTCCGATTTCCTTGAAGAACCCTCGGATTCTTGTTGTTTTCCGGTTGATTCGGACTCCATTTAGTGTTATTTATTCGTGGTGATGTTATTTTCGTAGCGTTCATGACGTTGTCGAACTCTCTTTCGTTTTTGGAATTTCGAGGGCTAACCGACTGTGTCCGTTCGTCGTTTCATTACTCGTGGTATCGAGGAAAGTACCTTGTTCATACATAACTTGTTTTGTGGATATGTTGATCGGTAATTGTCTTGATGTGGTTGTTTGGTTGGTTGAAATGAACTTTCAAAAGATTAGGTTTAGCCTCGCTAAGGATTCTCTTTCAAATCCGTGTGTGTTTTGTGAATGTTGTAGTTGCGAATGGTTATATGAATCCTATGGATATGTTAGATATTGGTATTGTGATTTGATGATATATCTGTAAACTTATATTCCCTCATTTCGGTGCATTGTGGTTTGACGTTTTGCGTCGTGCTAAGTGTTTGTTGCCTCTGGGTGAATTGTTTGTATGTCCTTGGTGTACTATGTTATGTGTGTATGTGTTCTGGCTTTTAACCACTACGGGTTAGATCCGACAGGGTCTGGGTAGGCGTCCACAGAGACGTGGAGCGACGGTTAAATGCGATGTGTATGTGTTCTGGCTTTTAACCACTATGGGTTAGATCCGACGGGGTCTCGGTAGGGGTCCACAGAGACGTGGATCGACGGTTAATTGCGATGTGTTTGTGTTTTGCCTTTTTACCAGTACAGGTTAGATCCGACGGGGTCTCGGTAGGAGTCCACAGAGACGTGGATCGACGGTAAATGGTGGTGCACTTTTATAATGTGTTTTGGGTTATGTTTTGTTGGTTTTATGTCTGTCGAGTACACGTGACGTGGGTTTTGACCCTGTGAATTGTTGCTGGTTTTATTTGTGAAAACAAAATCTTTGGGCTGTGACCCCTGTTGATTTTGGAAAGAGAAGAATTCGATAGTCCTAGATTGTTTTCTATTAAAACTCCCGATAGCATTTTAAACCATTTTGTAATTGTTTCTCTTGAGTTGTGAACTTTCGGTTTTGGAATGTTTTACCCAAACTCTTGCTTCGGGAAGTATATTTGTTGCATTTGAATCTTTGAGGATTCCTTATTATTGTTATTCTTGGAACTTGAATTGTATGACTCGTATTTTTCACTTTGTACTTGCACTAGCAAAACAGTGGAATTTTGCTAACCCCCGAGTAATTGGTGGGTGGATGTATGTATTGCATTCAGGTTTTGGGGAGCATAATACAGGGTGAGCATGAAGGATGATGAAAGATGATCGATACTAATCACACAAGGACCCGTACATTGCTATATTGGTTCAATTGTATTTTATTTATGCTGCAGTATTCTTTCCCTGTTGTACGGGAATGTGTTATGTTCAACCCCTGCGTAGGCATGTTTTGAGATTGAGTTGTATGTATTAATTGAAAGACCAAATCAGTCTACTGAGTCATTTTAGCCTTAAAGGCATTGTTGAGATGTTCGATCTTGTTACCATCCTGGTAGGTCCTTGAGGAAAGGTTCTACGGTGTGTAATATCCCTGAGCGGATTGGGGGTGTTACATAAATGGTATCAGAGATTTAGGTTGTCGAAACCTAGGCAGTCGGGTCAAGTTGTGTTCGTTGAGTTTTGTCTCGTCGGATTTTGTCTGACTGAGTCGTGTCGCGACACGTCGTCTGAGTGTGTTGGTCATAATTAGTATCATGGGGCGATCATCATCTTCGTGCGACCTGTGGATGTAAGTCTCACTTCTTTGTGTTGTGTCTCGTGTGACACAAGTTACTGGTATGATTAGGTGTTAAGTGATGGAATCCTTACGTAGATTCTTGGTTTCGTGATGTGTGTTTATTTGACTCTCATATTTTGTTTATATGAGGAGTGTTGTCGCTACTTGTGTCTTCGACTGTGATATTTGACTGTTTGTTTTCAGGCAGAAGACATGTATTGTCTTTATTTTGAACGAATTGATGCGTGTATTATGATGTGTGTAAGTGAACGTCGATACGTGTGAGTTTTGGGCATTCTGGCCTATTGGATTTTTGAAAACCTTGAGTATCTTAGAAAATAAATTTCGAGACGTACTTTTAAAATGAATTAGTTTCTCGCGGTACTTTCAAGGTGCCACAGTATGCTTCAAAATTATTTCCACTCGAGGACCAAAATATTTTGAGATATTTTCAATGATTTAGAAACGCTTTTGTTTAGACCCGAGGGTCGAATATTCTGAAAGTTTTTTTTCACTTGAATGAAAAGTGCCCTCATTTTTATCAAATGCAAGATGGTTTTTCAAAGTCTCGATAATGATGTTGTACTACTTTTTGTAAAGTGATACACAAGATCAACTGGTGTTTCCAAATTTGTTTTCAAAAAGGTAGTTTTCGTTTTTAAAACCTATCGTTCCTGTTTGCGGTTCGGTAATGTATGTATGATATTCGCACTTTCGTTTGGGTGTTAACCCCCGAGTTATGATTGAATTGGTGGTGTGAGCGTTGAGTCGTTCGCCATGCATATGTTGTGTTAGCCCTCTGTGAGAGGTGTGATGTTGATCTTTAATGTTGTCGCTTTGTGGTGATTTGCATGTTATCGCACCCGTGCGAGCTGTTAGAACTTGAGTTTGTATGATTGTGTACATACGTGGTTGTTTCGTGATGTTTAGTAATTGTATGTTGGTTATCGTTCGGGCCGTTGAAACCGTCGAACAATGCCGTTGTTGTTGTGATTTTTGTATGTGTTGATATGTTATGCTGAGTTGGCCTCTCCGGTATGTTATTTTGTGATGTTATGTTCCATTGTACTTAGCAGTTGTAATTTCGGTATGCCGAGGTGCTCCATATGTAATGTGCTGGGGCATGTTCGTGCAAATTGTCTTTCCCCACCAGTAGCAGATTACAAGTGTGGACCCGAGGGACACAGAATCCAGTTTTGCGAGTTGGTTACCGAGTCTTCTGGGGTACGAACTTCAGCACAGATATCAGAATCGGCTTTGTGAGACCCTTGAAAGGTGTTTCTATCGGTTACTTGTTGTGTTCTTACCTTGATTTCGTTGTTTTGAGTTTCGGGGACGACACTTCTTTTAGAAGAGGTCGAATGTAATGCCCGTATTATTTTTGGCTTCTGCATTTCCTCTTTCTCAATTCTAATCGACTCGCTCGTGTTCGTTGATACTTTCTGAACTTGTCCTGTATTTCGGTTTTTATCATTCGAACGAGATGTGATCTTGTTTTGGATTGAGCTGGTTATCGCTGTGATTTTTCCGAGTTCGGTTCGATTCTTGTGAGCCTTGTCCGAAATTAGCGTCTTTTAGTTTCTACAAGTTCTTTTAATGTCTTGAGTTGAAGTGTGAACTTCGGAGTCGTTGTTCGATCATTGGTGTTCGATCGTTGTCGTTTGATCACCGTTGTTCGATAATTGTTGTTCGATCATTGTTGTTCGATCGTGGTTGTCCGATTGTGGTTGCCTGATCTCACACCGCGAAGAATTGTTGTTCACCGTTAGTTAGCTGTTTCGAGTGTGGTCAAGCGGGTCATCGAGCCGTGCATTGCGAGACGGTAGCTGAGAGATTTGGGGATAGAGGTTGCATCTCTGCTCTGAAAGGACACGGAGATGCCTAGTGTGGTTTTTGAGGATTTCAGCGTGGTCCGAACTGTTTATGATTGTCCTTGTGGATCGTTTGGTGTTAATTTTCTGTTTTCTTGATTGTGCATGTTTTCTTATATTGGTACCTCTTGTTTTTTGATTGTTCGGACAATTGACTTGATTGTATTATCTGTTTGATGACGCTTGTCACTGGTTGGTTTTATTATGTCTTTGCCTGTGGCGTTGTGATGGTCGTCGTGGAGTGTGATTTTACGCCGTATGTTTCTTTGCGTTGCTTGTAGCGTTTCGCCGATGGGCGTGAGTTATTTGGTTCTTGTGTATCTCGTTGAGATGTTCCTGGCGGGATATTACTTCTCCCTACTTATTTTAAGTTTCGGGACGAAACTTCTTTTAAGGAGGATAGTATGTAATATCCGCGATTTCGATTTTCGGTAAATTTCTTTTTTTCGACGGGAGTCCATTTCGACGACTCGATCGTGATAATTTCTTCATTCTGAGAGTATTTAACTCTGCACTTTTTGGATGTCCGAGTTCGTTTCGGTGTCATTTTGTTGAGTTTCGTGTTCTTAGGCGACTCTTTCCGCGCTTGAGTTCGATTCTTGTGAATCTCGTTCGAAACTATCGTTTTGAGTTTCTCATAAGTTCATTTAATGTTATTATACATGTTGTGAGCTTTGGCTTGGTGTTTCGATCATGTATCGTGTATTTTGGACGTTTTGGGCGGTTTTCATAATTTCCCAAAGTCGTGGGTATCCGTCGTCGAACCCATTTCCGAGAATACTGCTGTTGTCCGTCTGAGTCGTTAGCGCACGCTACACTCATTGGTTAGCGCGCACTATGGTAATGTAATGCCCGAGATCTTTATTCCAGTTCCGTTGAATTTTCTTCAATCGAACGGAATGTTGTCGTCTGCGTCTCTGGAATTGCATGCTTGTACTGTGGTACGTTGAGTTTCGTAGCCTATTCGTTTTTGTTTTGAAGCATAGCTGGTACGTTCTCGTGATCGAGACGTCGTCGAGTATCAATCCGGGTAGTCGGAGGGCAGGTTGGGCCGATTACGGCCGTAAGGCCTTGTTACAGCCGCTAGGCATTGGCCGGTTACGGCCTTAATGCATCGGCAGATTTCGGGCAGTAGCCCTGGGGACCTGGTTACGGCCATAAGGCTATGACGATTACGGCCATAAGGGTTCAATAGTTGCGTACGCAAGGCTTCGGCCATTGCGTGCGCTATCGTCTGTTGACCGGATTACGGCCATAAGGCACTGCCGGTTACGGCCGTAACCCTGTCGGCATTTATAGGCCTGGGCTTCGGCCAGACCTTATTTATTCACCCTCTTCCTCGTTTTTGTGGCGACGGGAGACTCGGGAACTCGAGTTCTTGACCGGTTCTATCCAATTCCAAGGCGTTTTGGAAGATTCTTGTCAATTATATCATCATCCAATCCGTGTTCTTCGTCGAATCGAGGTATTTTCTTACTTAGAATCATAGTTGTGTGATTTTTGGGGGTTTCTTCGTGATTCTTCGATTTAATCCATGGTTGATGATTTATTATGGTATTCTTGTTGTCTTGGCCATGATCTTTGAATTTTATAACTCGTTTATCGATTTTTACCACCCGGAACTTGATTTCCGATTTCCTTGAAGAACCCTCGGATTCTTGTTGTTTTCCGATTGATTCGGACTCCATTTAGTGTTATTTATTCGTGGTGATGTTATTTTCGTAGCGTTCGTGACGTTGTCGAACTCTCTTTCGTTTTTGGAGGTTCGAGGGCTAACCGGCCGTGTCCGTTCGTCGTTTCATTACTCGTGGTATCGAGGCAAGTACCTTGTTCATACATATCTTGTTTTGTGGATATGTTGATCGGTAATTATCTTGATGTGGTTGTTTGGTTGGTTGAAATGAACTTTCAAAAGATTAGGTTTAGCCTCGCTAAGGATTCTCTTTCAAATCCGTGTGTGTTTTGTGAATGTTGTAGTTGCGAATGGTTATATGAATCCTATGGATATGTTAGATATTGGTATTGTGATTTGATGATATATCTGTAAACTTATATTCCCTCATTTCGGTGCGTTGTGGTTTGACGTTTTGCGTCGTGCTAAGTGTTTGTTGCCTCTGGGTGAATTGTTTGTATGTCCTTGGTGTACTATGTTATGTGTGTATGTGTTCTGGCTTTTAACCACTACGGGTTAGATCCGACAGGGTCTGGGTAGGGGTCCACAGAGACGTGGAGCGACGGTTAAATGCGATGTGTATGTGTTCTGGCTTTTAACCACTATGGGTTAGATCCGACGGGGTATCGGTAGGGGCCCACAGAGATGTGGATCGACGGTTAATTGCGATGTGTTTGTGTTTTGCCTTTTTACCACTACGGGTTAGATCCGACGGGGTCTCGGTAGGAGTCCACAGAGACGTGGATCGACGGTAAATGGTGGTGCACTTTTATAATGTGTTTTGGGTTATGTTTTGTTGGTTTTATGTCTGTCGAGTACACGTGACGTGGGTTTTGACCCTGTGAATTGTTGTTGGTTTTATTTGTGAAAACAAAACCTTTGGGCTGTAACCCCTGTTGATTTTGGAAAGAGAAGAATTCTATTGTCCTAGATTGTTTTCTATTAAAACTCCCGATAGCATTTTAAACCATTTTGTAATTGTTTCTCTTGAGTTGTGAACTTTCAGTTTTGGAATGTTTTACCCAAACTCTTGCTTCGGGAAGTATATTTGTTGCATTTGAATCTTTGAGGATTCCTTATTATTGTTATTCTTGGAACTTGAATTGTATGACTCGTATTTTGCACATTGTACTTGCACTAGCAAAATAGTGGAATTTTGCTAACCCCCGAGTAATTGGGGGGTGGATGTATGTATTGCATTCAGGTTTTGGGGAGCATAATACAGGGTCAGCATGAAAGAGGATGAAAGATGATCGATACTAATCACATGAGGACCCGTACGTTGTTGTATTGGTTCAATTGTATTTTATTTCCGCTGCAGTATTCTTTCCCCGTTGTACGGGAATGTGTTGTATTCGACCCCTCCATGGGAATGTTTTGAGATTGAGTTGTATGTATTTATTGAAAGACTAAATCGGTCTATTGAGTCATTTTAGCCTTAAAGTTATTGTTTAGATGTTCGATCTTGTTACGAGCTTGGTAGGTCCTTGAGGAAAGGTTCTACGGCGTATAATATCCCTGAGCAGATTGGGGGTGTTACAATACCGAGCAGTTCGACTGTGATCCCCATAAAGTTCAGTCAGGTGTGCCAGAATCGCCCTTGAAGAGGGCATTTTCTCATGGGCCCTCTAAAGCTCATTGTTTATAGAGGCCATCATGAAACCACGGACCCTGACATCATCTTTATCCCATTTCTCATGGGCATCAACTTCTTCCTGATTAGCCCTGGTCCTTGCAGGAGCCGGTGGGATGTCCGCCTCCAATACGTATCCCAGCGTCTCCAAATGAAAGGACTATTATTTTATATATCAAATCACAATTCATGTGATATACTATAATATAGAAATAATAAATGCCTTTATTTAATATAATATTCATAATAACAATACGATGCTCTCACTCTCTCATCCTCTGAGTGGCATTCGAGGGCATATTCCTAACAGTGCCTCATACAGGGCCATTCTGATCGTTGCTTGAAAACTGTTATTGTATGCGAATTCTACCAAGGGTAGTAACTGTTCCCAATAATTACCCATGTCTAGCACACAAGCTCTTAATATGTCTTCCAGTATCTGTATCGTCCTTTTTGATTGGCTGTAATTTGTGGGTGATAGGATGTACTAAAATTTAATTTAGTTCCCAAAGCTTCCTGCAAGCTTTCTAAAGAATGTGACGTGAAACGAGTATCTCTATCTGAGACTATAGACATTGGTACTCCGTGCAAACTTACGATCTCTTTAATATATAATTGTGCATATTATTACATTCTGAAGTTCATCTTCACTGGAATGAAATTGGCCGACTTTGTGAGGCGATCAACCACAACCCAAATCGCATGATTTCCTCTTTCTGATCGAGGTAAGCTTACCACAAAGTCCATATTGATGTGTTCTCATTTACACTCTGGGATGTGGAGTGATTTTAACAAACTAAATGGGCGTTGATGTTCGGCTTTCACCTGCTGAAAAATAATACATCTCCTGATGAATTCAGTCTTCCCACCAAAATTTGCTTTTCAAATCTTGGTACATCTTTGTACTACCAGGATGAGCAGTGTACGGAGTGTTATGTGCCTCTTCCAAAATTACCTTCTTGAAATCCGTATTGTTGGGCACACAAATCCTTTCTTGTATTATATCATACCATCTTCTGATATACTAAATCCTTTATCCTCATATGCTCTTTCATTCTGACCAAGAAGTTATCTTGACCCTGACCTTCCTTGATCCTCTCTCAAGGTCGGTTGAACTGACAACGTCATTAAAATTGCTTCCACTGGCTTTAACGGTGTATCCACCTCTAGGTTCATCCTAGAAAATTCCCTGACTAATTTGTCTTCCTTAGTCAATATACAATTTAATTCTCCTCTAACCTTACGTCTTAGAGCATCTGCGACCACGTTCGCTTTTCATGGATGATAGTGAATTGTACAATCGTAGTCCTTCACTACTCCAACCATCATATGTGTCTCATATTTAGTTCCTTCTGAGTGAATAAATACTTTAGGCTTTTGTGGTCGGTATAGATCTCACATTTACCTCCATTGATGTTTTTCAATCGTTGATAGCCTCTATCTTAGACGGATCAACTTCAATTCCTTGAGCAGTAACAACATGTCCAAGGAATGCCACTCGCTTAAGCCAAAATTCACATTTGCTAAACTTCGCATACAACTTCTCTTTGCGAAGTATCTCCAAAACTGGACGTAGATGTTTCTCATGTTCTACTTCATCCTTCGAAAAAATTAGTATGTCATCTATAAACATGATGACAAACTAATCTAAATAAGGTTGAAAACTCTATTCATCAAATCCATAAAGACTAATGGGGCATTACTTAACCCAAATGGCATTACTACGAACTCGTAGTGGCCATATCTTGTTCGGAATGCAGTCTTCGGAATGTCTTCGTCCTTGATCTTTAGTTGATGGTATCATGACCTCAAACCTATCTTCGAGAACACTCCTGAACCTACACCTGGTTAAATAAGTCTTCGATTCGGGCAAGCGGATACTTGATCTTTATCGTGAGTCAATTCAACTCACGATAATCGATACACATTCTCATACTTCCATCCTTCTTCTTCATGAATAACACCAATGCTCCCCAAGATGAGACGCTTGGTCAGATATATCCCATATCGAGTAACTCCTGAATCTGCACCTTCAGTTTTTGTAGTTCTTTTGGCGCCATCCTGTGTGGGGCCTTTGATATAGGGGCTGCTCCAGGCACCAAGTCAATTGTAAACTCCATTTCTCTATCCGGTGGTACACCCGACAAGTTCTTTAAAAAAACGTCTGAAAAGTCCTTAACAATATGGATGTCTTCAATCGTCACTTCAGACTTTGACTCCCCTATAATATTCACTTGATATCCTTGACAATTGCCCTTATGCAATAACTTTGTTGCTTTCATGGCTGATATTACTGGAGGGGCTTTGCTATGCTTAACCCCTTGAAAAACGTCCTCTACTCCAACTACTGGATGCAAGACCATGTTCCTCCTTGCGCAATGCAAAATCGCATCATACTTATCCAACCAATCCATACCCAAGACTACGTCAAAGTTATTCATCTCTAATATGTATAAATCGGCTAGATATATGTGTTCATTTATCTCTACGGTTATACTGTTAGCTATATCGTCAACAGGAATTATCTCTCCTACCGGTATACTAACTTCAAGGCTTTCTGGAGATTTTCTACTTCTAAATCCAGTCATACTAAACAACTTCTTAGAGATAAATGAATGGGATGCGCCAGTATCAAACAACACCAAATCAGGAATTCCATCGACATATAACATACCTGACATCATCCCGGGCTTCTCCTTGTCAATGTCAGAGACTGTACATATGAGCCTTCCCCCTGAAACCTTTATTCTGGACCCTCTTGTCTGGGCCATTGTTCTTCTGTAGGCACTGGGAGACCATATGTACTTCTTCATGGCACCGGTAGCATTGGTTATGTCCTTGCATGCAAACACTCTGGTGCCTCTTCCCACATTTCGAGCAGGTTAGGTAGTCGTATTGTGCCTTTGACCCGGATGGTCCTTCCTTACTACCTTTCTTGTTGCTAGTGTTGTTACTCGGTCCTTGCCACTTCTTTTTGTTCGAGTTCACAACTCGTACAGCCCTAACCCTTTCCATCTCCAGGATAGCTGATATATTATCGGCCCTGGACACGGATTCCTTATATATCATCTTCCCATGACTAGCCAGATGATGACAGATTCTGTCTTGGAGTCCATCACGAAATTTTTGTGCCTTCATGTCTTCATTCTCAATCATGAATGGTGCAAACCGGCACATTGTAGGTCACAAGTTATCCAGGAGTAAGTCTAGAGGGGGGTGAATAGACTTATTGAAACTCTTAAACTCTTTTCTCTGAAGAGTGAGTTTCTCAGCTGATAGATATGCGGAAATCAGCTAATGACAAAAACAAAGCTAAGTAATGGAACAGTAAAGTATGAATGCAACAGTTAAGTGTGATGCTGAAAACAGTAAAACACGCAGGCAATTTATAGTGGTCTCAGAGGTGGGGTAATCCTCTACTAATACACTTACTCCAAACCAGTTGGAGATAAATCCACTATAATTCTCAACCAGTGATAAATATTACAGTGATTCTTTTACTTAGCTACAACAACTTCCAACCAGTGGAAATTCCGTCGTTGCAACTCCTCTTTGACTGCCTAGCACCACTTGATTCTTCAAATCCTCGGATGCCTATCAGTCTCGCAACTTCAACCAGTGAAGTACCCCGAACTCAGGTTTTAAGACAAGAGTGTTTGTCTTCTCCAACTAAGAGCTTTCTTCCAATAAGAACTTCGAGTACTACTCTTTTCACGATGTTATATGATTGCTTTGATTGCTTTGATAACTTTGATCGCTAGAGAGTTTTTTTCGCATCGTACTGCTCATGTTCAAATATTCGGATATATATAAGTGTCGATCCTTGAGCATACTTCATAGCCATTGCAAATCTTGTAACAAATCCGTCCGTTGGAGAAATAGACTTCTTTATTTATTTTTCTGAACGTTGCAAGGCTGGATTCCCATATTTTAATCCATCTTTCGACCGTTGTGAAGACTTTGCATGTGAGGCGCCGAATCTTTTGAATATAATAAGATAAAGTCTTCAGTGGTAGGTCTGTATGAATTATTTAATTCATATCCTTGCGGGAATCTCTCCAATTTATCTATTCACGCTTGCATGTGACTTTCCGTAAATGTTGACTATTCAACGCATGCTGACGTGGACTTGGAGTACTTGGCTGATCTCTTATAAGTCAAGTTGGCTGATGTCCAGTCATCTTCTCTGCAGTTTGGACTTCTCTGTCGATAACTTCTCTGATGACTGTTGAGACTCGCCTGATCAGATGACTTGTCTGAAGTCTTTTGTCTTGATGAATTTTGACTTGTCTGATGGTCAGACTTCAGATGACTTAGTCTGCTGATCACTTGACTACAGTCTGGTCAAACATTTCTGATGAATTTTTTGTTGACTAGAACTTCTCTGATTTGACTCGGCTGTACTTTTCTGATGTGCTTATCTGTACCTTTGTACTTAGCCGATTTGAGCCTAACTTATTTGGCCTATAGAAGATACTCATTTCGTTCTTCTTTACATTTTGCCAATTATTTATCTTAACACACTACGCCATAGATGACCTACGGCAACGGATTTTGTTAGTGTTACGCTCAAAAATGTTGTAGTAGCTCTAAAAATTTTACCTGCTGCAACATTGCTTTTTTGATGTTGTTGTATATGTTTACAAAGTGTTGCCTTAGTAGCAAAGTGTTACATGCTATAACATTTTATGACACAGTGTTGCCGTAGATGTACTATTTAAAAAAAACTTCATTTTTTATGTAAAATTAAAATTAAATAATCTTTTATATATTAATATTAAAAATTATATTACATTTTATATTAAAAATTATAATATATACATATTATTTTATGAATTATATTATATCAAATGTGGAATATATTGAATATAAATATATTTTGTTATAGATTAAGATTAAAAATTATATTACATTATATATTACAAATGATAATACACATATTATTTTATGAATTATATTATATTAACTGTGCAATATATTGAATATTAATATATTTTGTTATATATTAATATTAAAAATTATATTACATTATATATTAAAAATTATAATACATACATATTATTTTATGAATTATATTATATCAAATGTGGAATATATTGAATATTAATATATTTTGTTATATATTAATATTAAAAATTATATTACATTATATATTAAAAATTATAATACATACATATTATTTTATGAATTATATTATATTAAATGTGCAATATATTGAATATTAATATATTTTGTTATATATTAATATTAAAAATTATATTACATTATATATTAAAAATTATAATATATACATATTATTTTATGAATTATATTATATCAAATGTGGAATATATTGAATATTAATATATTTTGTTATATATTAATATTAAAAATTATATTACATTATATATTAAAAATTATAATACATACATATTATTTTATGAATTATATTATATCAAATGTGGAATATATTGAATATTAATATATTTTGTTATATATTAATATTAAAAATTATATTACATTTTATATTAAAAATTATAATATATACATATTATTTTATGAATTATATTATATCAAATGTGGAATATATTGAATATTAATATATTTTGTTATATATTAATATAAAAAATTATATTACATTATATATTAAAAATTATAATACATACATATTATTTTATGAATTATATTATATCAAATGTGGAATATATTGAATATTAATATATTTTGTTATATATTAATATTAAAAATTATATTACATTATATATTAAAAATTATAATACATACATATTATTTTATGAATTATTTTATATCAAATGTGGAATATATTGAATATTAATATATTTTGTTATATATTAATATTAAATATTATATTACATTATATATTAAAAATTATAATACATACATATTAATTTATGAATTATATTATATTAAATGTGCAATATATTTAATATCAATATATTTTGTTATATATTAATATTAAAAATTATATTACATTATATATTAAAAATTATAATATATACATATTATTTTATGAATTATATTATATCAAATGTGGAATATATTGAATATTAATATATTTTGTTATATATTAATATTAAAAATTATATTACATTATATATTAAAAATTATAATACATACATATTATTTTATGAATTATATTATATCAAATGTGGAATATATTGAATATTAATATATTTTGTTTTATATTAATATTAAAAATTATATTACATTTTATATTAAAAATTATAATATATACATATTATTTTATGAATTATATTATATCAAATGTGGAATATATTGAATATTAATATATTTTATTATATATTAATATTATAAATTATATTACATTATATATTAAAAATTATAATACATACATATTATTTTATGAATTATATTATATCAAATGTGGAATATATTGAATATTAATATATTTTGTTATATATTAATATTAAAAATTATATTACATTATATATTAAAAATTATAATATATACATATTATTTTATGAATTATATTATATCAATTGTGTAATATATTGAATATTAATATATTTTGTTATATATTAATATTAAAAATTATATTACATTATATATTAAAATATTTTGTTAAATATTAATATATTTTGAAAATAATTCTGAAAATATTAACAAACATATACATAATATATATATATATATATGTATATTTTATATATATTTATATACATATATATATATGGTTTATTGTACACTTATATAATATAAATCAATATTAGAACAACAAATGACTTTGGCTTACTGGTTTGATACCCACCTCCATCTGATTGAGGTCACAGGTTCAAATCTCGTGAGTAGCGGAAATGCACATTTATACATATTATGTGCGGGTGGCGGCCGGGGCGGGTGCGGACTGGGCGAGAATATAATATATTTTTTTAAAAAAATAATATATTAAAAAAATTCAATTTATTAAAAAAATATATTTAAAAAAATAAATAAATTTAGTAGTGCCCCCTACTTTTACAGAAAATTGGCCTCTGCTGCAACACTTGTTTAATGTTGCTGTAGACTATAGGTAACGATGCCTTGCAGTCTTATGGTAACAAAAGGAGTGGTGTTGCGGTAGGTGACATAAGTGTTGCTATAGGGACCTACGGCAGCGGCGAAAAGTGCAACACCAAAAAAGTGTTGCCGTTTTGATTTTCTTGTCTACAACAACGATTTTTTGGGTTCTTGCAACATTTTGTAGGAGTTGCCGCAGGCCATCTATGGCGTAGTGACACTATTTGGCCTATGGAATATACTCATTTGGTTCTTCCTTACATTTTGCCAAGTAATAATCATTTGAATTTACATTAATGACATCATCAAAATCTAACAAGTATTCCTAAAAAATTCCCCCTATTTTGATGATGGCAAAAATCTAAGCAATTAATCAAATGTACAAGTCTGCACTTAGGTGTAAGATACAAACTCAAAATCAGTCTTGTTTTGAGACAACTAGGTGTTGTCATTCAAATGACTGTATATATTAATTTTCTGTTGATTACAAGTACATGGCTTGAATAAAATAAATACAGAAAATTAATCAATTACAAAAATTATAATTACATCCAAAACCTATCTCGCCTTCCTCTCATGTAAGCTTGCTTGGGAGGTCTAAATAGTTTTGCACCGATTGGTCTACTTTTGATGGGTGCGAGACCATATTTCTTCCTTATGACTAGGGCAGCAAAGTCTTGGTCTTCTTTTGAAGAGAACTTGTGCTCTTCACACAGCCTTCTAATTTCATCTTGAAGCTCTAGCTCGTCAAGCTCATTATCCAAACGGGTCGGCGCTTCCACTCCTCTGAATGGAGGAATCATAGGATAAGCAAGCCATTTGGCTACATATTTAAGCATGATGTTACACAGAGTAGGCCATCTAACTTCCATGTAGTTGATGAATGACTGTTGGGGCGAGCATTCTTTGTCTTAGAGAATCTCCCACAGGTAGAACTGCTCTGTGAATTGTTTCTTGGCATCCGCCCAACTGGTCATTAATTCTGTTGGTAAGAATTCTTCAACATACCACAATTGTTTGCCTTCCCATTTGAATCTTTGTTCTTCTTTCTCTCTTGTTCTTCTCTTCTTCTCAACAGACTGCTCTTCAGGTTGGTTGGGGGCAGATATCTCCTTTCTTTTCAGACTTGATGGTCCTCCTTCAATTTGGAGAATATCTTGCCTCTTCTTCGATCTTAGCTCTTCAGCCTGAACAAAAACTTCCTCCTGTCTGCTACCTCTCCCCTGCATTCTATCGTCCCCCTTTGACCTCTCTTCCCTCTTAAACCTATCTTCCCCCTTTTTGCCAGCATCAACTAGAGAAGTTATTTGCTGCTCCATTCTATGCATCCAGTCTGACATGCCAAGTGGCATCCTGGAATTCGTAGGAGGATGTGGTTGAGGGGCATTTCTTTGCAGCAGGGTGTCAAGTTTGGAGTGGATTGACTGCAGATCATGTGAAATCTCGGAGGTAAGCAGCTCTCCAAATGTCTCTCTGACGATTTGGCGAATCAGCTCCGACAGCATAGGTGAAATGTGAGATGCCTCCAGAGAGTGCTCACCTGAGCCTTTTTCGTCTTCAGGTAGGTGGGCATAGGACCGACCTGACTGCAGACTTTTTGCAATAGGCTGACCAGATGGGGTTGGCTCTGGAGTCCCCGATCTGTCTTCTTCCTCAGCTAGGCTGACATCAAGGCTGGTGTATTGGGCAGGAGCCCCAGCCTTATCTTCATTTTGATCTTCTTTTTCTTCCTCATCCTATTTCTCCTTTTCTTTTTCTTCTTCCTTCTCTTCTTCGACAGCTTTTTCTTCTTCTCTTATCACAGCCTCCTTTTCACCTCCATGATCCTTGTCATCATCTTCATCATCATCTTCATCACTATCTTCATCATTATGTTTATCATCTTCATCTTCATCATCATTTTCTTCTTTTTCTTCTTCTACTTATTCTTGGTCCACCTCCTCTCCTTCTTCTCCTTCATCCTCCAATTCTTCTGTTTTTTCAATCTCTTTTTCTTCAGATGGTTTTTCAACTAGAATGTTTTCTTCTTCTTTTTCCTTTTCTACTTCCTCCTGTCTTTCCTCTTCATCTTCTATTATAATAATTTCTTCTTTTTCTTCTTCCTCCACCACTTCTTCGATTCTCACTTCTTTTTCAACTACCTCCCCATCTCCATTCAAAGTTCCATCAAAAACACTAGCCATAATAAGATGGAGGAGCTGGTCCATGTTTGTTTTAAAATTAGACATGAACCAGCCTTCCTGAAGTAGTAAACACAGATCTGTCTCATTGCAAAAGTGGGTGAGCAGATCCTCTATAGCCTGGGTATACTCCCAGCTACTCCCTTCAATAAAGGTTTGAAGTTGAGGGGAATGGAACAGTTTTGAGAGTTTTCCATTCCTCAAAAATTTCAACAAAGAGTGTTTTAGAGCATGAGTTTTTACAATTAAAAGTTGCTCTACAGACAGGTTAAAAATATTATGTTCAAGCAGATTAAAAGAGTAATTGGCTTCTGGAATCAAGATAATTAAACCTGTTTCTTCTTCCTCCGTTGCAAAAAGAGGGGTTAGAACTGGTACCATTTGGGTCTCCAGGCTGGAGGGAGCAGGCTGATCCTCTATGTGAATGGGTTCAGGTGTAGCAAACTGATCTAGCTCCTCCTCCTCATCAAATAAGCGCCTGGGTCATTTGGGAGAGGGTTCTGGTGAGGAGTGGATTATGGAAGGCTCACCAGGGGATGGTCCCTTTCTCTTAAAATGGACAGCGATTGGGGTGTTGTCTGACTCTGTCTCAGATTGGGCTGCAGGTGAGTTGTGGGCTCCATCTTGGTTGGACTCGTCTGAGCTTTCAGGGTATCTTTAGGGGGGTCGCTCTTCAGACAGCTCTTTTAGAATCTGAGATGCTCTCCTTTCGCCTTCTAGCCTCCTCAGCGTTTCTTGGTCTAGATGACCAAGTCTCTTATTGATGTGGAAGGGGTCAGTGTTTCCCTTCGCCACACCAAGTTTCTCCAATATCCAACTGAGCTGCGTTCCGAACGCCAACTTGGATTTGAATCTTTTTTCTTCAACAAGCCACTCGGCCTTGTTAACCTCACGCACCAATTGCCTGTAGATGTAATCAGCCCAGTCAATTGGTTCGTCTTGAATCAGTGCTCCCAGCACCATAAACTTGCCTGAAAACAATTGGTCGTAGCTACCTGCCATTCCCATAACTATCTTGTTGGTTATATCCAACGCATAGCGGTACTCCTTCTTTATTTCGCTCCTTTTGGCGGTCAGCTTCAATTTCTCCGGTTGGTCGACAGCCTTGATTTTCAGCCATGCGTCGGCTGCGCTCTGCTTTAGGGCTTCGACCGCCATGCCATGGATTTTCATCCAAAGGTTTTTCTGATTGTTTCTGGCGTGATATCCACTTGGATTCCACATATTGTGCTCCGAATCCTAGATTCGATCACTTGGGCCTCTTGGTAAAAAGCAATAACAACCTCCTTGAACAGATGCTTGGGGCTGATTTCCAAGAATGGGTAGATCCCATTTGTCTTCATCGCTCTGATGAGGTTGCGCACGTCATTGTTTTCCAGATTTACCTCTAGAAGTCCTTCAAAATCGACGACCAGAGAAAAGATGATCTGGTCCTTCACCGCCTTAAGGTTAACTCCATTGAAGTATGCTTCCATTTCTGCACAAGAGAGATTTCTTCTGAGTGTATGAAAATTCAAAAGGGTTTTTGCTCTGTTAAAATTAGGGTTTTGCGAGGTTGAAGAAGGTAAAGTGAAAAGGCTTTTCCCGTCCTTAAAAGGAAAATGAAGTGACGTTTGCAATTAAATATTCATTTATTTTAAATGGTGGTCCACCTTTTGAGGCTTCTTTAAAATTCAAATTTAGTAATCGGTGGTCCAAGTTTTGAGAATTTGAAAATGGACAGTTGGATTTTAATTGGTCACAGTGGAGGTCAATTGAACTCGTAGTTGCCACGTGTATTTTAAACATATAGTATTATGCCGCTTGTGATCCAAATACTAATATGATATTATACAAATAGCAGATAATAATATAATATTCAGAAGTCGGTCAGGTATAGAAAACTTAGTTGGTTGACTGTTTGACTCTTGACTGCTCTACATGAGGTGAGTTGACTCCTTTGACTTCTCGCATGTGGTTTGATCAGCTAAGTTCCTTCGTTTGTCCTTCGTCTTCTTGTCTGCATCAGGTAGGGTCTGATTCCTATGATCAGCTTAGTCCGTCCTTCGTCTGATCTGCTTCATCTAGCTTTTTCATCTGTACTAGATTCCCAATCTAGTAATCCAAGTTCCCTGCTCAGCTCCAAAATCCTTTCTTATGGAAAAAGTTTGGTGAAAATGTCAGCAATTTAGTAGTCTGTGCCGACTCTTTCAACTCTGACTCTCTTGTTAAGCACGTGATCTCTAATGAACTGATGCTTAACATCAATGTGCTTTGTCCTTGAATGCAATACTGGGTTGTTGGTTGTTGCAATAGCACTATTGTTGTCACACCAAATTGGAACTTCATTGGCAATAATGTTGTAGTCCCTTAGCTGTTGTCTGATCCATAAGATCTGGTCACAACAACTACCTGCAGCTAGGTATTCTGACTCTGTTGTGGAGATAGAGTTAGAAACCTGCTTCTTGCTCAACCAAGATACCAGTCTGGTTCCTAGGAATTGGCACGTTCCACTAGTGCTTTTCCTATTTATTTTGCATCCTGCGAAATCTGCATCTGAGTATCCTGATAGCTCGAGATTATCATACTTAGGGTATCATAGTCCAACATTGACTGTAGACTTAAGGTATTTGATTATTCTCTTGGCTGCATCTTGGTGAGACTGCTTTAGCTTGGATTGAAATCGTGCGCATACTCCTACGGCATAAGATATATCTGGTCTGCTTGCAGTGAGGTATAGCAATGATCCAATGAGTCCTCTGTAATCGGTTGAGTCCACTGATATGCCTACCTCATCTGCATCTAGATGAGTGCTTGTGCTCATAGGAATTCTTGCTGGTTTGGCTTATTCCATTCCAAATATCTTGATTAGATCTCGGGTATATTTGGCTTGATTGATGAAAATACCATTTTCCATCTGCTTGACTTGTAATCCAAAAAAGAAGTTAAGCTTTCCCATCATACTCATCTCAAATTCTCCTTGCATGAGATTTAAGAATTTCTCACATAGTTCTGGGTTGGTTGAGCCAAATATGATGCCATCCACATATATCTGAACTAGTAATATGTGACCTTCGTGCTCTACTCTGAATAGGGTCTTGTCCACTTTCCCTTTGCAGAAACCGTTCTTCTCAAGAAATACAGATAAGGTTTCATACCAAGCTCTTGGTGCCTGCTTGAGTCCATATAGAGCTTTCAATAGCTTGTAGACTTTATCTCCTTTGACAAATCCTGGAGGTTGCTCCACATAGACTTCTTCTTCTAGAATTCCATTAAGAAAAGCACTCTTTACATCCATCTGATAGACTTCAAAATCCTTGAATGCAGCATATGCGAGGAATAGTCTGATGGATTCTAATCTTGCAACAGGTGCATAGGTTTTATCAAAATCTATTCCTTCACACTGTGCATATCCTTTAGCAACAAGTCTAGATTTATTCCTAACAACAGCTCCATCTTCGTCGCATTTGTTTTTGTACACCAATTTGGTGCCAATAACCTTCTTATGATCTGGTCTGTCTGTTAGTTCCCAAACATTGTTCCTTTCCATTTGTTCAAGCTCCTCTTGCATGGCATTGATCCAAGAATAGTCTTCCAGGGCTTGCTCTGTTGTCTTGGGTTCTATTTGAGACATAAAGCATGAAAACATTGCCATTCCTATGGGTAGAGTAGACTGTCTTATATTAACTCCATCAATCAGCTTCCCAATGATCTGTTGGATAGGGTGATCTTTGAGCCACTTAGGAATGTATTCTTCTTCAGGGTCTGTTCCCCCTATAGATTTGCTTTGGTGGATTTCCTCTCTGTCTGCATCAGCTTGGTTCTGATCGCCTTGGTCTGCAACTGGATCAGCTACCGTCTTGTCATTTATAGGTTGGGATCTAGTCTGGTCTGCAGATTAGTTTTTATCAGCTACAGTTTGGTCTTCAGGCTGGTCTGCAGGTGAGTCCACCATTCATGTGTCATGAACAATGACTTCTTCTAGGGTTGCGGATTTGAGCTTATCCTCAATTAGTTCCACTTGTTTCCTGTACTCAACGATAGATTCATCAAATACAACATGAGGTGTTTCCTCCACAACTAAGGTTCTTTTGTTAAAAACTCTATATGCCTTGCTTCTTTGTGAATATCCCATAAAGAGACCATCATCAGTTTTAGCATCAAAGGCATTTAGTTAGGGTTTACCATTGTTGTGGATGAAACACTTGCAACCAAAAATATGAAAATAAGCAACTGTAGGTGTTCTGCCATTCCAAACCTCATAGGGAGTTTTGCCATGTCTCCCTACTATCATACTCCTATTCTGAGTGTGGCATGCTGTGTTGACAGCTTCAGCCCAGAACCTCTTGGACAGGTCTGCTTCTGCAATCATGGACCTGGCTGCTTCCTTTAAGGTTCTGTTTCTTCTTTCGGCAACACCATTCTGCTGGGGAGTCCTGGCTGCAGAGAGCTCATGTTAGATTCCATTATGATCGCTGTAATCAGTGATCGCCTTGTTGATAAATTCACCTCCTCTATCTGATCTGATCTTGATGATTGAGAGGGATTTCTCATTTTGGATCCTTCTCAGCAGCTCAGGTAACTTGGTCAAGGTTTCACTCTTCTTATACAGAAAGATAATCCATGTGTACCTTTAAGTAGTCATCCACTACTACTAGAGCATGCTTTCTGCCACTTAGAGTCCTTGGCTTGATAGGGCTAAATAGATCCATATGAAGTAGATCTAAGATCCTTGATGTGAGAGTTGTAGGCTGGACTGGCTTGAATGATACTCTGGTCTGCTTTTCTTTCTGACACGTATCACAGAGAGCTTCCTTCTTGAATGCTTCTTCTCGAAGTCCTCTAACCAGCTTTTGAGAACTAATCTTGTTGATGGCTTTGAAATTTAGATGACATAATCTTTTGTGCCACTGCCATCCATTCTCAGCTATTGTCTTAGATAGAAAACAGGTATTAAGGGTTCCTGTGTTCCAATCTATCATGTAGACGTCTCTCCTTATGAATCCTTATAGCTTCACCTCTCCAGATAGGATATCTATCACCATACATTTCCAAATAGTGAAGACTACTAGATTCTTTTCATCACAAAACTGGCTTATGCTCAGGATATTATACTTGAGCCATTTGACATAATGAACTTTGGATATAGTGATATTTCCTCGGTGTAGCTCTATAAAGCCTTTTGTTTGTCATCTAGAGCTATCTCCAAAGGTTACGTCTGGACCTCTTTCTTTGGTATATTTTGTCAGCACCTTCTTGTTCCCGGTCATGTGCCTTGAGCATCCGTAATCTACAAACCATTCTTCACCTCCAATGTTTGAATTTGTGGAGATGTGGTAGTAGTCCTTCCACCTTTTCTACAATCATACAAGCAGAGATTTAGGTACCCAAATTTGTGTGGGTCCTCTGGGGTTAGATGGTTTCCTGGAGAATTGATATCTCTTTGGAATGTGAAAATTTTTGTTATTACCCCTATAAGGTGTGTAAGGTCTGGGTCTATATCCTCTGTTAGGATTGTATACCGGATATGACTCATAATATTGGTAGTGTGGGCTATGCCTAAATCTTGGCTGAGACCAATTGTTAAATCTTTGAGGTCTCCACACTTGTTCGTTTTGAAAATTAGGATAACCTTGAGGTTTCCATTTGCCCCTCCCATTTCGAAATCTGTTTTTGGGGAGTTTTTGATAATAGTGGGCATGTTGTCTGGGCTGATGCTTCTACCTTGGCCATTACCAAGTCGCTTGTCTAGGTGGCTGCCATGTATACCTTGGCTGCAGCCTAGACTTGTGACTTGGTTGTTGCCTATTTTTAAATACAGGTTTGTATATAGGCTCAGCAGACGAGACAATTGTTTCTCCCTTGATGAAAGTGGTTTTAGAACTAGAGAGAGTGTGGGGGTCATATCCAAGGCCTGATCTGGAATATAGTGGCCTTTTATTGGTACACAATTCGTCCAGAGTTAGAGACGCCTTCAGGGAGGTTATTTCCTGCGCCTGAGTCTTACTTACCTGAGTCGGTTTAGTAAACTCGGCTTTGACATGAGCAAGTGCAGCTGATTTTTCACTATTCGAAACAGTTAATCGTTTTATCTCAGCTGTAGTGACATCAGCCTGGTTTTTCAAGTTAATTGCAGCCTGGTTTTCAAGATCAGATTTTACTTTATTCAATTCTAGGCTGAGTTTTTCAAAATCATTTTTCAGCTGCCTATTCTCATCTTGCAGCCGAGTCTTCTCGGCTGATACAGATAGGTGTGCAGATTTTAGTGTCTCAAAATCCTTAAGTAGCTGATTTACAGATTCGTGCAAGTCCATATCTTATGACATGGCTGAACTATTGTTTGAATTATAAGGTTTCGATGTTACCTCTTCATCAGCTAGGTTGTCCATCAGACAATCATATTCTTCATCATCATCAGAGAAGAATCTGCTGCTTGACTCTACACGCTCTTGATCTTCTCCGATGAGGGCCTTCCTTCGGTCTTCTTTTCTGCTCACCTCCTTCTTGCTCTCGTCCTTCTTAAGATCAGGACAGGCGATTTGAATGTGTCCTGTCTTATGGCAGTTGTAACACTCCACCTTCCAGCTTCCGGCTTTTTGGTTTCTTCTGGGATTCTCCTTATAATTCTTTTTATATTTGGAGTAATTCTTTCTGAAGTTGCTGAACCTTTGCATGATGAATGCCATTTCTTCCTCGAAATCGAGTGGATTTGGAGGTTTAACTTCAGATAGGCTTTTAGCGGGGGACTCGGCTGCAAGCGCTATTCCCTTCTCTGCAGGCTCGTTTGATGATGAACTTGGGAGTTCGAATTCATAAGCCTTCAGGTCAGAGAATAGTTCTTGAATCTTGATTTTATTAAGGTCTTTGGATTCCATCATGGCTACCGCCTTCATATTCCACTCTGGGTTAAGTGATCTCAGAACCTTCAGGGCCATCTCCCTGTTGCCATAGGATTTTCCCAGTGAATTGATTTCGTTGATGATCTCTGTGAACCTTGTGTCCACCTGGTCTATGGATTCTATGGTCTTCATCATGAAGTTGTCAAACTGCTGGGTAGCGATTGACAACTTGTTTTCTTTTATTAGTGTTGTTGCCCGAAATATTATCCGGAGATAGATATTGTTGGAATGGACGGACAACAAACAAGGTGCGAGAGCACGTCCGAGGGAATGGAAATAACACAAGATTTGCCGGGTTTGTTAGGCCCGGGCTTGAATGCTCTCGCGAGATGTTATTAATAAGAATACGTTTGAGTACAAATATTAATGTAAGAAAGCGATTACAATGTGTGT
This sequence comes from Orobanche coerulescens, assembly GCA_033398695.1. Classification (NCBI taxonomy): domain Eukaryota; kingdom Viridiplantae; phylum Streptophyta; class Magnoliopsida; order Lamiales; family Orobanchaceae; genus Orobanche; species Orobanche coerulescens. Next base: position 56,937,052 of record CM065805.1, on the reverse strand, counting down.
AAAAGATTCTATGTATCTAGCTGTTGAATGCTTGCCGGAAGAACTAGAGTTGCTCTGAGTTCTTGAACTGCTGGGAGTTCTTGCTTTCGTCTCTGCCGACCGTCTTTCAGTTAAGAGGTGCTGAGAGAGAAAAGCCAAGAGATAGCTCTAAGAAAAGCCAGACCCAAAGCCATAGAATCAGCCCATGTGCTAAAAGACGATCGCTCGCTTATTATAATACAGTAAAGGCGAGGCGCTGGGAGAGAAATCCTGAGGTAGATTCGGAAGAGGAAGCCAAGAGCCTGTAAGTATGTATGTATTTGAGTGCTTTCTCTGAACTGAGTGGAGAGAACTGAATCGGATAACCTTTCTCTGTTATCAGTGATGCTGAGAGGAACCTTTTTCCAGTTGCTGGAAGTTCTCTATTAATAGCGCTGAGAGATGCTGGGTGATCGCCTTTGCTGTATTATAATAAGCGGGCGATCGTCTTTTAGCACATAGTCTTGTCTCTTTAAAGTCCGCAAGAGTTGCTGGCAGCCAGCTGTGCGGCCCAATGAGAAGTCTGCACGCGTCTGAGTCGCTGTCACGGGCGGTCCCACCTTGTACCTTTCGACCGGTCTGTCGGTAGGTGATAAGGTGGTGACAGGCTGTGGTCAACGATCCATGAAATGCGGCGCCTGTCGTGGATCCGCACATGGGAGCTGTTTTGAGATCCAGTCTTCGTGGACTTTGACGGGCGAAGGTCTCTGTTCGCGGCACAGGACGGTCGTCTTAGGTCGGGCACCAAAGACGGTCGCTATATGCCAAGGGCGATCGCCTTGAGAGTCGATCGCTAGATACTCAAAGTTGGACTGCTATCCTCGCTTAGGCGAGTTTGCCATAGTTTGATTGGTTGTGGACTCGGTTGCTCGGCCTTGTAGTCGATCGTCTGTCGAGGTGAATGAATCTCGACACAACAATTAGCTCGGTACCTTCGCACATCACAGCAAGGGTATCCCAAATCTCTTTGGCATTTTTGCAATTTTTAATCTTGACCATTGTTGATTTGTCAAGGGTTTGGTATAGCACATCTTTTGCGCGGTTGTCTAGGTTGGCCAGTTTTCTTTAGTCAATGGTCAGCTTCGTCCTCTTCTTTGGGATCATTTCCGGCTTCCTAGCTGCAATCTCCTCAGGAGTGTTGTCCTTCTCGAATATGAACGAGCCGTCCTCTATGATACACCACATGTCGTCATGGATTAAAGATAAGTGTGCATGCATCCTTATCTTCCAAAGATCATACTCGTCAACTGAAAACACAGGTAATCTAGAATGCATGTGTTCCATTTTAAAATGAGAGTTTAAAAAATATATATCCTTGATATATGGATCTGGTTCGTGAAATAAATGAACCAACCTCTCCGATACCACTTGTAGGTCACAAGTCGTCTAGGAATAAGTCTAGAGGGCGGGTGAATAGACTTATTGAAACTCTTAAACTCTTTTCTCTGAAGAGTTAGTTTCTCAGCTGATAGATATGCGGAAATCAGCAGATGACGAAAACAAAGCTAAGTAATGAAATAGTAAAGTACGAATGCAATAGTTAAGTGTGATGCTGAAAACAGTAAAACACACAGGCAATTTATAGTGGTCTCAGAGGTGGGGTAATCCTCTACTAATCCACTTTCTCCAAACCAGTTGGAGATGAATCCACTATAATTCTCAACCAGTGATAAATATTACAGTGATTCTTTTACTTAGCTACAACAACTTCCAACCAGTGGAAATCCCGTCATTGCAACTCCTCTTTGACTGCCTAGCACCACTTGATTCTTCAAATCCTCGGATGCCTATCAGTCTCGCAACTTCAACCAGTGAAGTACCCCGAACTCAGGTTTTAAGACAAGAGTGTTTATCTTATCCAACTAAGAGCTTTCTTCAGATAAGAACTTCGAGTACTGCTCTTTTCACGATGCTATATGATTGCTTTGATTGCTTTGATAACTTTGATCGTTTGAGAGTTTTTTTCGCATAGTACTGCTCATCTTCAAATCTTCGGATATATATAAGTGTCGATCCTTGAGCATACTTCATAGCCGTTACAAATCTTGTAACAAATCCGTCCGTTGGAGAAATAGACTTCTTTGTTTATTTTTCTGAACGTTGCAAGGCTGGATTCCCATATTTTAATCCATATTTCGACCGTTTTGAAGACTTTGCATGTGAGGCGCCGAATCTTTTGAATATAATAAGATTAAAGTCTTCAGTGGTAGGTCTGTATGAATTATTTAATTCATATCCTTGCGGGAATCTCTCCAATTTGTCTCTTCACGCTTGCATGTGACTTTTCGTAAACGTTGACTATTCAACGCATGCTGATGTGGACTTGGAGTACTTGGCTGATCTCTTATAAGTCAAGTTGGCTGATGTCCAGTCATCTTCTCTGCAGTTTGGACTTCTCTGTCGATGACTTCTCTGATGACTGTTGAGACTCGCCTGATCAGATGACTTGTCTGAAGTCTTTTGTCTTGATGAATTTTGACTTGTCTGATGGTCAGACTTCAGATGACTTACTCTGCTGATCACTTGACTACAGTCTGGTCAAACATTTTTGTTGAATTTTTTGTTCCAGAACTTCTCCGATTTGACTCGGATATATTTCTCTGATGTGCTTATCTGTACCTTTGTACTTAGCCGATTTGAGCCTAACTTATTTGGCCTATAGAAGATACTCATTTGGTTCTTCTTTACATTTTGCCAAGTATTTATCTTAACACTATTTGGCCTATGGAAGATACTCATTTGGTTCTACCTTACATTTTTCCAAGTAATAATCATTTGAATTTACATTAATGACATCATCAAAATCTAACAAGTATTCCTAACACACATGTGATTAAAATTCCTTTCGTACTCTGTGACCGTCGTGCCTCCTTGAGTTAAATCTAGAAACTCTTTCTGCATTTTGGCCTTATACGCCTGTGGATAATACTTATCCATCACCGTTTCTTTAAATTCATCCCAAGACAGCGTTCTACATTGTTTTTTGATTTGGAGTCTCCAGGATCCGTTCCACCAAGTCCTGTCGTCTTCCTTGAGTTGGAAGACTGTACATAAAACCTTTAGGGCATCTATACAAGCCATGTAGTTGAAGATGCTTTCCAAGTTTAATAGCCACTCCTCAATGGCAGTTGTCCCTTCCTTTCCGTGGAACGTTGGAGGTTTAAACTTATTGAGCTGGTCTATTACTCTGGCCTGAACTTGTCCTTGAGTGATTGGAGGCACTGTAGTCGCTCCTTGGAGAAGAGTGGTTAAGCCTGAGAGCAATTGCTGCTGATTCTGGGTGTCATCTTGAAGGCGTATTAAGTGCGCCTTGGGCTTGGTTTCGAGAATCAGTAGTTTTGCGGGGAGCCATGTCCTGCCAACGAATCGTTATTCATGTGAGTTCTTGAGTGCGAGAAGTGAGGTAGAGATAAAGATATTTATATGCATAATATAAAATAAAATAATCCATTACATATTGGAATTAATTACTGCGAGAAATCAAATATTTCATTAATTATAACTTTTAATGGTCAACATATATTCTGGAATAATACTAAAATGGAAGTTGGAATTGTTGGCCCCTTTAGGTATACAGGATACAGCTTGGAAAATGTTTAAGCAACAGCTGTATGATTTTCGAATCTGAGTGCGTAACGGAAGTCTTAAAACAGTAAGTTGTTGTCGATACAGCAACTCGGTCTAATCTCCTGTTAGCTTGGTGCGTACAGGGTTTTGCAGTGTATACTTATATAAATCACAGTTTATGAAAACAGTAACGGCAAAAGGTAAATAACACAGTATTTAAGTGGTTCGAGGTAAACCCCTCTACGTCCATTGGTCCTCCACATAGGAGTAAAACGTTTATTATAATCACTGCGTACACAACTACGTGACTATAATCAAACCTATCCTTGTATCGTTCACACAGATTGATACAAAGAATGTCGCTTTCAACCATTCACACAGATTTGGTTAAAGCTTCCCTCTTGACTTGCTTCTTCACACACAGTTCCGAAGCTTCGTCCTTATTCGTCCCACACAGGTCAGAATAACTTGTTGAGTTCACACAGAGCTCAGTTTTTACATAAAGGAAAAAGGTAGGTAACCAGGTAAGAACAACAGCTTGAATATGAATTTCTTGAGCTGATGATGGCTGTTCTTGATAACTGAGTATATTTCTTCTTTCTCAGATATGGATTGATGCTGGAAAGAAATATACTTGCTCCTGTAAGCTTGATCTGATGATAATGAATATTCAGTCTTTCGATGGTTTGAATATCGCTTGTAAGCTTGTATGTATTCTTCTTCTTTGATCTTCAAACTCTGGGTATAAATAGCCTTCTTTGGATATATCCGTTGAGATAGATCCGTTGAGCGAGATTATGTGACAACTTGATAGTTAACTTGAATAGACTGAGATCCGGATATTGCGGGATTTGAAGATCTCTGACGGCTTCAGTATTTAAATACTTTATCCTTTCAGTATTTAAATACTTCTTTATCAAATGGGACTTGACTTTAGCGAATACTAAAGATTTCTTTCCAAACGGTCTTCAGTCCTGTTTCGATGGGTATTGAAGGTCTCAGTACTTTACAGTTTGAATGTTGTATCCATTTGTGTTGTAGGCTATAAAGGAGTAGTCGCTACTGTATGGAAAGATGTTGTATTCAGGATAGCTTCCATACTTGGCGTTATTTTGACTTTGTTGCTGTATCTTGGCAACATGAAGGCTCGCTGTATGCTGGCACTATGAAAAAGTCTTCGATACAGAGTCAACAACTTTGATTGACTTTCGATACATCGGCTTGTTGTATGTTGGGCATTTATCATCTTGCTGTTTGCTAGCTTGTTGTATGAAGCTTTGTTGTTTGGTAATTATCAAAACAGCATTGTTTTTCCCAACAATTTCCCCCTTTTTGATAATTTCCAAAACTTCTTGATGATGCCAAAACTTTTTAATGCTAAACCAATTTCCCTTTTTTGATAATTTCTTGAGCAGACTTCTTGATCTTCTGTCGAATGATCTGGTCTTCAGCACTTAGTCTAAAAGAAATATGAACTGCTCGCAGGCAAGTTCTAAAAATGATAACACCTTAACAGGGAAGTGTATTACAACGTAAACTTATGATTGGCGCGCAGACATAATCTTACAGTGTGATCTAGTTGAGTACAATTGAATCTATGAACTGTTCGCAGACAAGTTCTTACAGTTTGATACTTAAATTGGTTTGATTGCAACAATAAAAATTGAGTTGAGTTAAAATTTGCATTGTTTGAGAGAGTGAAGTCCACATGTCATGCAAAACGTTTAAAAAATGTTTGAATATAAAAACAAGACATGTGGACTTAAAACTGTTTGCAATACATAATAGAATAAAACTATCAAGCATAATTGATGTCATGTGGTGTAAGTACTGTATCCGCGAATAATACAGTGTTCCCCCTTAAAAGGTACATACAGGATTTAATTCTTACAATAATGTTCGGATTAACACTGTATTCATGGATCGTACTGTATTCCCCTTTAATTAATGCACACATCAGCTGTAGGAAGGTTTCATGCATGCTTCTGTCCTACAGTGCTATCTTGACTGTTCTGAGTGTACAGTTAATTAATGGTAGATACTGTATTCTTGGGTCTTACAGCATTCCCCCACAATTAATGAGTAAAAGCATAAAAACTTGCAGGGAGTCTAGCTGTAGCGTTTCCCGATTCATGTCGAAGCATAGAAATCAAGTAAATTTGGGTCCTGGTGTGATAGTGCCTTTCGGTACCCAAATTTTCTGGACAGCAATTGGTTTGTTGTAAGTTACTTTTGGTCCGTTATTGCGATGTCTGCGTGGTCCAAGCACGTAGATGCAGTAATCATGATCATTATGCATGTAAAATCGAGAGTTATAATTATTATTCCAGTACAATTGTCGTCTAGGAGGTGGAGCCATTTTCGTAGGTCTTACAGATTGCCTCCTGGGTCTCCAGTTGGATTCCCAAAGTTGTCGTTGATACTGCGCTGTGACCTATTTTCTTGATGGATAACGAGGCTCGTGTATCCAATATCTAGGCATGCTGTATTGAAAGTACTGCCGTGTGGGTCCTTGATATTTGGGTACACCCTTCTTTCTGAATGACTATTGGTGTTGTTGATATGCTCGGGGAGCATGCTGCTGTTGGTTACGCCTTACCGATCTAGATGGTTGAGGATTCCGCTATCTATGAAATGATCTGGGTGGTGGAATCGCAGCCTTTGCTATGCGAGGTGCAACGGGTTCTATCACAGGACTTGGAATTTCTTCCGATACAGGAATGGATTCCTCACTTCTGACGAATACCATACTAGATTTTCCGTTGTTGGAGAACGAGTTGTACCCTAAGCCATGTTTATCATGAGCATGTTGCCCAGTGCTTAAGATCTCTTCCATTCTATTAGAGGATTTCTCGAAAGAATTCAAGATTGTCTCTAATTCTCCTTCACATTTCTCGAGAGATTTTACTTTGGCTTCGAGTAGAGCCAAATCATTTGTCTTGCTTTCAAGATGAGACTTAGTCTCATTTAGATCGTGACCAAGTTGATTATTGCTCTCCATGAGTTTTTCTAAATTGACTTTGCTGTTTTCGCAGTCGACAGACATATTTTCATAATTGTCCTTCAGCAAGTCGTTTTTTTCCTTCAGCTCTAGGTTAGAAATTTCAAGCTGTATGTTTTATCTTTTCAATATCTCATGGGCCTTTTTAATGTTATTAAATTCATTCAACATATTTTCAAAGATATGAGATGTATTTACAGGAATAGTTGAGGTAGAGCTTACCTCATCATCATCGCCGTCTTCATTTTCCTCGTTAACTTTGGCCATAGAGCACATGTAGGCTCTATCTTCTAGCTCATCATCAGACGAGTCACTTTCAGTGACCACCTGAAGACACTCAATCTTTGTTGATGCGGGTGAAGCTTTTGATTCTCCAATGAAGGTCTTGAGTTTGTTCTTTATCCTGTTTCTCCAGTCATCAAACTCGTTAATAGAAAACATAGATACCTTGCTTATTAATGAGGTATCCATATGTGAGGAAATAGGAAAGATAAATTATTTTCAAAAATAAGTGATTTAGGATCTGATTCGGTAAAAAATACGACTGATTCTTTTTAGAATCAACCGCTCTGATACCACTTGTTGGCCCCTTTAGGTATACAGGATACAGCTGGGAAATGTTTAAGCAACAGGCTGTATGATTTTCGAATCTGAGTGCGTAGCAGAAGTCTTAAAACAGTAAGTTGTTGTCGATACAGCAACTCGGTCTAATCTCCTATTAGCATGGTGCGTACAGGGTTTTGCAGTGTATACTTATATAAATCACAGTTTATGAAAACAGTAACGGCAAAAGGTAAATAACACAGTATTTAAGTAGTTCGAGGTAAACCCCTCTATGTCCACTGGTCCTCCACATAGGAGTAAAACGTTTATTATAATCACTGCGTACACAACTACGTGACTATAATCAAACCTATCCTTGTATCGTTCACACAGATTGATACAAAGAATGTCGCTTTCAACCGTTCACACAGATTTGGTTAAAGCTTCCCTCTTGACTTGCTTCTTCACACACAGTTCCAAAGCTTCGTCCTTATTTGTCCCACACAGGTCATAATAACTTGTTTAGTTCACACAGAGCTCAGTTTTTTAACAAAGGTAAAAGGTAGGTAACCAGGTAAGAACAGCAGCTTGAATATGAAGTTCTTGAGCTGATGATGGCTGTTCTTAATAACTGAGTATATTTCTTCTTTCTCAGATATGGATTGATGCTAGAAAGAAATATACTTGCTCTTGTATGCTTGATCTGATGATAATGAATATTTAGTCTTTCGATGGTTTGAATATCGCTTGTAAACTTGTATGTATTCTTCTTCTTTGATCTTCAAACTCTGGGGTATAAATAGCCTTCTTTGGATATATCTTTTGAGATAGATCCGTTGAACAATATTCTGTGACAACTTGATAGTTAACTTGAATAGACTGAGATCCGGATATTGCAGGATTTGAAGATCACTGACGGCTTCAGTATTTAAATACTTTATCCTTTCAGTATTTAAATACTTCTTTATCAAACGGGACTTGACTTTAGCGAATACTAAAGATTTCTTTCCAAATGGTCTTCACTCCTGTTTCGATGGGTATTGAAGGTCTCAGTACTTTACAGCTTGAATGGTATCCATTTGTGTTGTAGGCTATAAAGGAGTAGTCGCTACTATATGGAAAGATGTTGTATTCAGGACAGCTTCATACTTGGCGTTATTTAGACTTTGTTGTTGTATCTTGGAAATATGAAGGCTCGTTGTATGCTGGCGCTATGAAAAAGTCTTCGATACAGAGTCAACAACTTAGATCGACTTTCGATACAGTGGCTTGCTATATGCTGGGCATTTATTATCTTGTTGTTTGCTAGCTTGTTGTATGAAGCTTTGTTGTTTGGTAATTATCAAAACAACATTGTTTTTCCCAACAGGAATTAATAGTTACTCCTAAAACAATAGAATCCCAACATCTCGAACAACAAAACTAGTCCTCGTCATCACTGCTAAGGATATCTATGACAAGAATAGGGGGTGGAGGCTCAGTCCAGGAGATGATATCCTCGTCATCCGAGTCAACCATCTGCTCGAGCTTTGGGTCCTCCTCTTCCTCTAGATCCTCCTCAGACTCCTCCATCGGCTCTGATGGAGTATCGTACATCTCAAATATCCTGGAAATCTCGCCCCTCGAATATAAGTCGATAATTCTTCCAGCAGCGTACTGAAAGTCATCCACGACTGTTCTCTCCTCAGGGGTCCTGCGTTTCGCCTCGTGCCAAAGGCGGTATATGGAGCAACTCCAATAATTCGGCAGTGTTATGATCAGGTGCTCGACTTCTTCAACCGGATCTCCAGTCTTCCCAGACATGAACCATTTCTGAATCCTCTCGACCACGTAGTGTGTGGCATTCTTGGGTATCCCTGGATTTCCCAAGAGTCTCTATGTGCCAGAGGGCGCGAGCTGGACCCCGCCTCAGTCCTCTTACGTGGAGTCACTAAATCCGACCATACTGACGGGATACATGTATAATTACATATAATTATTAAGTTTTACGATGTTAGTCAAAATGTATGTATGATATAAACATGACTTGAAGTTGACTACCTTGGAATGGAGTAACGAAGTAGCGGCAGTCGAGCATATGATATTTGACACGTTTTTAGTGTAACTATCGCAAGTGCACGATATCGTATCAAGTAGTAAAGTGGACTTTTGAGTCCGGTTTATCGATCCCACAAGGAAGTTTGGTTATAATTTGAATTATACACTTTTTAGTCTATTTTTATAGATATTAATATGAGTGAAACACACAATTAAAAAGTTTGGTTTAATAGTTGCAAAGTAAATGCAATAATAGTTCTAATATTTTAAGGAAATAAAAATATTGCAATAATAATAGATTGATTAAACGATAAAATGAAATAGTTGGGATTACAAACTTAGTTCATCATTAGTTATAAAAGATTTATAGGAGATCATAAGATGAATTTACTTATCATGTTGTGTAGATTCGGTTTTCCTTAAAAAGACGGTTTCTCTTTCGAACTATAAAACGCCCCTTACATATTGAATCAATCCACTATATTTCTATGTTGATTGGCTTCAATACATAGCATTAGGATTTATGAAAATAACTTAAAGAATCATCTAAGGACTAGGGGTATATTTCTATCCCCTAAAACAACTTAGAGTGAAGATCATTTGATCTAATCAAACATATTTTCTTTCGAAACATATGAAGACCATAAATATCGTCATTTATTGGCCAAATTGTAACACCCCAAAAGGCGGCTATTACAGTGCCGTGAATCCCACACTGGGACCCACCAGGCGATATCCAAAACAGGTTAAATAAATATTATTTGTGATACCGAATCACAACGAATAGTCATCTCTCCGATTAGGAGTTTATTACAATATGGCCAACGACCTAACACCACACAGGATCCGAAAAACAAGTATAGACCATATGGGGATGGAAAATACTTCAAACGTCAAATACAACCCAATAACAATTAAAATGAAACGGGAAATAACATAACACGGTTTAACATAATCGGACAACAAAGATGAGGGGGCCCCGAACTAGTATCCTCCGAACCCTTCGCCGTCGACATGCTCTTCCCGTGCCTTGCCTTTGCCTCGACCTAAAATACAATACAAGTATTTCGCCCAACACAGGGTCAGATATACATGATAACCAATTCTTCCGACATTATACAATTCACATATATAGATCTCAAGAAAATCATTCCGACTATTAATCATACCCCTCGGGCGTATGAAACAATCAGTCACAAAATATCGAACATATCCAATCATACATGGACTATGAACAATTTACAATATAGCTCAAGATGGACATCACAGTACGCCCGATCCGGAAATGTGTCCGTGTACATGTCCACCCCGTATACGGAATCCAGAATATACGTGTGACAATGTACCTAATTAGCCTCACGAACTACGTCTCGTGTGCACACCCAATACGGAAACATCCACGTATGACTATACAAGTGCCGGCTAAAAATCCTACACAATATCCAATCGGCGCAGATATGATTCCGAAATGTCACGACACAACATGACAACGAAGTTCAATGAAATACACATCCAATCAAGGATCAAGAAAACTCACCAAAGTGAAAATAAGGACCAACGAGATCAACGGTTCAAAACGGCGTACTTGGGAATGCAATCCCATAACGTCAAGGACAATATCAAATCACGACAAACGTCACATGGACAATTCATACACATGAAATATATAATCATCACAAGAATCTAATCATCATTATAACCAATCAAGATAACTTGCCTTAATACGGAGACGAGAATAGTCCTCTTCTTATCGGAACGAACGAACGGTCCTCGACACGTTTTACTCGAACAAACAACCTTAAACGAAATACATTTTACTCAAAACATATTCGTATAATTATCAATATAGGATTAGTAAGACGTCAACCTACAATCCTTTAGAATAGTTTGTTACTACAAATTATTGAAGCCTTATGCCAGGAGTCCTTCTAACATCAATACAACTATAAGAATCGGTTTACAAAATTTACCGAAAGTTCGCATGGTTCATCATAAACAAGAGTTCTATCAAGGGTATGTTGAATAACCAATCATGATGTTAAGATCGTCTTATGATGATTAAACTTTCCAAAACATTAAAAGGTTGAAAGGTAAAATCTGCACATTATGATTATTCTCCTCTCATTTAAATTGACTTTTAAGCTAACAACAAGTTCATAAGTTCTGAGATCACACCATACTCATGAAGGTTATCAAAGTCTTTGATACAAGGCTGGAGGATTCATTAACATGATGGTGAATTCACCAATTCTAGTATGATGATCAAAATATTCCAAGTTCTCAATACATTAGATTAATGAAAAGTTGTTGTTACAATTATCAAGATCCTTATCAATCTTCAAAGACTTATGAAACTGAACAATTATGATTAGTTAAACTTCTAAGGTTTCTGAACTAGATCATCTAATCTCATATTTAACATCATCAAGTTCTTCTCAAGGTAAATAAATACCTAAAATGGTGTTTAATCACTTTATGATATCAAGTTCTTGATTAAATCCAGTTATGAAGAAGCTAACTGATCCAACAATGTCCTACTGAGCTAAATTCGTCCAGAAGGTGAGTAATGACAATTACAAACATGATTAAAATCACTATATCATCAAGAACACCTCCATCTCAAACCCTTATTTAACATATTCATCATAAGTGCTTAAAGAGTTTAATTATAACCATGTTTTACTTGCTTAATCTAACTCTAGGTGAAGTATAATTCGTCATTAACATCAACATAAGAAAATAATGCAGAGAAGAAAGCACACCTACCTCCAGAAATGAAGAACAACTTCAATGTTATGAGAGAATATATTCCAAGCTCAAAAACAACTCCAAATCTCCAAGGAAATGAGCTCCACTCCGAGATTCAAGGCTTCGAGACAAGTTGGTGAAGGTTGATATCGTTTTTAGAGTGCAGAGGGACGATAAAATGGAGAGAGACTCGGGTTAGAGTCGTGAAGAAATGAAAAACGGGCTGGTCCTATAAATAGACTGTGCAGACTTAGCGCACGCTATCAGGACAGTTTAGCGTACGCTAATGCCCTTACGTACGCTATCCGGTCGATATTACGTACGTAAGCGGCTTACAGTGGCTACTGTCTTGAATTATCGCAGGCCGTTAGCGCACGCTAATGATGAATGGGTTACGCACGCTAATAAAAGTAGATTCTCACCGACACGCCAGCTCAGATTGAGATCTCATGCATGCTAACGGTTAAAAGGGTTCACGTGCTGAAGTCAACTGCTGCCAGATTCCCTCTTAGCGTACGCAACAGAGGAAACCTTACGCACGCTAATGCACAGGATTAGCGTACGTTAATCTTACTATGTAACGTGCGCTACATCAACAGAAAAATCCGAAAATACAACTCTCTAATTATCATCGAATCATCACATTTGAAATGAACTAACAACGATATGATATTCAAATATATAATACCACGACATAATACTAAATGCAACGATTCATGATAATCAGATTATCCGAATAATACAATGACAGGTAAAAATGAAAAGTTACAGCCGGATATGACATACTCCCCCCCTTAAAAAGAGTTTCGTCCTCGAAACTAAGGGGTAAATAACTCGGGGTATCTTGCTCGCATACTATCCTCGGTCTCCCACGTAGCCTCCTCGACTCCGTGTCGTGACCACTGAACTTTCAGTAGGGGAATCGTCTTGTTCTGCAATTGCTTGATCCTCTTCTCGAGTATCCGTACAGGACGCTCCTCGTACGAATGGTCCCCTGCTAATTCAATATCCTCAAATTGAAGTACGTGGCTCGGATCAGCAACATATTTCCTCAGCTGGGAGACATGAAACACGTTGTGAATCTTACTCAAGGTCGGTGGCAAGGCTAGTCGATAAGCCAGATCACCTACACGCTCCAGAACCTCAAACGGCCCAATGTACCTTGGACTCAGCTTGCCCCTCTTCCCGAAACGAAAAACACCTCGAGTAGGAGACACCTTCATTAACACATGGTCACCAACCTCAAACTCAAGCGGTCGTCGACGATGGTCAGCATAAGACTTCTGTCGACTTTGAGCCGTTAACAACCGACTCTTAATCAAAGTGATCTTCTCACGGGCGGCTAACAACATATCGGGTTCCGTACCCAGAGATTCTGACAGTTCGTCCCAACACAAAGGGGACCTACAGCGACGGCCATACAATGCCTCATATGGTGCCATCTGAATCGAAGCGTGCCAACTATTATTATAAGTGAATTCCACCAAAGGTAGCTGGGCTTCCCAATCGTTCTTCCAATCAAGAGCATATGCTCTCAACATATCCTCTAGAGTCTGGATGGTTCTCTCCGACTGACCATCGGTCTGTGGATGAAAAGCCGTACTAAAATTCAACTGCGTGCCCATCGCACGATGAACTGCCTTCCAGAAGTGTGACACAAATCGCCCGTCACGGTCTGATACAATGCTCTTGGGGGTACCGTGTAGTCTCACAATTTCCTTAATAAACAGCTGGGCCAATCTCTCGGGGCCCCATGTGTCCTTAATTTCCAAGAAGTGGGCTGATTTGGTCAGACGGTCCACAATCACCCAAATCGTATTCATTCCTCGATGACTCGTCGGCAAGCTAGTGATAAAATCCATAGATATGTCCTCCCACTTCCATTCAGGAATCGGGAGCGGTTTCAAAGATTCTGCTGGTCGGTGCTCAATCTTAACTCGCCGATGTGTTAAGCACCTCGAAACGAATTCGGCAACCTCACGTTTCATATTCCCCCACCAATAATTCTGTTTCAAATCCTTATACATCTTGCTAGAGCCCGGGTGAATAGAGTACGGGGTAGCATGGGCTTCTCTCATGATAGAGTTCCTCAACTCTTCGTCAGCGGGTACACAAACTCGATTTCTGAAACGTATCAATCCATCCTCGTGGATCACGAATCCAGGGGCTTTCCCCTGGGTTACTTCATCCCGAACCCGAGATAAGAATGGGTCCGTAATTTGCTTCGATTTGATTATATCATCGAGAGACGAAGAAATCTCAAGGGTGCAAAGTTGTCCCTGAACACGCTGTAACCAAACTTCAATTTCTGACCTCATAAGGTCCAACTGCAACTCTCTCTGTGCTGTCAAACGGCTCAGCATCTGCTCTTGCACGGTTTTACGGCTTAAAGCGTCGGCAACCACATTTGCTTTACCCGGATGATAAAGGATCTCGATATCATAGTCCTTGATTAATTCTAGCCACCTTCTCTGCCTCATGTTCAACTCCTTCTGAGTAAAAATGTACTTTAGGCTCTTGTGGTCCGTAAAGATCTGGCAGGTAACTCCATAAAGATAGTGACGCCAGATTTTCAAAGCAAATACCACGGCTGCTAACTCCAAGTCGTGGGTCGGATAGTTAACTTCATAGGGTCGCAATTGTCTCGATGCATAGGCGATTACTTTCCCTTCCTGCATTAGTACACATCCCAGACCCTGTCTCGACGCGTCACTATACACCACAAATCCTTCCGTTCCCTTCGGTAAGACCAAAACAGGTGCCGAAATCAGTCGACTCTTGAGCTCTTCAAAACTTTGCTGACATGCTTCTGTCCACAAATACTTCTTGTCCTTCCGCAGTAAGTTAGTCATCGGTTGTGAAATTTTAGAGAATCCCTCCACGAATCGTCGGTAGTAACCTGCTAGGCCGAGGAAACTACGCACTTCCTTCACGTTCTTCGGTGGTAGCCAATCTCGAATGGCTTCCGTCTTTTGTGGGTCCACTCTCACCCCTTCGGCTGATATCACATGCCCGAGAAAGACAACCTCAGGCATCCAGAACTCACACTTAGAAAATTTCCCATAAAGTTGTTCCCGCCTCAAAGTATCAAGAACTTGGTGGAGGTGACTCTCGTGCTCCTCGTGGTCGCGAGAGTAAACCAGAATGTCGTCAATGAAAATGACTACAAAGCGATCCAGAAAGTTAATAAAAACTCGATTCATCAACTCCATGAATACTGCCGGTGCATTAGTCAGTCCAAATGGCATCACCACGAACTCATAATGCCCATAGCGAGTACGGAATGCTGTCTTCGAAATGTCAGACTCTCGAATCCTCAACTGATGATAACCAGATCTCAAGTCGATCTTAGAAAACACGGCAGCTCCCTGAAGTTGGTCCAATAAATCATCAATACGAGGCAAGGGATACTTGTTCTTGATGGTTACCCTGTTCAGCTCACGGTAATCAATACACAATCGTAGAGATCCATCTTTCTTCCGCACAAATAACACTGGTGCTCCCCAAGGGGACGCACTAGGTCGAATATAGCCTTTGTCAGTCAACTCCTCAAGCTGGTTCTTCAATTCTTGCATCTCAGTCGGAGCCATACGGTACGGTGCTTTTGAGAGCGGGGACGTACCGGGTTCTAACTCAATAATAAACTCCACGTCACGATGAGGAGGTAAGCCTGGTAACTCGTCTGGAAATACATCGGGGTAATCTCGGACTACCGGAATGTCGGCCAATTCAACTGGTCGATCGGCTGATTTGGTCATGTAGCACCAATAACCAATACACCCTTGATTAAGCAGTTTCACTGCTTTCATAGCGCTGATGACTCTCCCAGAACGACTGGGATCATCACCTCGAAAAATACACTCGAATCCATCATCAAAAGTGACGGTAACCATCCGCTTGCGGACACTGAGTATTGCATCATGATGATCCATCCAATCGATACCCAAGATTATATCATCCTTAGGTAGATCGACTACAATCAGATTTGACAACCACTCACGGTCGTTCAAACGAATCGGACAGTCCTGGACTTCACGATTTCCAATAATTCTTCTACCATCAGGTAGACCAATCACGTAGGGCTCACAATTGATAACATGGTCTAGAGGCAAACGACTTAAACAAGAAGAAGATATAAAGGAGTGTGAAGCACCGGTATCAAAAAGAACACATACAGGCTGGGAGTGGATCTCGAGTATACCTGAAATCATACCGCCTCGGATCGTCGCCTTTCTTCATCTCGTAAATCCTGGGTTTCACGGTTCCGCACTGTGTGTACCACCTTGATTCCCACGGCCCATTCCCCTATTCGCCTTGGTCCGATAGGAAGCGGACGGAGGCATCCGGTTCGGACAGAGGATTGAATCGGGCATGAGACGCCATCGTTCGTGTCCGGCCCACCTCGCAAAAACGAGCACGGTGACCATTTTTGCCACAAGTATGGCATGTGACGGCAAGCTTCGGGCATTTGGAGCTGATATGCCCCCGGTCTCCGCAGCTTATAGCACACAACAGGAGGGGACCGCCGAGAGTGCGATCCACCGGGCTTCGACGCCATGGGTGGTCGGCCGAAGGGTTTGGCAATGACTGGGCTTCTGAATGTCCCCTGTTACTCTCGGTCGATTCGGTTCTGAACCTTTGTTGTTGGATCGTGGTTGTTTCTTGGAAATCTCCTTCGCGGTGAGTTCGTACTCGAGCCTTCTCGATGAACTCGTAAGGTAGTACAGCTGGTGATTCAATTTGCATTCTCATTCGGGGTTTAAGCCTCTTGAGAAAGTATTTGATCTTGTCGGCCTCTGTTCGGATAATCGTCGTGGCAAAAGGAAGGAGTGCCTGGAATTTCTCAGCAACAGATAATACGTCATCGTCTTCAGACGGTTCGGGGTTCAAAAGTTCCGACAGTTTGGCCTCACGGAGTGGCCCTGGATAGTAACGGTCTAGCATGAGGTTTTTAAATTCCTCCCATGTGCAAACACCATCACCGGCCTTACCGAAAGCCACTGTATGAGCGCCTTTGCTAAGATAATACGCGGCTACCGAGACGCGATTCTCTTCCGGCACCCACCATCCGGAAAAGTTTCTCAAAATGCTCGATCCAATGCACAATGTCGCAGGCTCGCAGGAGCCTTCAAAAGTCGGTGGTCGCCGGCGAGAGATGTCGCCGATAATCCGACTCATGGGTCCGCCAATCACAGGAGGAGGATGAGCCCTTGCCGCCGCCGCAGCGGCCCTCTCGCATAGCTTCCATTAGTTGACCCATCTGGTCATTCGCGTCATCATGCCCCGCATTACGACGTAAGGATCGACACGCGCACGCGCGCCACCGTGGTGCGATTGTTCCCTAGAAGGTGAACCACTGTCATGCGGAACTCCGATCCGCATTCGCGCGTCTGTTGGCTCGAGGTATTGGGATTCGGCCCCTTCCGCGGCCTCGTCCCTCTCGCCACGACCTCTCGTGTTTCTTTCCATACTGAAAGAATCAATCATAATGGTAACTATAAGTACAGTTCAAGATACGAAAATTCATGCTAAGTTAATAGCAACAAGAAATCACATATTAAAGGAAAACGGTTATCGATACAACAAATGTCGCACCGAATATCATATCGGTGTCAAGTCGAACAATTTCAATTGTATAATCAATTCAGCATTTACCTCGGATTATCAATCAGATAAATCCTGTCACAATTCCTTAAAATAACATGATCAACAGGAGACCCATACGATATCAATATCATGCCGAGTTAAACCATGGCTCATAAAGTACATACCGTATTTGGCTCGTAGGGTCGCGCTTGCAGACAGTCACACTTGACACGAAGGTCTCTTTATATTTGTTAATTTATCAATTACTCATAAAAAACACGACTCTCCGATACCATCTTCTGTAACACCCCAAAAGGCGGCTATTACAGTGCCGTGAATCCCACACTGGGACCCACCAGGCGATATCCAAAACAGGTTAAATAAATATTATTTGTGATACCGAATCACAACGAATAGTCATCTCTCCGATTAGGAGTTTATTACAATATGGCCAACGGCCTAACACCACACAGGATCCGAAAAACAAGTATAGACCATATGGGGATGGAAAATACTTCAAACGTCAAATACAACCCAATAACAATTAAAATGAAACGGGAAATAACATAACACGGTTTAACATAACCGGACAACAAAGATGAGGGGGCCCCGAACTAGTATCCTCCGAACCCTTCGCCGCCGACATGCTCTTCCCGTGCCTTGCCTTTGCCTCGACCTAAAATACAATACAAGTATTTCGCCCAACACAGGGTCAGATATACATGATAACCAATTCTTCCGACATTATACAATTCACATATATAGATCTCAAGAAAATCATTCCGACTATTAATCATACCCCTCGGGCGTATGAAACAATCAGTCACAAAATATCGAACATATCCAATCATACATGGACTATGAACAATTTACAATATAGCTCAAGATGGACATCACAGTACGCCCGATCCGGAAATGTGTCCGTGTACATGTCCACCCCGTATACGGAATCCATAATATACGTGTGACAATGTACCTAATTAGCCTCACGAACTACGTCTCGTGTGCACAGTCCAATACGGAAACATCCACGTATGACTATACAAGTGCCCGGCTAAAAATCCTACACAATATCCAATCGGCACGCAGATATGATTCCGGAAATGTCACGACACAACATGACAACGAAGTTCAATGAAATACACATCCAATCAAGGATCAAGAAAACTCACCAAAGTGAAAATAAGGACCAACGAGATCAACGGTTCAAAACGGCGTACTTGGGAATGCAATCCCATAACGTCAAGGACAATATCAAATCACGACAAACGTCACATGGACAATTCATACACATGAAATATATAATCATCACAAGAATCTAATCATCATTATAACCAAGCAAGATAACTTGCCTTAATACGGAGACGAGAATAGTCCTCTTCTTATCTAACGAACGAACGGTCCTCGACACGCTTTACTCGAACAAACAACCTTAAACGAAATACATTTTACTCAAAACATATTCGTATAATTATCAATATAGATTAGTAAGACGTCAACCTACAATCCTTTAGAATAGTTTGTTACTACAAATTATTGAAGCCTTATGCCAGGAGTCCTTCTAACATCAATACAACTATAAGAATCGGTTTACAAAATTTACCGAAAGTTCGCATGGTTCATCATAAACAAGAGTTCTATCAAGGGTATGTTGAATAACCAATCATGATGTTAAGATCGTCTTATGATGATTAAACTTTCCAAAACATTAAAAGGTTGAAAGGTAAAATCTGCACATTATGATTATTCTCCTCTCATTTAAATTGACTTTTAAGCTAACAACAAGTTCATAAGTTCCGAGATCACACCATACTCATGAAGGTTATCAAAGTCTTTGATACAAGGCTGGAGGATTCATTAACATGATGGTGAATTCACCAATTCTAGTATGATGATCAAAATATTCCAAGTTCTCAATACATTAGATTAATGAAAAGTTGTTGTTACAATTATCAAGATCCTTATCAATCTTCAAAGACTTATGAAACTGAACAATTATGATTAGTTAAACTTCTAAGGTTTCTGAACTAGATCATCTAATCTCATATTTAACATCATCAAGTTCTTCTCAAGGTAAATAAATACCTAAAATGGTGTTTAATCACTTTATGATATCAAGTTCTTGATTAAATCCAGTTATGAAGAAGCTAACTGATCCAACAATGTCCTACTGAGCTAAATTCGTCCAGAAGGTGAGTAATGACAATTACAAACATGATTAAAATCACTATATCATCAAGAACACCTCCATCTCAAACCCATATTTAACATATTCATCATAAGTGCTTAAAGAGTTTAATTATAACCATGTTTTACTTGCTTAATCTAACTCTAGGTGAAGTATAATTCGTCATTAACATCAACATAAGAAAATAATGCAGAGAAGAAAGCACACCTACCTCCAGAAATGAAGAACAACTTCAATGTTATGAGAGAATATATTCCAAGCTCAAAAACAACTCCAAATCTCCAAGGAAATGAGCTCCACTCCGAGATTCAAGGCTTCGAGACAAGTTGGTGAAGGTTGATATCGTTTTTAGAGTGCAGAGGCACGATAAAATGGAGAGAGACTCGGGTTAGAGTCGTGAAGAAATGAAAAACGGGCTGGTCCTATAAATAGACTGTGCAGACTTAGCGCACGCTATCAGGACAGTTTAGCGTACGCTAATGCCCTTACGTACGCTATCCGGTCGATATTACGTACGTAAGCGGCTTACAGTGGCTACTGTCTTGAATTATCGCAGGCCGTTAGCGCACGCTAATGATGAATGGGTTACGCATGCTAATAAAAGTAGATTCTCACCGACACGCCAGCTCAGATTGAGATCTCATGCATGCTAACGGTTAAAAGGGTTCACGTGCTGAAGTCAACTGCTGCCAGATTCCCTCTTAGCGTACGCAACAGAGGAAACCTTACGCACACTAATGCACAGGATTAGCGTACGTTAATCTTACTGTGTAACGTGCGCTACATCAACAGAAAAATCCGAAAATACAACTCTCTAATTATCATCGAATCATCACATTTGAAATGAACTAACAACGATATGATATTCAAATCTATAATACCATGACATAATACTAAATGCAACGATTCATGATAATCAGATTATCCGAATAATACAATGACAGGTAAAAATGAAAAGTTACAGCCGGATATGACACAAATAAATAAAGATTGTTAAAACAATGAAAATCACACACAATAATAAGTAATTCACAATAGATCTTTATACAAACATAAATAACATGACTAACCTTGTTTATAATCCCAACTAAAGATTACTTAGCCCATGAAGGGTTTATTATACATATTACAAGCTTTTGTGGTCATTATGAGTTGAATCAAGAGAAAGAATTGATCTTAACTCCCTTAGTAGATAAAGGAGATAGAAGCAATAAACTCTCTGAACAACATATGCTATACCACACTTACAAAGATCACTCAAGAACACAAGTGTGTTCTTCACACAAAAAGAAAAGTTTACAAAAAATGGAAAATTATAAGATGAATGATGAATGATGAAGGATCTAAGGGGTCTATTTATACACCTAAAGTCATCTAATAGCTCCAAAAGTCCAGCATTATTATATTAGATCGGATCAATGCCAGTCATCCCCTCAATAATACACAAAAAGTATAAAAAATTAGACAAATCATAACAACCTGTCAAGAGTTACTACGTAACATTCGGAGTTATGGTCAGAATAAGGATGACTTACTAGTAACTCCTGAATGTTACGGCCGTAACTTGGCTTCATAAATTTGCTCACTGGATGCTTTGATAGTTACGTTTTCAGCCCAGAATTTATCAGACTTTGCGTTTTTGCCCCCAAATCTTCTTCGGATGATAACTTTTGATATATAACTCTGATTTTGAATCCGGAACGACTGCCGAATTCGTCTAGGAAAGCCCTACAACATGAATATATCAAAATTCAACAAAGAGAATATTTAATAAACATGTTATTTCTTGAGTAAATCAGTTATTTAATCCGATCATCATCCGATAAAAATAAAATTATTAAAACTAATTAATTAAAAGCAAAAAACGAGTAGACTAGCTCAATTATGGGTGAATTTTATCGATACAAACCATGGATAAGTGTACAAAACTGACACTTATCACACCCCCAAACTTGAATTCTTGCTAGTCCCGAGCAAGACTCTTTATTATTCATGCTCCAAAAATAAAAATAAAAATAAAACAAAAATAATAAAATTAATACACACATAAATTAAAATATAAAAAGAGAAAAGGAGATCAAAATGCCATTAATACACAACAACCAGCTTTATACAGTAGATAGAAATGAATCAAGATTCAAAATAAATCTACTAATATTTTTGAAGTTAAAACACGGTTTTTATTTTGTAATTCCAAATTCAAGGTTTTCCCCCCCAAAAGGTTGATTATTTTTTTCCCACTCGTGATACACACGACTCCCTTTAATGGTTGCTCTCTACCACTCGTTTATTTTTCGACTCAATATGAAGAAGAATTTTATTGGCGTCATCAAATATTGTGATTTTCACAAAATTGAGTGTATTGAAATCCAGCCGCTAATTAATTCAAATCTGCTCATAAACTACATCCCTTTTAGTGATAGCTTTCACACCGTTATTTGCTAATGTGTAGCTCTTTTCACTAACATAATTTCTATCTCATTTTTTTAAAAGGTGATAGCTTTCACACCGTTATTTGCTAACGTGTAGCTCTTTTCACCAATTTTTCTGAGACGGCAGCTACGCACCAACAATGGTTAGTCCTTTATTTTTCGCAAAATTTAAGACCCCCAAAATTAGGCAGCTGTTGCTGCTCAACACTTCTCCTTTTCGTCATTTATTTTTTTAAGGTGATAGCTTTCACACCGTTATTTGCTAACGTGTAGCTCTTTTCACCAATGACTCCTTTTTTTTTAAAGGAAATAGAATTTTTGCAGAAAATCATTTCTTAGTTTAAGCATGAAAAATCAAAAACTCCACAAATTAAGTAAATTTCAGTTCTATTTTTCATCAACCGATTGATTCTTCTTTTCTCAAGGTAACGAATGACTCGATTTTATATGATAATTACAAGGCTTGGAAAGAGAGATTAAGGCTCAAAAATTTTGGAATATACAAATTTTTACCTGTTAAAAAGATTTTAGAAGCTTTTATATAGCTAATTTATTCGTTTTATGGCCAGATCTAGAAATCTCAAAAATCAAAATACTATAAATATATATATATATATATATATAATAAAAAAAATTAAGGCAAATAACCAAAGAAATCAAAACACACCAAAATTACAACACACCAAAATAAGAAAACAAACCACCCCAAACTTGAAAATAAAACTGTCCTCAGTTTTAAAAATAAAAATAAAAAGCAATGCAGAAAAGCAGAATACTCCCTGTTAAGAAATTCGATGTTTGAGCTAATGCCTTTTATAATCTGCAAGAGAATAAATATACGAGGCACACAACAAAAGAAAATAAAATATACTCGTAAGTATAACACAATTTTTAAGATGCGCATCAAGAAAGTCCGAAGAGTCGCCTTACGCTGTCATCAATGCTTTTATAAAAGAAACACACAATAAAAATTACAGTAATAAAATAACAATACATAAATCGCGAATAGATGTGCGTCAAGAGATCAAGAAGAAACTCCTTAAGCTGCCACCATTTACCACGATTATTACACACGACAGAAAGTAAAAATAAAAGAGATCCGACATGGGTTATCAAAGGGAGAGGAATGAATCCATTTTTCGTTTTCTCACGGTAAAATCTTCCATCCAGACAATTTTAGCTAGAGCTGGATCTGGTTGAGGAACAAATTCATTGAGTTTTTTGATTAGTTCTTCTGGTGTTGTTGCAAGAACTATGATTCGTTTAGCACGCTCGGAAATATAACCCTTTTCAGCAGAGTAGTCGATGAAAGACAGTAAACCATCAAAGAAACCATTGACATTAAGCACACCTATTGGGTTTTGATGAACATTTAGCTGGGCTCTGGTAACCACATGAAAAAAAATCCTCAAGGGTGCCAAAACCACCGGGAAGGGTGATAAAGGCGCCAAAATTATTTATCATGTGAGTTATGCGATCTTGCATATTTACAGATCTAAACTCATCTCCAATAGTTGACCCGGTGATTTTACTTTCAGCCAGAGGTTTTGGGATTATTCCCAACACTCTTACTCCTTCCATATAGGCAGAAGCAGCAGCTCGTCCCATTAATCCTAGACTTCCTCCTCCATAAACTACATGAATGTATTTTTCTCCTAAGGTACGACCCAAGTTGTGGGCTGCTTCAGTAAAGCATGCCTCATTTCCATAACTAGCTCCACCAAAAATGCAGACTGTGCTAAATTTTTTTGTTGAAGATGATGACTCCATTTTTGAAAAGAAATTATTTAGAGAGAAACAGAGAAAAGTGCAAGTTTGAGGGATGAATGAAAGAAACAAGCACAATGTTTATTTATAGAAGAAAAAGAAGGTAAAAATTATTTAACAAGTTTGTGATTGCGTTGATTGCGCTTCAACTACTCAATAGAATAATGAAAGCATTTATCGCGTATCACATTTTTTATTCAGAAAATCACACCACACGACAAAAATAAAAGATACTTACGCGTATGTACAGTAGTTGTGATTGTGGCTCACATCTTCCTCTGATTTTACGTTTAGAAACGGCCTAAACGCCTTCTATGAGTCGGGGAGAAGCTTCCCATCCAATTTTCTTACAAATTGGCAAACAGGGTTTTTAACGTCAGATTCCCAAGACGTTGTTCATATTCTGGTAGGAATTTATTCCACAAACATCGAATTCCGTAATGTACGAGTCCACTAGGATGCGTGTCAAGAGAAATTTCGATATCATCTAAATTCTCCTTATTCAGACCATCCTTAATGAACTGAATTTTATCTTCTCTGTTTGTAGATGGAATACAGTTCCATCTAGCACATTTATAACAAACGGCTATCATCTTTGCTCGTCGTTTCTTCGCATATGAACTTTTTCCTAGCCCTGGTAAAAATCTAGTCGGTGTTTCTGTGAATTCACCCTCTATTCTTACTTTGGCTTCAATTATAAATCTTATGTCAAAAGGTATGCTTTTATTCATAAGCAACCTCATCCTTTCAAGCCTTGTCTTGTAAATTTTTAAAATCACATTTTTGCTTAGAAAGGGAAATCTTTTTTCAATTTTATACAATGTTTCTTCCATGATAAAAAAAATAAAAAGACAATGAAAATAATTGAAGAAAATATCTATAAATATCAGTTGTTGTGGGAAACTGAAAAATCCGACTTTAATAGTCACAGAGTACCGTTATCCGCCACTTGACCGGACAAACACAATTGAGTGCTAAGTTATAACGTCGAGAAATTTGTACCTATAAAAATAGTTTACAATGTAAGATTTCAAATATAACTTATATGTTCCCCGGCAACGGTGCCAAAAACTTGACACGTTTTTAGTGTAACTATTGCAAGTGCACGATATCGTATCAAGTAGTAAAGTGGACTTTTTGAGTCCGGTTTATCGATCCCACAAGGAAGTTTGGTTATAATTTGAATTATACACTTATTAGTCTATTTTTATAGATACTAATATGAGTGAAACACACAATTAAAAAGTTTGGTTTAATAGTTGCAAAGTAAATGCAATAATAGTTCTAATATTTTAAGGAAATAAAAATATTGCAATAATAATAGATTGATTAAACGATAAAATGAAATAGTTGGGATTACAAACTTAGTTCTGTAATATCCGCAATTTTCGATTTTCGGTAAATTTCTTTTTTTGGCCGAAGTCCGTTTTGACGACTCGCTCATGACCGTTTCGTCATTCTGAGAATGATTAATTCTACACTTTTTGTCATCCGAGTTCGTTTCGGTATCGTTTTGTTGAGTTCCGAGCTTTTTAGCGACTTTTCCGCACTTGAGTTCGATTCTTGCGAATCTCGTCCGAAACTGTTGTTTAGAGTTTCTCGTAAGTTCATTTAATGTTATTATTCATGTTGCGAGCTTTGGTTCGGTGTTTCGATCACGTATCGTGATTTTCGGACGTTTTGGGCCATTGTTGTAATTTCCCAAAGTTTGGGGTAATTACTTCCGTTGTCGAATTCCGACACTTCGGGTGGTCGGAATCGTGTGTTCTACTAGCTTTTAGATTCGTATTTGTGAGTACTTCGTAACCGTATCTTCGGTTCGTATTTAGTTTCGGGTTTCGGTGTCGTTTTGTTGAATTCAGGATTACTAAACGACTTTTCTAAGTATGAATTCGACTTTGTTAGATCACCATTAATTTTTGGTAACTCCAAAATTCTAAATCCTTACAATATTTTAGAGCATCGAATTAGCTTTCCAATGGTTCAAACGGTGAGTCAATCGGAGTCCTGACGAGAGAGTTATGGTCGCTTTAGCTCACCCGCTCATTCGCCGATCACGCCGACCGGACTCGGCCGTGTCGCTGGCACGGCCGTGCCGCATTTCGTCCGGATAAGCCGGTAGCGTCTGCCAGAGGCTCGACCGTGTTCCAGACACGGCCGAGTCGTTGCCGAGCGCCTTCGCGACACGGCCGTGTCATGCAGACACGGCCGAGTCCTCGCCGGCCGATGCGCGCCACGACCGTGTCATGTCGGACACGGTCGAAGTCTGTCCGCCCTATAAATGCGTTTTCTCAGCATTTCAGCTCATTTTCCCTTTTCTTCACCCAGTTTCTCATTCCTTTTCTTCCTGCTCGCGTGGGTGTATACATCATGGAGACATGATGTTGTTCTTTAAATCCATGAAGTTTGAGGTTCATATCACAATCATCCGTCCTATAACTTGCTCCGATCGACCGAATCAAGGCAAGTTTTCCTAAAATCTAATTTTGGGGATTTTGGGTATTTTGTTCGATTTCGTCCGTTTAATCCGTTTTAACTTAGGATTTGATGGATTGATGATTATTTAGATGTATTATATCATTTTCCTTGTTATTCCATGGTTGGATCGTATCGATTCGTTGTTTGAGTCGAGTTCTTGACCGACGCCTTGAAGGTGTCCGGTAAAATGTCTTAGAGGGGTTTTCGCGCGTTCTACGATTATTCTTCCTCGTATGGTCGATGATTTATTGATTGTATGATGTTAGGGTCGTGTTTCTTGCGAAGAAACCGTGTTGAACCCTTTCGTTCGTCGTCGTCTTCCGTTTCGATAGCATTGGGCGTTTCGAAGCTTTCCGGTTGAGCCGTGTTCGTCGGAATACTTGCGTACCGATTTTGAGGCAAGTACCTTGCCCATACTCTTCTTATTTTGTGGATATGATGATCGGTGGTCGTCTTGATGTGTTTGTTTGGTTATTTGAAATGAAATTTCAACGGATTTCGGTTTGGCCTCGTTAAAGGCTTTCTTTCAAAACGCGTGTGTTTTGTGAACGGTGTTTTGAGAATTGATTATGATTTGATTATTTTGAACGTTGAAGGATTTTATGAGGATACTCCTCTTGTTTAAAGTTATGGAATCGTGTATTCCGTATTTAAGCTTGTTATTGTATTTTTGAAGAGTCTGGTAATGGTGTCGAGTTAATGGCCATCTCTAGTGAGTATTCTTAATGAACTTACATTCTTAGCATGTTAGTATTGCATGAGTAACGTGTGTGTGTGTATGCTCACTACGGGTTAGATCCGACGGGGTCTCGGTAGGGCTCCACGAAGCTGTGGACCGCGAGCTTGCTTTTAACCACTGTGGGTTAGATCCGACGGGGTCTCGGCAGGGATCCACGAAGCTGTGGGTCCGCGGTTAATTGTGGTGCATTTTTACAAATGTGATTCGATATTGGCATTTCCGGAAATGAGTGCTTTTGAACGGTTTTCATTTGCATGCATTGACTAAGTGTGTAAGAGGTAAGTTGTTCGTTGGCCTACTTGGCTAGGATGGCTCTAGAGTAATTTGTGGTTTATGTTTTAAATCCTTTATTTGTGGATTTTGATGTTGGGAGACGAACCTTGTGGTCGTTCTCGTGTACTGTGAGTTGATGAGATTTGGGGCTAAAATCCCAAGGATTTTGTAAAAGTCGTTTTACGGATTTGGGGCTAAAATCCCAACGATTTGGTTAATGTCATTTTCCAGAAAGTAAACTTATGGGGCGGCGACCCCTTTGTCTTTTGGATTTTTGAAAAGTAGGATTTGATAATCCTAAATTGTTTTCTATTAAAACTCTCGATGGCATTCTAAACCGTTTTATAAATCATTCCCATTGATTTATGATATTTCGTTTTCGAAATGTTTCCTCAAACCCTTGCCTCGGGAAGTACTTTTCGTTTCGTTTGGATATTTGAGGATCCTCGGTTATTGTTATTCGTGGAATGTGAATTGTATGGCTCGTATTTGCACTTTGTATTTGCACTAGCAAAACAGTGGAGTTTTGCTAACCCCCGAGTAATCGGGGGGTGGATGTCTATTTTTGCATTCAGGTTTTGGAGCATAGCACAGGGTCGGCGCGAAGGATGATGAAAGATGAACGATACTAATCACACGAGGTTCCGTTGATGTCGTATTGGTCGATTGTATTTTCTTTTCATTGCGGTATCTTTTCCCGTTGTACGTGAGTTGATTGTATTTTGACCACTGAGTGGGTAATTGTTTGGAATTGAGTTGTATGTTATTATTGAAAGACCAAGTCGGTCTACTGAGTCATTTTAGCCTTAAAGGCGAGATTTAGATGTTTGATTTTTGTTATCAGCCTGGTAGATCCTCGAGGAGAGGGTCTACGGCGTGTAATATCCCTGAGTGGATTGGGGGTGTTACATAAATGGTATCGGAGCTTAGGTTGAGGAAACCTAGGCTGTCGGGTCAAGTCGTGTTGTTTGAGTCTTGTTTCGTCGGATTTTATCTGACTGAGTCGTGTCGCGACGCGTCGTTTGAGTTTGTTGGTCGTGATTAGTATCGTGGGGCGATCATCATCTTCGTGCGACCTGTGGAAGTAAGTCTCCCCTCTTTATGTTGTGCCTCGTGTGACCCGAGCTATTTTTATGATTATTTGTTAAGTGGTGGAATCCTTATGTGAATTTTGATTTCACGATATGTATTTAGTCGACTCTCGTATTTGATTTATAC
Source organism: Orobanche coerulescens (assembly GCA_033398695.1). Taxonomy (NCBI): domain Eukaryota; kingdom Viridiplantae; phylum Streptophyta; class Magnoliopsida; order Lamiales; family Orobanchaceae; genus Orobanche; species Orobanche coerulescens. Next base: position 56,908,457 of record CM065805.1, on the reverse strand, counting down.
GAGGAGTGTCGTCGCTTGTGATATCTTTTTATTGTTGTTTTTGTTCGTTGTTGATGATTTTCGAATCGATTTGCACGTTTTACAAATTCTATTGGGGAAGCTTTGTGCTTATACGCGTTCGACTTGTTCACTAGCCAGTGCGGGAGGGTCTTTAGAGGCCTCGAATGGGGTCAGTGGTTTTGTTCTGAATCCTAGGCGGTCTTCGACTGTGGTATTTTATCGTTTATTTCCGTTTAAAGACATGTATTGTCTTGATTTTAAACTTCTTGATGCGTGTGCTAGGAGTTGTTTTAGTGAACGTCGATATGCGTGAGTTTTGGGCATTCTGGCCTATTGGATTTTTGAAAACCTTGAGTATCTTAGAAAAATAAAATTCGAGGCATATTTTTCAAATGAGTTATTTTCTTGTGGTACATCCTAGGTGCCACAATATATTTCAACAATTTTCTACTTCGAGGACCAAAATGCTTTGAAATATTTTCCATGTTTTAGAAACACTTTCATTTAGACCCGAGGGTCGAATATTTTGAAAGTTTTCACTAAGAGAAAGTGTCCTCATTTTTATCAAATGCGAAATGGTTTTCGATAACGACGTTTCACGTTTGTACTTTTTGAAAGGTGATACTCAAGATCAATTTGTATTCTTCAAATTATTTTCAAAATGAGGATTTCGTTTTTAAAACCTATCCATTCCCGTTTGAGGGCTGGGTATGTATGTGTGATGTTCGCGTTGTCATTTTGATACTTTCTCCCGAGTATGACCGAATTGGCGGTGTGAGCGTTGAGTTGCTTTCCACCCATTTGTTGTGTTAGCCCCCTGTGAGAGGCGGGGTGTTGGTGTTGAATATTATCGCCTCGTAGTGATTCCTGCGTTGTCGCGCATGTACGAGCTGTTAGAGCTTGGTTTGGTATGACTGTGTGCATCGGTGATGGTTCCGTTATGTGTCCGCTGTTTAATGTCTTGTTACCTTGCTCCCGTTTTTTGTGAATTTCGTGGACGAGGTCGGAGGTAATGCCCGTACTATTTTGACTTCTGTATTTTCTCTTTCTCCGGTCTATCGATTCGCTCGTGTTCGTTGACACTTGCTGAACTTGTTCTGTATTTCGGTTTCATCGTTCGAACGAGTTGTGATCTTGTTGTGGGCCGCTCTGGTTATCGGTGTGACTTTTTCGAGTTCGGTTCGATTCTTGTGAACCTTGTTCGGGAGTAACACCATTTGGTTCTACTAGTCCTTTTATTCGAAGGGATCGGATTTTGAACTTCTGTATATTTTACTTGGTCGACTCATTTATGTTCGTTTACCTTTCTGAGCTTGTCCTGCCCCTTGTTTTTGTTTATCGAACGAGTGTGGTATCATTTCGGAATAACTCGTTCGTCGTTGTGACTTTTCAATTGCTATTCCCTTTCCTGTGGTTCTTATGTGAATGCACATCCTGTTGTTTTCACCGGATCATATATTGTCTCGAGTCGAGATGTGAACCTTGGAGTTGTTGTTTGAATTTTATTATCCTTCGTGTTTCGGACATGATTGTTCGATTTGTGTTGTCTCGATCGTTTGTTTGTTCGGTTTTTGTTCTCGTTTCGTGATTATTGAGCATTCAGACTCCCTCGTAATTCCCTTTAGTTCGGGAAATTAGTTTCGTTTTCGATCTTCCATCCCTTAGGCGGTGGGATTCCGTGTTTGTTCAGCGGTTGGCTCGCGTTTTGATTGATGTACCGTTGGGTTGGTCAATCATATTGATTTTCGTTCGTTGTGTTTTGTGATTGTCGGATAATTGACTTGGCTATATTATCCGTTTGATGACGTTTGTCACTTGTTGGTTTTTATTATATCCCTAACGGCGACGTTGTGTTGGTCGCCGTGGAGCGTGTTTTCACGCCGTATACTCCTTTGCGTTGTTTGTAACATTTCGCCGTTGGGCGTTAGTTACGCATTCTTGTGTATCTCGTTGAGTTTTTCCTGGCGGAATATTTCTTCTCCCTACTTGTTTTAAGTTTCGGGACGAAACTTCTTTTAAGGAGGGTAGAATGTAATATCCGCAATTTTGATTTCGGTAAATTTCTTTTTTGGCGAAGTCCGTTTTGGACGACTCGCTCATGACCGTTTCGTCATTCTGAGAATGATTAATTCTACACTTTTTGTCATCCGAGTTCGTTTCGGTATCGTTTTGTTGAGTTCCGAGCTTTTTAGCGACTTTTCCGCACTTGAGTTCGATTCTTGCGAATCTCGTCCGAAACTGTTGTTTCGAGTTTCTCGTAAGTTCATTTAATGTTATTATTCATGTTGCGAGCTTTGGTTCGGTGTTTCGATCACGTATCGTGATTTTCGGACGTTTTGGGCCATTGTTGTAATTTCCCAAAGTTTGGGGTAATTACTTCCGTTGTCGAATTCCGACACTTCGGGTGGTCGGAATCGTGTGTTCTACTAGCTTTTAGATTCGTATTTGTGAGTACTTCGTAACCGTATCTTCGGTTCGTATTTAGTTTCGGGTTTCGGTGTCGTTTTGTTGAATTCAGGATTACTAAACGACTTTTCTAAGTATGAATTCGACTTTGTTAGATCACCATTAATTTTTGGTAACTCCAAAAATTCTAAATCCTTACAATATTTTAGAGCATCGAATTAGCTTTCCAATGGTTCAAACGGTGAGTCAATCGGAGTCCGGACGAGAGAGTTATGGTCGTTTTAGCTCACCCGCTCATTTGGCCGATCACTGCCGACCGGACTCGGCCGTGTCGCCTGGCACGGCCGTGCCGTACTCGTCCGGATAAGCCGGTAGCGTCTGCCCAGAGGCTCGACCGTGTTCCAGGACACGGCCGAGTCGTTGCCGAGCGCCCCTTCGCGACACGACCGTGTCATGCAGGACACGGTCGAGTCCCTGCCGGCCGATTGCGCGCCACGACCGTGTCATGTCGGACACGGTCGAGTCTGTCCGCCCTATAAATGCGTTTTCTCAGCATTTCAGCTCATTTTCCCCTTTTCTTCACCCAGTTTCTCATTCCTTTTCTTCCCGTTCGCGGCTGTGGGTGTATACATCATGGAGACATGATGTTGTTCTTTAAATCCATGAAGTTTGGAGGTTCATATCGTCAATCATCCGTCCTATAACTTGCTCCGATCGACCGAATCAAGGCAAGTTTTCCTAAAATCTAATTTTGGGGATTTTGGGTATTTTGTTCGATTTCGTCCGTTTAATCCGTTTTAACTTAGGATTTGATGGATTGATGATTATTTAGATGTATTATATCATTTTCCTTGTTATTCCATGGTTGGATCGTATCGATTCGTTGTTTGAGTCGAGTTCTTGACCGACGCCTTGAAGGTGTCCGGTAAAATGTCTTAGAGGGGTTTTCGGGCGTTCTACGATTATTCTTTCTCGTATGGTCGATGATTTATTGATTGTATGATGTTAGGGTCGTGTTTCTTGCGAAGAAACCGTGTTGAACCCTTTCGTTCGTCGTCGTCTTCCGTTTCGATAGCATTGGGCGTTTCGAAGCTTTCCGGTTGAGCCGTGTTCGTCGGAATACTTGCGTACCGATTTTGAGGCAAGTACCTTGCCCATACTCTTCTTATTTTGTGGATATGATGATCGGTGGTCGTCTTGATGTGTTTGTTTGGTTATTTGAAATGAAATTTCAACGGATTTCGGTTTGGCCTCGTTAAAGGCTTTCTTTCAAAACGCGTGTGTTTTGTGAACGGTGTTTTGAGAATTGATTATGATTTGATTATTTTGAACGTTGAAGGATTTTATGAGGATACTCCTCTTGTTTAAAGTTATGGAATCGTGTATTCCGTATTTAAGCTTGTTATTGTATTTTTGAAGAGTCTGGTAATGGTGTCGAGTTAATGGCCATCTCTAGTGAGTATTCTTAATGAACTTACATTCTTAGCATGTTAGTATTGCATGAGTAACGTGTGTGTGTGTATGCTCACTACGGGTTAGATCCGACGGGGTCTCGGTAGGGCTCCACGAAGCTGTGGACCGCGAGCTTGCTTTTAACCACTGTGGGTTAGATCCGACGGGGTCTCGGCAGGGATCCACGAAGCTGTGGGTCCGCGGTTAATTGTGGTGCATTTTTACAAATGTGATTCGATATTGGCATTTCCGGAAATGAGTGCTTTTGAACGGTTTTCATTTGCATGCATTGACTAAGTGTGTAAGAGGTAAGTTGTTCGTTGGCCTACTTGGCTAGGATGGCTCTAGAGTAATTTGTGGTTTATGTTTTAAATCCTTTATTTGTGGATTTTGATGTTGGGAGACGAACCTTGTGGTCGTTCTCGTGTATTGTGAGTTGATGAGATTTGGGGCTAAAATCCCAAGGATTTTGTAAAAGTCGTTTTACGGATTTGGGGCTAAAATCCCAACGATTTGGTTAATGTCATTTTCCAGAAAGTAAACTTATGGGGCGGCGACCCCTTTGTCTTTTGGATTTTTGAAAAGTAGGATTTGATAATCCTAAATTGTTTTCTATTAAAACTCTCGATGGCATTCTAAACCGTTTTATAAATCATTCCCATTGATTTATGATATTTCGTTTTCGAAATGTTTCCTCAAACCCTTGCCTCGGGAAGTACTTTTCGTTTCGTTTGGATATTTGAGGATCCTCGGTTATTGTTATTCGTGGAATGTGAATTGTATGGCTCGTATTTGCACTTTGTATTTGCACTAGCAAAACAGTGGAGTTTTGCTAACCCCCGAGTAATCGGGGGGTGGATGTCTATTTTTGCATTCAGGTTTTGGAGCATAGCACAGGGTCGGCGCGAAGGATGATGAAAGATGAACGATACTAATCACACGAGGTTCCGTTGATGTCGTATTGGTCCAGTTGTATTTTCTTTTCCGCTGCGGTATCTTTTCCCGTTGTACGGGAGTTTATTGTATTTTGACCCCTGCGTGGGTATGTGTTTGGAATTGAGTTGTATGTTATTATTGAAAGACCAAGTCGGTCTACTGAGTCATTTTAGCCTTAAAGGCGAGGTTTAGATGTTTGATTTTTGTTATCAGCCTGGTAGATCCTCGAGGAGAGGGTCTACGGCGTGTAATATCCCTGAGTGGATTGGGGGTGTTACAAGTTCGTCATTAGTTATAAAAGATGTATAGGAGATCATAAGATGAATTTACTTGTTATGTTGTGTAGATTCGATTTTCCTTAAAAAGACGGTTTCTCTTTCGAACTATAAAACGCCCCTTACATATTGAATCAATCCACTATATTTCTATGTTGATTGGCTTCAATACATAGCATTAGGATTTATGAAAATAACTCAAAGAATCATCTAAGGACTAGGGGTATATTTCTATCCCCTAGAACAACTTAGAGTGAAGATCATTTGATCTAATCAAATATATTTTCTTTCGAAACATATGAAGACCATAAATATCGTCATTTATTGGCCAAATAAATAAAGATTGTTAAAACAATGAAAATCACACACAATAATAAGTAATTCACAATATATCTTTATACAAACATAAATAACATGACTAACTTTGTTTATAATCCCAACTAAAGATTACTTAGCCCATGAAGGGTTTATTATACATATTACAAGCTTTTGTGGTCATTATTAGTTGAATCAAGAGAAAGAATTGATCCTAACTCCCTTAGTAGATAAAGGAGATAGAAGCAATAAACTCTCTGAACAACATATGCTATACCACACTTACAAAGATCACTCAAGAACACAAGTGTGTTTTTCACACAAAAAGAAAAGTTTACAAAAAATGGAAAATTATAAGATGAATGATGAAGGATCTAAGGGGTCTATTTATACACCTAAAGTCATCTAATAGCTCCAAAACTCCAGCATTATTATATTAGATCGGATCAATGCCAGTCATCCCTTCAATAATACACAAAAAGTATAAAAAATTAGACAAATCATAACAATCTGTCAAGAGTTACGGCCGTAACATTCAGGAGTTACGGCCGTAACATTCAGGAGTTACGGCTGTAACAAGGATGACTTACGTAGAAAATGGGATGAGCTTTCTATCGCTCGTGGGGACATCACAAGTCAACAACAATCACAATACATAACGGAGGTATATCATGAATATTTGTTATATCAACATATAACTTGAGCATGTAAACATGTGACTGTATATAAACATATACTGATACTTGGTACGAAAAACATGTGACTGCATGTTAATTATATACTTATACTTGATACGAAAAACATGTGACTGAATGTTAATCATAAATATAATATATCACCTATTATGTCCAAATAAAGCAATTAAAATCGACAAGTAATAATTTTCACCTAAAATTGAGATAACATAAATGATGATGCTTGAATGTGTATGAATTGTCCTAATCGTGCTCTTGATTCTCGTATCCTACAATCGGAATATACGCAAATATTTAATTTGATTAGAGAGTATAATTTTACGAAAATAAAAATGAATAAGACTTGATTTAATTTGAAGGCTAAAGTTTATGAGACCAGTTCTGAATGAATATAAAATTTGATTGGGGCCAAATTGAAAGGATTAGAAATATGGGGGCTAAAATGGAAATTTTGGGGATATAAAGTTTTTATCCCCGATGAGAAGTAATTCTCATCTCACTCTCTCTCATCGTCTCACATCACATCGTCTCACATTATCTCATTCTCATCGCCCCCCCCCCCCCCTTTTCTCTCTCTCGCCGACTGTCTTCTGGGCGTTCTACCTCCGTCGACCGTGGCCAGCTCGACTCGGCGGCGTCCGTGTCCTGAATTAGAGTAAATTGAAGCGATATCCTCCTCTTAGCCCGATTCAAGGGCCTGGTTTGGAACCCAAAATTCCAGATCCGACCAGCGGTGGAAAAAGAAAAGAGAAAAATCAAGGCCCTTCCTTCTCGGGTCTGTAGCGGCGGAAATGGTGGTTTGCGAGCGCATGTTGAAGTAGTTTGGGTCGAAACCCAGGTTGAGTTCTTGTGTGGGGTTCTGATTTGGATTCAAATTTAAGATTTTTCTTTGGAAATTGTATGTGTGTGTATGTGTGAAAGAATTGGAGCTTTGAATTTTTCTGAGTTTTTACCTTACTGTATCTGATGGATGAAGAAGTTGTGAAGAATCTGGTGTTGGATGTGATTCTGATCTGAAGTTCATCATTTTTTTTATTTGGGATCGCAGAGTGGAACGTGAATTGTGGTGAATTGTGATTTATAGCTATAGTTTAGTATTGATCTGCCACTGCTCCAGGTCATAACCTCCTTCCCCCGCTCCTCCACTCCGCAGTAAGAACGTGAGAAGCGAGTTTTCTCTCAACTGTCGAAACGTGAGGAAGTGGGTTCTCAGATTTAGATTAAAACTGGGCCAGATCCAAATAAATTGTAAAATTGGGTTGTTGGGTTAGAATTAGGCTGAATAGTGTAAAATGTAAGATCTGTGTTGGGCTGCTAGCCCAAAATGAATGGATTAAAATTTATAAAAGAAATTAGATTTCTGAATATTGGGCTTAATGAACTTAGAACAAAATATGAATAATGTTTGAAATAAGCTTGGTATTTTAATATTTGGGCCCTAAATAGTTACAGGCCTAGCTAGAAATAAAATTAATTTATTATTTAATATGCATAATAATAATATTTAAATAAATAAATTTACAAATTTACGCCTAAATTAGCGGGTATTACACAAGCTATTGAGAAAACAGCCGAGATCAGGAGTAGAATTAACACTGCTCAAAATCGGCAGAAATCATATGCCGATAAATGGAGAAAGGATATTCAGTCTGAAGTTGGCGACAAGGTACTTTGAAGGTGGCGCCAATGAAAGACGTGATACATTTTGGTAAAGGGGGAAGTTACAATCTCGTTTTAGCAGATCATTTGACATTTTGGATCGTGTTGGAGATTTAGCCCATCGTTTGTCATTGTCGCCCCAAATTATCTGCAGTGCACAATGTATTTCATGTTTCTATATTGAGTAAGTATATGCATATTCTCGAGCATATTTGCAACTATGGGGAGCTTCAAGTAGCTGGTAACTTGACTTATGAAGGGGTACCTACTGCTATTTGGAGCGAAAGATTCACACGCTCCAGAATAGAGATAGATATCTCATTAAAATTCAGTGGAGCTATCATGGCGTGTGCGAAGCAACTTCGGAACGTGAGAAGGAGATCCGCTCTAAGTACCTGACATTTCTTTTTCAAGATACGTAACTTAATTTTCGAGGTCGAAAGTTTGTTTAAGGAGGATAGGTTGTAAAGCCATGATTTCGCATTACACATTTGTTATGAATTACAGAAAATATATTTAATTTTATTAAATTAATGCCCATATAATTTTATTATCTAATTTACTATATTTCCGTGATCATCCAGATTCATGAATTCCATTGTAATTAATATTTTTTTATCTCGTCAATTTAAGGCCCCAAGTCGGGTTTTATTTAATTAATTCCCATGATATTATTTAGCCTATTTATTGTTATTATCAATATTACTATTAATATTATCAATACAATTATTATTATAGTTATTGAAGAGCGCATTCTTGGCGATGTTGTCCAGGTTAGCTCTCTTTCTATAGTCAGTCGTCCATTAGTCCCGCAGTTGTTCCAGTATATCCGGGTAGGATTGTCCTTCTACCTATGTGGGTATATTGACATCCAATACCTTGACAAGTCCTTCTTGTATGACGAATATCATCATCCCATGCATGGTAGCAAGGTGTGCTTCCACTCAAATTCTCAAATCATCAAATTCGTTAATATAAAACATAGGAACTTTATTGATCAATGACCCGTTCATAAGCTAATAATGAACACACAATGATGATAATGACAACTAATAAAGTGCAATTTATTAAATATAATTATCAACAGATGAAAGTTGATCACATCTCCGAGAATGTTCATATGCCATCTTCTGTCTGCAAGAAAGATTTAAACCTTCGCTATGATACCATAACTGTAACACCCCCTAACCTAGCAGTTGAACCGCAATGGGGTTCGTACTAAGATTTAATGAGCAGAAGTACGATGCGATTAACACTTACCAAGCAAACAAGCAATCAAAGAAATATACTCTACAAACTATAAGCATCATGAAGAGCTAAGTTCCAAGATACATTTAGAGCTCAAATAAGCTCTAAAAGTTGAAGAAAAGAACACTTCTTTCTTTATGATTTGAGTACGTGGTAATTTCTTGAATGGGGTTCTTGAAAGTTGAGGTTGTGCGACATCCACGAGTTCTTGATTGGAAGGTGATAAACAACTTGAGAGTTGCGAGGCATCCACGAGTTTCCGATCAAGACATGACAAGCAACCAAAGGGAAGGAGTTACCGCGGCCAAGGGTTTTGTTGTAACTAGTTTATTGTAAACATCCAAAGTTATAGTAAATTCATCTCCAAATGGATTGGAGAAAAGTGGACTAGTATAGGATTACCCAACAGCTAAAACTACTATAATTGTTGTGTGATTTACTGCTTTAAACATCATACTTAACTGTTGCATTCATCTTAACTGTTGCATTAACAAAACTGGTTAGCCAAGTCTTCCGCATATCAGCTGACATCTAAACTGTTGGCAGCTGAGTTTACCTAGCTGTAGCATCCTACAGTTAAGTTTTGAAAATAATTCAGCTAATAAGAGTTTTAAAAGTCTATTCACCTCCCCCACTCGGACTTTACCATAAGTACTTGCGACCAATAAGTGGGATCAGAAAGGTTGGTTCAAAGGACCCCCTATTTGGTAGTCACTGAACTAGATCTATATACATACGTATATTTGACTGCTCTCTATTTATAAGGTGGGACACATGTACTCTAGACTTCCCATTTTCTTTATTGATGATTATGATCTATGAAAGATAAGAATACAGGTACACTTATCATCCATCGACCACAACATGTGGAGAATTATTGAAGAACGTCCTATCACCTACATGAAGGACAACACAACTGATGAAATCACAACTGGAAAACCTAAACGGGTTCCCAAGACCAGAACAGAGCTGATCATAGATGAAAAGAATCTCGCAGATCTTGACAACTGGGCCAGTCCTATGGTTTTTGATTCCTTATTTAGTTGACTTGACCCTCGGAGCAGGACCTAACAAACTCTCTACATTCGTACTTGCAGCTAACAAGTAAGAAGTGTCCCCTGAGTCCGAGTTAGCTTCTAGTTCAGGACAGTATCCTTGAATTTCATATATATTTATATAGCTTCATAACCTACAGATAGCACTATTCATAACGAACATAGGCACCTAACGAGTAGCCCGATAACTCATAAGTAGTGAAAGAAAAAATTGGGGATGAATGCTTACTTTTTCTCTTAGCAAGATACATCTCTTCCACTTTCCTACCGTACGTACTACACGAGGCTCTTCAAGACCTGGAAGAATTACGACTGACAAAGAAACTCGAGCCTCCAGACTCGACTCTAAGTTGGATGAGCATGGTTTGAGGGAATGACTCTCCGATTGAAGCAGGAGTATAGGTCTACCATCGAAGTCAAGTATTAGTTCGACGATTGGTACTGTTCATGTTGATTATCTTGAAGGCTGAGGAAAAACCAGTGCATCAAGTTGCGCGTAAATTCCTTCATTTGTGTTGTAGGTATAGGCCTTTTATCCTGGGAGAAAGAGGATCCCTACTGCCGCTCAGAACATCTTTGCCAGTTGCCGAAGGTTAAAGCCCAACAGAATGCCCCTATTGCACTCCATTGGCTGATTTAGCAGCAGTAACATCAGTGATTTGGCTTTCGAACTTCACACCCTAGGGTTGAACCTGAAATCAAGGGTCCCTTAAGAGATTCAAGATTGAGGAGGGTTAATATGAATTTTCCAAGGGCATTTTAGCTCAGACAGGTCTAGATATCTGTGCCACTTTCTAGTCTGTCTGTTCCTCTGTATCAAGTCGTAGCCGCGCTGCCTGAAGCCTGTCAGATCTCTCTTCAACCAACAAGCAAGAAAGATGAATAAAAGGAACGTCCTCCTCCTACCTCCGTTTGTTTACTGCAACGGCTACAGACACATTCTAACCTTTGCCCGTAATGCGATCAAATCTATCATGTAGCTTGCTATTACACATGAACATAGGCAATTTCGTGTAGTTTGTGATTGGATGTAAGTAGTTTGTGATTGGATGTAATTGTTAACATTTTCTCTCGGATAAATCTTTCTCCACCTGACTTCATTTTTCACTGTCTAACTCTAACTATATAAGATCAGCCACTCCCCTAACTTCAATGATGGGAACAACCCCCGCTCTGACACGAGATTCAATCTCTTTAAGGAGGGCCCCCTCTTAGTTCAATTTCGCTCGAAAGAAATGGTCAGAACAAGACTATTTCATTCCTACTAATGGCATGCATTACCTGCCGATATGGAGTGCTGGAAGAAAATCCCATCGAAAGTGTAAGTGTTAGTTATGCTAGGTTTTGACCAATGTTTTAAGTGACGATAGCTTTCAAGTGCCTGAACCGCCTGTTTTGAATCCGACGAACGGAAATTCTACGTAAGCGGAACTTGAATTGAAGAAACGAGCCTCTGTCAGATAAAGGAAAGTCGTTGTGCTAACGCACATCCGTTTTCTTTCTCGTTAGCGCCCAAGAAGGCGAAGGTCTTGAAGAAGGCCCACGAAAACAGGAGAATAAGAGATAGATTCCTTCACCCTTAGGGCTATAGATAAGATTCCACGAGAAAGCAAATTCCTTATCTGGGAGGAAAGCACAGGGAACCCTGACCGGTCGATTATTCACCTCCTCCTGTGAGCAGGGGCCACCATGGCCTACCCTAGTGACCATAGGGCACCTATCAATTTCCATGATCAAATTTGATAAGGGGAACCTTTCGATTTCCATGATCAAATTCAATAGGGAACCCATCGAAATCCATGAACTAATAAAATCCTAGGAGGGTAGGTTTCATACAGAGGAACGGGTTCTCTACTTGACTAAAGCAAGAGGCTAAAGAAAAGAGTGGAGCTGGATTGAAAGGCTCTGCAAGACCTTGGTAAAAGATCAGCCCTTGCAGCAGCAAACATCTCCTCTAACTTTCTTATTTCTTCCTCGCCTCAAAGTAGTGATGATAGATCCCTCCCAAAAGTAAGATCACATTTAGCTTTACTAGGTGGGGTTTGATTTGACAATGAATATAGCGATCTTGTAACACCCCCTATATATTCAGGAATATTACAGTGCCGTAAATCCTTTACATAGGGATTTACAGGGCTGAAGAAATGAAAAAATAATAACAGATACCAACGTACGAAAGTAACTGAAATAAGATACAACAGTTCTGACCAATACTGAAAATACAAATGTCCAAAGAAAAAGTATTAATACATCACCAAATCTAAATCATCACAAACGACGACGTACTCGAGTACTTATTAAAACGATACAAACAACAGACAAATAAACACGGCCGGAACATCACTCTGCACCCTCGTCGTCATGCAACTTCAGTGGTTGTTTCCCCACTCTCCTGGATCCTGAACATAAACAAATGTTTGCCCCCGAAGGGGTTAGCACAACGATGCTAGTACAAATACCACAACATATTATTCAACATCTCACGAATAATAATAATAATATAAATGACAAAGAACCAAAGAGTCTTCTCCTACGAGAAACTCAATAGTAACATACACATGATAATCACAACATGATATCACAACATACACATGGTAATTCCGATGATCCAGCGTTCACTGCCTAGACCCCCCGATGATTCCGTCAAACCAACCCGAGATGGAAAAACCCGTCCGATGATCCAGCGCACGCTAGCATAAATCCCCCGATGATCCCATCGGACCAACACGAGGTGGACATACAACAACGACATACATGTACAACAATGTGTATAACATCAATACATAAAACAATTAAGGTACTTGCCTCGATTCAAAGACAAGAAAGACTTTCACGAATATCAAAATGCTCGAAGGTCGTCCCCTTTGATTAAACACATTGCTACGCTCGAACCATAACAAAAGAAATAATATAGAATTTATCTCATGTCGTACGAATGTCTAACAATCCAATTTACGGCCGAAAGTTCATAAAATGTAATCTGCCTGAACTGCTTAGCGTACGCTACGTATTCTATGTAGCGTGCGTTAAGCCTGCTCGTTAGCGCACGTAAACAACGAAGTCTAGTGTATGCTAACTATGTATCGACAGTCCTCTCTGATCAGCCAACTGACTCGCCTGATGACATAACGTACGTTACGTACCAAACGTAGCGTACGCTAAACATGCCCGATAGCGTACGTTAATCTACATAGCTTAGCGTATGCTACGCGTGCATGGCAGTTTCACTACTAGGCAGCAGACTGTTCTAACGGTGATGAAACTTACGAACTCCTCAGTGATTAACGTACGTTACCCGTCTACATATCATATTCATAACTTATGAATGATCTTACGGATTCAATCATCTTTGAATTCAAGGAAATGAATATCATCACAATTCTTATATTCAACTCGATTATCATTCTCATATGAAGTTCGGTGATCTCAAGTTGATGCACTAGATTCCATTGTCATAATACATTCAAACTTCATCTTAAAGGTGAACTACCAATTCCAACTTGTAAGAAAGGGTACAACCTAAGATGATTCTTTCTAAGGTCCTTTTAACAAAAGTGATATCAACTCTAAGTTTACGATAAATATGGCAATGTTATTCATACGGATAATCAATCTCAGAATATTCCTCTCATCATTTGACGTACTAGGATTCCAACTATGATGTTTCAATGACGATATCATAAGCATAATCATTCCAATCTTCTAAACATGATATTTGTTTGAATAATTCACCAATGGAACTCAATATCTTGATAGCATGATTCATATTATTCTTCAGAACATGAATCTAAGGCTGGAGATAGAATTAACATACCTTAAGATGAAGAAATCACCGAGCCAAAAAAGTAGAATCCAACTCCGGTTGTTTGTATGCCAATCCAAGGTGCTTTTCCACTTCAATGATCAATCACAAGTGACATCTAATCTTTAATGATCAAGTAGAGGTGGTCTAAGTGTGTTTAGGGAGGATATAAGGCTCTCTGGTCTCTCAAGAACGAAGGACAAGTGAAGGAAATGTAAACCAAGTAAAATGGGTTGCTATCCCTTTTATAACATTTCTGTACTTACGTTATTTAGCGCACGCTATCGCAATATCCTTAGCGCACGCTAACTAGCGTTGACTCCAAATCTATCCAGGTTCACCCACGGGAATCTTATCCGGACCCACGTCCGGCTGGCGTATGTGCTAGCCGCCCAGCTCAGTAATTGACTGGTTAACGCACGCTACGCTACATTCGTAGTGTACACTAATTTTAACAGATAACATACGTTAAGATATCCTTGTTAGCGTACGTTATCACGTATTTGCATGGAAAAATTTACATGTTGCCATACTCATGTACAAGGGTTTAAATACGAGAATATCATACTTCAATTATCGATATCACAATTCTGAATAATACAGGGTTCAAAACAGATGAAATACACAATAATAAATCCGGATATTACATACTCTCCTACTAAAAAGGAGTTTCGTCTCGAAACTCAAGACGAAAATAACTCTGGATATCTGGACTTCATGCTATCTTTCGTTTCCCAAGTGGATTCTTCCACTCCATGGCGTGACCACTGGACCTTGACCAATGAGATCGGTTTGTTTCTCAATTACTTAACTCGGCTCTCGAGTATCCTGATCGGTCTATATTCAAACGTGACATCCTGAGCGACTTTGATCTCGCCAAAATCAATGACATGACTAGGATCTGGTATATACCTCCGTAACTGGGATACATGGAACACGTTATGAACATGGCTCAATGACGGCGGTAATGCCAATCTGTATGCCAATTCCCCAACTCTCTCAAGAATTTCGAACGGTCTGATATACCTAGGACTCAACTTTCCATTCCTTTCAAAACGAAAGATTCCTCGAGTAGGAGAAACCTTTAAAAGTACGTAATCTCCAATGCTGAACTCTAATGGACGACGGCATGCATCTGCATAAGATTTCTGTCTACTCTGGGCGGTCAACAGCCTTTCACGAATCAAAGCTATCGTCTCTCGAGTTTGCACGATCAACTCTGGTTCCGTTCCGATCAAATCTGATGAATCGTCCCAACACAGGGGCGATTTGGATCTTATCCCATATAATGCCTCAAACGGTGCCATCTTAATACGAGCATGCCAACTATTGTTGTAGGTAAATTCAATCAACAGTAGATGAACTTCCCAGTCAGTTGACCAATCTAAGGCACAAGCCCTTAGCATATCTTCCACTGTTTGAATAGTCCTCTCGGATTGTCCATCTGTCTCATGGTGATAAGTCATGGAAGTTCAATTCGGTCTCCAAGGCTTTATGAACTGCTTTCCAAAAATGAGACACAAAACGACCGTCTCGGTCAGAAATAATGGTCTTCGGCGTACCATGCAATCGGACTATCTCTGAAATAAATACTTGTGCCAATCTCTTTGGTCCCCACGTGTCCTTGATGCCTAGAAAATGAGCTGATTTGGTTAAACGATCAACTATCACCCAAATCATGTTCAGTCCTGACTTGGTTCTCGGCATACTAGTGATAAAGTCCATCGATATGTCCTCCCACTTCCATTCAGGAATCAGGAGTGGTTTTAGCATTCCGGCAGGTTGTTGATGCTCGATATTAACCTGCTGACAAGTCAAGCATTTCAAAACATAATCCGCTATATCTTTCTTTATGTTGCCCCACCAAAAGTTCTGCTTCAAGTCCTTATACATCTTACTGGTGCCCAGGTGGATAGAATAGGGCGTGCTGTGAGCTTCCTTCATAATCGTCTGTTTCAGAACATCGACATCGGGAACACAACGTCGATTCTGAAATCTCAAAACTCCAGCATCATAAATTACGAATCCAGGGGCCTTTCCCTTGATCACTTCATCACGTAACCAAATCATCAAGGGATCATCTGCTTGCTTATATTTGATTTCTTCGGTTAACGATGAAGTTATTTCCATCACGCACAGTTGTCCTTGGACTCTTTGTAACCATACTTATATTCCTTCTCGAATTATCTCTCGTTGAATGCTGAGCTGAGAGGTCAGAGTCTCCAGCATCTGAATAGAAACAGGCTTGCGGCTAAGTGCATCGGCCACTACATTTGCTTTGCATGGATGATAAAGAATCTCCAAATCATAATCCTTAATAAGTTCCAGCCATCTTCTTTGCCGCATGTTCAACTCTTTCTGACTGAAGATGTATTTGAGACTCTTGTGATCCATAAAGATCTGACAGTGAGTCCCGTACAGATAATGTCTCCAGATTTTCAAAGCAAAAACTACTACTGCTAGCTCCAAATCAAGCGTTGAGTAATTCACTTCATAAGGTTTCATCTGGCGTGATGCATAAGCGATCACCTTATCATTCTGAATCAATACGCATCCGAGTCCTTGGTTTGAAGCATCACTGTAAACTATAAATCATCCTGTTCCTCGTGGGAGTGCTAAAATCGGTGCCGTCGTCAATCTCTTCTTCAATTCATCAAAGCTATTCTGGCACAACTCATTCCACTCAAATCGATGTACTATACTAGACTCTTGATAAAGACACATTGGTAAAAATCAAGAATTGTAAGAATGCTAAAGAAATTTGGCGTAAATTAGCACTGATGTGTGAATTAATCGAACTGATAAAAGAAAACAAGTTACCAATAGCAACACAGAAGTTTGATAACTTTAAGATAAAAAAATGGAGAGACAATATATGATGTGGATACCAGTTTCACATAGATTATAAATGAAATCAACTCTCTTGGGAACATTTATGGCAACCGAGAGATGGAATTAAAAGTCTTAAGGTCTCTTACACCAGAATGGAGCATGAAGGTCGTACCTATGAGGGACTTAGAAGATCTGCATAAAATAATGATCCAAGAATTGCTTTCAAACCTCTAGGCATTCATTTAAAAATTCGATTCACATCATCAAGTGAGCCAGCTGAGTAGGGAGTAGCTTTTACAACTGAATCCACAGCTAAGAACTCAGTTGACATCATCCCACATAGCCCTCTAAACATTGAGGAAGAGATGCATGCATTATGTAGAGATTCTGTAATATCATAAAAATTACTCGAAGCACAAAAGGAATTACAAAGAGAATCCCATGAGAAATCAGAAAGTTGGGAACTGGAAAGTAGAATGCTACAACAGTCATGTGACAACTCATATCCAATATGACTGCCCTGATTGAAGAAAGAAGAATAAAAGAAAGACATGGGCAGAAGGGAAGATAAAAGAAAAGTTATAATTGGAGAAGATCAGGCTCCAGAGATTGTGGAATCAAGTGGTGGATTCCTCTTTGAAAATGAAGATGACTACAACTGTCTGATGGCCAACATAGTTGATGAAGAGGTAACATCTAAATCCCAACCTTCAATGTGTCTTAGCTCAGATATTTCTGAAGATCTTGATTTACATATATCTCTTAACCAAATGGTAAAAGATTTTGAAACATTAAGAACAGCACACCTAGCTGTGATAGTTGAGAACACACAACTGAAAGATGAGAAAGTGCAGCTGAAAATTGAATAAGGCAAACTCAGATACATCCAACTTTATTTATGCCCATAGCTGAGATAAACATGCTAACAATATTAAACAATAAAAGATCAGGTGCACTCGCTCATACTGAAGTTGAACATTCAAAGATAAAGCAGATAAATGATGCTCAAGCTAAAGAAATAACATCTCTTAAAGCATCGAAAATATTAGAGGAATTATGCACTAACTAAAAACCACTATATTTAAAATTAGGTCTTGAATATGATCCATATAATACTCCCATTTCTAAAACCGCATTTATTAAAGGAGAAGAAAGTGTACAACCAGCTCAACTGACTGATCAAAACAGATTGCAAAATAGGCAGCAACTCTGTCAAATGGCTCGGCAACATCCAAGACAGCTAGGTAGCAACCAAGACAGTTTACGCATCAGCCAAGACAGTCGAGGGAGCAGTCGGGATAGTTCAGGCCACAGCTGAGACAAAGACTAGGCAATGGACAAATCAGGATAAGCAGCTGAGATATTACGCACAAACTTACTACTACCAGAAGTCCCTACAAAACAATTTTCAAACTGGGACATATATATGGAAACCCCAAAGAGATCCAATATTTCAAAATTTGTGGATACCGCAAAAGAATTTTCAACCTAGATTTAACAACGTCACACACCAAGCAATTTTCAACCTCATCATATGTATAATCTAAGTAAGGGATATAGAAATAATAGTTATGCATATTATAATGGATATCAAAATAATTTCCATAACAAAAGGGAAACCAATTCTCCAAGAAATTCACTAACCATCACTACACCATATATGGTCTTTGCAAACACGTGAAAAAAGTGTAAAAAATCAAAAATAATGTTGCAATAACTCAAAATTGGTTAAAGGCTACACATTTCCCAAATTTGGTGGTGTTGGATATAATCGCGTAGCCATAGGTGGGTAAGCCAACACTTTTGTCAATATACGGCAACATCGATATATGTGTTGCCTTAGCCATCTATGGCAATAATTTCTAGTCTACAGCAACACCAAAGGTAATGTTGCAATAGACCCTATTGCAACATCATTTTTTCCTACGACAATATTGGTTAAGGCAATATCTTTTCAGCTTTATTGCAACATTTTGTTTATTAACACTTCCAAAATTTTAGCAACGTTTTTTTCATTATTGCAATGTTTATTTATTAAACACTTTTCATATATTAGCAACACCATTTCATATTATTGCAACATTTGTTTAGTAAATATTTTTTATATTTTAGCAACACTATTTCAATTTTCCTACAACATATATTAGACAAACACTTTAATGTATCGGCAACATTCTCCAGGTTATCTTAATTCGTAATCATAATCCAAAGTAACATCAAAAACTTAAAAACTCTATGGCTCAAATAAAAAATATGCCAAAAGGAACAGTACAACTTTTTTACTTTGCATACATACCAAAATACATACCAAAGAAAGTCATAGTTGGACATATACCAACTTGTCAAATCTACTAAGCATGTTAAAGTACCATAATGTCCTAACCGTCATCATAATTAAGTATCATCTTGAAGTTCAAAAAATTAGATAAATACTACGCACTCCACATCAAGTGGAAACATTGTCAGTTGAATCGTCGATTGATGGCTCAACAGTTAGCTCATCAATATTGACCTTTAATTCTGGAACCTTTTTGTCAGCTTTTTTCTCCATCTCATGTGCAAGTTGTTCACGGATTTTTGCTGGTAAATCGCGATTACCGATCCGAGAATCGGATACATGGGTGCTGCAGATTTCCCCTTTGATTCCCTCTTCCGAGTAAGCCTCCGTACTAGATATGAGGAGTTGTGTTCATTGTCACCATGAACTAGTTTGTTAGCATCCTCAACATTTCCTCCGTATTCCAAAATTTTCTTAATATTCGACTATAATTAGAACATGTGAAGCAAGTAAATAAATATGCAACATGATCGAACCATTTAAATTAACAAAAAACCATTGAAGCAATACTTACAATTTTTCTTCAACCGCTCTAGTAGGTAACTTATACTCACGATCTGCATCTCTTTTGCGCGTTTCAACATAAACCTGAGCATCTGATATTAGTGCAGGGGGGTTCGGGTCCTCAGGGGCGGTCTCTCAATCACCTTGCGTAAATATATGTAGAATTATGTATATGTGACTTAAAAAGCGAAGATTTACATTTACGTAAAAATTTGAGTAAGAGACAATACACTAATATAGGAAAAACTACCGGCACAAATCTAGTAAAGAGATGGTATTTGGTAGACTGATCGAGAACTAGAAGCATGCTATAAGGTCTTAATTATTATTTACAACATGAGAATGCATTTATTTTTTTGTTTGAGGTAACTCATTGTCTTTAGTACTTTTTTTTTGCTGGATTACTCCTTATGAAAAGTATTAACACATATTTAACTCATATTTAAAAGTAAATTACCAATTGTGTTGGTAGTTATAATAGTCATTTTTCAACCAAACTACCTAAAAACATAGAAGGATCATAAATCCAGTGTAAATTTCTTCCTTAAGAAATTACAAAAATAAGTATACCTAATTGTTTTTTTGCTCTTTTATTTTATAAGCCTAACACTGTAAGAGCTTAACTTGTAATCCCTTTGCACAGCCTGCAAGAACCAGAAAGTGGTCGTCAGAAGAATATTTCTGGTATCATTCTTAGTGCAACGAATATCATGATAGTTCCATGTTGGGAGGAAACCTGGAGCAAATCAAATTGAACTCTCCCCTCAATTGCAGTTTAGTGTAGTATTGTCTGCAGCTCCAAAAGCAAAAGTAAGTAGACTTAGCAACAAGTTATGAAGTAAGAACTAACAAAAAGAAAAAAATCAATGATTTCATGACATCGAGTGCACAAATATTTTGTCCACCACATATACCAGGAACCACAACACATCCAAGATGGACAGAAATAAGGATGGGGTGGGGTGGGGTGGGGTGGGGGGGGGTTACACACCACTATCTAAGCTTCAACAGTGTTTATAGTGGATGTTGCTTAGAGGTGTAAGTTCTAATGCTTCTGCATGTGGGTTAGTGAAATAGAAATTGGTAGGGGCTATGTCATACAATATTCAACAGATAATGGATAATGATATTACAAATACAATCTTATCTGGCATAAAGATTAGAACTATTCAATAATTTATGACTGACTACTCACATTTTTCATACTATTTTATAAATTACATTAATCATTGCTATGTAAAGATTGGAGGATACATTTTGAAAGATTCATAATATACAAGAAAAAATAGCAATTACAAGAAACATAAAAGGGAAGTACACTCACATTACTGTGCCTCGATCTTTTTGATCCATCAATGACGAATAACTTTTTCAAAAGAAATTTAAGAGATGAAGCAAGATTCTCAATTTGGCCTAAGATCTCCCTGTGGAAGCTGCCTGACAAAAAAAACTAACAACTTAAAATCTTAGGAAGAGTGACATTTACCGAAAGCAATATTGTAACATAGTATCATCTTATTCCTTACAAACATTCCCACTACTTACAGGAGTAAACTTGTTGAAAAGTGGGGCAATGAGAACTGGATAAAGAGTCATCATTACAAGATACACGATAAGCATAAATGCCCAGGGATATATGGCCAAGTAGGGACCTCCTTTATGCAATAAGAATTTTAAACACTTCCAATGACGATTTATGAAGTTCACTACAAGGTCATTCTTACTATGTAATCCCAGAGAGGAAGGGAGGGAGAGAGGGAAGGAGAGAGGGAGGAGGGAGGGGTGGAGAAGGAGAGGGGTAGGGAGGGAGAGATATAGAGAGATCAATACTACACTAAACTGCATAAATAAAAAAATGAGAAATCACGGCAAAACATAATAATGCAGCTTCAAATTATACAGTTCGATGTCGATTATTCTGAATGTGTTACAGATAGAAGTACCTGCACTATAAAGATGATAGCAGCTACAATAGCTGGACCAATACAATTCCTTTAATCATGTCCCTAAAGAATAACCATACTGTTTGTTGCAAAAAGAAAGGGAAGTTTATGACAATGCAACATAAGGTGGAGGCACTCAAAACTCGAGTGACAATTGTGAAAATATAATTCTTATATATCCAAGTATGACCAAATGATGAAACTAAACTAAAACCTTGTTGAATCCATGGCGAGCCTCAATGACGAAAGTAGGGTATAAAGAAAACGGCAAATCAATTATCTGCACAGGGGGGAATAAACTACAGTCAGACAAAAGCATGAGAAATCAAGTACAAGTCAGAACATGTAATGACATTTATAATTATCACAATAAAAGCATAAAACTATTGGAGAATACTCCCAATGAGTATTTTGTTAATCTTTTATTGAAAATAAATGGAACTCAAATCTCCGCCTCTGACCAAAACAGAACACCGACTAAAAATGCAAGAGTGTGTAATATGTCATTTTCTGCATTGAGTTCAGCATACACCAAAAATTCTCCACACCTCTGCATTCAAACTTCAAAGAAACCAAAAAGAAAACAATAATAAGCCACAAGCAAGTTGCAAAACACTAAGAAAGCCTCACATGACAAGACTCACCTTCCAAAAACAGAGTAATATCCCAAAGTATAAAATTGTGGAGTTCATAAGTATGGCTACAAATTCATGTAAACAATGAAAGTAGCTGACATAAACAAGAGACAATAACCACGAAACAACTGGTTAAGGAAAATACTAGAAATAGAGTTGTATAATATGTTCTCACTTGAAAAATAAATGCACAGACCTTTTGTCAAGACTATAAGCATGGGACTTTTCAATTTTTTCTTGACTGGTTACTCCAACCAATGGTTTGGGAAGAGTTGTCAACTTAGGAGCAACGTGCTGTCTCGAATCAAGATAACTCTCAAATAAATACACCAGTATCATGAAACCTGAAACATTTGAAACAAAAATTAGGATCCAAAAGCCCAAATAACAAGATATAGTCATTGGTAAGGAGAAAAACAAAAAGGGATAATCTTCTCAAGATAAAGTACATTGACATTATTATCGTGAAGCAACCTAATTCAAATACTCAATTAATGTCGCTCCCCCAATACCATATTTATAATTTGCTTCGTAACTGCACAAGTTAATCATTGATTCATTGACTCATTAAAGACCCACAAATTTCCAAAACTACAAGAATTAACTCCTAATTGCAGTCTTCAAAAGAAAGAACCAAACTATATTTCCAGATGAAACATTATTCCAGTATGCACTCTAGTTAACAAAATGAGAGTAACAATGACCAGCTAATAGCAATCTCAACTGAACATGTCACATGCAAAAGCCTGAAGACCCATTTTGACATACATTCAATCACACAACAAAACCACCATAAAAACTCCAAAAATATTCTTATTCAGATCTCAAAGGACAAGTAACAAAAATCATGACAAGCAACCTGCACTTCATGGACGGCATAGTTGTTAAAGGGGAAAGGCGCACCAAGGTGATAAGGCGCAAGGTGAGGCACGCGCCTAACAAACGTGAGGCGCTTTGAGGTGCAGGTAAAAGGCACACCGATCCGCACCAAGGCGTGCGCCTCACCCACATCGCCCGTCTGTGGTCTTGAGAGGCGATAAGGGCTTTTTTCTACACGTGTGTCGCCTGAGGTGCGCCTTTAACAACTATGATGGACGGGATGCCAACTCTTTCAATTTACAATAGACACATCCAAATAACAAGCACGAATATAAATAATGATTGTGTGCAAAAATGTCAACGATATTATAACGATATAGATGTGAAACACAGAAAATATATCAGCATCTGTAGGTACGTAAAACATACCAAAGACTAAACCCCACTATTTTAATACTACATGAGTAGAGTATATCTCTTGTGAGACGGTCTCACCGTAAGTGGGTCACCAAACTAAGTTAAAAAATACCAAAAATAGAAAACGCTGGAAAAATTAAAATAATTAAAATACTAAAATATGAAACCTAAAAACTGAAAATGAACCTTACAAAGCTGGGAGAAACGACTAAAAAAACTTAAAAAAAATAAGAAACTCTAAGAAAAATTAAAAGAACTAAAAGACTGAACCCCTCCCTAAAAACTAAGATTTAGGCTCGTCTCACAGATCCATGAGACAGTCTCATATGAGTTTTTGCCACATGAATAACTCGCCATTCTGAACTGAACACAGACTAGGGTCCATTAATAAATAAATCCACAATTGAGATGAGTCATTAAGGAGACTGAAACCTTAACAATTTAACAGACTTCTACTCTGCAAAACCCTAACACCCACCATTACTCGAGCAATTGCAAGCAACAACAACAACAACAACATCTAAGCCTTAGTCCCAAAATAATTTGGGGTCGGCTAACATGAATCAAACTTTGAAACCGTCAATAATCGTTACATAAATAACATAAAAGGAAAAAAGAGGGAAAAAGTAGAGAAAAAAGCAAATAAAAAAAGAGAATGAATGTAAAAAAAGAAAGAAAAAAAAAAGAAAAAAAAATCCTGAAAAATAAATTAAAAGATAACATGAAATAAAAGAAAAAATGAATTTAAAAAAAAAGGAATCAGACTCCATCCACCATCCGTATTCTTTCCCGCCACATTTGCCTCTCCATCGCCATACTTTCTCCAATTCCAAGAAACCGCATATCATTTTCAATCATATTTATCCAAGTTTTCTTGGGTCTTCCTCTACCTTTCACAACATTACTTGTTCCCCAACTCTCTAGCCTCCTCACTGGGGCATCAATAGGTCTTCTTCTCACATGACCAAACCATCGTAATCGATTCTCCATCATCTTGTCTTCTATAGACGCAACTCTTACCTTCTCTCTGATCACCTCATTTTTGAGCCGATCCTTTTTTGTATGCCCACACATCCATCGTAGCATACGCATCTCTGCCACATTCATCTTTTGAACGTGACACTGTTGCAAGCGCACAACAAAAATAACTTAAAAAGAAAAGAAAATCCAAAAAGAGTATGCCTGTGAGGGAAAAAGAATATCACCAAGTACTGAAAATTACATCGCCTTACATATACAGAATCTAACAACTCATTCGATTTGCAATAAAATTAACAATAGACAGAACATAAAAGGGTTAACCATATACATGTGTGTCGAGAACTATATGCCAATATACATATCAAAAACATACAAATACACATATATAGGGGAAATACGCAGAAACGACAACCTCCATGTAATATTTTGTGCGAGTGAAGAATGGCGAGAAAGATTTTGTGAAGAATGCGATGTGTGAGTAATATTTGTGAATATAGTTTCTAATTATTTGTGAGAGTAATATTTGTGAGAGTGAGACAATTTTTAGGAAGAAGCAGGCTTTTTTAGCTAAGGAAGGGAGCGGGACAATTTTTCCGTACATATTTTAGCCAAATACTCTTTATCTAAGGCAACACGGACATAATGTTGCCATTGTTACTCCACTATTATGTAAGGCAACATTGTTTCATATCAAAGGCAACATAAAATTATAATGTTGCCTCACATCTAATTTTTTTAAAAGTTAACCACTTACGGCAACATTTTGATGGCAACACCAAAACAAAGTATTGCTGAAGACCATATATGGTGTAGTGCATATAGGACCCACTCAGATCTGGGTACCTAAATCCCTTCTTGCTTGATTGCAGAAAAAATGGGAGGATTACTTTACACCAACCATAGAATAACCAATATGAAGTGAAGAATGATTTATAGACTCTGGGTGCTCAAGACACATGACAGGAAACAAGAAGATACTATCGAGATACACCAAGGAAAGAGGCATAAATGTAACATCTAAAGGTAGATCAAGTGGACAAATAAAAGGCTATGGGAAGTTGCACAGAGGAAAAATTGTCATTATAAAGGTGCAGTATGTCAAAGGCCTGAAATACTACTTGCTGAGCATAAGCCAGTTTTGTGATGAAAATAAGTTCAGTAGTCTTCACCAAATGGAAATGTGTGGTGATAGGTCTCCTAACTGGAGAAATGCAGCTACAAGGCTACAGAAGAAGTGATGTCTATGTGATAGACTGGAAAACAGGCATACTCAATGCACGTTTTATATAAAAGACAGTAGCTGAAAATGGATGGATGTGGCACAAGAGATTAAGCCATCTAAATTTCAAAGCTCTCAACAAGATAAGCTCATAAAAACTAGTCAGGGGTCTTCCAGAAGGAATATTCAATATAGAGACTATATATGATGCATGCCCACTACTACAAAACTAGCCTTTAACAGTGCCCTTTTAACAACGGTTGTTCGAAAACCGCTGTTAAAATGACGCGGTGGCATACTTGTAAATAGTGTGCAATAAATTAACAGCGGTTATTTAAATAACCGATGTTAAAATAGCAACTTAACAGCGGTTTTATAATAACCGATGTTAAATTTATCCCAAAAAATTAAAAAAAAATGAACTTGCAATTTAACATCAGTTTTTAAGAAAAACCGATGTTAAATAAGTGACAATTAACAGCGGTTTTTAACGATAACCGCTGTTAATTTTTTTTTAAAAAAAAAACTATATTTAACAGCGGTTTTAGGTGATAACCGCTGTTAAAAAAACACTATCAACAGCGGTTGAAAAACATTTAACAGCGGTTGTTGCTTAACAACCGCTGTTGTTTGATCATTAAAAAACATTTCACGGTTTTATTTTTCTTTCCTCCGCCTCTCTCTACCCTCTAAACGCTGGCATCAGTAGCTTCGGTTGTTGAATCTCGTGCAAGTTAGGTTGTGGCTGTAAGCTGGGAGACGGGACTAGCCCGGTGACGGGAGAAAGACAACCAGGGTATCTGATTCCTCCTTTGGCACACCTGAGTACGCGTTTTTGTGTTCTCTTTCTTAATTAACAGAAAAAAAAAAGAAAAATCTTCACTCTGATATATCGAGTTTTTTTTATAAGGGTTGATGTGAGACTTGGTATTTTATAGTTTTTTTTTTGAAGAGAAAATAATACTAAAAAGAAGATGAGGATCGTGAAGACGATCGATTCTTCCAAGTGCTCAAGCTTATCTGGATTCTTGGTTGTTGAAGCTTATCCCAAAAGGTATTCTTCCAAGATCCCATCTGATTTGGTCCTTTTCTTGGGCCTTGGCTTCATAGATTGGTAACACATATATGAATATTCTTGGGCCTGTGTTTGAAGGGTTCATCGAGATTATTGGGTTAGGTTTTTTTTTTCTATTTTAGTTTAGTTTAGGGATTGAGATCTTAGTTCTTATATTTTCCAGGATATTTCTTCTTTTCGTTTTCTTCTTTGTATTGTTCCTCTTTTCTTGTTATAATGATCTCGTAGGGGAAAGAAAAAGGAAATTGGGTATATGGATTTAGGATTTGGCTGATTCTGTGTCTACTGTGGGAAAATTACTCGTACAAAAAATGAATAAGTTTAGGGCTTTGATGGAGTTGGGGGTTTGCGGCTGGGATTGACGTAATGTCTGTGTTTGTTGGAGTGAAATTATTTAAAAGGTTTATTTTGTACTTTGTCTAGGTTGAATTGATGAAGAAACTGAATTTAGTTTCTTGAAATTACTTTTATTGCTTGTTCCTTGTTTTTCGACAAAAATGATGATGATTTTTGGTATCTTCAATTGAAGTAGATCTGACTTATTTGGACTTTTCATTGTCAAATTAGAGGTGTTAAGAAACTTGGGAATGATATCTATTTCATTGTCAATCAAAGACGAAATATAATCATGGGGATAAATTCTCCGGTTGCAAGAATTTTGGCAAGAAATTAGTGCTCATTTTTTAAATGGCTTGATGAAACTGATGTAGTATGCCCGGTGAATGTGCACTATGAAAACCTAGAGCTTAACATGAAGATACATCCATTTAAGGATGAAAATTGTTATGGCTCTTGAATCTACGTTAGTCGAGTATTGTTTCAGTTAATGCATGCTATTTCTTACTATATTCACTTTGTTGTGTTTAGATTGAAGGTGCATATAATGAAAATGGCAAAGGACCAACAATGTGGGATCACTTCACACATACACATCCAGGTTCTTTTTCTTATCAGCCACATTTAGGAGAGGCTTTCTCCGACCCCTTCTTCTTTATGCCTGTGGCCCGTGAACATTATAATGTAATTACCTAACAGTTTTGCGAAAAAATAAAGGATCACACTAATGCTGATGTGGCCGTTGATTCATACCATATGTACAAGATAAACGTTGAGCAACATCTGTTTCGAGTCACCTAGATTTATCTACTTGGATAGTACTTCTATTGTCAGATAATTCAGTTTTGCCTCAATTTGTTCAACAGGAAGATGTGCAAGTTTTAAAGGATATGTATGTCGATGCGTATAAATTTTCAATATCATGGGCTAGGATATTGCCAGGTTATTTATAAGAAAAATATTTGAAATTTAAAAGTATAATGTGAGACTCCATTTTATGTTCAAATGTTCAAAGAGAAAAAGAAAAATGAAAAATAAAATAAAAGAAGTATTTGTTACCTATATGTGCTTCTGTATACTTTCAGGTGGAGCAATAAGTAAAGGTGTGAATCAAGATGGAATCGACTATTACAATAAGTTGATTAACGAGCTTATAGCTAATGGTTAAGTTCTATTCCTCAATTTTTTTTTGTTTAAATTTAGTTTTCTACAAATAATATTAAGAATTAATGTATTTATGGGTTTGATTATGGTGCATGCTGCAGGAATACAACCATGGGTGACTATACTCCACTTAGATACTCCACTTTGATTATGGGTTTTCATATTTTAAGTTTTATTATTGTGGCCCTGGGTATAAATATTACTATTAGGTCTTTTAATTAATTATCTAAGAAGTCATAAATAGAATCAACACTTGGTACTAAGAAGTCATTATTTTACTTATATTCAATGTCATAATCTTTATTTAAAACGTCAGAAAAGTTAAGGAAGTTTCTTGCTTAAACACAAGAAACACAGAAATTTTGCTTTTGTCATGGTTTATTTTTTGTTCTAGATGTTGTGCTACATGTTTTGGAGCAGCAATGTTATTGATCTAGATCGGTTGACAAGGGAACAATAGTAGTTTGTAAGGGCTCATATTCTTGCTAAGGGAGTGGTAGTTTGTGAAGTACATATATGAATTCTGAACTTGTGTTTCTATTTTTAGTCTGTAGCTTTTGGATATTGCATTTAAAGTGGTTGAGTAGTTATGGTGCCTACCTGTACAGGTTATGTGTGACATTTATGCTTTGACACTTATTTGTGTTTTTTTCCATCAATTCATAGAA
Source organism: Orobanche coerulescens (assembly GCA_033398695.1). NCBI lineage: Eukaryota > Viridiplantae > Streptophyta > Magnoliopsida > Lamiales > Orobanchaceae > Orobanche > Orobanche coerulescens. Next base: position 56,879,683 of record CM065805.1, on the reverse strand, counting down.
TTTAATTCAAGAAGGCGTGGATCTCCTAGCTTGTAGCAAGTGGGCAGTCTCATAATTGTGAGTTCGTTAAGTTTCAAATAGTTATGTTCCTTCTATTTATTGCCTACAAGTTTGAAGCACACGCTGCGTGCAGAATTTTAGAAATTTTCTTAATATTTTTTAGCGTGTTAAAAATAATAATGGTTTATTTATAGAAAATGCATATGGTTGGAGAATTGAACAATAAAATGAACTTAAGCTCCTATTAATGTTGTAAATCAACAACTTGAAGTGTCTTTATTATAAAACATATGAAGAAGAAGGAAAAAATCCCCACACAAACGCTGAAGAAACTCAGCTGCCCATATTTTTAAAGATCATTTTAGATGATATTGTCACTGTGCTAGGAACTTTAAAAAATTTATACATAGAAAATCATAATTTATACAAATAGTACATTATTACTTAAGATGATTTCCATGATTTGTAGTCGAAGACTCAAAGACATTACATATCCTATAAATAGTATGGACTAAGTCTTAGTTGTCGTACATGTTTTTGGTAGAAGATTAAAATAACACTAAATGTGGCTGGTTCTAACTAAAGGAATGGATGAAATAAAGTTATGTTGAATTAAAGTTGTGATGAAATAAAGTTGTGTTGTTGAAGTTTGGTGAAAACAATTAGAACCGAGTACATATGAAAATGGCCGGATAGGTAACTAGTCTTCTAAGTACCTTGCATTGCAAGTCACATGATTTCCTTTTCCGCATTTTAGATCATGAGAAATTTTTATGTATTTCCTCATTGTTGACTAACATTATGCGTAAAATGAAGCCCAAGACTCTGGGACTTGGTTCATCTGCTCTTTCTTGGGTCAACTCGATTTGTGTGTCGAAGCAGTTGATCTTGCTATTTCGTGAGCCGGAAATGGTGCAAGACGTCTTTGGGCAATTGAGAATGAACCTAAAGGACTTCGACCTTTATTTGAGCTTTCCAGTAAGCTTTTATTACTCTCTTTCCTGAATTGTACATCATTCTTTTTTCTATAAGCATATTTGTCATTTGTGGTGCAATTTTTCTTATGACAGCTAAGTGGTTATTTTGTCTTCACTTCTGTAAGAGTGATGTTATATACAGAAAGGTGTAATGTGCCAGAGATTCTTGGATATCTAAAATAAGAACTTTTTCATGTTTCTATCTACATTTATATTTTAATATGATAATCTGCTCCATGGCTTATATGATGTTGCACATGCAGGTTGGATTTGTAAATTCGTTGGCATTTGCTAAATCTGGGAAATTTTGATTGCTGGAGTCGGAAAGGTGAAATGTTATCCCCCCCCCCTTTTTTTTAAGGATTCTGATCTATACTAGTTTATCAAGTTTTATGACCACAAAACCAACACCTGCTTGCTGAACTCTCACATACCACACTACTAATCCCGGAGGTTTGCTGCATCATTCTAACATTGAGTATCTCTTGGACAGGAATCTCGATTAGGAAGGTGGGGACGTGTTGCTGCCGCTAAAAATGGAGTCGCATTACACCCACTGGAGCTCTCATAATAACTAGATTTCAACTATTCCATCTAGATGTCAGAAAATAACGGTAATGTATAAAAAATGAACATCAGAATCTCAGACCAAGTGCTTATCTTGGAGTTTGTTCATTTCCATGTTTAACTTGGAGCGGCTTTAACTCTAGTGAAAAGGAAGTACTCCTACCTTGCTCTGGGGTTCTGACAGATACGAGGGCCTCGTGCATAGTTCTTATTTGTCTCGGATGAATCAGATTTATGCCTGGAATATATTGATTTACAGCTGTTTTTCAAATATGAAGTAATTCTAGAAACGCGTCTTCAGAGTTCCACTCGCTTATAGTTAGATAAAAGTTATTTAGTTGTATTGGTGAATGGATGAAATAAAGTTGTGTTGTTGAGGTTTTATTTGATGTTTTGTGGTTGGATGTTGTTTTTGGTGTTTAGGATGCTGTTTTATGTGTATGTATAGCCGGTTGGAAATAAAAAAACAACCAGTATTTAAAAAAATTAACAATGGTTCTTAGAGAAACCATTGTTAATTTTGCGATGTAAATTTAATAATGGTTTCTAGGGAACCGTTAAATCGACATTTAACAATGTTCCCGTAGAAATCGCCATTAAATTAACAATGTTCCCGTAGAAACATTGTTAATTAACAATGATTTCTTCACGGAACCGATGTTAAATGTCTAGTTTAACAGCGGTTCCCGTAGAAACCGCTGTTAAATTAATAGCGGTTTTTAACTGGAACCACTGTTAAACTGGATATTTAACAGCGGTTCCAGTAAAAACTGCTGTTAAATTTACACTGCAAAATTAACAGCGGTTTTTTCCGAACCGCTGTTAAATTAACAGCACCACCTTTAACAGCGGTTCCAGAACCGCTGTTAATGTGGCTCCAGAACCGCTGTTAAAGGCCCAGTTTTGTAGTAGTGGCCAGAAGAGAAAGCAGACCAAAGCTTTTCTCAAATCAATGTAACCTACCATTCTAACCCGACGGAGAAATGAATCTACAAGGCTACAGAAGAAGGGATGTCTATGTGATAGACTGGAAAACAGTCATACTCAATGCATGTTTTATATAAAAGACAGTAGCTGAAAATGGATGGATGTGGCACAAGAGATTAAGCCATCTAAATTTCAAAGCTCTCAACAAGATAAGCTCATAAAAACTAGTCAGGGGTCTTCCAGAAGGAATATTCAAGAAAGAGACTATATGTGATGCATGCCAGAAGGGAAAGCATACCAAAGCTTCTCTCAAATCAATGTAACCTACCATTCTAACCAGACGGGTTCTAGAACTTCTACAAGAAGAATGAAAATCTAACCAAGCTGCCTGAGCTCATGATGAGAATCTAAAATTAGAAATCCCTATATATCATCACGATCAGATCATATATAAAAGAGCACAATTTCTCAAAAAGTCCATAACTGAATACAGTGATCAGAATGGAATTCAACATAAGTTTCATCTACAAGAACACTACAACAAAATGGTGTAGCTGAAAGAAGAAACAAAACCCTCAAGGAAGCAGTCAGGACCATGATTGTTGAAACTGACCTTCCCAAAAGGTTCTGGGCTGAAGCTGCTAACAGATCTTGTCATACACGGAACAGAAGTATGATTGTGGGGAGACACTATAAAACCCCCTATGAGGTTTGGAATGGTATATTACCACTGTTGCATATTTTCATATTTTTGGTTGTAAGTGTTTTATCCACAACAATGGCAAAACCCAACTAAATACTTTTGACGCTAAACAGGTGGAATAAATTGAGAAAAACCTCAAAGGCACCACATAAGAAGAAATCATTGTCAAAGACACAAGAATGATAGACTCGGCTGATGAAGAACCCAATTGCAGATCAGCTAGGATCTCCAGACGCAGCTGAACCAGACGAAGTTGAACCAGATACAACTGTTGATCAACCAGACCCAGCTGAAGCACATACTAATAAGGGGGAATCGACAATGCTCATCAACAACCACAGGCATAAGATGAAGATGAAACTCCTAAATAGCTAAAGGATCATCTCATCCAACATTGGGAACCTAACTAATGGTGTTAAAACCATAAATACCAAGACCCAATAGGAATGGCTATGTTCTCATGTTTTATGTCTCGAAGGAACCAAAAACAACTGAACAAGTCATGGATGAATACATTTAGGTGAATGCCATGTAAGAAGAATTAAATTAAATGGAAAGGAACGATGTATGTGAGCTGGTAGATAGATCACACCACAAAAAGTTATATGCACCAAATGGGTTTACAAAAACAAATGTGATGAGAATGGAATTGTTGTTAGGAATCAAGCAAGACTGGTTGCAAAAGGATATGCTCAATGTGAAGGAATAGATTTTGATGAAACCTATGCACCAGTATCTAGAGATGTCAATGGGTCGGGTAGGGTACGGGTATGCCTCCTCCATACCCTACCTTATTTGATCCGGATCGGGTTCGGGTACTGCCATCGGGTAATCGGGTACCCGATTGGTATTGGGGTACCTGTATACCCTGTATTTAAAAATATAAATATTTTTTGAAATATATAATATATACATATAATGTAATTAATAAATTCAACTTAGTATAATGAGTATTTAAAATATTATATTTTATGTAATACTTTATCTAATATATAATATAATATAATATCTGTGTATAATATATAATAATAATAATATACTTATATAATTCAAACGCGTACACAGGTCGGGTAATCAGGTCAGGTAATCGGGTGATATACTATACCCATACCCTTTTACCTATACCCGATCGTAAAATTTCAAGTTCGGTCGATACCCGACCCTATTACGGGTTTATCCGATGGGTAGGATAGGGTATGGATAAAGTTGACATCCCTACCAGTAGCAAGATTGGAAGCAATAAGGTTATTTCTTGTTTGCACAACCTCCAAGGGCTTAGAGGTATATCAAATAGATGTGAAGAGTGTCTTGCTCAATGGAGTTCTGGAAGAGGAAGTGTATGTAGAGCAGTTTCTTGGATTTGTCAAATGAGACAAAGTTTACAAACTGCTGAAAGCACTTTATGGACTCCAACAGGCACCAAGAGCCTGGTATGAGACGCTATACACACTTTCCGGAATTGAATGTGAAGACCATATATTACTGGTTCAAATGTATGGATCGGAACATAGTTGGATCGGAACATAGCTGGAATAGAACATAGCTGCAGTCAAGTCAAACCAATCGACCTGCTAAGTTCCTAAACCCAGCAATGTTATTATTTTATTAATTAATCTAAAAACACATGTAAAACTATAAAATTTAAAAATCCACCACGTCAAACTCAAGTTCATATTTTTAAAACAAAACACGACCATACGATTGACCACTGAAGACAAATCGCCATAAAAATATCAATTCTTTTAAACTGACTAAAGACAAATCGATTATTTAAACAATTGAAGTACCATAACCTATCATTTTCAAACAACTCTAATTTCTCTGAGCAAGAACCCTGATTTCCTCTATCGCAACATTCTTTCGAATATCTATCTACACTAAACACTTTTCAAACTACTACAGAAATGGACCCAGAAACCTACTTCAAGGACATCAAAATCAATTCGATGAAGGAGCAAATTAACTATAGTATCATAGTTGATTCGTTGGCTTCTGGAATCGCGCAACATGCTCCTGATGGCAGATTTAATTCTGAAGATGAAGACAACTAGAATTTGTCACTATCTCATCATCAACCCAACTGAGATTTATAAAGAATTTGCGGTTTGTTTCTTCAAGGAAGCATATGTTACTGAGCTCGGTATTCAAAGCTCGATATTTGATCAAGAAATCTGCATAACAAAGCAGGTTATTGCAGATGTTTTTGGAATGAAGAACTGTGGGATAGAGATTGAAGCCCTAAAAATAAATCATCAAGAAATATGGCAATGAATTAAATTGTCTGACCAGCCCAGCAAACTCAAAATCAATGTCGAGAAGCCAGATATTTAAAAAGAATACCGGTTTATCATTGAACGTGTGTAGCAAGATAGTGATGAGCATGCCTGGAAGTTTCGACCAGCTGTCCACATCAAAATTCACAGTGATGGGATCTATGATACAGCTGGAAGGATCAACTTGACTGACTACATCTTCAGGCAGCTGGTAAAGAAGTGAACAAACCCAGCTGGGATAGTGAAGAAAATGAGTTTAACCAGAAATTATCTTATGTCACTCAGATCAGCTGGCTTACGCAACATCTAAAGGTGGCCAAGGGATAAACTGAAACTTCCATACAAACAAATGCCTTGGTCACTTGGACCTTGCTATATTTCAAACCCTAGCCAAGTAGCAACGAAGAGCCGAAGAAGTTCTAGCAAAAATGACTTTAGATACCTCATCCTACAAACTGGAGTCAGAATCTGAAGAAGGGGGAGAAGTGGATTATGTAGAAGCCATGTTGCCCGCAACTGAGACTCCAACAACTGAAGAACAAACTGAAGTCCCAGCAATCGAGTTTACCTCAATCGAGATAAAATGTAACTAAGATCCTTTCAACTAAGTTATATGCGGCTGAGGAACCAACAACCAAAGAACCTGCCAAAGCACCAGAGGACGAGGACATTGGAAATTTGCCACTGTCTGCATATTTTCTCAAGAGAAGAACTCCTGAGAAGGTCACCGAAGCTTTTATACCATCTGCTAAGGCAACTGAGAAGAAGAAAAGGAAACTTGTGAAGAAGTACAAAAGACCATCCGACTACCCTGCTGAGTCTCTGGAGGAGAACATAACTGCAGAGCCAGCAGTTGAAGTATCAATCGAGCCCTCCATCCCAGCTAAAACTCAAATCATTATAGCTTAATATCTAGTTGCTCAACAAACCAAGCTTATTCCTTCAGCACGAATCTTAGCTAAATAAGGAGAGAGATATGAATAAACAGAAGCTGAGAAAATCCCAGAGCTTCCCAGCACCCCGAGAAAGCTGAAGAACAAGAAGTTGTTGAAAACCTGGAGTTCCACTACAAATTCAAACTGGAATAGAACAACCCATTTATGCTGTCAAACGAACAAATTAAATGGGTAAAGAATCACATTCACAACACATCTATGATAAAAACATATAAAAAGTGAAGAAAATTCAGGTCCTTAAGTTTTTCTGACTTAAAAAGTTTTGTTAATCAAAGTGGATGGGACTTGTAACACCCCTAATCCGCTTAGGGATATTACACGTCGTAGAACCTTTCCTCAAGGATCTACTAGGCTGGTAGCAAAATCGAACATCTCAATAATGCCTTTAAGGCTAAAATGACTCAGTAGACTGATTTGGTCTTTCAATAATTACACACGACTCAATCTCAATACATGCCCACATAGGGTCGAAAACAACACACTCCCGTGCAACGGAGAAAGAAAACTGCAGCGGGAATAAAATACAACTGAACCAATACAACAACATACGGGTCCTCTTGTGATTAGTATCGATCATCTTTCATCTTCCTTCATGTCGACCCTATGCCATACTCTCAAAACTTGAATGCAAAACAGACATCCACCCCCCGATTACTCGGGGGTTAGCAAAATTCCACTATTTTGCTAGTGCAAGTACAAAGTGCAAATACGAGTCATACAAATTATATTCCAAGAATAATAGTAAGCAGGAATCCTAAAGATTCAAACACAGCAAAAAATACTTCCCGAAGCAAGAGTTTGGGTAAAACATTCCAAAACCGAAAGATCACATTTCAAGGGAAACAATTTACAAAATGGTTTAATATGCCATCGGGAGTTTTAATAGGAAATAATTTAGGATTATTGAATCCTTCTCTTTCAAAAATCAACAGGGGTCACAGCCCAAAGGTTTTGTTTTCACAAATAAAAACCAACAACAATTCACAGGGTCAAAACCCACGTCATGTGTCCTCGACTGACATAAAATCAACACAACATAATCACCCAAGATATGCAAATCTTGGTCACACGTACAAGGTACTCGACCTGGAAAAAACATTGGATAAGGTCACACAAATACAACACCAACTCGTGAATCCAGGGCTATACCATTGAATTCCCTCGAAGCCTCATCGGACCCTCCCGAGGTGAGAAAAACATATTCACAAATTATATACACACCAGCGTGATCACTTGGCACGGCATCTCACGGTTGGATCAATCACTTGTTATCTCCTGACCACATGATCATGTGCCATGTGTCACCGTAGGTATTCTTTGGCGCACACGGTTGGATCAATCACTTGTTGCATCCTGACCACATGATCGCAAGCCATGTGTCACCGTAGTTTTTCTCAGGCTCTCACAGTTGGATCAATTACTTGTTGCATCCTGACCACATGATTGCATGCCATGTGTCACCGTAGGCCCCACCCACATCCACACATTCACACACATAGCACAATAAAACAAAGATATCTAAACAATTCACCGAGAGGCATCAAACACTTAGCAAAACACCACGTCAAACCACAACGCACCGAAATGAAGCAATATACGTACACACGAATTACCAAGCGCCACATCAACACCAAACATATCCATAGAATTCACATAGTCATTTACGAAAACACACTAATCACAACATACACACGAGATTGAAAGGGAGCCTTTAGCGAGGCTAAACCAAATATTTGAAAGTCATCTCAAACAACCAACGAATATATTTAGACGATCACCGATCATCATATCCACAAAATAATAAATGTATGGACAAGGTACTTGCCTCGAAACCACGATCGCAACGAGACAACGGATGGGATGCAGTCGAACAGCCCCAAACTCCCGAACACTATCAAGAACACGATAGCACTGCGAATACTACGAGAATAACACCACACGAATTATCAATCACCAAACGGGATTCAACTCGGAATTCTCGAGCACCTATAAACCTCCGGAAGGAACAACAAAAACACGATTACGATGAGGGTCAATACCAAAAACAATGGATATTACAACAAACTATCAAAGGAAAACTCATTCGAACATTCGATCGAACATCAAATGATCACTACACCTTAAGAACACCGAAATCATCCTTTGGGTTGAAACGGACCGAAGATATTGATATGCAATCCATAAAACATGTTTAATAACAACATCTAACATCAATCGATTTATCAAAATCAGATAGAAAACAAAATCAAGAACAACACTCCCAAAAAGGTCAACTCGAGATAATCAAGAAAATACCTCGGATTAATGACGAAGAACACGAATTGGTGTTGCTAATCCACACCAAGAACTTGAAGAGGATGATATCACAGAGATAAATCGCCCAAAAATCGCCCCTAAATTGCCTAGATCGTGAGGGAGAAGAAGAAGGGATAGGAAATGAAACCCTCTCCTAAAAAATCGCTCAGATATACCCTGACTGGCCCACGTGCCGCGGTGCAGGCTGAGTGTGCTGCGGCACGCGGCTGAAATGAGGTAGCAGATTTTAGACTGGGGTCGCGGCTCGAACTGTTGTGTGCCAAGGCACGCAGTACAGCCGGCCCAAGCAACAATCTTGCTAAGGCCGTGCACAACGCACAGTCCCCTGTGCCGCGGCACACCCTGTTCGAGCCCAAAATTGATGAAAAACGACCTCCAAACATGATATAATCGATCGACGCATAATCCCGACCATTTAAAGGACTGAAAGGACTATCACAAACCCTCGTATGGTGACTTAACGATCAAACATGGTTGGTCTAAACACGACGGTAACATCAAATGATCCGAAAAGAGAATGAACGCAATGGAAACCCAAAACTTTGGGATATTACGGAATGACCCAACACGATACTTGATCAAACACCAATAAAAGTTCACAACACGTCTAACAACGTTAATTGGACTTATGGAAACACGAAATAACAGTTTCGGATGAGATTCGCAACAACCAAACTCAAGTGCGGAAAAGTCGCTTAAGAACACAGAACTCAGCAAAATGACACCGAAACGAACTCGGATGACAAAAGGTGTAGAATTAATCATTCTTGGAATGACGAAACGGTCACAATAGAGTCTCTAAGATGGACTTCGGCTAAAAATAAAAATTACCAGAAATCGAAATTGCGGATATTACATACTACCCTCCTTAAAAGAAGTTTCTTCCCGAAACTTAAAACAAGTAGGGAGAAGCAATATACCGCCAGGAAAACTCAATGAGATACACAAGAACCGAAAACTCGTGCCCAACGACAAAACGTTACAAGCAATGCAAGGAAACATACGCCGTGATATCACACTCCATGACGGCCATCACAACGCCATAGGTAGAGACATAATAAAACCAACAAGTGACAAGCATCATCAAACAGATAGTACAATCAAGTCAATTTCCGAACAATCACAAAATAGGAGGTTCTTAATACAAGAAAACATGCAGAGTCAATAAAACATAAATTAAACACAAAACGATCCACAAGGACAACCACAAGCAATTCAGACTATGCCGAAATTCTCAAAACCATACTAGGCGTCTCCGTATCCTTTCGTAGAAGAGACGCAACCTCGATCCCCAAATCTCTCAGCTACCATCTCACAATGTACGGCTCGGTGACCCACCTGACCACACTCGAAACAGCTGACTAACGGTGAACGACAATTCTTCGTGGTATGGCCCGCTCGACTACAGTTATAACATGTCTTCATGCCGCTCACATTACTCACTGCAGGGGTACTACTCCTCTGATCACGCGATCTACAAATCTTCTTAGGACGATGAAACAAAGTCCCAACCTCGGGGGGGCACTCTCCTGATTTTCTGAAAAGTCCCCAATGGTTTTCTATTTCTTCGATTCAGACATATTCTCAGTCGATAATATGGATAGCTCATAGGCTAACGCCCTATTCTGATAATCTCTCAAGGAAGTACAAGTGAGACCTGCCATGTACTGAGGAATCTCCGGCTTCATCCGCCTACTAAAATGACAGATCTTATCCTCCTCCATCCTTACTTGATCCTGCACATAGTTGAGCTGTTTACTAAAATCAATAATAGCTTGAGACAGCGGTACATATTGCAGTTTCGCCGAAAAGAATTCAATAATCCTCTGATTCCTGATTGGTTCTTGACAAAACTCATCCCTCATAAATCTCCTGAACTCTGCCCACGCGACAACACGATCTCGAGGCTTAACAGCCTCCCACCAACTAGCAGCATCCTTGTCAAGAAGATACTGAGCGACTGGCAACTTACGCTCTTCTGGACAATCAACTACCTCGAATATCTTCTCCAACTGGAAAAGCCAACCATCCCAGCCTAATGCATCTGCGGCACCTGTGAAATAAGGGGGATTCATACGAACCACTTCTCGAAGCCACTGATTTGCACCAATGTTCTGGGTCACATCTGTATTACACTGAACTGCCTGAACCAACTGAGTCATCTGTGCAGCTACCTGCTGCAAAATAGTAGCAACACTGATACCAAAACCGTCACCGGCAGCATGATCTCAACCACGCATCTGATCACCATGACCACGACCTCTGCCCCTAGGCATACTGAATAAGTAACCGCTCAGCACAACAAAAAATCATAACACATCACACATATAACTATTACCATCGTAAGACAACACACACATGAATATCACATCAACGACGGCATCGTTCGGCGATATCGACGGCTCGAACGATAAGAATGCAATTACAAAACATCATGAAATAATCAAAGATGTGCACAATCATACAAACCCAAGCTCTAACAGCTCGCACGGGTGCGATAACTCACAATTCACCCCAAAGCTACAACATTCGATACCAACATCACACCTCTCACAGAGGGCTAACACCCTAACGAGAATGTTAACATCATACATACATTCCTGGACCGCAAGCAGGAATGATAGGTTTTAAAAATGAAAACCACCTTTTTTAAAACAATTTGGAAGTACCAGTTGAATTTTGAGTATCATATTTCGAAAAAAGTAGTGCAAACCTCGTTACCGAGACTTTGAAAAAAAAAACATCTTGCGTTGGATAAAAATGAGGACACTTTTCTTTTAAATTAAAACTTTCGGAAATATTCAACCTTCGGGTGTAAGCAAATGCGTTTATAAATTACTAGAATATCTAAAAATATTTTGGTCCTCAAGGTAAAAGAATTCTGAAACATATACTTGTGCTAGTAGGCGCCTCGAAAATATAATCCATTTAAAAGTACGTCTTGAAAATTTATTTTCTAAGATACTCAGGTTTTTTCAGAAATCCATTAGGCTAGATGCCCAAAAACACATATGTAACAACATTCGTTTACACGTCACATAGCACACGTGTCACGTCGTTCCAATTCAACACAAGACATGTCTCTTCCCGGAAAACAAACAGTCAAAAAAGCATAAGCAGTGACAACACTCCTCATACAAACAAAATATGAGAGTCGAATAAACATATATCACGGAACCAAAAATCTACATAAGGATTCCATCACTTAATACATAATCATACCTGTAACTCGTGCCATACGAGGCACAACACAAAGGAGGGAGACTTACATCCATAGGTCGCATGAAGATGATGATCCCCCACGATACTAATCACGACCAACAAACTCAGATGATGCATCGCGACACGACTTAGTCGGATAAAATCCGACGATACAAAAATTCAACAGACACAACTTGACCCGACAGCCTAGGTTTCCACAACCTAAAGCTCCGATACCATTTTTTTAACACCCCCAATCCGCTTAGGGATATTACACTTCGTAGAACCTTTCCTCAAGGATCTACCAGGCTGGTAGTAAATCGAACATCTCAATAATGCCTTTAAGGCTAAAATGACTCAGTAGACTGATTTGGTCTTTCAATAATTACACACGACTCAATCTCAATACATGCCCACATAGGGTCGAAAACAACACACTCCCGTGCAACGGAGAAAGGAAACTGCAGCGGAAATAAAATACAACTGAACCAATACAACAACATACGGGTCCTCTTGTGATTAGTATCGATCATCTTTCATCATCCTTCATGCCTACCCTGTGCCATGCTCCCAAAACCTAAATGCAAAACAGATATCCACCCCCCGATTACTCGGGGGTTAGCAAAATTTTACTATTTTGCTAGTGCAAGTACAAAGTGCAAATACGAGTCATACAAATTATATTCCAAGAATAATAGTAACCAGGAATCCTTAAAGATTCACACATAATGAAAAATACTTCCCGAAGCAAGAGTTTGGGTAAAACATTCCAAAACTGAAAGATCACATTTCAAGGGAAACAATTTACAAAATGGTTTAATATGCCATCGGAAGTTTTAATAGAAAACAATTTAGGATTATCGAATCCTTCTCTTTCCAAAATCAACAGGGGTCACAACCTAAAGGTTTTGTTTTCACAAATAAAAACCAACAACAATTCACAAGGTCAAAACCCACGTCACGTGTCCTCGACGGACATAAAATCAACACAACATAATCACCCTAGATACGCAAATCTTGGTCACACGTCCAAGGTACTCGACCTGGAAAAAACATTGGATAAGGTCACACAAGTATAACACCAACTCGTGAATCAAGGTTATATTATTAGATTGCCTCGAGTCCTCGTCGGACCCCCCAAGGTGAGCATAACACATTCACAAATCATATACACATGAGCGTGATCACTTGCCACGGCATCTCATGGTTGGTTCAATCACTTGTTGCATCCTGACCACATGATCGCATGCCATGTGTCACCGTAGGCCCCGCCCACATCCACACATTCACACACATAACACAATACAACAAAGATATCCAAACAATTCACCCAGAGGCATCAAACACTTAGCAAAACACCATGTCAAACCACAACGCACCGAAATAAGGCAATATACGTACACACGCATTACCAAGCGCCACATCAACACCAAACATATCCATAGGATTCACATAGTCATTTATGAAAACATACTAATCACAACATAAACCCGAGTTTGAAAGGGAGCCTTTAGCGAGGCTAAACCAAATATTTGAAAGTCCATCTCAAACAACCAACGAATATATTTAGACGATCACCGATCATCATATCCACAAAATAAGAAATGTATGGACAAGGTACTTGCCTCGAAACCATGATCGCAATGAGACAACGGATGGGATGCGGTCGAACAACCCCAAACTCCCGAAAACTATCAAGGACACGATAGCACCGAGAATACTACAAGAATAACACCACACGAATTATCAATCACCAAACGGGATTCAACTCGGAATTCTCGAGCATATATAAACCTCTGAAAGGAACAACAAGATTACAATGAGGATCAAGACCAAAAATAACAGAGATTAAAACAAACTATCGAAGGAAAACTCATTCAAACATTCGATCGAACATCAAATGTTCACTACACCTCAAGAGCACCGAAATCATCCTTCGGGTTGAAACGGACAGAAGATATGGATATACAATCCATAAAACATGTTTAATAACAACATCTAACATCAATCGATTTATCAAAATCAGATAGAAAACAAAATCAAGAACAACACTCCCAAAAAGGTCAATCCAGAGAATTAAGAAAATACCTCAGATTAATGACGAAGACCACGAATTGATGTTGTTAATCCACACCAAGAACTTGAGGAGGATGATATCACTAAGATAAATCGCCCAAAAATTGCCCCTAAATTGCCTAGATCGTGAGGGAGAAGAAGAGTCGAGAGAAAATGAAATCCTCACCCAGAAACCGCTCAGATATACCCTGACTAACCCGCGTGCCGCGGCGCAGGCTGAGTGTGCCGCGGCCCGCGGCTGAAATGAGGTAGCAGATTTTAGACTAGGGCCGCGGCCCGGACTGTTGTGTGCCGCGGCACGCAGTACAACCGGCCTAGTCAACAATATTGCTAAGGCCGTGCCGCCGCGCACAGTCCCCTATGCCGCGGCACACCCTGTTCGAGCCCAAAATGGATAAAAACGACCTCCAAACATGATATAATCGATCGACGCATAATCCCAATCATTTAAAGGCCTGAAAGGACTATCACGAACCCTCGTATGGTAACTTCACGTCAAACACGGTCGGTCTAAACACGACGGTAACATCAAATGATCCGAAAAGAGAATGAACGCAATGGAAACCCAAAATTTTGGGATATTACGGAATGACCCAACACGATACTTGATCAAACACCAATAAAAGTTCACAACATGTCTAACAACGTTAATCGGACTTACGGAAACTCGAAATAACAGTTTCGGATTAGATTCGCAAGAACCAAACTCAAGTGCGGAAAAGTCGCTTAAGAACACAGAACTCAACAAAACGACACTGAAACGACTCGGATGACAAAAGGTGTAGAATTAATCATTCCTGTAATGACGAAACAGTCACAATAGAGTCTCTAAGATAGGCTTCCACAAAAAAATAAAATTACTGAAAATCAAAATTGCGGATATTAACTCATTATGTATTCTTGTAATAAAATAATGTAAATTTACTAATGAGTGAGGAGTGGTTTATAACAAATTCAAAGAAGAACATGGACCACTTCATCTACTGTACCATGGAAGTGTAATACCCGTACTTTTATTGACTGTTTGGCCTTGCTGTTTTTTTATTTCGTCGCTCTGTAAACTCTTGGTGATGTTGTCGATATTGTTTTAGAGCTTCATATCTTGTTTGGATCACAATCATGTTGTTTAGACCTTGCGGAAGTGTCCTGGGTCAGAGAAATAGCGCATGCTAGGCCTAGACTAACGCACGCTAATTCTCCTTGAGTAGCGCACGCTAGCCTTGAGCCGTAGCGCGCGCTAAAGGACCATTCAGGTCAGAACCAATAACTCATACTGCTCTCTGGACTGGCGGTTAACGTGCGCTAGGAGTTCGCTAGCGCACGCTATTCGTGGTTAGTAGTGTACGCTAACATCCGTCCGTAGCGCACGCTAACGGGATGGTCAGCAGAGGCAGTGAGGTTGCCAGGTTTTCTGGACTATCAGGTAACGTACGCTAGGCTTCGGCTAGCGCACGCTAAATCTGTTGCATAACGCACCCTAAGCCATAGCGGTAGCGCACGCTGAGGCTTGAGCAGGACAGAGGACAGTAGGTTCTAGACTCCAGTACTGGACGCCACTTTTTGGCTAGCGCACGCTAGAGAAAGGCGATTAGCGCACGCTAACGGGGCCGAGAGAAGCCACTGGACTACCCGGTGACCTCGCTAGCGCACACTAATGAAGGAAGCGTAGCGTGCGCTAGACTGGGCGGATATATATTGGACAATTGACTTCCATTTCGTCATTTTTCATCCTCTTCACACATTTCCAACGGGAGCAGCTCGGGAGAGATGATTTTGGGCGATTGGAAGTGATTCTTCGTCAAACAACAACATATTTGGTTGTAGAACAAGGATTCCACAACATCTAATCCGTCCTAACGTCCAAATCAAGGTAAAAATCCTTAGAACTCTATTTTTTGGGAATTTTGGGTTTTTTTCTAGATTCGTCCGATTTATCCATTTTGAAGCTTGAGAAACTTGAGATTATGATGTATCTATTCCATATACATTCTTTTCCTACGATTTTACGGATTGGATTGTGCCGTTTTTGGACTTGTGAGAGTTTGGGTGATTTTCCAACCTCTAGTTGTTTATCCGTGTATTTTCGTGAATCGTAGTCGGGTTTCGGGAGTTTCTTCGTGAATTATGAGTATAGATTATTGATTATCATTTAGGTCACAAGTCGTCGAGGAATAAGTCTAGAGGGGGGGTGAATAGACTTATTGAAACTCTTAAACTCTTTTTCTCAAAGAGTAAGTTTCTTCAACTGATAGATATACAAATGACTTAGAGGCGTTTGTTCTCAATACATGCGGAAATCAGCTGATGACGAATACAAAACAACTAATGAAGCACTAACAATGAATGCAGCAGTTAAAGTATGATGCAATAAAACAGTAAAATATGCAGGCAGTTATAGTGGTCTCAGAGGTGGGGTATTCCTCTACTAATCCACTTTTCTCCAAACCAGATGGAGATGAATTCACTATTATTGTCAACCAGTGATAAAGATTACAGTGATTCAATCAAATTACAATAGCTTCCAACCAGTGGAAATCATTGCCGTTGCAATACCCTTGACTGTCTTGCACCTCTTGATCCGCGATCCTTGGATGCCTTTACAGTCTCGAACTTCAACCAGTGAAGTACCCCGGACTCAGGATTAAAGACACGAGTTTTTGTCTTCTCCAACTAAGAGCTTCTTCAAGTATGAACTTGAGAACCGCTCTTTTCACGATGCTATAGTTTGCTTTAGATTGCTTAAATGCTTTGATCGCTTGATAATATGATCGCACTGGTAGTTGCTCAACTTCAAATCTTCGGATATATATAGGTGTTGATCCTTGAGCATTTCTTCATAGCCGTTGCAAGTCTGTAACAAATCAGTCCGTTGGAGAGAGACTTCTTTGTTTTATTCTTTTCTGAACGTTGCAAGGCTGGATTCCCATATTTTAATCCATCGATCGACCGTTGTGAAGACTTTGCATGTGAGGCGCCGAATCTTTTGAATATAGTAAGATTAAAGTCTTCAAGGTGGGTCTGGATGAATTATTTAATTCATATCCTTTGCGGGAATCTCTCCAATTTGTCTCTTCACATTGCATGTGACTTTCCGTAATATTTGACTTTTCAACGCATGCTGACGTGGACTTGGAGTACTTGGTTGATCTCAGGTAGGCTAATGTAAGTTAACTTCTCTGCAGTCTGGACCTCTCTGATGGTGACTGTTTGGGACTCGCCTGATCAGATGACCTGTCTGAGGTTACTTGACTGCAGTCTGGTCAAACATCTCTGATAATCTTTGTTGACTAGATCTTCTCTGATATGACTCGGCTGTACCTCTCTGATGAACTTAGCTGTTTTTTTTGTACTTAGCCGATTTTTAGCCTAACTTATTTTGGTCTATAGAAGATACTCATTTGGTTCTTCTTTACATTTTGCCAAGTTTTACACTTAACATAATTTGGCCTATGGAAGATACTCATTTGGTTGTTCCTTACATTTTTGCCAAGTAATAAGTATTTGAATTTATATTAATTACATCATCAAAATCTAACAAGTATTCCTAACAAATTCCCCCTATTTTGATGATGGCAAAACTTAAGGAAATATTCAAATAAACAAGTCTGAACTTGAGTGCAAGACACAAACTAAAATCAGTCTAGTATTGAGACAACTGGAAATTGTCATTCAAGAGACTGTTATAAAATTTTCTGAATTGATTACAAATACATGTCTTAAATTTACAAGAAAATTTTACAAGTACAGAAATAAATAAAAGTCATCTGCCTCTTCGGATAGGCTGCTTGGCAGGCCTGAAAGGTTTAGCTCCGATTGGTCTTGTCTTGACAGGGGAAAAGACCATACTTTCTCCTTACGACAAGAGCTGCAAAATCTTGCTCCTCTTGAGATGAAAACTTATTCTCAACACAGAGCTTCTTGATTTTTCTCTGGAGTGCAAGTTCATTCAAAGTATTTCCTTTCTCCAAGGTGGGAGGTTCTTTGGCCCTGGACGGAGGGATCATGGGATATGCATTATGTGCTTCAGCATGTTTTAGCAGAATAGTCCAGAGTTGTAGATGAGCTTCTTCCATGAAGTTGATGAAGATCTGCTGTAGGGAGCAATTATTATCCTGGAGTATTTCCCAGATATAATAGTCTCTGATGAATTTTTTCTTTGCAGATCCCCACATGGGTAGAGCTTCATATGGTACAAATTCTTCAATGTACCACAACTCCTTGCCTTCCCACTCTAGAGTAGGCTCAAATCCTCCTCTGGTCCTCCTCTTCTTGCCTGCAGGCTGATTATCAGCCTGTTCTTCTGGTTCTGAATCTTCTCCCTTCCTTTTAGCTGAGGATGTCCCAGCAGTGATCAACTGGACATCCTGCCTCTTCTTAGTTCTAAGCTCCTCCCTTATTTCTCCTTGAATGCTGCCTTCCCCCTGTGTTTCTACCCAAAATATTATCCGGAGATAGATATTGTTGGAATAGATGGATAGCAAACAAAGTGCGAGAACACTTCCGTGAGAAGGAATAAATAACACAAGACTTGCCGGGGTTGTTAATCCCGGGCTTGAATGCTCTCGCGAGATGTTATTAATATGAATATTCGGGGATACAGGTATTAATGTTAGAATACTATTACAATGAGTGTAACGATTCTAGTTATCTAAGCTTGTGAGCGTATAGATTGCCGGAAGAACCAGATGCGGTGCTCTGTGAGTTCTTGTAACAACGTTGGTGAGCTGTGACAGCGGTGAGAGATCGATCGCCTCTCACGGTGTGTATAAGCTGTTGGTTTGAGCTCCAGGGCTTGTGAATCTGAGCTGTGGAGACTTCTTGCCTCTGTCGACCGTCTTCTGGTTGAGAGGTGCTGAGAGAGAAATCCTAAGGTTGATTCCGGTGAGGAAGCCGGGAGCCTGAGATTATGTATGTTAGTATGTATTTTCTCTGAACTTCTTGTAATGAATTGCCAACCTTTTGCTGGTTGCTGGGTGCTTTCTATTTATAGCATCTGGACCTGTTAGGCGATCGCCTTTGCTGTATTATAATAAGCGGGCGATCATCTTTTAGCACATGGGCTTGTCCCTCCAAAGTCTGCAGGAGTTGCTGGCAGTCAACCGTGCGGTCCAATGAGAAGCTTGCACGCATCCGAGTCGCTGTCACGTGTGGCCCCACCTTGTACCTTTCGGCGGGCTTGTCGGTAGGTGATGAGGTGGTGCCAGGCTGTGGTCAACGATCCGGGAATCGCGGCGACTGTCGGGGATCCGCACATGGGAGCTGCTATGAGACTCAGTCTTCGATGACTTTGACGGACGATCGTCTCTGTTCGGGGCATAGGCCGGTTGTCCTTAGTCGGGCACTAGAGTCGATCGCAAATGCCAAAGGGCGATCGCCTTGGGAGTCGATCGCTAGGTACCTAACGGTGGTCTGGTATCTTCGATTAGGCGGGTTAGCCAAAGTTTGATTGGTGTGGACTCGGTCGCTCGGCCTTGTAGTTGATCGCCTGTCGAGGTGGATAAATCTCGATACAACAATTGCCCCCCAGCTCGCTCCTATGTTGGAAACGTGGGGTGAGGTGGTTCTGCTGGCGATCGCTGAATTTCGACGAGCGACTCTGCATTTTACTGAACTGGCGATCGTCTTTGAGCTGATAGATTCTGAATTTAGACGACCTGGTAGGTCGCTGAAATGAGCGGGAAATGGCAGCAGATGCAGAGTAGTCTCTGGGACACGTGTCGGGTTCCTGTTGGGGTAGACCGACGGTCATTTATGACTCCTCGACTGACGTGTCCTTGAAAAGACGTGTACGCGGGTTTCAAGGGAGTCTTAATTGCGATGTTTGAGATCCGACCCCTGAGATTCTCCCTTATTGCAAACGAGTCCTTGCCATTTCCTATAAAAGGGCTTAGTGTTGCAGTCTCCATTCTCACGCGTATTTACTGGAGAAAGAAGGACTTGCTGAAGATTTTTTCTGAAGATCTTATTGCCGATCGTCGGTCGATTTCATCTTTGGGTAAGACGAACATTCCTTTTCTCCTCTTTTCTTCGAACATGGCTGGAACATCTTCTTCACATGGAGAGGGCACTTCCTCCGCCGCTGGGACTTCTGATGCCCGGGGAGGATCCACTGCTGAATTTCATCTGGAGACGGCCGCTGAGGCTATTCGGGCCGAAATTGACCCGGCGGAGGTGGAGGCACTGTTCAACGAGGCCGACGTGGCTAAGGAGGCAGCCGTCGAACATAGGCGCTCGCAGATGGAGAGAGATCTTGAGGTCCGGGCCTACTGGGAGCGGCACAGTTCCTTTGGCCGGGCTTATGAGGCATTTGCTGAGATTATGGAGGGGTTGGCCGGCCCGTCTCCAAGATTTGATTTCCGGGAGTATTCGATCTCTCACCCTTATCAACCTCCCAAGTGATCGCTATTTCGGGCTGCTCAGCGATCGCGGTGGTCGCTTGGCCAAATCAGGAGTTCGGCGACCAGGAAGGATCTGGCCGTCTGGAGGACGAGGTTTCATATCCCCTCAGACGTGGATCTCTTCGTGCCGTCCGAGAATGAGAGAGCCGATCAGCCTCCGGATGGGATTGTCACTGTGAATGAAGCGATCATGGAGGCAGGGTTGCGATTCCCCTTGTCGTTCGCTGTCTCCCATCTGTTGGCTGCCTGTAACGTGGCGCCTCTCCAGCTGACGCCAAATGCTTGGCTCTAGATAATGTGTACCCTCACCTTGTTCGGCGGTCACCGACTGTACCGCCTTCCTTCGCCGTCGGAGATGAACCACCTGTTCAAGCTAACGGTTCAGAAAGGGTCGGTCGGAGGCTATCATATACAAGGTCGATCCGATCGGGTGATCCTTGGAGTTCCGAACAAGGCGCGGGGCGATCCGGTGAAGTGGTTCTGGGTCGCCGGTGCCTGGAAAGCCTCCGCGAGCGACAATCCCACTGGCGAGCTGGAGATTCCCACTGGTTTTTGGGAGAGACATCCCGGTAAGGGTTCAGACTCTCCCTTAGTTCGGATATGTTCTGAACTGATCTAATTTGAATTTGCTTTTGCAGGTTTCCACATTCCGGCGATCGAGGAGTTGCCTTTCGATTTCTTGGTCGTCTGGGAGCGGATACGAAATTTGTCGGACGAAGAATTGGACGCTAACTGGATCAACAAGGAGAGTCGTCGGTTATCCGCTCGCGTACTCCATTTTTCGAGACATCTCTCGGTCTCAGGTACGAATTTCTACGATCTCCATTTGCTGGGCGATCGTCCTGTTGGAGGAATGTGACTAACTGTGGCTTGATTGTTCTTATCGCAGAGGTTCGCTTTCCTCGCTTTGTGGATCCCCCACCGGAGATTGCTATGTCGAATCCAGGGGTTTTGGGTCGTCTCCGCTAGACGAAGTCATCGCGGGCTCCTCCTGTGGCGCTACCTATCATCCCGGAGGCGGAGCCTCGCGTGGAGCTGATCGTGGCCGAGGAGGAAGTCCGGGAGGAGGGGCTTCAGACGAATCGCAAACGGCAGAGGTCGGGAGAAACCCCAATTTCTGCCCCTGCCAGTGAGGTGCCGATCGCCGCGCCTCCGATCACCGTTTTTCCTCCGGAGAAAGAACCAGCTCCCTCCGCGGCTTTCCTACGGGAGATGGCGATCGCCGAAGCTGAGACCCCTCGCGGGAAGCCATACTTCGGTCGCGATCCTGAGAGAGCCGAGAGGTAGACTGCTTGCTGAGTTAAAACTTGTCATTTGCGTAGGAGTTGTGCTAATTTTGTGGTTTTGATGCAGGATCCGTCGCACAGATCCATCTTGCCCGCCGATGGTGTTAGATTTCTTAGCGAGCCGATCTCCTCGCCAGTCCTGTGACATCCCGCAATACGTCAGCAAGGCCGTTTCTGCTCTACCGAAGGCCTGGACGACCGATCTAGATGTGATCGCTCGTCAGCGATCTGGGAGTACGATGCAGGCTGTTCTCGCCCTTTCTCTCCAGACGGAAACCATGATTGTCCAGGCTGCGCAGGAGTTTGAGGGGCGACCTTCCACTATTCGCCTGCAGGCGGATCTCGAGACGGCTCGGAAAGAGAACGCCGAGTTCACCGACAAGATCGCAGCAATGGAGAAGGACTCTTTGGAGGCAGCCAAGCGGGCGAGCCAAGAGCTTGAGCTGGCGAAGAAGGATGCCGAGATGTCTCAGTTGGCGGTTGACCGATTCCGGGACAGGATGATGAATGTCGTCCGGGCGCAGAAGGTTGCTGAGACGGAGGCCGATCGTCAGAAGGTGACGATCGCTCGGTTGACTAGCGAGCTGGCGAAGTCTAGGGAGAAGATAGCTGCGAGGGAGGCCGAGCTCCAAGGGTCGCAACAGGCGATGGCGGAGCTGAAAGGGGAGGTAGAGGCGACCAAGGCTAATCCCTTCCTTAACTTGGAGTTTGTCAGCGAGTTTGCCTATTATATGGCATTCGCTGACTCGATCCGGGCCGCCAAGAAGGGAGGGCTGGAGGTCGGCCCTCTTGCTGAGAATTTCAAGGCGTATGCGCTGGAGCATCCTCTCCATTCTGCTTTCTCCTTGCCGATCTTGGATCTCTCGGAGCTTGGCGTGGATTTGAGCTGGTATCCGACTCCGGCGAACCTCGTTCATCCTGACGCTCCGGAGGATGGGGAGGCCGCTTCGGGAACTGGGGAAGGGCCGCAGGTCGAGCCGGCGATCGAAGGCGAAGGCCAGGCGGGGGCCTGAGGCACTTGATTTTTTATGTTCTAGCTTATTGCCTTGTAGTTTTGTAGCTTTCTTTTTGTAGCATTTTGGCCTTCGGGCGACCATGTATTTCTATCCTTCAAGCAATGAAATGAATGTTTGATTCTCTGACTTATCACTTGAATGATTGCTATTTTTGAGTCTTTTGCTTGACTTTGTACAAATGTGTGAGGAGAGATCATTGCGAGTGTAGTTCCAAATGAATTGATAAACTCATAAAGATAACTTTTACAACAAATTCGATCACTGCACAACATCTGAAAAATGGCGATCTCCGTATGTGGTTGAATAGGGACGATCGTCGCATAGGTAGTCCGCACTCTTCCCCCTTGTTTTTATTCACTTAGTGAGAGTAAGGGGATGAAAATAAATTGTTGAGTGAGCGGTCTTCAAATTTGTCTAATCCTCGAGGACGGTCATCCGTCTTGAGGAACCGTGCACGATCGCGGAGTTCGATGGACCGACTCCATGACCATATCTTGTGCGCGAATGACATTGTTTGTCTCGTGACTCATTTTATTGTGAGGGTCCTCCGTTAGGCTGCGCCTCGCCTCGTATTTAAACAAAGGGCGTGCGGTCTTGGTCTGGAGGAGTCCTTGCGCGGGGCAGCGTCGGATGATTCAACTCCACGCCCGTGGCTTGTTAGCTCTGCTTCCACCTCGGGTCGCCATGACGATGGCGACCCTCGACGGTGTACGTTGAGACGGGGGTAGTGACGCGTCGCATTGTCCGGGTTCACCACGTTAAATGATGAACCTTTGAGGGCGGGCGATCGTGTCCACTGATTAGTTTTGGAGGGCCCTCAGACTACGCCGGCCTCGTATATAAACGAAGGGCGGGCGATCGTGGCCCGGAGGGACCTTGCATGGCCTAAGTAGTTGGTTCCATCAACCACCAGGACCATGGTTGCACTCTTCTACCTCGGATCGTCATGTACATGCCGACCTTCGATGGTGTACGTTGTGCGGGGTAGGCGATCTCGTGCCTTAGTCCATCACGTTAGATGGTGAACTATAGATGGCGAGCGAGTCCTCCAGTTTCTTAAATGAGGAGGGAGATCGGGGAGAGACTTCCGAGGTTACCTTCTCTTGATTGAAGCATGTAGAGACGGTCGCCGAGATTGATCTAGGGGTCGGCTCCTATGAGCTTCCCAACCTGTTTGTGTTCGACTCGGACGATCATGTATAGAGATTGGTAGGGGCTTCGGCTAAACCAATAAGCTGTCCAACTTGCCCTCCTCGAACAATCTCCAGAGCCGTTTGAGGAGGTCGCGGCATTGGTTGGTGATGTGGTCGGGACTCTTATGGTAGGCACAATATTGATTGTTGTCCAGGTGACCGTGGTCCCTTATCGCCTTTGGCTTGTTTAGCGGTTCGTGCCCCTTGATGGCATAGAAAATGTGGGCTGGAGTTCGGTTGAACGTATGGAGGAGACGGGCTTCCATGTCCTCGAAGGCCTTGAGATCTCTGGGTGGCTTGGCGATCGCCTTCTTGGTTTTGGCGATCGCCTTCTTTGTTTTGGCGATCGCCATCTTTCGGACAGGAGGTGGCGTTTCCTCGCCTAGGTGGAGGGTGAGTAGCCTTTGCCTGGCCAGAAGGTCGGCAACCTTAGCGCAGAAGATCGCGTAGGTTGGGGGGATATCCTTGGTGAGATGTCTAAACATGGGTGAATGGCCATAGAATCCCCCCATGACCGAATAGAGAGCGAGCTCGTCACTGACGGGTTCGCCGGTGAGGATAATTTCGTCTACTCGGTCTATGTAGTCTGCGTCGGTTTCGTCCTCCCCCTACCTGATTTTCATCACGCGGTGGGGGCCTTCTGGTCTGGCGACCTTGGAGGCGAAGTATGACGTGAAGTCATTCGCCAGTTTCTCAAAAGAGATGATCGATCGTGGTGGTAGTGAGGCGTACCACCTATGGGCCAGCTTGCCCAATGTTAACTGGAAGATTCGGCACTTGGTTGCATCTGATGCCCCACACCCAGTCATGTAGATTCGGAATTTACTCAGGTGGGTTTCGGGGTCCGATCTCCCTTCATACAGAGGTGTTTTGGGAGGAGCGATCCTTGGTTGCACAGGGGCGAGCTCGATGTGGACCGCGAGTGGCTCGGTCGGCCCGGTGATTTTTCTCCTGACGCTTGCCCCAGTGTCCAAGAGTGCTTTCATCTCGTCGAGCTGGCGTTGCATAGCGGCCATAGCCGTGGCCTGGCTGCTCGTGGCTCAGCGCTCGGAGCGGGAGCCGAGGCGATCGAGTACTGATCCTCTGGCGATCGGAGCGGGAGCCAAACGGTTGATTTGCGTTCGGCTGCGAGTTGGGTAGGCTGAACTTCTGGTGATGGATTCGGATTCTGTCTTTTCGTGATTTGGACCAGAATGCCCCGGTCGCCAAGATGGGTCGCGCCCCAAGCGATTGAATACGGATCCGTCCATCCGTGCGAGAGCCTTTTCTCGCGAATTGGGGCTTTCTAACGATCGCTCGCCCAGTAGCCCGTTGAATTTCCATTTTCCCATGCGGCGGACGATCGAGGGAGTTATTGCGGGTGACGCGCATGCTCTCCGTCGCTCCTCTAGGATGGCCATAGCCTCCTCGATCTGTTCCTCGGTTTGGAACTGGTCGAGTGAGAGGTTGGGGCCATCTCTCAGGTGCGGGATCGAGAGTCTTGCGTTGCCGCGACTTCCCCCGGTCGTCGGCTGGGGTTCGGATTGAGCCGGGATATGGTGTCCGACGGTTCGGAGAGTGGCTCTCTTAGATGTACCGGCAGATGTCATGATTCTGAAGGCTTTCTTTGAAGCGCAGTGAGTGTCACTTCAAGTATATGCCCCGAGAACAGTGAGTGTTCTTCGGGACGGTAGGAACGAAAAATGAAGGTATAGATCCCCTTCCTCTAGCGCCAATTGTTGCTACCCAAAATATTATCCGGAGATAGATATTGCTGGAATAGATGGATAGCAAACAAAGTGCGAGAACACTTCCGCGAGAAAGAATAAATAACACAAGACTTGACGGGGTTGTTAATCCCGGGCTTGAATTCTCTCGCGAGATGTTATTAATACGAATATTCGGGGATACAAGTATTAATGTTAGAATACTATTACAATGAGTGTAACGATTCTAGTTATCTAAGCTTGTGAGCGTATAGATTGCCGGAAGAACCAGATGCGGTGCTCTGTGAGTTCTTGTAACAACGTTGGTGAGCTGTGACGGCGGTGAGAGATCGATCGCCTCTCACGGCGTGTATAAGCTGTTGGTTTGAGCTCTAGGGCTTGTGAATCTGACCTGTGGAGACTTCTTGCCTCTGTCGACCGTCTTCTGGTTGAGAGGTGCTGAGAGAGAAATCCTAAGGTTGATTCTGGTGAGGAAGCCGGGAGCCTGAGATTATGTATGTTAGTATGTATTTTCTCTGAATTTCTTGTAATGAATTTCCAACCTTTTGCTAGTTGCTGGGTGCTTTCTATTTATAGCACTTGGACCTGCTGGGCGATCGCCTTTGCTGTATTATAATAAGCGGGCGATCGTTTTTTAGCACATAGGCTTGTCCCTCCAAAGTCTGCAGGAGCTGCTGGCAGTCAACCGTGCGGTCCAATGAGAAGCCTGCACGCGTCCGAGTCGCTGTCACGGGTGGCCCCACCTTGTACCTTTCGGCGGGCTTGTCGGTAGGTGATGAGGTGGTGCTAGGCTATGGTCAACGATCCGGGAATCGCGGCGTCTGTCGGGGATACGCACATGGGAGCTGCTATGAGACTCAATCTTCGATGACTTTGACGGACGATCGTCTCTGGTCGGGGCATAGGCCGGTTGTCCTTAGTCGGGCACTAGAGTCGATCGCCAGATGCCAAAGGGCGATCGCCTTGGGAGTCGATCGCTAGGTACCTAACAGTGGTCTGGTATCTTCGATTAGGCGGGTTAGCCAAAGTTTGATTGGTGTGGACTCGGTCGCTCGGCCTTGTAGTCGATCGCCTGTCGAGGTGGATAAATCTCGATACAACACCCTGTATCCTTTCTCCCCCCCCCTTTTTGCCAGCATCAACCAAAGTGGTCAACTGCTGCTCCATTCTGTGCATCCAGTCAGACATGCCAAAAGGCATTCTGTTATTTGTAGGAGGAAGAGGTTAAGGGACTTCCCACTGAAGCAAGGTATCGATCTTCGCATTTATGGATTGGAGTTCAGGGGTGACCTGAGATGCAAGCAACTCTCCAATAGTGTCCTTTACTATTTGCCTTATCAGCTCGGTCATCGCAGGTGAGATCTGCGATGGTGGAGAGTGCTCGCCTGAGCCTTCTGCGAATGATCCACTAGACTGCAGGCTCCTATCTGCAGCTGGCACTCCAGATGGGGTCTTTTCAGGTGTCCCTGATCTGGAGTCCTCAGCCAACTCTGTGTCCAGGCTGGTATACCGGGCAGGCGCCCCAGCCTTGTCTGCAGCCTCTAATTCTGGCTCTTTCTCCAGCTCCTTTTATTTCTCTTCTTCTTCCTTTTCTAATTCCTTCTCTTGTTCTTCCTCCTTTTCTTCTTCATCAACATTCTCTTTTTCTTTTTCAGCCAGTTGTTCTCCTCCTTCATCCTTATCATCATCATCATCATTCTTATCATCTTTATCATTTTCTCCATCATTCTCATCATCTTTTCCATCATTCTCATCATCCTCCTTTCCTTCATCATCACCCTGATCTACCTCTTCCCCTTCTTCTTCTTCATCTACTAATTCCTCTGTTTTTTCAACTTCTTCTGTTTGTTTTTTAACTAAAATATTTTCTCCTCCTTTTCTTTCTTCCTGCTCCTCTTCTTCGTCATCTATAACAAAGACCTCCTCTTCTTCTTCTCCATTCACTTCTTCAATCCTTATTTCTTTTTCTTCTTCCTCCTCATCTTCTTTCCCAAAAGATCCATCAAAGATACTGTACATTATAGAATGGATGAATTGGTCCATGTTGGTTTTGAAATTTGACATGAACCAATTCTCCTGGAGGATCAAAACTGTGTCTGATACTTTGCAAAAGTGTATCAGCACATCCTTTGTGGCTTGGGGATATTCCCAACCACTGGTTTCAATATAGGTTTGAAGTTTAGCAAATGACAGTGATTTAAAAAATTTCCACTCTTCAAAAATATTAACAAAAGAGTGTTTTAGAGCTTGTGGTTTAACTAACTGTAATTGCTCTATGGACAAGTTGAAAAGATTGTTGTCCAGCAGGTTAAAGGTGTAGTTTGCTTCAGGGATGGAGATAATTAAACCTGCTTCTTCCTCTTCTGAAATGAATGCTGGAGTGAGGACAGGGACGATCTGAGTTTCCAGGCTGCCCGGAGCAGGCTGGTCTTCCAGGTGGGTAGGCGACCTGGCTGCAGGACTGGTATAATGTTCTGGCTGCTCCTCCTGGGTGAACTGCAGTCGTCTGGGCCTTTTTGGCGAAGGTTCTGGTGAGGAATGTATGAATGATGGCTCTCCAGGGGCTGGTCCCTTCCTCTTGAATCGGACAGCAATCGGTGTGTTGTCTGACTCCGAGTCTGACTTGGCTGCAGATTGGTTGTCGCCTGTAGGTTGGTCGGACTCGTCTAGTGAGGGTCTGTAGTAAGTCCTTATATCAGACAACTCCTTTAACATTTGAGGTGCTCGTCTGTTGTCTCCCAACTTCCTCAACGTCTCTTGGTCTAGGTGACCAAGTCTCTTGTTGATGTGGAAGGGGTCAGTATTACCCTTTACCACACCCATCTTTTCCAAGATCCAACTTAGCTGCGTTCCAAACGCCAGCTTGGATCTGAATTTCTTCTCATCAGCAAGCCATTCGGCTTTGTTGACCTCGCGAACAAACTGCCTAAAGATGTAGTCAGCCCAATCAATCGGCTCGTCCTGAATGAGTGCTCCCAGCACTGTGAATTTCGCCGATGACAGTTGGTCGTAACTGCCGGCCATACCCATAATAATTTTGTTTGTAATATCCAACATATATCGATATGCCTTTTTGACTTCGCTCCTTTTGGCGGTGAGCTTCAGCTTCGCCGGCTGATCGTCCGCCTTGATCTTCATTCAGGTGTCGGCTGCTGTTTGCTTGAGGGCCTCGACGGCTATGACGGTGTTTCATACCAAAAACTTTCCGAATCGATTCCGGCGATAAGTTAACTTGAATTCCGCCGACAGTGCTCCTAATCCCTTCCTCAATCACATGAGCTTCGCAGTAGAAAGCGATGACGTCCTCCTTGTACAAGTGTTTGGGACTGATATCCAGAAATGGGTAGATCCCATTTAGCTTCATCGAACGAATCAGGTCAAGGACATCGTAGTTTTCCAGATTTGCTTCCAAAAGACCTTCGAAATCAACGACCAGAGAAAAGATGATCTGGTCTTTGACCACCTTCATGTTAACGCCTTCAAAATAAGATTCCATTTTGGTTGACTGTTGACTGTTGACTGCTCTGCATCAGGTGAGTTGACTCCTTGGACTTCTCGCCTGAGATTTTGATCAGCTAGGTTCCTTTGTCCGTCCTTCATCCTTTTTGTCTGCATCAGCTAGGATCTGATTCCTTTAATCAGCTGGGTCCGTCCTTCCTCTGATATGCTTCAGCTTGCTTTTTCTTCTGTACTAGATTCCCAATCTAGTAGACCAAGTTCTCTCCTCAGCTCCAAGAATCTTTCTTCTGGCAAAGGTTTGGTAAAGATGTCAGCTATTTGGTAGTCTGTGCTGACTCTTTCAACTCTGACTCTCTTGTTAAGCACGTGGTATCTGATGAAGTGGTGCTTAACATCAATGTGCTTGGTCCTTGAATGCAAAACCGGGTTGTTGGTTATTGCAATAGCACTATTGTTGTCACACCAGATAGGGACTTCATTGGCAATGATATTATAATCCCTCAGCTGTTGGCTGATCCATAAGATCTGGGCACAACAACTACCTGTAGCTAGGTATTCTGACTCTGTATCAGTCTGGTTCCTAGGAATTGGCACGCTCCAGTAGTGCTTTTCCTATAAATTTTGCATCCTGCGAAATCTGCATCTGAATATCCTGACAGCTCGAAATTATCGTCCTTAGGATACCATAGTCCAACGTTGACTGTAGACTTAAGGTATTTAATTATTCTCTTGGCTGCATCTTGGTGTGACTGCTTTGGCTTGGATTGAAATCGCGCGCATAATCTTACGGCATAACATATGTCTGGTCTTCTTGCAGTGAGGTATAGTAGTGATCCAATAAGTCCTCTATAGTGGGTAGAATCCACTGATATGCCTGCCTCGTCTGCATCTAGGTGGGTACTTGTGCTCATAGGAATTCTTGCTGGTTTGGCTGATTCCATTCCAAATCTCTTGATTAGATCTCTGGTATACTTAGCTTGGTTGATGAAAATTCCATTTTCCATCTGCTTAACTTATAATCCGAGAAAGATGTTAAGCTTTCCCATCATACTCATCTCAAATTCTCCTTGCATGAAGTTTGAGAATTTCTCACACAGCTTTGGGTTGGTTGAGCCAAATATGATGTCATCCACATATATCTGGACTATCAATATGTGGCCTTCGTGCTCCACTCTGAATAGGGTCTTGTCCACCTTTCCTTAGAAAAAACCATTCTTCTCAAGAAACACAGACAGTGTTTCATACCATGCTCTTGGTGCTTGCTTAAGACCATAGAGAGCCTTCAACAGCTTGTAGACTTTGTCTCCTTTGACAAAACCTGGGGGTTGCTCTACATAGACTTCTTCTTCTAGGATGCCATTTAGAAATGCACTCTTTACATCCATCTGATAGACTTCAAAATCCTTGAATGCAGCATATGCGAGGAATAGTCTGATGGCCTCTAATCTTGCAACAGGTGCATATGTTTCATCAAAATCTATTCCTTCACACTGTGCATATCCTTTAGCAATAAGTCTGGCTTTATTCCTAACAACAGTTCCATCTTCGTCACTCTTGTTTTTGTACACCCATTTGGTGCCAATAACCTTCTTGTGATCTGGTCTGTCTGTTAGTACCCAAACATTGTTCCTTTCCATCTGCTCAAGTTCTTCTTACATGGCATTTATCTAAGAATAATCCTCCAAGGCATGTTCTGTTGTCTTGGGTTCTATCTGAGACATGAAGCATGAGAACATATCCATTCCTGCGGGTAGAGTAGACTGTCTTGTCTTAACTCCATCAGTCAGCTTCCCGATGATTTGCTGGATTAAATGGTTTTTGAGCCACTTGGGGATATCGTCTTCTTCTGGGTCTGTTCCCCCTGTTGAATTGCTCTGGTGGATTTCTGCATCAGCTGGGATCTGGTCTCCTTGGTCTGCAGCTGGATTAGCTACCGTCTTGTCATCTGCAGGTTGGGTCTGATCTGCAGATGAGTCTTTATCAACTACGGTGGTCTTCATCGGTAAACCGGACTGGATAGGTTTGGTGTTCCTGTCTGATCTGCAGTTGGGTCTTCAGGAGCTGCGGTTGCGTATTCATGCTGGTCTGCAGGTGAGTCTACCATTCCAGTGTCATGTACAATGACTTCTTCGAGGGTTGCTGATTTGAGCTTATTCTCAATTAGCTCAACTTGCTTTCTGTACTCAACAGTAGATTCGTCAAATACAACATGGGGTGTTTCTTCCACAACTAAGGTTCTTTTATTAAAAACTCTATATATCTTGCTTCTTTGTGAATATCCCATAAAGAGACCATCATCAGTTTTATCATCAAAGGCATTTAGTTGTGTTTTACCGTTGTTGTGGATGAAACACTTACAACCAAAAACATGAAAGTAAGCAACAGTAGGAGTTCTATTATTCCAAACCTCATAGGGAGTTTTTGCCATGTCTCCCTGCTATTATACTCCTGTTCTGAGTATGGCAAGATGTGTTGACAGCTTCAGCCCAGAACCTCTTGGGCAGGTCCGCTTCTGCAATCATGGACATCGCTGCTTCCTTTAGGGTTCTGTTTCTTCTTTCAGCAACGCCATTCTGCTGGGTGGTCCTGGCTGCATAGAGCTCATGCTGGATCCCATTCTGATCGCTGTAATCAGTGATAGCCTTGTTGATAAATTCTCTTCCTCTATCTGATCTGATCTTGATGATTGAGAGGGATTTCTCATTCTGGATCCTTCTCAGCAGCTCAGGTAGTTTGGTCAAGGTTTCACTTTTCTTATACAAGAAGATAATCCAAGTGTACCTTGAATAATCATCTACTACAACAAGTGCATGCTTTCGGCCGCTTAGAGTCCTTGGATTGATAGGACCAAATAGATCCATGTGGAGAAGATATAAGATCCTTGTTGTGAGGGTTGTAGGCTGGACTGGCTTGAATGATGCTCTGGTCTACTTTCCTTTCTGACATGCATCACAAAGAGCTTCCTTCTTGAATGCTTCCTCTGGGAGTCCTCTGACCAGCTTCTGAGAACTAATTTTGTTGATGGATTTGAAGTTCAGGTAACATAATCTTTTGTGCCACAGCCATCTGTTCTCAGCTACTGTCTTAGATAGAAAACAGGAGTTAGGTGTTCCTGTGTTCCAATCTATCATGTAGACATCTCTCCTTCTGAATCCTTGTAGCTTCACCTCTCCAGATAGGATATCGATCACCATACATTTCCAAATGGTGAAGACTACTAGATTCTTCTCATCGCAAAACTGGCTTATGCTCAGGAGATTATACTTGAGCCCTTTGACATAGTGAACTTTGGATATCACAATATTTCCTCGGTGCAGCTCTCCAAAGCCCTTTGTTTGTCCTCTAGAGCTATCTCCAAAGGTTACATCAGGACCTCTTTCTTTGGTGTATTTAGACAGCATCTTCTTGTTCCCGGTCATGTGCCTCGAGCATCCAGAATCTACAAACCATTCTTCACCTCCAAAGTTTGAATTTGTGGAGATATGGTTGTAGTCCTTCCACCTTTTCTGCAATCAAACAAGCAGAGATTTAGGTACCCAGGTCTGTGTGGGTCCTCTAGGGTTAGTTGGTTTCCTGGAGAATTGATTTCTCCTTGGATTGTAAAAATTGTTATTATTATTACCCTTGTAAGGTGTGTAAGGTCTAGGTCTATATCTTCTGTTGGGATTGTATACCGGATATTTCTCAAAATACTGGTAGTGTGGGCCATTTCTAAACCTTGGCTGAGACCATTTATTAAATCTTTGAGGTCTCCACACTTGTTCATTTTGGAAATTAGGATAACCTTGAGGTTTCCATCTGCCCCTCCCATTTTGAAATCTGTTTTTGGGGAGTTGTTGATAATAGTGGGCATGTTGTCTGGGCTGCTGCTTCTACCTGGGCTATTGCCTAGTCGCTTGTCTAGGTGGCTGCCTTGTGTACCCTGGTTGCAGCCTAGACTTGTGACTTGGCTGTTGCCTATTTTTAAATATCGGTTTGTATGTAGGCTTAGCAGTCGAGATAATTGTTTCTCCCTTGACAAAAGTGGTTTTGGAACTAGAAAGAGTGTGAGGATCATATCTAAGGCCTGATCTGGAATATAGTAGCCTTTTATTAGTACACAGTTCGTCCAGAGTTGAAGACGCCTTCAGGGAGGTTATTTCCTACGCCTGAGTCTTATTTACCTGAGTCAGCTTAGTAAATTCGGCTTTGACATGAGCAAGTGCAGCTGATTTTTCTCTAAGTAAAATAGTTAGTCGATTTATCTCAGCTATAGTGGCGTCAGCCTGATTTTTCAAGTCAGTTGCAGCCTTGTTTTCAAAATCAGTTTTGGCTTTATTTAATTCTAGGCTGAGTTTTTCAAAATCATTTTTCAGCTGCCTATTCTCATCTTGCAGTTGAGTTTTCTCGGCTGATACAGATAGGTGTGCAGATTTAAGTGTCTCAAAATCTTTAAGTAGCTGATTTACAGATTCATGTAGATCCATATCTTGTGACATGGCTGAACTATTATTTGAACCAGAGGGTTTTGATGTTACCTCTTCATCAGCTAGGTTGGCCATCAGACAATCATACTCTTCATCATCAACTGAGAAGAATCCGCTGCTTGATTCTACACGCTCTTGATCTTCTCCGATGAGGGCCTTCCTTCTGTCTTCTTTTCTGCCCACCTCCTTCTTGCTCTCGTCCTTCTTAAGATCAGGACAATCGATCTTAATGTGTCCTGTCTTATGACAGTTGTAGCACTCCACCTTCCAGCTTCCGGCTTTCTGGTTCCTTCTGGGATTCTTCTTATAATTTTTTTTGTATTTGGAGTAGTTTTTCCGGATGTTGCTGAACCTCTGCATTATGAATGCCATTCCTTACTCAAAATCTAATGGATTTGGAGGCTTTACATCAGATAAGCTCTTGGCGGGGGACTCGGCTGCAAAGGCTATTCCCTTCTCTGCAGGCTCGGTTGAGGATGAACTTGGGAGGTCGAACTCATAAGCCTTCAGATTGGAGAATAGATCTTGGATCTTTATCTTATTAAGATCCTTGGATTCTCTCATGGCCACTGCCTTCATGCTCCATTCAGGATTGAGAGATCTTAGAACCTTCAGCGCCATCTCCCTGTTGCCATAAGATTTCCCGAGGGAGTTGATCTCATTGATAATCTCAGTGAACCTTGTGTCCACTTAGTCTATAGATTCGCCATTCTTCATTTTGAAGTTGTCAAATTTTTGAATAGCAATTGACAACTTGTTCTCTTTGATTAGCTCCGTTCCTTCACACATTAGGGCTAATGTGTCCCAGATTTCTTTTGCATTCTTGCAATTATTGATCTTGACCATGGTGGATTTGTCAAGAGTTTGATACAGCACGTCTCTGTCCCGGTTGTCAAGGTTGGACAGCTTTCTTTCTTCGGGAGTCAGCTCTGTCCTCTTCTTTGGGATCTTATCTGGCTTCCCTACTGCGATCTCCTCGGGAGTGTTGTCTTTCTCGAAGGTGTAAGGACCGTCCTCTATAATGCACCACATGTCATCATGGATCGAAGATAAGTGTGCCTGCATCCTTATCTTCTAAAGATCATACTCGTCAACTGAAAACACAGGTAATCTAGAATGCATGTGTTCCATTTTATAATGAGAGTAAAATATATCTCTGATATAGATCTGATTCGTGAACTAAATGAACCAACCTCTCCGATACCACTTGTAGGTCACAAGTCGTCCAGGAATAAGTCTAGAGGGGGGGTGAATAGACTTATTGAAACACTTAAACTTTTTTTCTCAAAGAGTAAGTTTCTTCGGCTGATAGATATACAAATGACTTAGAGTCGTTTGTTCTCAATACGTGCGGAAATCAGCTGATGAAGAATACAAAACAACTAATGAAACACTAACAATGAATGCAGCAGTTAAAGTATGATGTAATAAAACAGTAAAATACGCAGGCAGTTATAGTGGTCTCAGAGGTGGGGTAATCCTCTACTAATCCACTTTTCTCCAAACAAGTTGGAGATGAATTCACTATAATTGTCAACCAGTGATAAAGATTATAGTGATTCAACTAAATTACAACAGCTTCCAACCAGTGGAAATCCTTGCCGTTGCAATACCCTTGACTGCCTTGCACCTCTTGATCCGCGATCCTTGGATGCCTTTACAGTCTCGAACTTCAACTAGTGAAGTACCCCGAACTCTGGATTAAAGACACGAGTTTTTTCTTCTCCAACTAAGAGCTTCTTCAAGTATGAACTTTTGAGAACCGCTCTTTTCACGATGCTATAGTTTGCTTTAGATTGCTTGAATGCTTTGATCGCTTGAGAATATGATCGCACCGGTAGTTGCCCAACTTCAAATCTTCGGATATATATAGGTGTTGATCCTTGAGCATTTCTTCATAGCCGTTGCAAGTCTGTAACAAATCAGTCCGTTGGAGAGAGACTTCTTTGTTTTATTCTTTTCTGAACGTTGCAAGGCTGGATTCCCATATTTTAATCCATCGATCGACCGTTGTGAAGACTTTGCATGTGAGGCGCCGAATCTTTTGAATATAGTAAGATTAAAGTCTTCAAGGTGGGTCTGGATGAATTATTTAATTCATATCCTTTGCGGGAATCTCTCCAATTTGTCTCTTCACGTTGCATGTGACTTTCCATAATATTTGACTTTTCAACGCATGCTGGCGTGGACTTGGAGTACTTGGCTGATCTAAGGTAGGCTGATGTAAGTTAACTTCTCTGCAGTCTGGACCTCTCTCATGGTGACTGTTTGGGACTCACCTGATCAGATGACCTGTCTGAGGTTACTTGACTGCAGTCTGGTCAAACATCTCTGATAATCTTTGTTGGCCAGATCTTCTCTGATATGACTCGGTTGTACCTCTCTGATGAACTTAGTTGTTCTTTTTGTACTTAGCCGATTTTTAGCCTAACTTATTTTGGCCTATAGAAGATACTCATTTAGTTCTTCTTTACATTTTGTCAAGTTTTACACTTAACATAATTTGGCCTATGGAAGATACTCATTTGGTTCTTCCTTACATTTTTGCCAAGTAATAAGTATTTGAATTTATATTAATGACATCATCAAAATCTAACAAGTATTCCTAACATATCATACCCCTTACGAATTGTTTAGGTGCCGGAAGCGCGTTCTTGGACCTACCGAACTCATACGTTACCGTCTAATTTCACGATGTCTCAAAGCCAAGTATATATTTATGGTTGTACATTATCGACTTTGAAAGTAAGGTGTATTAATGGCATGATTATTTATATCTACTCTGGGGCGGGCCGACGGGTCCCCTGAGGGTTTCGTAGCCTCTTGGTGCGATTCCACGGATGATATGAATGAACCACTCTAGGATGGACCGACGAGTCCTCTGAGGGTTCCGTAGCCTCTGGTGCAGTTCCACAGTATTCATATATGTGTTGATGTGATGCTATGGGATTTAGTTATTCCGGAATACTAGTCTTGAATTGATGAATTGATGGTTACCTTTACTTTATTGTTGAGGAGTATTGTGTTTCATATTTGATATACTTGCACTAGCTATTCGACGGCTAACCCCTTATGGGGGAAATACTTTTTATGTATTTCAGGTTCCAGGAGAGCGGACAGGCAGGTATCGGGTCGGCATGGAGATGATGGGCAAGTGTGATACTGTGTCTTTCCTCTGGTTATGTTTTGTGTTTCTCCATTCAGTGTTGTTGTACTGGAATGGTTATTGAATACTTGAGTATTGTTTTCCATTTTCCTTGATGTTCCGGCCTGTGTTTGCCGAGGTATTGATTTGTGTTGTGATGTCTTTGGGATACATTGGTTATGTTTTGAATATCCTTTGTATTGTTCTTCATTCCATTGTATGTAGACCTTCTCGGTCAAAAATTTATAGTTATGCGTATGTTTAGCCTTGTGGGTCCCATCGTGGGGCTCACGGCGCTGTAATATTCCCTGAATAACATGGGGGTGTTACAGAATATGGTATCAGAGCTTAGGTCTATGGATACCTAGGCTGTCGGTCTTTTGGGTCGATTGAGTCGTCATTGTCCATAGTATCACTACTCTGCCATCATCACAGTGCGACCGGTACTTGTAAGACCTCTTACTCTTCTGGGGTTTCCTTACTCGTTTTGCTTCTATTTTGGTATTCTTGAGAATCGGTCATTTTTATGACGTGCGATTGAATTGTATTTACGTGCCTTGTGTGTTATTTAGTATGTCAGCTGGTAGGGGTCGTGGCCATGGGCGTGGAAGAGGTCGTGGCGCGGTCATTTCCATCAGTTCTGTTGTGGGGTCGACCAACCCCAGTTTGTCGAACTTAGTACATCCTGACACCGAAAGTCAGCACGACCAGTAGACTGGCCAGGGGAACAGCGCGGACGTTGGAGTTGCGAATGTACTGCAGCAATTGGACAACCAGATGACCATTTTAGCCCAAATCGTTCAGCTGGATAATCTGAATCCGAACGCGGATGCCTTGCTTCATAATATAATCGGTATGCACCCTCCACAGTTTGGTGGTTACACAGACCCATTAGGTTTGGAAGAATGGCTAGCGGCGTTGGAGAAAATTTTTGAAGCAGTTGATTGCCCCGAAGTGAGGAAAGTACCGATTGCCCAGTATTTCCTCACTAAGGAGGCCGATACATGGTGGAAAGTCATCAAGACGCAGGATTGTGTTGCCACGTGGGATGAATTTAAGGATCTTTTGGAGGTCGAGTTTTGTCCTTGGCCGATGCGAGAGGGCTGAATCCGAGCCTTTTTCGAGGCTAAACCGCAGAATATTCCTATCTCGCAAGCAATTGTAGAGTACAACCAACAAATGATCCAAGTGAAGGATCAAGTGAGAAACGAGCGTGATAAGATCCGTTATTTTGATATAAACCAAACCAAACCAAACCAAACATACCCAGTATATCCCGCTCAGAGCAGGATCTGGGGAGGGTAAGATGTATGCAGACCATGCCCCTACTTATTATGGTAGGGAGGCTGTTTCCGTGAAGACCCCCGGCTTAGTGCACAGTAGAATCTTGTGTGATAAATACAAAGGAAAACATATGATTCGAAAAAGCTCGAGACCATACCTGAGCCCATGGCTTGATCCACATGGGACTTACCTAAGCGGAATTAGGCTACTTCACTCCCGATGAACGCTACTCTAACAATAGAGAGGTTGGCTCTGTGCACAGCTCCTTGTCAAAAATACACCATACGCAAAGACAACAGGGTAAAATATACAATAAAAGTAAAAATGCAATGCTCTAGGTAAAAGCTAACCGTGACAACCCAACTCTGAGGCTCTCAACTACAGCACCGCTCCCTACAAAAGAATCCACAACTCTGATCTGGCACCTCCAAGCGCACCTATCAACAGTCATGGTCTCGGAAAGGTTTAAGGCCTTCAAATCTAATCTCAGTTGCTCCTCCCACGTCCTCCTCGGTCTGCCTCTCCTCCTCTCCCCGATAACCACTAAACTCTCGACCCTCCTCACCGGAGCAGATGCCTGCCTCCTGCGGACGTGACCAAACCATCTCAATCTCCCTTCCCTAACTTTCGCTGAAATGGACGCCACTTCCAGTGCGTTCCTGAAAACCCCGTTCGCAATTCTATCTAATATTGTGCGACCACACGACCAACGTAACATTCTCATTTCAGCCACTTCCAACTTTCTCTCAAGCGACTTCTTCATCGCCCAACATTCGGAGCCATACAACATTGCAGGTCGGATTGCCGCTCTATAGAATTTACCCTTCAACTTTAGAGGGACTTTCTTGTCGCACATGACCCCTGTCGCTGCTCTCCACCTTAGCCACCCCGCCTTGATGCGATGCGTGACATCATCTTCACACTCACCTTCCTTCTGAATGATCGAACCCAAATACTTGAACTTATCCGTACGGGGTACGATCTGATCCGCAATCATTACGTCAACATCTTCCTCATTGGCATCACCACTAAAGTTACACCAGAGATACTCGGTCTTAGACCGGCTCACGCGCAAGCCCTGGGATTCTAACTTAGCCCTCCAAAGCTCCAACTTCGAGTTCACCTCCCTCCTCGACTCCACCACTAACACAATGTTGTCAGCAAAAAGCATGCACCACGGGATGCCATCTTGAATCCCTCGTGAAATGACGTCAAGGATTAGAGCGAAGAGAAGAGGACTTAGCGCCGACCCCTGGTGTAGCCCTATCTCAACCGGAAAATACTGGGTGTCACCAACTGGGGTCCTAACGCACGTCCTAGCTTGGGAGTACATGTCTTGGATCGCCCTAACGAACGGCAACGACACCCTCCTCTCTACTAGGCTCCTCCAAATAACATCGCGCGGGATGCTATCATAAGCCTTCTCTAGATCTATGAACACCATATGGAGGTCCTTATGCCACTCTCTAAACTTCTCCATAAGGCGTCTTACGAGATGAATGGCCTTAGTTGTGGACCTCCCCGGCATGAAGCCAAATTGGTTCTCTGAGATCTCCACTTCTCTTCTAACCCTGCATTCCACCACTCTTTCCCTAAGTTTCATAGTATGACTGAGGAGTTTAATACCCCTATAGTTACTACAACTCTGAACATCGCCTTTGTTCTTGAAAAAAGGCACGACAATACTATGCCTCCACTCTGTCGGCATCTTAGAGCCTTTGAGGAGGATGTTGAACAGCTCTGCTAGCCACTGAACTCCGACTTCCCCCAAACAAAGCCACACCTCAATAGGGATCTGATCCGGGCCTACAGCCTTAGCTCTACCCATTTTCATTAGGGCACCCTTTACTTCCTCCTTGCTGATGCTCTCACAGGAACTAAGCGAACGAGCAGAAGATAGACTAACTCCTTGCACCACCGAGTCACTACCTCTAGCCTCATTTTGATATGCTGATGAATATGGACTTACGGCAGTACATGGACGGATTTGCTTGCACCACACTGAAGGAATATTAGGACAGAGCTTTAGCCCATGATATGTTAAGCCTCGACAATGATATCGTTGAAGAATCGAAGAAGCAGAAGGTTGCGGGGAATTTTTCAAGCTCTATGAGTGGCAATTTCCAAAGGTCACAGATGACTAACCGTTCTACCAGACAATCGTGACGTTCTGCTAAAGGAAAGAGGGGTTTCCGTTATGCTCCGGGCACCACAAATCGC
This sequence comes from Orobanche coerulescens, assembly GCA_033398695.1. NCBI lineage: Eukaryota > Viridiplantae > Streptophyta > Magnoliopsida > Lamiales > Orobanchaceae > Orobanche > Orobanche coerulescens. Next base: position 56,839,514 of record CM065805.1, on the reverse strand, counting down.
ACGGTAATTTGCTATAATTGTGGTCGTCCAGGCCACGTTAATTTGGAATGCAATTTTCCGTCATTGAAGTGTCACACTTGCGGACAGATGGGACATAGAGCGGCTTATTGTTCCGAACCAAATCAGACCTTGAACACTCGGGCTTCTGCCCCAGCACCACTTGACCAAGGCGTTAATCAGCGGCAATCTTTTGGTCAATCTCAGCAGAATTTTGGCAGGGGCCGGGGAAGGGGTCAGAACGCTGGAGGGGGAAACTCTAGCGTCCGTTCGGTACAACCACGGGTCTATGAGATGTGTCGATCAGATGAACCCGATGCAGCGGTGGCTTCAGGTACCATTAATATTTTATCTCATCCAGTCCGTGTGCTTTTTGATACGGGTGCTACATATTCTTTTATTTTCTTGGAGTGTGTACGCCGTTTGAATATAACTTGTATGACTACTTGTGATCCCTTCATTGTGAAACTACCTAGCGGGGATAGAATTGTGGGAAAACGGGAGATTAAAGATTTTCCGGTGATTATATCCGGTATGGAATGGTTATCGAATCTGATTGTAGTTGATATGGTAGGCGAGGACGTGATCCTCGGTGAGGATTGGCTTGATAGTCACCAAGCGATTATGAATTACCGTACTAAGGTTATCACCATGATGACTAAAGACGGATCCGAGTACTCATTTTTGGGACGTAAGTCGGGCCAATCCAAGTTACTTATCAGCGCCATGAAGACCATAAAACTTTTGAATAAAGGTTGTACGGGCTATTGGTGTTATGCCTTGAAAACGGAAGGGAACGATGTCGATTTCTCTTCAATTCCGATTGTTAATGAGTATCCCAATGTTTTTCCGGACGATCTCCCTGGATTACCGCCAGATCGTGAGATAGAATTTTCTGTGGACTTAGAGCCAGATGCGGCTCCGATTTCTAAGGCACCTTATCGAATGGCACCTTCCGAGATGCAAGAATTAAAGAATCAGTTGGGAGAACTTCTGGAAAGAGGGTACATCAGACCTAGCGCTTCGCCTTGGGGCGCGCCTGTTCTTTTTGTGAGAAAGAAGGATGGTTCACTACGTTTGTGCATTGACTACCGTGATCTGAACAAAGTGACCATCAAGAACAAGAACCCTTTGCCTCGTATAGATGATTTATTTGATCAGTTGTAGGGGGCTGCAATTTTCTCAAAAATTGGTTTAAGATGAGGGTATTATCAACTCAGGGTGAGAGAGTCCGACGTTCCGAAGACAGCATTTCGGATGAGATATGGGCATTATGAATTTGTAGTTATACCTTTTGGGTTGACTAATGCACCGACAGTATTCATGCAGTTAATGAATAAGATTTTCATCGAGTATCTAGACAAGTGTGTAGTTGTCTTCTTTGACGACATTTTGATCTATTCTCGAGATAAAGAAGAACACGCCCGACACTTGCGTTTGGTACTAGATATTTTGAGAACCGAGCACCTCTATGCAAAATTTTCAAAATGTGAGTTCTGGTTGGAAGAAGTTATGTTTCTCGGCCATGTGATTTCAGCCGAAGGAGTTCGTGTAGACCCTCAGAAGATTGAGGCAGTGCTAGATTGGGCACCGCCTAAAAATGTTAAGGAAGTTCGTAGCTTTTTGGGCCTTGCTGGGTATTACCGTCGGTTTGTTGAGGGGTTCTCGAAACTCGCTCGTCCGCTTACGAAATTACTTCAGAAGACCGAAAAGTTTGTTTGGTCGGATGAGAGACAACAAAGCTTCGATGAGCTGAAGAGACGTTTGACTTCAGCGTCGATTTTATCTTTACCACATGGTAGTGAGGGCTTTGCAGTTTATAGTGACGCTTCGGGTCAAGGTCTGGGCTGTGTACTTATGCAGCATGATAAGACGATAGCTTTTGCGTCACGATAATTAAAACCTTATGAGATGAATTATCCTACTCACGATTTGGAGTTGGCCGCAATTGTCTTCGCACTCAAGATTTGGTGGCATTATTTGTATGGTTCTCCGTGTCAGATTTATATCGATCACAAGAGCCTGAAGTATATTTTCAGTTAGAAGGAGCTGAATATGAGACAGAGACGTTGGTTAGAGTTGATAAAGGATTACGATTTGTAAATTCTTTACCACCCCGGAAAAGCCAATGTCGTCGCGGATGCTTTGAGCCGCAAATCAGCATCTCTTCAAATGCTCGAGGTTCTTACATCTTAGACGAAAATTCGTCAGGATTTAATTGAGTAAGGGATAGAAGTTTGGCTTCAACGAGTATAGGGACAATTGTGTACGCTCGAAATTACTTCGTCCTTGGTTGACGACATCAAAGGGAAGCAGTGGAGTGACCCGATGATTTCTCAACTGAAGGAAGATGTAATTAAAGGAAAAGATCCTGGCTTTATGGTTCATGAAGATAGTATTCTGAGATTTCAGGGCAGGCTTTGTGTTCCAAATGATCTAGAGTTGAGGCATAGAATTCTCCAAGAAGCCCATGCTACGCCTTACTCAATCCACCCCGGGACGAGTAAGATGTATAAGGACTTGAAACGAATTTTTTGGTGGAACAACATGAAGAAGGATGTCATGGAATTTGTACTGCGGTGCCTGACGTGTCAACAAGTCAAGATCGAACATCAACGACCAGCGGAGTTGTGGAAACCGCTTCCCATTCCCGAGTGTAAGTGGGAAGACATCTCTATGGATTTCATCACTGGCATGCCAAGAACTCGGGCCGGAATGAATATGATTTGTGTAATTGTCGATCGGTTGACCAAGTCTACACACTTCTTGGGTATTAAGGATACTTGGGGACCGGATAGATTGGCTCGAAATTTTATAGCTGAGATCGTAAGATTTCATGGTGCCCCCAAGACCATTGTTTCTGACCGGTACGGTCATTTCGTATCGCATTTTTGGTAGTCCGTTCATCAGGCTTTGGGTACTGAGTTGAAGTTGAGCACTTCCTTTCATTCTCAGTCGGACGGTCAGACAGAGAGGACGATTTAGACGTTGGAAGATATGTTGCGAGCTTGTGCCTTAGACTGGAGTAATGATTGGGAACTTCACTTACCGTTGATCGAGTTTGCCTATAATAATAGTTGGCATGCATCGATCAAAATGGCACCCTTAGAGGCACTTTATGGTAGGCGGTGTAGGTCGCCATTATGTTGGGACGAGGCTTCATAACTAATTGGGACGGAACCGGATATGTTGATGGAAACTAAGGAAAAGATTTCTATTATCCGGGACCGATTGCTGACTGCCCAGAGTCGTCATAAATTTTATGCTGATACTCATCGTCGACCCCTAGAGTTCGAAGTAAGGGATCATGTCTTACTCAAGGTGTAGTCGACCAGAGGAGTTTTCCACTTCGGGAAAAAGGGGAAACTTAGTCCGAGGTATATCGGACCTTTCGAGATTTTGGACAGAGTTGGAGATTTAGCTTATCGCTTGGCGTTGCCTCCAGCTTTGAGTCATGTCCATAGTGTTTTTCATGTGTCTCAGTTGAGAAAATACATGCCGGATCCGAGCCACGTTATCGACTATAGTGAGATTGACGTAGCCGAGGATATTACCTTTCCAGAGAGACCCGTGAAGATCCTTGAGCATCGCAAGAAACAACTTCAGCATAAGACCATTCCACTGGTTAAAGTGCAATGGTCGAGACATGGAGTCGAAGAGGCAACTTGGGAAATGAAAGAGAAGATACGGTCGGAGTACCCCGAACTCTTTATTTCTTAAGTTTCGGGACGAAATTTCTTTTTAGAGGGGGAGAATGTAATACCCGTACTTTTATTGACTGTTTGGCCTTGCCATTTTTCTTATTTCGTCGCTCTGTAAACTCTTGGTGATGTTGTCGATATTGTTTTAGAGCTTCATATCTTGTTTGGATCACAATCGTGTTGTTTAGACCTTGCGGAAGTGTCCTGGGTCAGAGAAATAGCGCACGCTAGGCCTAGACTAACGTACGCTAATTCTGCTTGAGTAGCGCACGCTAGCCTTGAGCCATAGCGCGCGCTAAGGGACCAGTCAGATCAGAACCAGTAACTCATACTGCTCTCTGGACTGGCGGTTAACGCGCACTAGGAGTTCGCTAGCGCACGCTATTCGTGGTTAGTAGCATACGCTAACATCCGTCCGTAGCACACGCTAACGGGCTGGTCGGCAGAGGCAGTGAGGTTGTCAGGTTTTCTGGACTATCAGGTAACGTACGCTAGGCTTCGGCTAGCGCACGCTAAATCTGTTGTATAACGCACGCTAAGCCATAGCGGTAGCGCACGCTAAGGCTTGAGCAGGGCAGAGGACAGTAGGTTCTGGACTCCAGTACTGGACACCACATTTTGGCTAGCGCACGCTAGAGAAAGGCGATTAGTGCACGCTAACGGGGCCGGCAGAAGCCACTGGACTACCCGGTGACCTCGCTAGCGCACTCTAATGAAGGAAGCGTAGCGTGCGCTAGACTGGGCGGATATATATTGGACAATTGACATCCATTTCGTCATTTTTCATCCTCTTCACTCATTTCCGATGGGAGCAGCTCGGGAGAGAAGATTTTGGGTGATTGGAAGCGATTCTTCGTCAAACAACAACATATTTGGTTGGAGAACAAGGATTCCACAACATCTAATCCGTCCTAACGTCCAAATCAAGGTAAAAATCCTTAGAACCCTATTTTTTGGGAATTTTGGGGGTTTTCTAGATTCGTCCGATTTATTGGTTTTGAAGCTTGAGAACCTTGAGATTATGATGTATCTATTCCATATACATGATTTTCCTACGATTTTACGGATCGAATTGTGCCGTTTTCGGACTTGTGAGAGCTTGGGTGATTTTCTAACCTCTAGTTGTTTATCCGTGTATTTTCGTGAATCGTAGTCGGGTTTCGGGAGTTTCTTCGTGAATTATGAGTATATATTATTGATTATCATACCCCTTACGAATCGTTTAGGTGCCGGAAGTGCGTTCTTGGACCTACCGAACTCATACTCGTTACCGTCCAATTTCACGATGTCTCAAAGGCAAGTATATATTTATGGTTGTACGTTCTCGACTTTGAAAGTAAGGTGTATTAATGGCATGATTATTTATATCCACTCTGGGGCGGGCCGACGGGTCCCCTGAGGGTTTCGTAGCCTCTTGGTGCGATTCCACGGATGATATGAACGAAGCACTCTGGGATGGACCGACGAGTCCTCTGAGGGTTCCGTAGCCTCTGGTGCGGTTCCACGGTATTCATATATGTATTGATGTGATGCTATGAGATTTAGTTATTCTGGAATACTAGTATTGAATTGATGAATTGACGGTTACCTTTACTTTATTGTTGAGGAGTATTGTGTTTCATATTTGATATACTTGCACTAGCTATTCGACGGCTAACCCCTTATGGGGGAAATACTTTTTATGTATTTCAGGTTCCAGGAGAGCGGACAGGAAGGTATCGGGTCGGCATGAAGATGATGGGCAAGTGTGATACTGTGTCTTTCCTCTGGTTATGTTTTGTGTTTCTCCATTCAGTGTTGTTGTACTGGAATGGTTATTGAATACTTGAGTATTGTTTTCCATTTTCCTTGATGTTCCGGCCTGTGTTTGCCGAGGTATTGATTTGTGTTGTGATGTCTTTGGGATACATTGGATATGTTTTGAATACCCTTTGTATTGTTCTTCATTCCATTGTATGTAGACCTTCTCGGTCAAAAATTTATAGTTCTGCATATGTTTAGACTTGTGGGTCCCACGGTGGGGCTCACGGTGCTGTAATATTCCCTGAATAACTTGGGGGTGTTACAGGAAGAGCCCATGGTAGGACTCTTAGTACTGAGACATTAGAAGTTGAACAAGAAGGTGTTTAAGAAGAAAAAGAAAGAAGAAGAAGTTTAGGAAAGGAAGGAAGAAATTGTGCGTGTCTCTGAGAATGAAAGAAATTATGCTGGAGATGAGGAGCAGCAAGTTGAAGAAAATAAACATGAGGAGGAGCTTAAGGGTGAAGAAAGGGAAACTTAAGAAAAAGAGGGGAAACAACCCCAATCTAAAGAGCTTGACAATAAGGAGGTTGAATTAGCCAAGTCCCCTCCTGCTGCACACCCAGCTGCCTTTCAGGACCAAGCCGAACCATCTCCAGCCATTCAGCCACCTCAATACTTATTTAAAGTAACTAGAAAAATGATAGAGGAGGTGATTGAAGGGATATTGGCCCGTAAGGTGGAACCTTGTCTGAAGGAGCCTAATATCAAGATGGATGCTTTTGTTAATAGCAAAAAATCATCACCTACACCTACTTAAGTCAGGATGCCTCTTGGCATGTAGTGTTTTATGACCAGAGTGGAGGAACAGCTTGCATAGCTTGTTGATGCTCGCAAAAAAGGGAAGAGGAAAGAACATAAATGAGACAAGACACCCTAATTATTATCCTAAGAAATCTCCCACCACCTATCATTTACTTTCATAAGCCTGAGACCATCTCCAGGTCACTCAAAAGGTTGGCCCCATCTGGACCTACCAACCCAGCTCTAGTAGCCAAGAAGAAAAGAACTTATAAGAAAGAATAAATCCTTGGTTGGGAGAACAAAAAACTGATTCTTGTAGAAATTTTCTGAGCCAAAACCATGTGTCACGGGACGAGATCCAAATCCCGTGCGGAATCATGGGGCCTCTCACACCCCGGGACCAGCCTATCCCATATACGCATGTCAATTGGTTTCCCCTGCCATGGGCTCATCAAGGAGACAGCAATAGCCCCCCACCAGTTGTGTCCTACCCACAATAATTTCCTTCATATTCAAGTCCTCGACCAGCGACAATCTCCACAGACTAAACCGGGTCGGCATGCCTGACTCTCCAGACCGATGCATCCTGGCAAACAATGCCTAACGCTAATATCGTCCCCTTTACCCCTCTTGTGGCAAGCTAACCAGAAGGCACGCCTCATTTGGTCAGTCAACACGGTCACAATATTCTAGGTCGTGACAAACTCCCCCACTGAAATCGCAGTACGCCCTCGTGCTGGGGAAGAATGCCTCTTACTGCACACTGTATTGCAGCGAACACACAAAAAGATCGTGGCTATTCATTTACAGCACCATCCCTTGATGGACAGGCTCCTCCTCGCGCCCCTCGCGCCACACTGCCCCGCACACATACTGCATCACCTATCGACGTCAACCTCCACCCTACGCGCTTCCTGGCGTTAGTACCTCGGTTGAACGACATCCCTTCAGCCGCTGCATTATCCCGTATGTCGAGTTTCCCACAATAGCTCACGATTATACACGCTCTTACACCCGATCATTTTTCGACCCAACGCAGGTGAAGCTACCGTCATTAACAAATTTTATATTTACCTCAAATTATTTTACACGTTAATCTTATTTACTCGAAATTTATATTCATTTATTTACCAAAACACCATATTCTTCAACAAAATAATGAACAAAATCTTGCTTAAAAAGGAAAGAAAGAAAAAATAAAATGAAAAGAAATAGATTTTTTAAATTTTCTTTTAAAATATTTTTGTTAATCGGAAATAAAAACAGAATAAATAAAGTAAAAAAAGGATATTTTTTCTTCTTTTATTTTTATTTGAAAATAATGTGTTTTTAAAAATATTTTTTAAAATCATAGTTTATTTTACAAATTAATTATTTATTTTACAAAATATATAAATAAAGAGATTTTTTTTCGTGATTCAATTTTTATTTTAAAGTAATGCATATTCTAAAATACTCTTGTTAACCAAAAAATAAGAAAAAGATAAAATAAAAAAGAATATATTTTTTCTATTTTTTTCTTAAATAATGTGTTTTTTAAAATATTTTTGTTAAATGGAAAAAACAGACAAAAATAAGATAAGAAAACATTTTTTTTCTATTTTATTTCTCTTTTAAAATAATATGTTTTTTAAAATATTTTTTAACTGGAAATAAAAATAGAAAAATAAAATAAACAAGAATAATTTTGTTCTATTTTTTTAATTTTCTTTTAAATAATGTACTTTTTAAAATATTTTTGTTAACATAGAAAAATAGAAAAAAATAAAAGAATAAATTATTTTCTATATTTTTAAAAAATGTGTTTTTTAAAATATTTTGTTTAACTGAAAATAAAAACAGAAAAAAAAACTTTTCTGATTTCTTTTTCTTGTAAAATAATGTATTATTTTTCTTTTAAGATAATGTGTTCCTTTTTAAGTAACTTTCTCTAATGTTGAAAATAAAATTAAACAATGTTGGAAGATAAAATGCTTGAGTTGAATTAGAAAAAATATGAGGGATAATTTTTTAAAATGAGAAAATAAGGCTGTTTAAGAGGAAACTGATTTCACCATTTGATCAATGCAGAAAATGGAAAAAAAATCTATATGTAGTTGTTGAACTAACGATACTCATTTGTAATTAGAAATCTAATTGGTGTGGTGGATGAGTTTTATCAAATATTAAATTACATTATATTACATATAAAGAAGGTTCATCATGCTTAAAAGGCCCAGAATTAGTGAAGAAACAAACACCTCTCCTTTTCCCTTGCCTACTCTTTCATAATTTCTAAAGACGCCTTAAAGAAGTGGTATGTAGAGGATGTTACAGTGTCTGAAATAATTTAGAGTTTTTAATATTCATTATTCTAATCAAGGTAGAGGAAATTAGGGGGGCATCCGAGTTCGGATTTTCAAGTTATGATCGGACCCGAGATTGTACAACTGGTGCCATCTAAGAAAAAGGGTCTCAAATACCGGTTAGTAAAAGGATTGCTACCCAATTATCTAATCCTCTATCTCTCTCCAGTCCAAAGAAATCCGCATGCGCGCTCTCTCCCCTCACCAACCACCGGTCCACCAGCCATCATCGTCCACTTCGTCACCGACGCAACTCTCTCTACTTCCCTAGTTTTGTATATCAGCAGCAATTTAATCGCATGTTTGCTCAAATTGCTCTGATGATATGAAGATTTTTAAACAGTCAAACCCTTAATTAAAGACCTCTAAACCATCTCTGTTTGCAGCCATCTCTATGTTGGGAAAAATACGATTAACGTCACGTCACAACGAATAATGGGAACCTCGTTTGACAACTTCCCACTCTTCAATTGTAACTTTGTGGTTACCGTTGAGTAGAGCAATCAATTACAACTCGATAATCAATATAAACGATATCCAAAAAACAATAAACACGAGACACAATATTTTAGCGTGGAAAACCCCTCAAGACGAGAGTAAAAACCACGGGACCGAAGCCACTTAAATATACTATCACCAATACACACAAATAATTCGTCCCTAATACAAACTAGGGGTATACACCAATAATCTTCAAATACTTGGTAATAAATGTTCTTCAAGTATTTAGAATACACAATAACAACAAGATCGAGAAAAGAAAACACCGTAAATAGCTTACACAAAAAGCTAACGAAATACCCAAACTTCTGGACTCAAAAACTCGATCTACTCCGGTGAAAAGATTTGCCCAATAGCTACCAAACTCTTGTCAAAATATCACGACGATCCGACCGATAAATCTCCGGAAAATTGAAGAAATGTATTTCTGTCTCTTGTTTCTCTCTCTATCTCTGTTTTGATGTGCTCTCACAATGTAGGTGATGAAGTGAGTGAACTCGCGCAGGAAAATATTGCCAAAATAAGAAAAACCAGCCCTGTTGACTTCAGGGGCCACGGCCCATCCACAGTGTGTCACGGCCCGAAGTACAGCCAACTCCAGCGCCCAAAAAAAATTTGAATATGCCGTGGCCCGGCCAAAGTGTGCCGCGGCACACACTAAAAATCCTGCCCAGTGATTCGAGTAGGGGTCGCGGCCCGACAGGAGGGTGTCGCAGCCCAGAGTACAGGTCGCTCTCCCTTGTTCCAAAGAAATGACGGGGCCGCTCTACAGGATGTGTCATGCCCGAGCTATTCCTTTCATATATTTAGGAAATAATTCCTACAAATCTCCCCCTTTCTGAAATATAGGAAGATTTCGTCATCCCGGCGATCGAACAACACACTTTCACCTTCTCTCTACTCAACGCCTTGGTTAACATATCGGAACCATTATCATCGGTATGAACATTATCAAGTTCAAACAAACCATCCTCCAAAGCATCTCAGATCCAATGATACCTCACATCGATATGTTTTGTTCTCTTGTGAAAAGTCGTATTCTTAGCTAAATGAATCGCACTTTGACTATCACAAAGAACCACATAACGTCGTTGTCGGAAGCCTAACTCTTGTAAAAACATTTTCAACCATAAGAGCTTTTTGCTCGCTTCCACCGCCGCGATATACTCGGCCTCCGTTGTAGATAAGGCAACGCACTTTTGCAATCTTGATTGCCATGACACGGCTCCCCCTACAAACATCATCAAATAACCGGAAGTGGATTTTCGGTTATCTTCATTACTAGCCATATCCGAATCGGAATATCCAACAAGCATTGCTTTCCCATTTCCAAACGTAATCCCCAATTTGGAAGTACCCCACAAATATCTAAATATCCATTTTACGGCTTTCCAATGCTTCTTCCCCGGATTAGATAGAAGCTGGATCACCACTCCCACGGCATGAGCAATGTCGGGCCTAGTACATACCATAGCATACATTAAACTCCCGACCGCCGAGGCATAAGGAATTTTATCCATATCCTCAATCTCCTCCTTCGTGGTAGGGGAATCTCGACTCGTCAATTTAAAATTGTTAGTAAGAGGCGAACTACCAACTTTAGCTTTGCCCATGTTGAAGCGTTTAAGCACCTTCTCGATATATTGCTCTTGCGACATGTGCAATTTTCGGGCTGCTCTATCCCGAGTAATTCTTATCCCAAGAATTTGTTTAGCGGCCCCCAAGTCTTTCATGGTAAAAAACTTGCTCAATTCTTCCTTCAAGTTGGCAATCCTCTCGGCATTCTTGCCAACGATCAACATGTCGTCAACATAAAGCAATAAGATGATAAAATCATCATCTCCAAATTTCTTAAAAAATACACAATGGTCGAGGGTCGTTTTCCGGTAGCCTTGCTCCCCCATAACCGACTCAAACTTCTTGTACCATTGCCTTGGTGCTTGCTTCAACCCGTATAAACTCTTCCGGAGTTTACAAACATAATCCTCTTTGCCTTTGACCTCAAAACCTTCCAGTTGCTTCATATAAATTTTTTTGTCGAGATCTCCATGAAGAAATGCCGTCTTGACGTCCATTTGCTCAACCTCAAGATCAAGACTAGTGGCAATACCAAGGACCAATCGAATCGATCCTATCTTCACAATCGGAGAATTTTTTTTGTCAAAATCAATTCCCTTTTTTTTACTAAATCCCTTCACCACGAGTCTAGCTTTGTATCGGGGCAACGAAGTATGCTCCTCCGACTTCACTCTATACACCCAATTGTTCCTCAAAGCTCTCTTGCCTCTCGACAACTTCACCAACTCGTAAGTGTTATTCTCATGCAAGGAACTCATCTCGTCTTGCATGGCATCCATCCATTCCTTCTTCTTTTCATCCTCCATAGCCTTCGCGAAATATTTGGGCTCTCCCTTGTCGGTGAGTAAGACATACTCATCGGCGGAATAACGAGTGGAGGGATGACGGTCCCTCGTCGACCGCCTATGTGGAAAAAAAGATGGCATGTTCGTCACGGGTAGCTCGGGATGAGCTCCATCGGTGTCATCTTGTCTCAATTCATCGTTGTCATCGTCATCATGTTGTTCATTATTTTGGACGTCATCTCCAACGGGTGTCTCAACATTTTGTGGAGGAATGAGGTCCAAATCAATAAGATCATAGTCATGTTGCGGAGCCGACCCTCCATTCTCAACATCCTTCATTGTTTGATCTTCAACGAAAACAACATCTCTTGACCGAACAAGCCTCTTTGTAACCGGGTCATACAATCTATACCCGAATTCATCAAGCCTGTAACCAATGAAAATACATGGCATCGTCTTGGAATCAAGTTTTGATCTCTCATCATTCGGAATGTGTACAAAAGCTTTATCATTACTACCGCTTTCCTTCTTTTGTGAATTCTCTCGGCCTTGGCGATTCTCCTTCTTCAATTGTCAGCAAAATTTCTTGGTATGCCCTTTCTTACCATAATGGTAACATTCAACATTGGCATACTTCCCCCGGGAATTACTCCTTTGTGGCCCTCTATTACTCGGGCCTCTACTTTGACCTCTCCCCCGTATTTCGGTAACTAGAACATCCGAGTGTGACGAAGATCCTTGTGCTTTTCTTAGGACCTCCTCGTTTAACATGTTCCCTTTGGCGAGTTCCATCGAAATGATACCATTGGGGGCAGAGTTAGACAACGACGTTCGGAACGTCTCCCAAGTATCGGGCAATGTGCCCAATAACCACAAAGCTTTCACCTCCTCTTCGAACTTAATGCCCATTCCCGCAAGTTGATTGATTATATGCCTTGGAATGCATTCAAGTGATCCGATAGAGGAGTCCCATCTCGATACTTCAAATTCATCATTTGCTTCATGAGGAATAACTTATTATTCCCCGTCTTCCAAGCGTACAATTGCTCGAGTTTATGCCATAATTCTCGAGCGTCTTTCTCTCCACTAATATGGTTCAATACATTGTCATCAACCCATTGTCGAATATATCCGCAAACTTGGCGATGCAAAATAGTCCACTCCGCGTCGGACTTGCCTTCCGATTTATCTTTGCTAAAGACTGGCAAGTAATAATCCTTCACATAAAGAAGGTCTTCCATTTTCCCCTTCCATACGTGGTAGTTCGAACCATTCAAGTTAACCATTTTACTCGTGTTGGCTTCCATCTTACAATTGAGATACTAAACAACCACAAAACAAACAAATCACATGGCTCCGATACCACTTTGTTGGGAAAAATACGATTAACGTCACGTCACAACGAATAATGTGGAACCTTATTTGAGAACTTCCCACTCTTCAATTGTAACTTTCTGGTTACCGTTGAGTAGAGCAAATCAATTACAACTCGATAAACAATACAAATGATATCCGAAAAACAATAAACACGAGACACAATATTTTAGCATGGAAAACCCTGCAAGACGAGAGTAAAAAACACGGGACCAAAGCCGCTTAAATCCACTATCACCAATACACACAAATAATTCGTCCCTAATACAAACTAGGGGTATACACCAATAATCTTCAAATACTTGGTAATAAATGTTCTTCAAGTATTTGGATTACACAATAACAACAAGATCGAGAAAAGAAAACACCGTAAATAGCTTACACAAAAAGCCAACGAAATACCTGAACTTCCGGACTCAAAAAGTCGATCTACTCCGGTGAAAAGATTTGCCCAATAGCTACCAAACTCTTGTCAAAATATCACGACGATCCGACCGATAAATCTCCGGGAAATTGAAGAAATGTATTTTTCTCTCTTGTTTATCTCTCCATCTCTCTTTTGATGTGCTCTCACAATGTAGGTGATGAAGTGAGTGAACTACAACAACAACAACAACATCTAAGCCTTAGTCCCAAAATGATTTGGGGTCGGCTAACATGAATCAAACTTTGAAACCGTCAATAATCGTTACATAAATAACATAAAAGGAAAAAAGAGGAAAAAAGTAGAGAAAAAAGCAAATAAAAAAGAAAATGAATGTAAAAAAAAACTGAAAAATAAATTAAAAGATAACATGAAATAAAAGAAAATAGGAATTAAAAAAAAATAAAAAAAAAATAAAAGGAATCAGACTCCATCCACCATCCGTATTCTTTCCCGCCACATTTGCCTCTCCATCGCCATACTTTCTCCAATTCCAAGAAACTGCATATCCTTTTCAATCATCTTTATCCAAGTTTTCTAGGGTCTTCCTCTACCTTTCACAACATTACTTATTCCCCAACTTTCTAGCCTCCTCACTGGGGCATCAATAGGTCTTCTTCTCACATGACCAAACCATCGTAATCGATTCTCCATCATCTTGTCTTCTATAGACGCAACTCTTACCTTCTCTCTAATCACCTCATTTATGAGCCGATCCTTTTTTGTATGACCACACATCCATCATAGCATACGCATCTCTGCCACATTTATATTTTGAACGTGACACTGTTTTACAGCCCAACACTCGGTGCCATATAACAGCGCAGGGCTAATTGTCGTGCGGTAAAATTTACCCTTTAATCTATGAGGCATGCCAGGATCACATAAAACCCTTGTGTCACTCTTCCACTTCAACCACCCTGCCTTTATTCTGTGAGCCACATCGCCATCTAGCTCTCCATCCTTTTGGATAATAGATCCAAGATACCGAAACAAAGTGGATCCATGAACAACTTTCCCATCAAATGTGATCATCCCCGCCTCTCTATCACTGTTTTCACTAAACCTACACTCCATATATTCAGTCTTACTTCTGCTCAGCCTAAAGCCTCGAGCTTCCAAAGTATCCCTCCAAAGTTCCAATTTCTGTTGCACTCCAACCTTCGTTTCATCAATCAACACAATATCATCTGCGAACATCATACACCACGGAACGTCATTTTGAATTTCTCTTGTCAATTCGTCCATGACTATGGCAAAGAGAAAAGGACTAAGAGCAGATCCTTGATGCACCCCAATCATAATAGGGAATTCTTCTATCCTCCCAACATTAGTACGTACATTTGTACTAGCTCCCTCATACATGTCCTTTATAATGTCAATATATTTCCGCGATACACCCTTCTTTGCTAAGGCCCACCAGAGTACTTCTCTTGGTACTTTATCATATGCCTTCTCTAAATCAATAAAAACTATATGCAGGTCTTTCTTTTTATCTCGATAATGTTCCATCAACTGCCGGATAAGATAAATTGCTTCCATGGTCGATCTTCTAGGCATAAATCCAAACTGATTTTCTGTTATCTTCACACATTTTCTGATCCTTTGTTCAATCACTCGTTCCCACAACTTCATGGTATGACTAATTAGTTTAATTCCGCAATAATTAGAACAATCTTGAACATCACCTTTGTTCTTATACAAAGGGACGAGAATACTTTTCCTCCATGCTGATGGCATCTTATTGCTTCTCCAAATCTTATTGAAAAGCATAGTTACCCATTCGATCCCTCTCTCCCCCAAACACCTCCAAACTTCAATAGGTATACCATCTGGTCCTTTTGCTTTCTTTGACCCCATCTTCTTCAATGCAATTGTCACTTCACCCTTTTGAATTCTTCTCTTAAACTCTCGGTTAACCATACTTGAGGGGATGTTTAAATTCCCAATATCTTGTTCTTGATGGCCATTGAATAGGGTATCAAAGTATGACCTCCATCTCTCTTTTATCTCTTTATCTTGAACCAAAACTTTTTGGTCAGTATCTTTTACACATTTAACTTTTCCAATATCTCGCGTCTTCTTCTCTCTCATTCGAGCAAGTTTATAGATATCTTTTTCCCCTTCTTTAGTATCTAATCTTGCATATAATTCTTGATTGACCTTTGATCGGGCATTTCGCACTGCCTTTTTAGCTTTTGTTCGAGCTTTCTTGTACTTCTCATAATTCTCATCGCTTGAGCATTTACCCAGTACCTTATAACATTCACGTTTTGTAACACCCCAAACTAGGCGGATATTACAGTGCCGTGAATCCCCGACTGGGACCCACCAGGCGAATGAAAATGATGAATTAAATAATATAATTGTAGTACCGAACCATATTATATTACCAAATACTCCGATGAGGAGTTTAAGTACAACACACCAGGACAATACCGAATACTAGTATATTTTATATGAAGATAAAATACACGACATCGAATGAAACGAGTATCCAAATGAAAGTCTGCGGCGGAAAATAAAGGACAATAACATGAATAATCGAAAGATCGGGCCCCATACTAGTATCACTGGACTCTCGCCATCAACATGCTATTCCCATGCTTTTGCCTTGCCATGACTGAAAAATAAAATCCCCACGGAGTCGGGCCATACGTAACAACAATCCTCAAGGGTTGAAAATACACAATCATGATTATATCCGGTTATGAAATATCCGCCGAAACATACACAATCAAACATGCTATATGAATCAACTAACAAGACGGCTCAAAGGGTGGCGCCACACTATGCCCGGATGGAATGTGTCCGTGCACAAGCCACCAACGAGTATCGATCGAATACACGTGTGGTCTTGTACCTAATCGCCTCACGAGGCATATGACTCGTGCGCATACCCAATGTGAGGCCAACAACCAACACACGACTTAAGCGTGCCCGACATGAAAATCCAACACATACCAACTGCACGCCAAGATGACCGAATGCCACGATATAACAAAAGTGACATCGAAAATGAATAATGACTCACCGAGATGGAATGATAGTGAAATAAATGACACTAATGAAATGATTGGAACCGCTGCTCTTATGGTCAAGTGATTAATTGACAATAACAAGTTTGATACGGTTAATACACTAATGAATGAGTTATGATTATGAATGAACAACAACAAAAGGGATGAATATCCTTTTAACCGAGTAAGAATTAACTTACACAACACCGGTGACAATTATCCTTCCACGAACAACGTCCTAATTGAGATATCGGTCGCTCGAACAACCTTGAATAATTCAATTACCAACAATCCGTTCAATATACGAATTAAACACGAATATAACGAACTCAAAACGCCAATCCTACTAAACCAAGTCCATTGAGGCATTAAATCAAACACGTTGCGTCCAAACTCCGATTGTTTACAATCAAACCTCAATATACCAATATCAAATCCCCCAAGAAGTGTTTCAAACCAACAAAACATCTTCAATACGATTAATAATCCAAAACGAATATCCAAAAACGTGATTATAACGACAATTAATCGAAAACCCCCAATTTCAACTCGATATTCAAAGTGTTCTTGAATAATCCCTCAATAATCCAATGAATCCTTATACAAACTCATAATCATATACATATCCCTTCATATAACATGATTATAACGTCCAAAACATCATATCTCAACACAAAATCGAAATCCAAGGTGTTGAAGAATATTACCTTTGAAGATCCAAACACTTGATCCGATGAAAACGTGTTAAATCGACTATCCAAGCTTCCCAACGAAATAAGATGATGAAATCCAAAACACAAGTGATTGATGATGACAAAATATCTCCCTCAAGCTCTCTCTCGACAAGATGAAGGAAATGAGAAAAATGAGGAAAAGTGTCCTACTAAACCTTAAATATCGCCGGTTACGGCCGTAACTCGGCCCTCTTACGGCCGTAACATTCAAGTCAATGGCCTTACGGCCAGAATCGCCCAACTCAGACGGCCAGAACTCGCTTCGTCCAAAGCTCGCCGACAGACTTATGGCCAGAATCACATCGAGTTACAGGCGTAACACGCCTTCGTCAAAAACATCCGCCGACATCCTTACGGCCAGTTTCCGCACACCTTACGGCCAGAACTCGGATGATACGGCCGTATCCGTCCAAACTTACGGGCGTAACCCGCCTTCAAAAATGACTAGGCATCCTGCTGCAGCAGACGGCCAGATCCGGCCAAGCCTACGGCCAGACTGCCTCGACTTACGGCCGTATGCCGCAACCCTTACGGCCGTAAGTCACCCTTGGTCGACAACACCAAATTTACGAACACCACTTACGGCCGTATCCAATCCTCCTTACGGCCGTAACTCGCCTTCGCCAAAATGCTCGGCACTGCTTGACCACGCACGGCCAGAATCGCCAGCCTTACGGCCGCACTCCGAACTTACGGCCGTATCCCGGAACCTTACGGCCGTAACTCAATGCTGGCCAAGGTGAATAAATCCGATAACTCCGATTCCTCACTACGACTGATGAATGATCCGACATACCATACGAATGTGAAAGTGAACAAGTCTAACACGAGCCAAAGATGGTACTCCCAGTACAAGGCTATCAATCACAATGAAAATGATAATACTCCCGTCTCGATCTAAAAACGGAGATAAAATGACGATCGGTAACTGATATACGATTACAACATGCCAACAGTGAACGCAAATGAGTGATTCATGAATGATGAGTGATTATTAATGAGTGAAAAATTACTGAGTGACAATTACAGATTGATAATTACTGAATGAAAATGAATGAATTACAACCGGGTATTACATACTGTAATATCCGGATTTATTATGGTGTATTTCATCTGTATTCAAACCCTGTATTATTCGGATTGGTGGTTTTGATTATTGGAGTATGATATTTCGTGCATTGATATCATTGTACATAAGTATAGAAACATGCAAAATTGCTCATGCAACCTCGTGATAGCGCACGCTAAGAATGTATCTTAACGCGCGCTATCGGGCTATTATTAGCGCACGCTATGCAGGTAGGAGTAACGTGCGCTAAGGACTCAATTATTGAGCGACAATGAAGACATGCACCAGCCGGGACATGGGTCCGGATAAGATTCCCGCGGACGAGCCCGGACAATTCTGAAGTCAACCATTATTAGCGCACACTAAGGAATGCTTAGTAGCGTGCGCTAACTTGTTAAAATACAGAATATTATAAATAGGACAACAACTCGTTTTGGCTTTCATTTTACTCGTTCCTTCTGCATACTTGAGAGGCCAGAGAGCTGAGATATCCTACTACATACTTAGAACACATATTGTTGGTGTTTATATATTGGCTATCACTTGGGAGTAATCATTGAAGAGGAATAGCACCTTGAGTGGCATACAACCAACCGAGTTGGATTCTACCTTACGTTCAGTTGATTTTCATCATATTAAGGTATGTTCAATCTATCTCAAGACTTAGAGTTGGATTCTAACGATTTGGATGATCATGTTAACAAGATATGGATTTTCATAGATGAATTATCCAAGTATATCATGTTTGGAATAGTGAGATGAATAAGCCTTAAGTACCTTGATTATAATCATCATGATTCGAATCTTATTACACTGAATATGTAAAGAGAAGCTTCTATCATTGGTAATTCGAATCTAGTAGATGACTTCATAATAATCATGGACTTGACTTTAACAATCATTATTGTTGGATAAATCTAAAGGATTGATCATGGAAAGATTTATCTAGTATAGATGGAACGTTTAAACAACTTCAGAATGATAATATTGATTGATATAAGGTGTTGATATCAACCATTAAGATTTTCGAATTGTCGTATGAAGATTTGTAGTCGGGATGGAATATGGTTTTATATTGGTATGCATATCCTTGAATCCGAAGTTGTTGTTATCTGTAAAATCATTCATAAGGGTATGAACATGATAGTCATGGAGGTAACATGAATTATCACGGAAGATTTCATTGTTTTGATCGTGTTAAGAACAAGCCATCGCCAAAGAAGAAATCGCCATGCATAGATAGCGCACGCTAAGCTATGTAGATTAACGCGCGCTATCGAGCACGAGTTAGCGTACGCTACGTTTGGTACGTAACGTACGCTAGACCATCAGACGAGTCAGTCGACTGATCAGTGAAGTACTGACCATACATAGTTAGCGTACGCTAGACTTTGTTGTTTGCGTGCACTATCGGGCAGACTTAACGCACGCTACACAGAGTACTTAGCGTGCGCTAAGCAGTTCGGGCAGATTGCATTTTATGAACTTTTGGTCGTGAATCGAATTGTTAAACATTCATACGACGTGAGATAAATCCTATATCATTTCTTTTGTTAAGGTTTGGTCTCGTTAGGTGATTGATTGAGGAGGACGACCTTCGAGTGTTCATTTTCGTGGAAGTGTTGTTCTTGTCTTCAAATCGAGGCAAGTACTTTAATTGTTTTATGTATTATTGTTATACATATTGTCGTGCATGTATGTCGTTGTTGTATGTCCACCTCGTGTTGGTCCGACGGGATCATCGGGGGATCTATGCTAGCGTCATACTGGATCATCGGACGGGTTTTTCCACCACGGGTTGGTCTGACGGGATCATCGTGGGTTCTAGGCAGTGAACACTGGATCGACGGAATTACCATGTGTATGTTATGATATCATGTTGTGATTATCAGTTGTGTATGTCATTTTTGAGTTTCTCGTAGGAGAAGACTCGTTGGTATTTTTCTTGTCGTTTACATTATTTGTGAGATATGGATAATATGTTGTGGTACTTGTACTAGCATCGTTGTGCTAACCCCTTCGGGGGTGAACATTTGGTTTATGTTCAGGATCCAGGAGAGCGGGAAAACAACCACTGGAGCTGCATGACGACGAGGGTGCAGAGTGATGTTTCGGCCGGGTTTATTTATCTGTTGTTTATTCATTATTTCAATAAGTACTCGAGTACGAAGTCATTTGTGATGGATTTGAATTTGGTGATGTATTATTGAGTTCCTGTTGAACAATTGTACTTTCACTATTTGGTAAGAACTGTTGTATCTTAATTCTGTTACTTCCATTCGTTAGTACCTCTTAATGTCTGTTCAATTCTTCAGCCTTGTAAATCCTTATGTAAAGGATTTACGGCGCTGTAATATTCCTGAATATATCGGGGGTGTTACAGAATATGGTATCAGAGCTAAGATTATGGATATCTTGGCCGTTGGGTTAAAATAGGGGTAATTTATGTCTTTTGAGGTAACCGGCCGTGAATGACATCACTGCACTGCCTACGTCTTCATGCGAACGGTGGTTGTAAGTTCCTAAACTCTATCTCGTTATTTACATATTGTGTCTCTTTATACTCGAATATTAGAACGATGTTGCTTCCTGTATATTGAGTATTTATGCTTACAGTATGTTGAGAGGCGGACGTGGACGTGGTCGCAGTCGTGGACGCGGACGAAGAAATGCTGAAAGGGAAGCGTCGCCTTCTAACCAAGCCAGTCATAGCTCAGGCGAGCCGCAACAATCTATTAATAACGAACCAGATCCTCATTACTGCAGATCCTTCGTCAAGTGGTGAACCAGATGACTCGGTTCGCCGGTGTCGTGGACCGAATGCAAGTGGCGGTGGGACTACAGCAGGAGAGAGACAAAGAAGGGATCCTGCACATGGGAAATCGAGGTGACCGGTGGCTGCAAGAGGTGGCGAAGATGCAACCACCCAAATTCGACGTATTTCGAGACTCCCACCAGGATCATTGGTTGAAAGAATCGAGAAAATCTTTGCCAATTAATCGCCCAGACGACCGGAGAGCCTCTATCGCTCAATATTTTCTCGATAGGGAAGCGTCCGAATGGTGGGAAGCCATCCGGCTGTAGACCATGATGCCGATTGACAGAGTTTAGATTGATGATGTAAGCTCGATTGCCTCGTCCCGTGAGGGAAGCCAAAGTTCGGGAGTTTTTCTCCGCCTTTCCGATGTGCCGTATCCTGTGCGATTAAGACGTTTAACCAGCAGCTGGCATTTGTTCGACATTTGGTCAGAACAGATGCAGAAATGATGATCCATTTCGATATAAGGATGAAACCAGAAATCCAGAGGTACATGTCCGGATTTGAATGTACCACACTCCGTCAATACCAGGATAAGGCGTTGGCATATGAGATCAAGGAAGCAGCCATGGATAAATTTTCGGAATCCAAGAAACAGAAAGTCTATGGTACTTTTACAGAACACAAGAACAGCGGGGCCCGTAAGGCCCAGTCATCCTTTCACTCTTTCAAGAAACCTCCGCACCCAGTTAGGAGCGGAAAGAACTTTGGAGCGACATCAACTATTACTGATGTTACCAGGAAATGCTTTAACTGCGCGCCCGTGACGGCACTATCGACGGAATTGCCCCCTTCCTGTCGTGACTTGTTTTGATTGTGGACGAGAGGGACATCGGGCGGTGTTTTGTGAAGAGGCTGCAAAGTATTTTAGAGCCCGTACACCACAGCCAGTCCATAAGTAGGCCAGTATTCCACAGACGCAGCAAAGTGTTCAGATGCCTCAGAATTTTGGCCGCGGGCGAGGCAGAGGACAATGGGACCGAAAGGGGACATCGAGTGCCGGATCTGCTCCCCCACGTCTGTACGAGATGAGGAGGATAGACGATCAAGATGCTGCTGTCGCATCAGGTACTGTCCAGATCCTTTCCCAACCAGTTAGCGTTTTATTCGATACAGGAGCTACACATTCTTTCATATCTTTGTCTTGTGTAAATCGTTTGAATATTTTCGGTTTTCATACTTGTGAACCTTATGTTGTTGGTTTACCGAGTGGAGAGAGGATTGTCGGAAATTTAGAAACTAGAAATTTCACTGTATCATTTGGAGGCAGAGAGTGGCTCTCAAATCTGATCGTGATAGAAATGCAAGGAGACGACCTGATACTCGGAGACGATTGGCTTAATCGATATGGAGCAATTGTAAACTACCGAAGGAGGAATATCTCGCTGATCGTTGACAACGGTTCCGAAATTCTGTTTGAGGGATGGAAACCGGGCAGCTCAGGAAAATTGATCAAAGCGATGAAAGCTGTCAAATTGTTGAAACATGACTGTATCGGGTACTGGTGTTATGCAATGAAGAGAGAAGACGAAATTATGGAACTTTCATCCATTCCTGTTGTGAACGAATTTCCATATGTATTTCCTGACGAGTTACCTGGACTACCTCCATGAAGGGATGTGGAATTTACCATTGAGCTGGAACCCGGAGCTACACCAATTTCCAAGGCGCCGTATCGTATGGCACCTACTGAGATGTACGAACTGAAGAAGCAGCTGGAGGAGTTACTGGATAAGGGCTATATTCAGCCAAGCGTTTCACCCTGGGGAGCGCCAGTTCTTTTCGTCCGAAAGAAGGATGGATCGCCCCGACTGTGTATTGACTATCGAGAGCTGAATAAGATGACGATTAAGAACAAGTATCCGTTGCCACGGATTGATGATCTGTTTGACCAGTTGTAAGGGGCAATAGTATTTTCTAAAATCGATCTGAGATCAGGGTATCATCAGCTGAGGATTAAGGAATCTGATGTTCTGAAATCAGCGTTCAGAACTCGCTACGGACATTACGAGTTTGTAGTGATGCCGTTTGGTCTCACTAACGCACCTGCTGTATTTATGCAATTGATGAACAGAGTATTCATTGAATTTTTGGACAAATTTGTGGTCGTGTTCATTGATGACATTCTGGTGTATTCTAAGAGCCCGGTAGAACATGCGCAGCATTTGCGGATTGTATTGGAACTTTTGAGAAACGAGCAATTGTACGCCAAACTTTCTAAGTGTGAATTCTGGCTAAAGGAAGTAATGTTCCTCGGCCATGTGGTGTCAGTTAAAGGAGTCCGAGTAGATCCTCAGAAGATCGAAGCAATTATGGATTGGAAGCCTCCAAAAAACGTGAAAGAGGTCCGAAGCTTCTTGGGACTTGCTGGATACTATCGTCAATTCGTGGAAGGGTTTTCTAAAATCTCCCGCCCACTTACCCGACTCCTGCAGAAAACTCAAAAGTTTGAGTGGAATGAGTTGTGTCAGATTAGCTTTGATGAATTGAAGAAGAGATTGACGACGGCACCAATTCTATCACTTCCACAGGGAACTGGAGGATTTATAGTTTACAGTGATGCTTCGAACCAAGGACTCGGGTGCGTATTGATGCAGAATGATAAGGTAATCGCTTATGCGTCGCGATACCAAACCTTATGAAGTGAATTACCCGACACATGATTTGGAGCTAGCGGCAGAGTTTTTGCTTTGAAGATCCGGAGGCATTATCTCATGCGGGACTCACCGCCGATCTTTACGGATCATAAGAGTCTCAAGTACATATTCATTCAGAAAGAGTTGAACATGCGGCAAAGAAGATGGTTAGAACTGATTAAGGACTATGACTTGGAGATTTTATATCATCCAGGCAAAGCGAATGTAGTGGCCGATGCACTTAGCCGCAAGCCTGTTTCTATTCAGATGCTGGAGACGCTGACCTCCCAACTTAGCCTTCAATGAGAGATGATTCGTGAAGGGATTGAAGTATGGTTACAAAGAGTCCAAGGACAACTGTGCGTGATGGAGATAACTTCATCATTAACTGAAGGAATCAAATCTAGACAGGCAGATGATCCTCTAATGATTCGGTTACGTGATGAAGTGATCAAAGGAAAGGCCCCCGGATTCAAAATTCATGATGATGGAGTTTTGAGATTTCATAACCGACTCTGCGTTCCCGATGATGATGTTCAAATGCATAATTATGAAGGAAGCTCACGTCGCCCTATTCTATCCACCCGGCACCGGAAGATGTATAAGGACTTGAAGAATTTACGTGGGGCAACATGAAGAAAGATGTAGCGGACTATGTTTCGAAATGCTTGACTTGTCAGCAGGTTAAGATCGAGCATCAACGGCCTGCCGGAATGTTGAAGCCACTCCCGATTCCTGAATGGAAGTGGGAGGACATATCGATGGACTTTATCACTAATATGCTGAAAACCAGGATAGGAATGAACATGATTTGGGTGATAGTTGATCGTTTAACCAAATCAGCTCATTTTCTAGGCATTAAGGATACGTGGGGACCAGAGAGGTTGGCACGATTATTTATTTCGGAGATAGTTCGATTGCATGGTACGCCGAAGACCATTGTTTCTGATCGAGACGGCCGTTTTGTGTCTCACTTTTGGAAAGCAGTTCATAAGGCCTTGGGGACCGAATTGAACTTCAGTACAGCTTATCACCCGCAGACTGACGGACAATCTGAGAGAATTATACAAACGGTGGAAGACATGCTAAGGGCCTGTGCCTTAGATTGGTCAAACGATTGGGAAATTCATCTACCGTTGATTGAATTTACCTACAACAATAGTTGTCATGCTTCCATTAAGATGGCACCGTTTGAGGCATTATACGGAAGGAGATGCAGATCGCCCCTATGCTGGGACGATTCGTCAGACTTGATCGGAACAGAACCAGAGTTGATCGTGCAGACTCGAGAGAAGATAGCCTTGATTCGTGAAAGGTCACACCGCCCAGTCGCGAAATCCTATGCGGACGTACGCCGTCGCCCATTGGAGTTCAATACTGGAGACCACGTACTTTTGAAGGTTTCTCCTACTTGGGGAATCTTTCGTTTCGGAAGGAAAGGAAAGCTGAGTCCGAGATATATCGGACCATTTGAGATCCTCGAGAGAGTTGGGGAGTTGGCATACAGATTGGCATTGCCGCCGTCATTGTGCCATGTTCATAACGTGTTCCATGTATCCCAGTTACGGAGCTATATACCAGATCCCAGTCATATCATTGATCTCGGCGAGATCGAAGTCGCGCAGGATGGGACGTTTGAAGAAAGACCAGTCAAGATACTCGAAAGTCGAGTTAAGCAGCTGAGGAACAAACCAATCGTTTTGGTCAAAGTTCAATGGTCAAGTCACGGAATGGAAGAAGCCACTTGGGAAACGGAAGCTGATATGAAGTCTAGATATCCCGAGTTATTTTCGTCTTGAGTTTCGGGACGAAACTCCTTTTTAGTAGGAGAGTATGTAATATCCGAATTTATTACGGTGTATTTCATCTGTATTCAAACCCTGTATTATTCGGATTGGTGGTTTTGATTATTGGAGTATGATATTTCGTGCATTGATATCATTGTACATAAGTATAGAAACATGCAAAATTGCTCATGCAACCTCGTGATAGCGCACGCTAAGAATGTATCTTAACGCGCGCTATCGGGCTATTATTAGCGCACGCTATGCAGGTAGGAGTAACATGCGCTAAGGACTCAATTATTGAACGGGACAGCTAGCACATGCACCAGCCGGGACATGGGTCCGGATAAGATTCCGGCGGACGAGCCCGGACAATTCTGAAGTCAACCATTATTAGCGCACGCTAAGGAATGCTTAGTAGCGTGCGCTAACTTGTTAAAATACAGAATATTATAAATAGGACAACAACTCGTTTTGGCTTTCATTTTACTCGTTCCTTCTGCATACTTGAGAGGCCAGAGAGCTGAGATATCCTACTACATACTTAGAACACATATTGTTGGTGTTTATATATTGGCTATCACTTGGGAGTAATCATTGAAGAGGAATAGCACCTTGGAGTGGCATACAACCAACCGGAGTTGGATTCTACCTTACGGTTCAGTGATTTTCATCATATTAAGGTATGTTCAATCTATCTCAAGACTTAGAGTTGGATTCTAATGATTTGGATGATCATGTTAACAAGATATGGATTTTCATAGATGAATTATCCAAGTATATCATGTTTGGAATAGTGAGATGAATAAGCCTTAAGTACCTTGATTATAATCATCATGATTCGAATCTTATTACAATGAATATGTAAAGAGAAGCTTCTATCATTGGTAATTCGAATCTAGTAGATGACTTCATAATAATCATGGACTTGACTTTAACAATCATTATTTTTGGATAAATCTAAAGGATTGATCATGGAAAGATTTATCTAGTATAGATGGAACGTTTAAACAACTTCAGCATGATAATATTGATTGATATAAGGTGTTGATATCAACCGTTAAGCTTTTCGAATTGTCGTATGAAGATTTGTAGTCGGGATGGAATATGGTTTTATATTGGTATGCATATCCTTGAATCCGAAGTTGTTGTTATCTGTAAAATCATTCATAAGGGTATGAACATGATAGTCATGGAGGTAACATGAATTATCACGGAAGATTTCATTGTTTTGATCGTGTTAAGAACAGTTTACTGCTCAGCAGTAAACTGCCATGCATAGATAGCGCACGCTAAGCTATGTAGATTAACGCGCGCTATCGAGCACGAGTTAGCGTACGCTACGTTTGGTACGTAACGTACGCTAGACCATCAGACGAGTCGGCCGATCGATCGGTGAAGTCTCGACCATACATAGTTAGCGTACGCTAAACTTTGTTGTTTGCGTGCGCTATCGGGCAGACTTAACGCACGCTACACAGAGTACTTAGCGTGCGCTAAGCAGTTCGGGCAGATTGCATTTTATGAACTTTTGGCCGTGAATCTAATTGTTAAACATTCATACGACGTGAGATAAATCCTATATCATTTATTTTGTTAAGGTTTGGTCTTGTTACGTGATTGATTGAGGAGGACGACCTTCGAGTGTTCATTTTCGTGGAAGTGTTGTTCTTGTCTTCAAATCGAGGCAAGTACTTTAATTGTTTTATGTATTGTTGTTATACATATTATCGTGCATGTATGTCGTTGTTGTATGTCCACCTCGTGTTGGTCCGACGGGATCATCGGGGGATCTATGCTAGCGTGCGCTGGATCATCGGACGGGTTTTTCCACCACGGGTTGGTCTGACGGGATCATCGTGGGTTCTAGGCAGTGAACGCTGGATCGACGGAATCACCATGTGTATGTTATGATATCATGTTGTGATTATCAGTTGTGTATGTCATTTTTGAGTTTCTCGTAGGAGAAGACTCGTTGGTATTTTTCTTGTCGTTTACATTATTCGTGAGATATGGATAATATGTTGTGGTACTTGTACTAGCATCGTTGTGCTAACCCCTTCGGGGGTGAACATTTGGTTTATGTTCAGGATCCAGGAGAGCGGGAAAACAACCACTGGAGCTGCATGACGACGAGGGTGCAGAGTGATGTTTCGGCCGGGTTTATTTATCTGTTGTTTATTCATTATTTCAATAAGTACTCGAGTACGAAGTCATTTGTGATCGATTTGAATTTGGTGATGTATTATTGAGTTCCTGTTGAACAATTATACTTTCACTATTTGGTAAGAACTGCTGTATCTTAATTCCGTTACTTCCATTCGTTAGTACCTCTTAATTTCTGTTCAATTCTTCAGCCTTGTAAATCCTTATGTAAAGGATTTACGGCGCTGTAATATTCCTGAATATATCGGGGGTGTTACACATACTCCCCCCCTTAAAAAGAGTTTCGTCCCCGAAACTAAGGGTCAAACAACTCGGGATAACTCTCCCGCATACTCTCCTCGGTTTCCCAAGTGGCCTCTTCGACTCCGTGTCTGGACCACTGAATCTTGACCAAAGGGATCGTCTTGTTCCTCAACTGTTTGATTCGCCGCTCCAACACTCGTACAGGACGCTCCTCGTACGAATGATCATCCGCGATCTCGATTTCGTCGAACTGAAGTATGTGACTCGGGTTGGCAACATACTTCCACAACTGAGAGACGTGAAACACATTATGAATTCGGCTCAATGCCGGAGGTAAAGCCAATCGATAAGCTAACTCGCCTACTCGATCCAAAATTTCAAACGGTCCAGTGAATCTCGGACTCAACTTCCCCCGTTTTCCGAAATGGAAAATACCTCGACTCGGGGATACCTTGACCAAAACATGGTCACCCGTCTCGAACTCTAGTGGTCGACGACGATTATCTGCATATGATTTCTGTCGACTCTGAGCTGTCAACATATGACTCTTGATCAAAGCTACCTTCTCCCGGGCGGCTATAAGCATATCGGGCTTGGTGTCGATTGATTCTGACAAGTCATCCCAACACAAAGGAGATCGACAACGACGACCGTACAAGGCCTCGTAAGGTGCCATCTTAATGGAGGCATGCCAACTATTATTATACGTGAACTCGATCAGTGGTAGTTGGGCTTCCCAATCGTCCTTCCAATCGAGGACGCATGCCCTCAACATGTCCTCTAATGTCTCAGATAGTCCTTCTCGATTGTCCGTCTGACCGAGGATGAAAGACGATCGAGATTGAGCCGAGTTCCCATAGCACGATGAATCGATTTCCAAAATGAGACACAAATCGTCCGTCACGATCGGAAACGATACTCTTAGGAGTACCGTGCAGTCTCACTATCTCCTTGATGAACAACTGAGCCAGTCTCTCGGGACCCCACGTATCCTTGATCTCAAGGAAATGAGCTGATTTAGTTAAGCGGTCGACAATCACCCAGATCGTATTCATGCCACGACGACTCGTCGGCAAACTCGTGATGAAATCCATAGAAATGTCTTCCCACTTCCACTCTGGAATAGGGAGAGGTTTCAACATACCTGCCGGTCGCTGATGTTCAATCTTGACTTGTTGACAGGCTAAGCATCTCGAAACAAATTTTGCGACTTCTCGCTACATATTACTCCACCAGTAATTTTGTTTCAAGTCCTTGTACATCTTGCTGGACCCCGGATGAACAGAATAAGGGGTAGCATGAGCTTCTCTCAAAATCGAGTTTTTCAACTCGTCATTCGCCGGTACGCACAACCGATTCTTAAATCTCAAAAGTCCATCCTCGTGGACCACGAATCCAGGGGCTTTCCCCTGAGCCACATCCTCACGGATGCGCAACAATGCTGGGTCTGAACCCTGATTTTCCCCTGATTTTCTCCTCAAGAGACGATGAAATATCTAACATACAAAGTCCGTCCCCGACTCACGGGCTGCACTCGATCTCGGGTCTAAGGAATTCCTGCTGAAGCTCCTTCTGAACTGTTAAACGAGCAAGCATCTACTCCTGCACGGACTTACGACTCAAGGCATCGGCGACAACGTTCGCCTTGCCCGGGTGGTAAAGGATCTCGATATCATAATCTTTGATTAATTCTAACCACCGTCTCTGTCGCATATTTAACTCCTTCTGAGTAAATATATACTTTAAACTCTTATGATCGGTGAATATCTGACAGGTGATGCCATAAAGGTAACGACGCCAAATTTCCAACGCGAAAACCACAGCTGCTATCCCCAGCCGTGGGTTGGATAATTAACCAGCTAATCCGAGGAAACTTCGGATTTACTTAACATCTTTCGGTGGTTGCCAATCTCGGATAGCCTCCGTATTCTGAGGGTCGACACGAACTCTGGCAGATGAAATTACATGCCCGAGAAAAGTCACTTCGGACATCCAGAACTCACATTCAGAAAACTTTCCATAAAGTTGCTCGCGTCTTAGCACATCGAGAACCTGATGAAGACGTACCTCGTGTTCCTCTCGATCACGAGAATAAATCAAAATGTCATCGAGGAAGACAACAACAAACTGATCCAAAAAGTCGATGAAAACCCGCTTCATTAACTCCACGAATACCGCAGGTGCATTAGTTAGCCCGAACGGTAAAACTACGAACTCGTAATGACCATAGCGTGTACGAAACGCCGTCCTTGCGATACCCGTCTCTTGAATTCGCAGTTGATGAAATCCATATCTTAAGTCGACCTAGGAAAATATTGAAGCTCCCTGGAGTTGATCTAAAAGATCATCAATACGGGGTAAGGGGTACTAATCTTAACCATCACCCTGTTCAACTCCTGATAATTAATACATACACGAGACGAGCCATCCTTCTCCTTGACAGATCGCACTGGTACTCCTCACGGGGACGCAATCGGTCGGAGATAACCTTTCTCGAACTATTCCTCAAGTTGAATCTTCAACTCCTGCATTCTGGTCGGGGCCATCCGATATGGTGCCTTCGATAAAGGGGACGTACCGGCTCCAACTCACTCCTAAACTCCACTACTCTATGTGAAGGCAACCAGATAACTCGTCTGGAAATACATCGTCAATCGATGACAATGATACCACAAATGATTGAACATTTCGATTGCCCTAGAATGGTCAATCGATAAAAAGTGATACAATGAATGATTGAACATCTCGATTGCCTTAGAAGGGCCAATCGATGAAAATGATACAATGAATGTTTGAATAACTCGATTGCCTTAGAAAGGCCAATCGATGAAAATGGTACAATGAATGATTGAATAACTCGATTGCCTTAGAAAGGCCAATCGATGAAAATGACACAATGAATGATTGAATAGCTCGATTGCCTTAGAAAGGCCAATCGATAAAAATGACGCAATGAATGATTGAATAACTCGATTGCCTTAGAAAGGTCAATCGATGAAAATGATACAATGAATGATTGAATGACTCGATTGCCTTAGAAAGGCCAATCGATGAAAATGACACAATGAATGATTGAATAGCTCGATTGCCTTAGAAAGGCCAATCGATGAAAATGATGCAATGAATGATTGAATAACTCGATTGCCTTAGAAAGGTCAATCGATGAAAATGGTGCAATGAATGATTGAATAGATCGATTGCGGAATCTCTCTGCTTCCGCCATAATAATAATTCTACTGGAACAACGGGGATTACTTCCCTGAAGCACACATTCGACAACCAACGACGGAAAGATAGTGACCAAACGCTAACAAACACTAAGGATAGTATCAAAACGATCAAACCAACTAATACCGAAAATTACATCGTCCTAAGATAAAATTCACCACGATTAGGTCCATCAACCAATCGCGGTCACTAAGCTTACTTCGGTATGGTTTCCGAAAATTCTTCCATCGTCAGGTAGACCGATGGTATGAGGTCCACAAGCAATAGGACTATCCCAAATAAGTCTATTAAAACATGATTCGAAAATGAATGAATGCGGTGCACCAGTATCCAAAAGGTACACACAAGTTGAAATAAAATTACGAGTATACCTGAGGTCATTCGGGCCACCGTATCGTCGATCCTCCTCATCACATGAATCTGGGACTTGCCGGCCCCCGAACCGGACGCTCCCGTCTGATAAATATGAGCCCCAACTCTATTTGCTTCCATTGTGTTAAACGACGTTGACAAAGCAGTCTGATTCTGAAACGCTGATTGCTTCGGGGCCTGAGATGCCGCCGGAGCCGACTTGGAGTCCTTTCGGCAAAAACGGGCCTTATGCCCAAAATTCCCACAATTATAGCACGTGATAGACAGCTGGACACTCGGTCGTAATGACCCTGCCCACAATTGAAATAGGTGATGGCCGAGCAGCCGCCGGATCGAGATCCCGCACGATTTTGCGCCGTAGAGGTCGCCGAAACGATAGGACTCACACGAGGCTTCTTGAAGGTTGATCGACCGCCTTCGGATTGATTACGCCGTTGATTTCTTGTTGACAGATGAAGGTTGTTGTTCAGACTTTCTTTAGCAAATGCTCATACGGAGAGTTCTCTCGATTAATCCGCCAGTGGCGCAATGATGATTGAGCAATTACACATGGGTCATCATGGCTGCATAAAAGTGAGTGGATCAACCCGAACATCTTCTCGATCGAGCCGAGTCCCGCACGATTTCCGACAAACAGTGGTTAATTCCCGGTTTCGGCCCGCACCGCGCCTCTCCCCGTGCATCCTCGACGCTTCTCCCATACCAAGTAGGAAGGTCGCATAATGATTATATTTCCCGCATGATTAGCACGTTATGATTATGTCATGAGATGATGAAAATGAGTATACATGCTCTAACTTAGTGATTATATGAATGATTTACTGAAGTTACATGATTATCTGATGAAATTCTTGAAATGATTATCTTGAATAACTTAACAAGATTGATAATATGATCATCCAGATCGACAACTGAGTAATGAAATGAATTAAGTGATTAATGAGTTAATATGATCGTCCTGATCATTAACTGAGTAAAGAAATGAATTAAGTGATTAATGAGTTAATATGATCGTCCTGATCATTAACTGAGTAAGGAAATGAATTAAGTGATTAATGAGTTAACATGATCGTCCTAATCACAATGAATGATGATGTTTGAGGATTGTTAATTGATGAATGATGAATGAATGACTATTGCCAGAAGTTATACCATGGCGTTAGAAATCTTACAGTTCTTTCGGTCTGATTGGCTCGGCATTTGCACAGGTCACACGTGACGCGAAAGTCCAATGATACTAGTCGGATGACGATGATTTCAAATGTGACATGACTCGGAAGGTAGTATTCAAAACCACGCTCCAATACCAACTCTGTAACACCCCAAACTAGGCGGATATTAAGTGCCGTGAATCCCCGATTGGGACCCACCAGGCGAATGAAAATGATGAATTAAATAATATAATTGTAGTACCAAACCACATTATATTACCAAATACTCCGATGAGGAATTTAAGTACAACACACCAGGACAATACCGAATACTAGTATATTTTATATGAAGATAAAATACACGACACTGAATGAAACGGAGTATCCAAATGAAAGTCTGCAGCGGAAAATAAAGGACAATAACATGAATAACTGAAAGATCGGGGGCCCCTACTAGTATCATTGGGACTCCTCGCCATCAACATGCTATTCCCGTGCTTTTGCCTTGCCATGACCTGAAAAATAAAATCCTCAAATGGGCCGGGCCATACGTAACAACAATCCTCAAGGGTTGAAAATACACAATCATGATTATATCTGAAGTTATGGAATATCCTGTCGAAACATACGCAATCAAACATGCTATATGAATCAACTAACAGTACGGCTCAAAGGGTGGCGCCACACTACGCCCCGGATGGAAATGTGTCCGTGCACAAGCCACCAACGAGTATCGATCGAATACACATGTGGTCTTGTACCTAATCAGTCTCACGAGGCATATGACTCGTGTGCACAGTCCAATGTGAGGCCAACAACCAACACACGACTTAAGCGTGCCCGACATGAAAATCCAACACATACCAACCGGCACGCCAGTATGACCCGGAATGCCACGATATAACAAAAGTGACATCGAAAATGAATAATGACTCACCGAGATGGAATGATAGTGAAATAAATGACAGCTCAATGAAATGATTGGAATCGTCGTTCCTTATGACTGAAGTGATTAATTGAGAATAACAAGTTTGATACGGTTAATACACTAATGAATGAGTTATGATTATGAATGAACAACAACAAAAGGGATGAATATCCTTTTAACCGAGTAAGAATTAACTTACACAACACCGGTGACAATTATCCTTCCACGAACAACGTCCTAATTGAGATATCGGTCGCTCGAACAACCTTGAATAATTCAATTACCAACAATCCGTTCAATATACGAATCAAACACGAATATAACGAACTCAAAACGCCAATACGACTAAACCAAGTCCATTGAGGCATTAAATCAAACACGTTGCGTCCAAACTCCGATTGTTTACAATCAAACCTCAATATACCAATATCAAATCCCCCAAGAAGTGTTTCAAACCAACAAAACATCTTCAATACGATTAATAATCCAAAACGAATATCCAAAAGCATGATTATAACGACAATTAATCGAAAACCCCCAATTTCAACTCGATATTCAAAGTGTTCTTGAATAATCCCTCAATAATCCAATGAATCCTTATACAAACTCATAATCATATACATATCCCTTCATATAACATGATTATAACGTCTAAAACATCATATCTCAACACAAAATCGAATTCCAAGGTGTTGAAGAATATTACCTTTGAAGATCCAAACACTTCGATCCGATGAAAACGTGTTAAATCGACTATCCAAGCTTCCCAACGAAATAAGATGATGAAATCCGAAAACACAAGTGATTGATGATGACAAAATATCTCCCTCAAGCTCTCTCTCTCGGACAAGATGAAAGAAATGAGGAAAAGTGTCCCGGCCAAACCTTAAATACTGCCGGAAGTTACGGCCGTAACTCGGCCCTCTTACAGCCGTAACATTCGAAGTCAACGGCCTTACGGCCATAACCGTCCAACTCGTACGGCCGTAACTCGGCTTCGTCCGAAAGCCTGCCGACAGACTTATGGCCGTAACCGCTACTGAGTTACGGGCGTAACACGTCTTCGTCAAAAACATCCGCCGACATCCTTACGGCCGTACCCGCACACCTTATGGCCGTAACTCGGATGATACGGCCGTATCCGGACAAACTTACGGGCGTAACCCGCCTTCGTCAAAAATGACCAGGCATCCTGCCTGCAGCGTACGGCCGTATCCGGCCAAGCCTTACGGCCGTACCTGCCTCGACTTACGGCCGCAACCCTTACGACCGTAAGTCACCCTTGGTCGACAACACCTGAAATTTACGAACACCACTTACGGCCGTATCCAATCCTCCTTACGACCGTAACTCGCCTTCGGCCAAAATGCCTGGGCAGCCTGCTGGACCACGTACGGCCGTAACCGGCCAGCCTTACGGCCGTACCCGCTGAACTTACGGCCGTATCCCGGAACCTTACGGCCGTAACTCAATGCTGGCCAAGGTGAATAAATCCGATAACTCCGATTCCTCGCTACGACTGATGAATGATCCGACATACCATACGAATGTGAAAGTGAACAAGTCTAACACGAGCCAAAGATGGTACTCCCAGTACAAGGCTATCAATCATAATGAAAATGATAATACTCCCGTCTCGATCTAAAAACGGAGATAAAATGACGATCGGTAACTGATATATGATTACAACATGCCAACAATGAACGCAAATGAGTGATTCATGAATGATGAGTGATTATTAATGAGTGAAAAATTACTGAGTGACAATTACAGACTGATAATTATTGAATGAAAATTAATGAATTACAACCGGGTATTACACGTTTGGTCTTTATCGCTTGCTTAACTTCATCATTCCACCAAGATGTGTCCTTACTTGATGGTCTGTTTCCTTTATATTCTCCTATGACTTCTTTTGCAACTTCCTTTATGTTATGCTCCAACAAGTTCCACATCGAATCTATATCCATCTCTGTGCAATCAGACCAAATACCACTATCAGCAATCTTAGCCACAAAAGTATGTCGACTCTCCCCTTGGAGCTTCCACCACTTAATTCGAGGGTCAACTTGTGGTCTTCTCTTTCTTAAGTGCCTCTTACCTCGAAAGTCAAGCACCACAACCCTATGCTGTGTTGCAGCACTCTCACCGGGTATCACCTTGCAATTAGTAAAACTTTTACTCCAAACATTCCTTACTAAAAAAAATCAATCTGACTTGCATTACCTCCGTTTCTATATGTCACCAAATGAGAGTCCCTTTTCTCGAACCAAGTGTTCATAATACCTAAGTCATGAGCTAATGCAAAATCCAATATACCATTTCCTGCTTCATTCCTGTCCCCAAAACCAAAGCCACCATGAATACTCTCAAAGCCATCTCTGCTAACACCAACATGCCCATTGAGGTTACCACCAATGATCAATTTCTCACCCATAGGAATTCGTTCGACAACCTCTTCCAAATCTTCCCAAAATTCTTGTTTGATCGATGCATCCAATCCTACTTGTAGTGCATAAGCACTTATGATAGTTAGAAACTCATCCCCTATCACAAGCTTAATACTCATTATTCTATCGCTCTTTCTTGACACTTCCACCACATCATCAATGAATTCTTTATCAATGACGATACCCACTCCATTTCTACTTCTATCCTTTCCAGAGTACCAAAGCTTGTAACCCTAAGGAGCTAACACTCTTGCCTTCTCGCCAACCCACTTAGTCTCTTGTAGACACATTATGTGAATTCTCCTCCTTTTCATAACCTCCCCCACTTCTGCTGATCTCCCCGTCAAAGAGCCAACGTTCCAAGTTCCAAACCGCACCTTACTACCCTTACTAGCCGCAAGAACTAACTTCTCTGTCTGTCCCCATCCACGCTGCAAGGATTCACGCACGAAAATGCTGCCAAAAGAAGAAAAACCAGCCATGTTGACTTCGGGGGCCGCGGCCCACCATTACAGCCGCGCCCGAGTACAACCTACTCCAGCGCCAAAAAATTTGAGTGTGCCGCGGCACACACTAAAAATCCTGCCCAGTGATTCGAGTAGGGGCCGCGGCCCGACAGGAGGGTGCCGCGGCCCAGAGTACAGGCCGCTCGGCCTTGTTCCAGGAAAATGACGGGGGATGCGGCTCGGCAGGGATGTGCTGCGGCCCGGAATTGTTCCTTTCCTATATTTAGGAAATAATTCCTACACTCTAATCAATTTATTTCAATTATGTAGAATTTTATTTATTTATTTATTTTCTTTTTGGATTTTTGGGAGTTTTATAGTCAGATAAGGAGGAAGATGGAGAGAAGAGAATTAGTTATATCAATTAATGCAGCAGTAGCTCATGAGATTTTAGTTAACAAGTCTTATGTCAATTTCTGTTTGTTTTTATTTTATGGATCGTGGAAGTTGTGGATTTTTCGTTTGTTTTGGGACTGTTCTCTATTTAATTTTTAGTAGTTACTGGATTTGTAATCAAATTATTTTTTAGTAATCTTTATTTGTTTTTCATGTTACCGAATTGTATGGAGAATCAGAGAGGATTTACCAGGTGAAAATTTCAAGCACTTTTATTTGTGATAATATATGATGATATGGAGAATCGGGAAATTGGAAAAATAGAACCTAGGTTTGTAAGATTCGAGTCCCCTACAATTATGTAGAAAAAACTATAAGAACCGAACCGAATATTCTTGGTTCATTCTTCAAAATTTCTATAAAAACTGGACTAGATCCATGCCTAGGTCTCAGTTAGTAATTAATTACTGGTTTGTAATTAACGTCTTTACTTGTTCAATCAAACTTGACTTAATTTTTTGTTACAATTCTTGAGTAATTATTAATAGTGGGCGACGCGAATGGAGATAGAGTTTAAGTGACGTCAATTGAAATCGCGAAAGAGCTTTAAATAACGGAACCGTTGGGGATAGTCTAGTAGCTACATGTTTTTCTCCATTAGCTTCGACTCTCACCACCCTTGTTTCTCATGTATGGAGTCGTATATTTTTATAAAAAAAGTAATGACAATTGGGATCCGGAAGTCTTCATTCCCATTCTCATTCCTATTGCCTACATGTAATTTACCAAGACACCTCCTTACTATTAAATAGGCACCGTAGACGTGAGAATGAAATTGGATTTAACAAGGCCCATTGCTCAAAAGTATACAACACTCCTTCCGATACATGTCTCTTTTCCAATTCGGCCACTAGAAACACAACCTCCTAGTCCTGCCACTTCTTGAAACCAGATAGCCTCCTCAGATATTCGATATAGGATGTTGAAAAATTCAAAATGATAGAGATTAGGATTAAGCCACCCAAATTAATTTAAAAATGATATATTTATACCGATCTTAATTCAATTAAAAAGTAATTTTATTATCATTTCGGTCCCAAACCAAACCAATATACTTATGCCATTAATTATCCAAATTTAATTAAATTTATAAAATTTAAATAATTAAACATATCTGGTTACAATAATCAATTATTCGTCTAAAAATTACGACAAAGTAAATATTATGAGTAGATAATACAAATATTAAAAAATAAAAAAAATTATAATTATAATTTAAATTTTATACAATCCACTTGTATACATCTAAAACCAAACCAAACATACCCACTATATCCCGCTCAGAGCAAGGTCTGAGGAGGGTAAGATGTACGCAGACCATGACCCTACTTATTACGGTAGGTAGGGGTGTGCAAAAAAACCGATTAAACCGAAAAATCGTACCGCACCGTAAAAACCGTATCGAAAAAACCGATAAACCGCTTAAACCGATATATATGGTTTTTATTTTTTATGAAACCGAAATTTCGGTAACGGTACGGTATTTGACTTAAATACCGAAAAAAAACTGTACCGTACCATTATTGGTATTAAATATTTTTACGATAATATATCATATATAGAGTAGTTATAGACTCACTTGAATATAAAAGTATAATAAATTTATTGAAGTTCAAGACACTTGTTTTCCTTTTCTTTTTCTTTTTCTTTTCTTTTTATCCTCCAAAATAGTTGGATGAAAATTTGAACATTAAATTAGTTATTGTCTTAAGGTTAGTGTGATTTTTTTGGTTTAGCTATTAATTTGGATCAGCTATTTATGGTACCTTGTTGAATTAATTTATTCGAGTATTTTTGTCTTATTAATGCTATCAAGTATCAAGTATAAAAATCGAAAAAATACCTTACCGATGTAAACCAAACCAAAATACTGAACTACCAAACCGAAAAAACCCGTATGTTTATGGTATTGAATCATAATAAACCGAATATATTTGGTATGGTATCGGTTTTACCCGAAAATCGTACCATACCGTACCATGTACACCCCTAATGATAGGGAGACTGTTTCCGTGAAGACCCTCAACTTAGTGCACAGCAGAATTTTATGTGATAAATACAAAAAAAAACATATGATTCGAAAAAGCTCGAGACCATAGCTTCACTCCCCACTTGTATACATCTACGAATTCTAAAAAGGAACGACATCTTATCTTATATACTAAAAGCTTAAGTTGTCTTATAAATGCAAAGTGCTCACAATAAATGTTTCATGAATGAAAGTGAAATGTGAAAGGTTCATGTGTTAGTACATTGATTTAATAGTCATGCATAAGGGTAAGTACATAGGAATCGTGCACAAAAGTCTCAAAGAATACAAACCAAAAATGCCATGAATGCATAAATTAAACACACCAATTAGTGGTTAGGCTTTTTACCTTCTCGTCCATGAGTTACAAATATTTTATCAACTATATAATGTGTCAAAAATCACACACAACAAACCACAACTTCCTCCACACCGCGTGCACATTTGGCTACAACTTATTATGGTGGTAAAGTAAGCATCATATCGTCTTACTTATTTAGCATATTGATTTATATTATTTTATGTAAATTTCACGTGTGTTTTTTGTGTGTAACAATGTAGGACATAAAGATGGTAGCTTAGGAGATTTGGTAGTAACATCATCTTTTCTAATGGTTTAAGAGATCCTACACATCGTTGTCTTATCAATTAAGTGGAACATGCACGAACATTTTTACTTTGATCGAAAATGCAATATATTGATTAACTGTATTTAAGTAACTAACGATCAACTATATCTATTTTTTTGTAGCGCATCAAGAAGCATTAAAGAAAGACATCGAGAAGTCACAAAAATTATGTCAAGAACAAAACATGCAAAAGGCCAATGAACAACAACGACAAAGACAACAACAACAAAAACAACAACAACAAGATCAACGTCATGCGGCCGGTGGGATGAATACTTAGCATTCGTATTAATAGTACGTTACAAATTAAACATGCAATATTTTACTTCATGTAATACCCATAAACGGGCTAATACTATTGATTCGTTAGCAAGTAAGTTTATTGAAAATAATATGACGAGCATTCAATTTTTAGTCAATAATTATTACTACACTTTGTTGGTGCATTTTAATATTTTTGCTCTTAATGTAGTTTTTTGTCTTGCGTTGTGTTAATGTCACTTTTTTAATTAAACGTCTTGGAATATTGTGTGACTTTGATATTTGATATGACTGCAAATTATGTCGATGTTACATATTGCAAATGGTAGTATATAATAAAAATATCTTCACACTATCATCATAACAATGAGAATCTTCTAAATCGAAGAAGTATATAAAGGAGAAGAAAATTGTATTTCAAATGTTATCCACATATCACGGGGTAAGCATTATTCATTTGAGTTTGAGATCATGTGATTCATGTCGTCATACTGTAAATACTTAGAATGAGTTACTAATGAATGCTCCAAATTCGATATTATAGTTTATGGAAAAATGTTGTAATAATGCATTAATTAAAAAATAATTTATGTAAGTTACTCACATTAAAAGATTACATATGAAAAGCCTCATTTAAATATAACATTTTGCAAAAAAAACTCTTCACATTAAAGAAAGAGATTGACAAGTCACGGAAATTGTATCAAGAACAAAACATGCAAAATGCCAATGAACAACAACGACAAAGACAACAAGAACAACAACAACAATAAGAACAACGCCACGGCCACCGGTGTCAATATAGATGAATACCTGGCATTCATATTAATAGTACGTTACAAATTAAACATGCAATATTTTACTATACGAATTATAATTTATTATACGAATTATAATTTATACTCTTGAATATACTAATCACTTTAATGTTTTATGTTTTATATTTTTTTTAAAAAGGAAATTTGTTTTATAGTTCGCTTTTAATAATGTAATTTATTTGAACAACGAAGTCCGTCTTTCACAAAAAAATGAGAGTTTCAAACATGAACCGAAAATTAGTCCCGAACATTACGAAAAAAACAATTAGATCCAACCTGAGTGCATCGCATGGGTCCCGAGGCAGTCCAAACCTGTGTGCATTGAACGTGGATGAATACAAAAGGTCTCCAACATTAATGTCATCGCTTCATATTTAAAATAATTTATGTAACTTATACATATTAAAAAATTACATGTGAATAGACTCTTTTCAATGTAACATCTTGAAAAAAATCTCTTCACATATACTGATGCGGTGCAATTTGAGGAGGTGTTTATGCAGAAGATGGCAAATCAGAAGTTGTTGCGGAAGTGTCAGATTTAGTGTTTTTATAAGTTTTGGGCTAAATCGTATTTTTTATAAGTTTTGGGCATTTCTTGCAATTTTTAATAGTTGTTAGATTTTCCAGCAAGTTAGGTTTTCAGTATTTAAGCACTCTTAGACGTCTTTGTTAGATTCATGCTGGATTAATAAAAAAACGAGGTTTCCTCATATCTATCAATTTTCGGTATTCTTTTGAATCAACGAGTTTTGATATTAGTTCTTCCTGCTAACCACGTACGCTGCATCAGAGTGGTATCAGAGCCAGGTTAATCACGTACGCACGTACGTTAATCACGTACGCACGTACGTTAATCACGTTTGTGTATTCATCCGGATATTCTAAGAATCAACGGATTAATACGTATACGCTTCCGCTTGCTGCATCAGTTGGTATCCGGAGTCATAACGATTCTATGGGTTCATCAACGATGACAGAGGAGGAATTTGATTTTTTCTGGTCTCAATTGGATGTCGCCGTCGATGGGATTTTCGACAGCTACAGTCAACGAGACACACTGGATATGTTCGTGCCGTTGCCGCCGCCAAATCCAGTCTTGGCGTACTCAGTTGCCGCCGCAACAGATCACCACCGATCTAGATCCGACCCCTTTGTCACACCCCCACATTCGATCCGACCACCTCTCGTTATAACTCTACGCCGTATCGCGCCGCCACCATCCATCACCACATCAACATCGATCGGAACCATCCCACCGCCTCACCACCATCATCCCGTCACCACCACATAATCGATCCGGCACTTCGCCACATACACCTACTTCGCCAACAATGACGACACGATCGCCCAATCTCGCCGTCATCGCGCCGCAGCGACGCAGATTGACCGCCATTCACGACGACACCTTTTGCCTCCATTCGCCACAGCAAGAAAAGAACCGTCGGGGTTCCGCCCTTCTACACTTGTTGAAGATGACTGCGGAAATTTTCCCGCTGCTGATGCCCTAATACCAGTTGGGTCTTTTCTTTTTTTGGTGATTGAAAAGCATCTTGGGCCTAAGCACTCTATTGGTGGAAAAAGGCCTCTGGATGTTAATCAGTTTATTGGGCCACTTGAGTTAACGTACACCGCTTATTTTGATGGGGAAGAACTTAATTTTTGGCCTAGAATTAATAGCTATAATTTTTTTATAGCCAAGGATAGCCATTTTGCCACTTCTCAAGAACCGCAATTTGTCTATCGTCTCAAGACTTTAGGGCACGTCCGAACCGCCGATGTGTTTGAAGTCAAAGATCGTGTGGAGTTAATTGATTTCGATTTTCCTGAAGATGAGCGTGTTGTCGAATCAGTTATACTGCTGGAGATTAGATTCGTTCAGATTCGAGGACGAATCTTTTCAAAGAGGGAGAGAATGATGGAGATTAGATTGTATTTATATTATTATTTATATCCTATTGTTTAGGGTTTCAATTATGTTTTAATTAGTTGTTAATGGGTCGGGCTTTTAGGGCTTACACGCTTTAAACCCTAGGTTTATGTTATAAATAGGGGTCTTAGGATCATTTGTGAGGGAGCTTTTGAATGAAATAGAAATATATCGGGTTTTATCCATTTGTTCGTGTATTTATCGTTATTCTTCCGGTATTCATATTGAATCAACGGAATTAAACGTTAATCACGTTTGTGTATTCATCCGGATATTCTAAGAATCAACGGATTAATACGTATACGCTTCCGCTTGCTGCATCATATACTCTTTTAATGTCAATAAACTATTTTAAATGTGTGTCATGCTTAGAAATGTGATATCATCACAGCTTATATATATAATGCCGAAAATAAGTTCTGAAGATTACAATATAAAAACTTATATACAGCCCATGTGCAACTCAATAAAGTATTCTAAGTATAAAGCTTAGTAAATGTGTGACACCATGAAAACTTAAATATAAAATGACAGAAAATAAATGCCGAATATTACGCTATGAAAACTTCTATATAGCCCATGTGCATCGCACGTATTTTAAATCTATGAAAACTTCTATACAGCACATGTGCATCGCACGGGCATCGTTGACTATCATAAGAAATAGTTATAACTTAGCCCAATGCATTAATATTAGTTAGTTCCAATTAAAAATGATAGAGTCAATATCAAAATAAATAGATAAAAAATATTACGTAAAAAATACATCTTAAAAGATTACATGTCAATAAACTATTTTAAATACGTATCATGCTACAAAATGTATGCTACCATGACAACTTATATATACAATGACAAAAATACGTCCCGAATATAAAATGACGAAAATAAATGACGGATCCATGATCAAAATAACGAAAATTTGTGCTGAACAATAACAATTTAAATATATAATACCATTATATACAGCCCGGGGCATCGCCCGGATCTGAATGACTCGTAAATTTAATACTACAGTTTCCCCACTATTACACAGCTGCGGCTGCACATTGAGTTTGAGGGAGAGCATACAGAGAATGCATAGCCTCAAGGCTTTTCCGCAGTGCCCACCGATCATCTCAGCCACATCATCCTTGCCTTCCTTGAAGACTTCTGCTGTTCCAATGAACCGAAACATGAAATCCTCCAATAATATTTGCCTAAAGGTTCCTCAAACTTATTGCAGTGCAGAAGTTCAAGATGCTTCTCCAAGGTATATCTAGTCAATTCTTATGTTCTTGTTATCCCTGTTTCTCTTTCTCTTGAGGTTGGATTCTGTGTTGGAAAAACCAGTTTCTTAATTGATTTATTGCTGACTAGAAATCTTATTCGTGTAAAATTAAAAACTCGGGTCCCGAGACAATCTTGATACTTTATCTGAAAACTAGTTTTAATTTACATGTCCCATCCTTCTTGTATTCTGCTGTGTGTTATATAGCAGGCAACATGCAATACCACTGGAGTTTAAGGGAGTACTTGCTTTTACTGTGTAGAGTCTCCCTGATTCATTTTGCATAATACTATTTGATTACAGGGGCTCCAATTTACCAGTACATGGCTTGTCACAAACGGTTGTGGGTGTTCTTGGTGGAGGTCAACTTGGTCGTATGTTATGCGAAGCAGCTTCCCAGATTGCAATAAAGGTGATCATTCTGGATCCGGTGGATAACTGTCCAGCAAGTATCCTCTGTCATGATCATATGGTGGGAAGCTATAATGATAGTGCCACAGTTGAAGAATTCGCCAAAAGGTTGGATTGCATGTTTGTTTTTTGCTAGGAGTAAACTTTTGTACTTATATTTGGACTGGGGCTGTAGGTGTGGTGTGTTAACTGTCGAAATTGAGCATGTTGATGTTGCAACTCTTGAGAAACTTGAACAACAAGGGGTGGATTGCCAACCTAAGGCTTCAACGATCCGGATCATCCAGGTTTTTTGTTTGTTTCCAGAGGCATCGACGCATTTAATGATTATTACGGACCTTATATCAGGATAACATGCTGAGTTAAATATTTCCTTATGCAACAGTATTCTGCTGGCTATGCTAATCACTTTCTTGCTTACCCAATTGCTGTACAAAGACTTATTTCCTTCTTCAAAATGGGTCATATGAGAGTATGATGTTTTCTTGTGCTGATTTCTAACTAAAATCACTTGTCTAATATTATGTCCACCGTATTCCTTATGCTTCACCATTTTATTCGTATGATGTTAAATCAACATCAAACATTTTAGACTCCTTGAACGTTCACTCTTGGTCATCTTAGGAGTTTTCTTTAACTCGTAACATATCATCAAGTTATCAGAACTTTCATTTTTAAGCATGTTTTATGGTTAATTATGGATTGCAATTTGCAATCAGTATGAGTGAGATTGCTCCCAAGCTCCTGAAAAACTAATCAATAGTGCTAATAATTCAGCCCATTAATG
This sequence comes from Orobanche coerulescens, assembly GCA_033398695.1. NCBI lineage: Eukaryota > Viridiplantae > Streptophyta > Magnoliopsida > Lamiales > Orobanchaceae > Orobanche > Orobanche coerulescens. The sequence continues at coordinate 56,794,629 of CM065805.1, read as the reverse complement.
ATACATGGATTCCTAATGCATCTTGGCATGATATTGATTTGCATACCAAGTACCGCAAAATCTTAATTTATGTTAGGGGGAAGAGTTCTAGAGGGAACTTTCTGTTATGTATATAATTTTATTGTAATTGAGGAAATTAGTGAAATCACTCAAAATCCTCTATGTGGGCATCCTGATGTAAGAGGCACGCCCATAGTCAAATAAAAAGAACATTGTCAATGGTTGTAAAGCAATGACCCTCTAGTATCATGTAAATCACATCTGTGTGCCTGATAAGCGCCACGACTGTGATCAATATAACAACAATCATCCAGTATCCCATGTAGTGATAGGCACAGAACCATGGTAAAAAATTGCTCGGATTTTTCAATGTTTCAAGCTACTGTCACAATGGGAGTCTTATATTTGCTGGCTATGTTTTTTTTTGTGGAGGCTATTCAGGTTTCCATTGTTTCCAATGGAGCCAAAGACTCCTTATTCTTTGGTTCTGGATTATAATGGAATAAAACAAAATGACTCACTAAACTAGTTGCACTTCTTTTTCTCATGAAGTACTTGTCATTCCATGCAATTCTCGGTGCAATTTTCATTTTGGATCATTCGGAAACAGCCTCTGTTAAGACAGGGGTAAGGCTGCGTACATCCGATCCCCCCTTACCCCGCTTTTTGCGGGAGCCGTTGAGGCATTGGGGTAATGTTGTTGTTGTTGTTGTTGGGGGCTATTCAGGTAACTGTGCTCTTTGTGAAAAAAGTAGTCAAAAGGGAATACCACATATTAATTGGACCATGTGATGAAGTTTCTATATCACAATTCTCTTTGTATGTTTTGGTTCATCAAAAGCATATAATGTGGACCTTCCCGTGCAGATCCTAAAACCTGTATGCTAACTTATACTGACTGACATGTTTGCTGGCAGAATAAGTACTTTCAGAAGGTTCACTTTTCACGACATGAAATTCCATTGACTAAATTCATGGAGGTAACTACATATTGGAGTAGATGGTGAAGTTTAAATTGATAAAATTTGATATTAAGCATAAGTTTGTGCTTACCTCACAAGCAGAATGTTGTCCCGTGGAAAATATGTGACAGATAGATGATCTTGAAGGTGCTAAAAGTGCAGGCAACCTGTTTGGTTATCCTCTAATGATAAAGAGCAAGAGGCTAGCTTATGATGGACGAGGCAATGCTGCAGCTAAAAATGAAGATGAAATTTCTTTGGCAGTAAATGGTAAGATTCAGTTTTAAGAAATTTGGGATGTATAAACTTCCTTGCATGTATAATAGCCTTGATTTTGATTTTGATTGTTGAGTTTTTTTTAGTCCATGAACGATCTCTGTTCTCGTGCCTAGCGTGGAATTTGTTAGAAAAGATACATTTATTTCTCTGATAAATGAAAATATAAATGTGAGTCCCTTACAACTAAAACGCATGCTTAGACATATATTGGACTATTTTAGATGAATTAACTAAAAAATGGTACTCCCTCCGTCCCACTTGTACTGTTAAAACATGATTTTGTTCCAATAGAAAGAGACTAATTTCTAAATTTTTACATCTCATGCCCTTACTTATACGGGATGTGTGTGGTCCAAAATTTGTTCAATAAGGATATAATTTGAAACAATGGTGTAACAAAAAGCTTACTTTCTGTATAATACCTTTCATTTAATAAAAAGTTGCATCAATGTGGTCTCTTCAAGTGGGACGGAGGGAGTACTGGACAAAATAAATGGCAATGTTTTTGCTCAGTTATATGCTGATATCGTCAATGCTTCTTTATTGTTATATGTAGATCAGGCTTTTACAGTCTAATATCAGATTCCCTACTTAATATAGATTTTAAATATATCATACGAGAAAAGTATCACAGATCGGATTCTGATGATCTGAGTGGTAATAGGAATGTTTAGCAGTCGCTTTCTTATCTTGTTAGATGCAAGTTTAAGTTCGAATTTTTATTGCGTTTATAATGCTTCCAGACTGGATTGAATCAAACTGAGATGAACCTGCAACTAGACTTATGTAGGTTATACTGTATACAATGGGAAGGGCATCTTCTATAGCATCTTCTACTTGATATATACTGTTCAACTTCTTAATATACTGCATCCGTATGATGGTTGGATAATTGCATAATATGGATTTTAATATGGAACTCCTCTCTCTCTCTCTCTCCCCCTCTCTCTCTCTTTCTCTCTCAGTAGTTGTTTTAACTGAAGTATCACCTATTTGCAGCTCTTGGAGGATATGCTCATGGTTTATATGTTGAAAAGTGGGCACCATTTGTTAAGGTTAGGTTCTGCTAGGCGATCTACCTTTATGATGATCTCTGTCATGTGTTGTTCCATCAAACTTTAGTGGCCATATGGTGCTTTTCCTTCTATATATAAAAGCGTTTTACCATTTTTTTCTCTACTATAATCTAATACCGTCATGACTTCTATAATAAAAATGGACTTTATCATATAATATAAAACACACAATCCCTTTCGGATGAGGTCTGGTATGGAATGAGCTTGCAATCATGGAATTGACTTGATCATCACACTATAAATTCATAACACTAGGCCCTTCTTGTTTTTATCCAGATAGATATTCTAACTATTTGCTGTTAGTTAGTAAGGGGACATATTACATCATATACCATACAGTCTATTTAATCCTGTTTGGTCCTTAACAATCTTAATATACTGAATTGTATTTACTAATTTAGGATATGGAATCTCGAAAATTTTCTTCATTGTTGAGTTTATATTGGGTGGTAAGCCAACTTTTTATGTAGATAAATAAGTATGATGTTTCAGTTGAGGGGCAAGAAACTGTTGAATTCCGATTATGCCAGTGCAAGTGAGAGACAAGTCGTTCCTTACTACTATTTGAAATGAATTTGGATGAATGGGTTATTTGAATTTAGTGGCCGCCAGACCAGTCGCTTTGACGCTTCGACGTACCATTGGCTTGACATTGTCTTGTTGTCCCATGTTTACTGGGCATCATGCTTGGTTTATGGTATTATTAATCTCATTTCTTGTTCACATTGTATGCATTCACTAAAAGACGCAAGTGCTTATATTTTTCCTTTTTTAGTTAGGTAGATGCTTTTTGTGATCACATACATAGTCGGTAAAAACCAAAATGGCGATTGTAAGTAAACTATTGCTTCCACAAGCATTAATTGACATTAATTACTGAAAGTGTATTCACTTTAATTTTATTTGAATAACCAAGATGAAACTTTTACACTGATGTAACATTAGGTGAGAATAATTGACCTAAACGAATCAGTCCAGTAGCAGTAGGGCATCCGGCGTAAAATTGTCACTTTTTTTATATGCATGAATTAAAGGGCCAATTGATTTTCAGTAAAACAATTCTTCTATACGGATCTCGGCGACCTGCCGACTGGGCTTTTCCCGGCAGAGCCGCCACGGCCGACGCATACCTCGCACCGCGCTTTTTTTTTTTCCACTGCCCGCTGGCCCCGCTTCCGTGGCTGTTGGACTCCGTCGGCCGGGCGATATATATTTTTAATGTCAAAGCCGCCACGGCCTTTTTTTTCGGCCAGTAACCGATTCGCTTTCCGCCCGGCGGCGATCAATTTTTTTCTTTTACACTATGCTGTCGGTCAATGTGTGAAGATAACAGGATTTATGCCTGGAAGATCGACCATGGAAGCAATTTATCTTATCCGGCAGTTGATGGAACATTATCGAGATAAAAAGAAAGATCTACATATGGTTTTTATTGATTTAGAGAAGGCATATGATAAAGTACCAAGAGAAGTATTTTGGTGGGCCTTAGCAAAGAAGGGTGTATCGCGGAAATATATTGACATTATAAAGGACATGTATGAGGGAGCTAGTACAAGCGTACGTACTAATGTTGGGAGGACAGAAGCATTCCCTATTACCATTGGGGTGCATCAAGGATCTGCTCTTAGTCCTTTTCTTTTTGCCATAGTCTTGGACGAATTGACAAGAGAAATTCAAAATGACGTTCCGTGGTGTATGATGTTCGTAGATGATATTGTGTTGATTGATGAAACGAAGGTTGGAGTGCAAGGAACTTTGGAGGGATACTTTGGAAGCTCGAGGCTTTAGGCTGAGCAGAAGTAAGACTGAATATATGGAGTGTAGGTTTAGCGAAAACAGTGAGAGGCCGGGATGATCACATTTGATGGGAAAGTTGTTCATGGATCCACTTTCTTTCGGTATTTTGGATCTATTATCCAAAAGGATGGAGAGCTAGATGGCGATGTGGCTCACAGAATAAAGGCCGGGTGGTTGAAGTGGAAGAGTGCCACAGGGTTTTATATGATCCTGACATGCCTCATAGATTAAAGGGTAAATTTTACCACACGACAATTAGGGCGCTGTTATATGGCACCGAGTGTTGGGCTGTAAAACAGTGTCACGTTCAAAAGATGAATGTGGCGGAGATGCGTATGCTACGATGGATGTGTGGTCATACAAAAAAGGATCGGCTCAGAAATGAGGTGATTAGAGAGAAGGTAAGAGTTGCGGCTATAGAAGACAAGGTGATGGAGAATCGATTACGATGGTTTGGTCATGTGAGAAGAAGACCTGTTGATGCCCCAGTGAGGAGGCTAGAAAGTTGGGGAACAAGTAATGTTGTGAAAGGTAGAGGAAGACCCAAGAAAACTTGGATAAAGATGATTGAAAATGATATGCGGTTTATTGGAATTGGAGAAAGTATGGCCATAGAGAGGCAAATGTGGCGGGAAAGAATACGGATGGTGGATGGAAGCTGATTCTTTTTTTTTTTATCTGTAGTTTTATTCATATTTTCTTTTATTCTATGTTATCTTTTAATTTATTTTTCAGGATTTTTTTTAACATTCATTCTTTTTTTTTTTTTTTTTGCTTTTTTTTTTCTACTTTTTTCCCACTTTTTCTCCTTTTATGTTATTTATGTAACGATCATTGACGGTTTCAAAGTTTGATTCATGTTAGCCGACTCCAAATCATTTTGGGACTAAGGCTTAGATGCTGTTGTTGTTGTATCTTTGTCGACCGCTTTCATGGGCCATCGCCGTGTGGCTATTTTTTTTTTTTTAAAACGCTGCACTACCGCCTATTTTTCGGCTGTCCTTAATTTTTTTTTCTTTTTTTCTTTTACGGTAGGCCCGTTGGCCGCCAATAGAATTTTGGGAACTAACATATTTTTTTCTAGCAAGCAATCTAGTAATTTAATTATTTTTATTCAATTATATCACCGCCACCGTGCCATTACGACACAGATAATCTCTAGTCTATAGTAAAAAGGGCAATAGTGTTTTCTGGTCGTCGTGGTCCGCACTGGAAAAGACTATTGTACCCCTCCCCTCTTCATCCCTTCCTTTTGTGTTGAACTTAGAAATAATAATAATATCAAATGTTCAACAACAATAAATTTCTAAAAATACCCTTGGAATTTTAAATTAAATTAAAGGGACATTTAGTTTTCAACAACAACAACAACAACATCTAAGCCTTAGTCCCAAAATGATTTGGGGTCGGCTAACATGAATCAAACTTTGAAACCGTCAATAATCGTTACATAAATAACATAAAAGGAAAAAAGAGGGAAAAAGTAGAGAAAAAAGCAAATAAAAAAAGAGAGTTAAAAAAAAAAAAAGATAACATGAAATAAAACAAAATAATAATTAAAAAAAAAAAAAAAAAAAAAAAGACTCAGACTCCATCCACCATCCGTATTCTTTCCCGCCACATTTGCCTCTCCATCGCCATACTTTCTCCAATTCCAAGAAACCGCATATCATTTTCAATCATCTTTATCCAAGTTTTCTTGGGTCTTCCTCTACCTTTCACAACATTAGTTGCTCCCCAACTTTCTAGCCTCCTCATCAGCATCAATAGGTCTTCTTCTCACATGACCAAACCATCGTAATCGATTCTCCATCATCTTGTCTTCTATAGACGCAACTCTTACCTTCTCTCCGATCACCTCATTTCGAGCCGATCCTTTTTGTATGACCACACATCCATCGTAGCATACGCATCTCCGCCACATTCATCTTTCAACGTGACATCGCTTTTCTGACCCAACACTCGGCCATATAACAATAAGCAGCCTAATTGCCGTGCGGTAAAATTTACCCTTTAATCTATGAGGCATGCCGATCACATAAAACCCCTGTGGCACTCTTCCACTTCAACCACCCTGCCTTTATTCTGTGAGCCACATCGCCATCTAGCTCTCCATCCTTTTGGATAATAGATCCAAGATACCGAAAGAAAGTGGATCCATGAACAACTTTCCCATCAAATGTGATCATCCCCGCCTCTCTCACTGTTTTCGCTAAACCTACACTCCATATATTCAGTCTTACTTCTGCTCAGCCTAAAGCCTCGAGCTTCCAAAGTATCCTCCAAAGTTCCAATTTCTGTTGCACTCCAACCTTCGTTTCATCAATCAACACAATATCATCTGCGAACATCATACACCACGGAACGTCATTTTGAATTTCTCTTGTCAATTCGTCCATGACTATGGCAAAGAGAAAAGGACTAAGAGCAGATCCTTGATGCACCCCAATCGTAATAGGGAATTCTTCTGTCCTCCCAACATTAATACGTACACTTGTACTAGCTCCCTCATACATGTCCTTTATAATGTCAATATATTTCCACGATACACCCTTCTTTGCTAAGGCCCACCAAAGTACTTCTCGTACTTTATCATACGCCTTCTCTAAATCAATAAAAATCATATGCAGATCTTTCTTTTATCTCGATAATGTTCCATCAATCACGGATAAGATAAATTGCTTCCATGGTCGATCTTCCGTGCATAAATCCAAACCGATTTTCGTTATCTTCACACATTTCCCGATCCTTTGTTCAATCACTCGCTCCCACAACTTCATGGTATGACTCATTAGTTTAATTCCGCGATAATTAGAACAATCTTGAACATCACCTTTGTTCTTATACAAAGGGACGAATACTTTTCCTCCATGTCGACGCATCTTATCGCTTCTCCAAATCTTATTGAAAAGCATAGTTACCCATTCGATCCCTCTCTCCCCAAACACCTCCAAACTTCAATAGGTATACCATCCGGTGACCCCATCTTCTTCAATGCAATTGTCACTTCACCCTTTCGATTCTTCTCTTAAACTCTCGGTTAACCATACTTGAGGGGATGTTTAAATTCCCAATATCTAGTTCTTGATGGCCATCAATAGGGTATCAAAGTATGACCTCCATCTCTCTTTTATCTCTTTATCTTGAACCAAAACTTTTTGTCAAGATCTTTACACATTTAACTTTTCCAATATCTCGTCTTCTTCTCTCTCTCATTCGAGCAAGTTTATAGATATCTTTTTCCCCTTCTTTAGTATCTAATCTTGCATATAATTCTTGATTGACCTTTGATCGGGCATTTCGCACCGCCTTTTAGCTTCGTCGAGCTTTCTTGTACTTCTCATAATTCTCATCGCTCGAGCATTTACCCACTACCTTATAAAATACACGTTAAGACTTTATCGATTGCTTAACTTCATCATTCCACCAAGATGTGTCCTTACTTGATGGTCTGCTTCCTTTAGATTCTCCTAGGACTTCTTTTGCAACTTCCTTTATGTTGTGTTCCAACAAGTTCCACATCGAATCTATATCCATCTCCGTGCAATCAAGCACTATCAAGCAATCTTAGCCACAAAAGTATGTCGACTCTCCTTGGAGCTTCCACCACTTAATTCGAGGGTCAACTTGTGGTCTTCTCTTTCTTAAGTGCCTCTTACCTCGAAAGTCAAGCACCACAACCCTATGCCGTGTTGCAAAGACTCTCACCGGTATTACCTTGCAATTAGTAAAACTTTTCCTCCAAACATTCCTTACTAAAAAGAAATCAATCTGACTTGCATTACCTCCGTTTCTATATGTCACCAAATGAGAGTCCCTTTTCTCGAACCAATTGTTCATAATACCCAAGTCATGAGCTAATGCGAAATCCAATATATCATTTCCTGCTTCATTCCTGTCCCCAAAACCAAAGCCACCATGAATGCTCTCAAAGCCATCTCTGCTAACACCGACATGCCCATTGAGGTCACCACCAATGATCAATTTCTCACCCATAGGAATTCGTTCGACAACCTCTTCCAAATCTTCCCAAAATTCTTGTTTGATCGATGCATCCAATCCTACTTGTGGTGCTTAAGCACTTATGATAGTTAGAAACTCATCCCCTATCACAAGCTTAATACTCATTATTCTATCGCTCTTTCTTGACACTTCCACCACATCATCAATGAATTCTTTATCAATGACGATACCCACTCCATTTCTACTTCTATCCTTTCCAGAGTACCAAAGCTTGTAACCCCAAGGAGCTAACACTCTTGCCTTCTCGCCAACCCACTTAGTCTCTTGTAGACACATTATGTGTGACATTTAGTTTTCAAAAAAAAAAAAATTACGTGGATCTGCGACGGACCTCCGGCCTACCAGTCATTCCGGCGGGGCCGCCGCCGGCGACAGACCTCCACCGGCCGGCCATTTTTTATCTTTTTATTCCAGGCCGGCGGCCGGTCAGTTTTTTTCTTGTTTTTTGGAGCCAGATTATTTAAAAGGAAAAAAATGATTATATTATAAGCCATATGGTCGTCAACTCTATTTGCTCTAATTCACACTTCTCCGGTATATCTTACCTCCGCTATCAGTTGCTCTAGGTATCATATGATAATGATCCAAGCTGATCTAAGCTTGTGGCCCCTTAACTGATCCAAAAAGCATGACCCAAGCAGGAAACAAGGTTTGTCATTTTAAAGATAATGATACTTTCTCAGTTTACATCACTAAGGCACTAACTGTAAAAACCATCTTTAGTACAGAAAAAGAAACCATCTTTAGTACAGAAAAGGATACAAAGAGAACCTGATCAGGAAAGAAGACAAGGTATATGTCCAATATTCATAGCAATCCAACAAAAGATTCATAAGAAACACAAGTATGAAGTATCAATATTATTATATTGGTTAGGAATCATATCGATTGGGGTCACCTATGAGTCCCATAAGCAAATATTATGACTACATCAGCACAGGTCACCTGTCAGTCCCATAAGCAAATATTATGACTACCAGTTTTTTTTTTTTTTTTTTTTTTTATTGTTAGCATGTTTAGCTTATAATATCCATATTTTATATATATGCGTATAATTTTTATATTGGAGCGCTTCGTTTCGGTGAGACGAGTAGAACTTGCTTGACGCCTCGGCATGCTTCACGCCTTCTTAATCATTGATCATTAGGCTACACATATCCCTAGAAGAGACACAAGATCCTTCAAACACTTGAATTATGTAAGGATAAAAATTAATAAAACAGAAAACATGAATTCCTTTTATTTGATACCGCAATTGAATAATCTTCTCGAAACCCTGCTTCTCCGTTCCTTGAGAAATCTCTTGATCCAAGAATTTACTTTTCTTCGTTCTCAAATTTCTTTCCTTTTTTCTTTAATTGGTAAATAAATTTTATTGTACAAAAACTTCAACATACAGCAAGTTATATGCGCTGCAATGCCATTGGGATGGCAATACCATGTTAATCAGGCTTGAGGGATAAACTCACTCAAGTGGAGATGTCCATTTCCCCTAACCTGGTTGACTATAAGCAGAACTTACTAATCTACTATCTCGAGAACATAATAGAAATTACAAAACAACAGTCAAATACAAAGCTAGTGATTCAAAGGTGCAATCTAAGTAGGTTCATTATGCTTTGCCTTCATGCCAAGATTAGCATCATGTTGGATGGGGAAATCTGATGACGAAAATTCGGCCCTTGTCATTGCTGCAGAAGCATTCGTGTTTGTGCTCATTAGTGGGTCCACATGTTCTTTTGGTCGCAGTTGCTACAAAGGCAGTGTTTCTAGGCTGTTGCACCAGCTTGCTAGTAGACGATTGGGCACGCTGGTTTCTTTTTTGGCTGCCTGTTTCTTGTCCTTATATGGAGCACATTGCTCCCTACCATTTATTGTGGCAATAGCTATGCCCGTGTTCACAATGGCTGTCGCCTTTGCTGTGTCCTTCACACATACTGCTTGGACTGCAACTTCTGTACGACTGCTGTGCTTTCCACTTTGTCCAGAAGTCTTCTTTATGACAAGCCAGTTTCGGAACCTTGCATGTAGAGGGCTGCAGCATTAGGAACCTATTCAGACTTTTCATCAAACACCAGATGTGCAGTATATCAGGCTTGTTCAAATTCAGTTTGCCGGATACATCCTCTCTCGACTCTTTTGTGTCATTCTCACTATCCGATGATGTATCCACATCTTCACCAAAAGAGTGCTGCGTTTACCTGAGTTTTACCAAATGTGGCAGCCGTTTGCGATTTAGGGTGTATCTGGCTTTTAGGTTGGGGGGTAAGGGATCTTCTTTCTCAGAGCAGGTGAGGCATCAGTCAAAGGTGTGAAGGTGTCTGAAATGAATCAATACAAAATTTCGAACTTTGGCCTTCATTCTGCACGTTGATGGAATTTCATGGACCATGATATCGCCCCTCATGCCCGCAAAATATGACCGAATGAACAGACCTTTTTTCCTCCTTTATACCCTTGGTCATTGGAATGGCGTGGGATTAGGTATTATTATCGTTTCTGGTTCTTTGGTACTATTAATTGGCATCCAAATCTTTTGCACGTTCTACTCATTTCTGCCATATGAAACAACCGTTCACATAAAATTAACTAAAACCTAAAAAATTATTATAATATTGAACATGATATTCAATTTGTAGGATAAAAAACATTCATCGAATGTTCATATATCGAAAGTCAAAATTGAACTAGCTTTCGGAGGATGGAACTTTGACGGTGGACATATTCTATTTGCCAACTCGAAGTGTTGAATAACCCCGAATTTATCCGGGGACATACAAGCATTAATATTGACGCATTCTTTATGCACTCATCTTTTTTTTTTTTATATAATTATCTTAGAGGTTTGAGAAAGTTTAGACATTGGCAGGCAAATGATTTAGATTCTCTGTTTTTCATTTAATGCAGGAGCTCTCTGTCATTGTGGCAAGAGGCAGAGATAATACTGTGGTATGCTATCCTGTTGTAGAATCTATCCACAGGCAAGGTGCTTCTTCTATTGTGTGTGTTATCTTCTGTTTCTATGTTTCTTCTTAAAATGAGTTTTTATCCGAACTAATACTTGGTTATGCATTTTACTATTTGTGGTTTTATTCTTCTTAAGGCTTCATAGTAAATCTATACTTATTAGATATTTGTTATGTGCAGGGAGAACATTTGTCACATTGTTAAGTCACCTGCCAATGTATCTTGGAAGATTCTGAAACTTGCAACAGATGTTGCATATAAGGCTGTGAGTTCATTGGAAGGTGCTGGTGTGTTTGCAGTCGAGTTGTTTTTGACGGCTGATGGTCAGGTTGTACACTGATATTTCATCTGTATTAGATCTAATCTTTGATGTGACAAAAATGGGAATGTACATGAATAGCTTTTGCATATTTGCGCCTCTGTAGTATATTTATGTATTCATTTTCAGATCTTGCTGAATGAAGTGGCCCCTAGACCTCATAATAGTGGACATCACACAATTGAGTCTTGTTTTACTTCACAATACGAGCAGCATTTAAGGGCTGTTGTTGGACTTCCACTTGGTGATCCATCGATGAGGACTCCGGCCGCTATCATGTATAATTTGCTTGGTGAAGAAGAGGTAAACTGATTTTCGACAATATGTTTGAGTTGTCATCTCTAAACAGCATGAGTTAAAGAAAGTATTCCATGAATCAGTTATGGGTAAGCTCCCAACAAATATAGGATAATGTTTGTGCCGACTTAATGGAACATTTACTCTTCCTGGGAACAGTCATATCCTCTTCTAGGTTTATTTATCGTCATTAGTCTTCAGTGCAATGAAGTACATAAGTACTAAATACTAGTTGGTGATATAAGACACTAGCTCACTGCTCGGCCAAAACTTTTGAATACTCTGTTGGTGGCTACTATTGCATACCATGGGTTGGCCTTACCTCATTTTGAAGGATGATTTACGTTTTATTATACATTTTCAGAGAATTAATAAAGGGATTAGATTCTTCATTCAAATGTATAGGTGGTGCAGGGTAAAAGTATAGTTGACATATCAGGAAAAACTTAGGTGATTTTCTTAGTTTTCCTGGGAGGAGATAAGCACTGGACTCGCCCTGCTTGTTAAAATCAAGATTGTTAAATCCATACCTTGTCTTCAGTGGTCTTCACTTATTGTGTTCCACAATTCTGGATACAGGGCGAACCTGGTTTTCTTCTTGCTAACCAACTAATTGGCAGAGCATTGAGGATTCCTGGGGCGGCAATTCATTGGTATGACAAATCAGGTTGGTTTAGTTCTGAAACTTTTTTTGTTTTTCATATAATATATTTGTTACCCTGAAATATTTTGATGATAGTCATTATATCATCTTTGCAGAGATGAGGAAGCAAAGAAAGATGGGTCACATCACTCTTGTTGGCCCTTCTATGGGCATTGTTGAAGCTCGCTTGAAATCCATGTTGAGTGAAGAAGTAAATGAAGACCAGCTTGCAGGTCAGTTGTGTTATTGGATAAATTGCAGCAAGTCCCGCCCATATTTTCCTAACAAGCTCACTACACTGTGTAGTGAGTGATGATAACACGGGAAGTACCCTTAGCAATCCCCTGCCTCCCTGGTCTTCACAAAATGCAAAAAAGAAAAAAAACGAGTCAAGAGAATGGCCTAAGAACCCACCAATCTATTAAAACTCTGCAAGAATTCACATTCTCTCGCAATTTAATGAGGTTCGCACTGCACACAAAATGTAATAAAGTGAGAGGTTTTTGTATCTTTTGCACACTTTTTGGAATGTGAAATACTTAATGCCAATACAAATTGGTAAGTCCACCATTCCTATTTCATTCGAATTGTTTCAGTAAATAGATTTTTGTGGGTTATCTTTTCGTTCAATTGGAAAAGATCATTAATAACTAAACCACTTTTTGTATTTAATTCAAAAATTTATTTGTAATTATAAAGTCTTGCCTTTTTTTTTCTTCAGAAATTGGAAAAATACATATAATCCATTTACCATCAACTTTCTTTGAGCTTTATGTTTCAATTACTAAATCTTTGTATTTTCATTTAAAAATAAGGGGAAATTACAGCCAACTACCCTATTAGATGGCCTCTTTACACTTTAGTCCCTATTGTTTCATAAATTACAGCGAAGGACAAAAATCTGAATTGATGTTGACTTCTATTAAAAAGACGAAAATGCCCCTCTATTTACTTGAATAAAACATTTCTTTTAAAATACATTTCATATTAAACATATAGCTTATAAGTTATTAAAGTGTTTGGCTAATACATTTCTTTTAAAAAATATTCTTTTTGCAGAAAATAATTTTTTTTTTCGAAATATAATTTTTTTCCAGAAAATATATTTTTTTTCGCAAAAAATATTTTTTTATTTTTTTCCAGAAAATAACTTTATTTTTTCGAAAAAATAATATTTTTTCAAGAAAATAATTTTATTTCGTAAAAATATTATTTTGCCAAAAAATATTTTTTCCTCCAGAAAAATATTTTTTTAATTTTTTCGAAAAAATATTTTTTTATTTTTTATCCAGAAAATAATTTTATTTTTTAGAAAAACTAATATTTTTTTCCAGAAAATAATTTAATTTCGAAAAAAATATTATTTTGCCAAAAAATACATTTTTCTCCATAAAATATTTTTTTTATTTTTTTTCCAGAAAATAGTTTTATTTTTTCGAAAAAGTAATATTTTTTCCAGAAAATAATTTTATTTCGAAAAAAATATTATTTTGCCAAAAAATACATTTTTCTCCAGAAAATATTTTTTTAATTTTTTCGAAAAAATATTTTTTTTTTATTTTTTTCCAGAAAATAGTTTTATTTTTTCGAAAAAATAATATTTTTTCCAGAAAATAATTTTATTTCGAAAAAATATTATTTTGCCCAAAAATAATTTTTTCTCCAGAAAATATTTTTTAATTTTTCGAAAAAAATAAAAATTCCATAAAATAATATTTTTTTCGAAAAGATAATTTTTTTTCCCAGAAAATATTTTTTTTTTATTTTTTCGAAAAATAATATTTTTTTTCCAGGAAATACTTTCTTTTTTGGAAAAAATATTTTTTTCTAGAAAGCTTGAAAATTTATTACAATGAGGTCCAGCATGTGCCACCCACGTGAGGCGAAAAATAAATGGGTAAACAAGAAAAGGAAAAATAAAAGGGCAAATTCGGAATATCAGTACTCTCTCTCCAGTGACATCATCTGAAATTTTGACTTTTGTCCTTCGTTGTAAATATAGTTTCTGGACAGTACAAAGTTTGTCCTTTATTACCAAACTGTAATTAGACCATCTAAAAAGGTAGTCAGATGTAAATCACCCTTAAAAATAAATGCACAATAATGATCAATGAAATTAACTAGTAATAAATATTTTTTGCAATCTACATATGGATAATCCACAATGAGAATACTTATATGGATATGAATATCTTAAATATTTATATTTTTCTCTATAGACTGAGCAGTGTATATATATTTTCTTATTTGATAATTAGTAAGTATAGCTGTATAATTGTACTTTATTATTAAAAAAATCACTTTTTAATATACTTGAATAAATTATATTTGTATGATGTTTTTGTTTAATGTTTAATATTGTTATTAAAATTTCTTCTTGTCCAATTTCCTCCCATTTTTCATTCCTTCCCCCTTTTCTTACATTTCTTCTTTAGTCAACCACCACCACTAACACTACCACCCACCACATCGAGGGGCTGTTCAATTCGATCAAGTATTATTATTATGTGTTAGGAATATTAATTTTAGTTTATTATTCTCTATTGGGCTTGAGGCCCGTAGATTTACTTAACTATTTAAGCATTATTATTAGCATAGGAAAATATTATTAAATAATTATAGTTGACTGGATACGGCAGGGGTGGAAGTAATTCCGAGGAACAGCATTTGTTCTTGAGTACTGAACATTCTATCTATTTCTGTTTATTGGTGCTTCGGCTCTATCAAAATCCTTTGCACTGTCATTATTTGCTACTGCAATAGGAAAGCTTTGCTTTATCTGATTTTTCCTTCAGACCTTTTTGTTATTGGTTATATAATTGGCAGTTCTTCCTACTGCAGTAGCACCACGTGTTGGAATCATAATGGGCTCTGATTCCGACCTTCCTGTTTTGAAGGATGCTGCAAAGGTTTTAAGAGAGTTCAATGTGCCTGCAGAGGTCATTTCATGCACTGCATTTTGTGATTTAATGTGATAGCCTGATTGGTCATATAATTGATGTATTAGAGCATTGTTTTATAGGTAAGAATAATTTCAGCTCATCGGACCCCTGAACTGATGTTTTCCTACGCTTCAGCTGCTCGAGAGCGTGGCATCCAGGTCATCATTGCAGGTGCCGGAGGTGCCGCTCACTTGCCAGGTAGGTTTCTTATATTGTTAATATTGTATTTCTATTTCATCAGATATATTGGAACAAAAAAAAAAAAACACTTGGTAACATGCATTGTTCACTTGATAAGGTATGGTAGCTGCATTGACCCCCTTGCCCGTGATTGGTGTTCCTGTTTGTGCTTCTACATTAGATGGACTCGACTCCCTCTTGTCTATTGTTCAGGTATGCTCGCCCTACATCATATTCTATCTTGTTTTCAGCTATATGGGCTGATGTATATACCAGTATCTAATATACACTCGAGCTTGGGGTAGGATTCTCAATGATCTTTGTTAGCCTGGTTTTTCTCCAGCTCTATCCCTCAGTAAAATCTCATCTGAACAAAGAGCTAACTTGTTAGCATTATGTCATGCTCGTGCCTCACTGAGGCACACAGCATTTTTGCATTCAGCTACTAAAAACACTGTGAGTACCGTGTCTGGAGAACAAATCTTGAAGATAACCATTCAAAACACACAAGGGGCTCGCCTTTACATTTAATTCCGTTAAACCCCTGACGAAGCTTGCTTATGCCTAGTACTGATACCAAGTTAATGTCTGCCTACTCTTAGACGTCATGTAAGCGAGCCCGTTGCGAACCATGCCCATAAAACCTCAGGCTATGATATGCCTCTCGTATACATGAGGCGTGTTAAGAAGACTGGGCCTTAGGCCTATTTACCGTATTTAATTATTATGCATTGCGTTGTTTCGTATTGTTCTGTTTTAATTCTCAATTAGCTGAGTCGGCCCGTGGGCCTTGGATATTATAAATACTCATTACTAGGGTATTATGGATTATCATTGGAAAATATTATTCAGCTGTTGCGGCGTGGGAAGAAATAGCTTTTATGATTGTGTCTGTGCTTTTAATATCGTGCCTTCATACCCTTACTTCCAACAATTTGGTCCGACCTGCCTACCATTATGACGAGAGGAGTTCGCGTTGATGCACTGGAAACCACTGCCACAACGTTGGAGAAGGGTATGGAAGGGTTCAAAACAGAACTGGAATCGGTCAAATCTTGCGTCTTCAAGGGTTTGAGATGCATGCCATCTTGCGTTCTCTCTCTCTCGCACGGGAAGGGAGCGGCAGATGACAGCGTCTTCATGGCGGCTGCTTCTCATTCTGCCGTCGCTAGGCCAGTGTTTGCGGCCACTGCACCAGTCTTGCCACCCTTGGCAAAGCTGGAATTGTCTGGGTTCAAAAGTGAAAACCCGTCAGCGTGGATTGTTCTGGCGGAGCAATTTTTCCGCGTCGAAAACACTCCTGAAGACATTGGAGTATGCGCTAATCACAATGGAGGGACCAGCCCTTCATTGGCTGCAATGGTTGGCCAACGACTCGCCAAAATTGAGTTGGCGCAAATTCATAGTATAGCTCCTCCGGTGTTATGGCGATGATCTATGCGCTAACCCTTGTGAAGCGCTAGCCCTAAAGCGCCAGACGGGGACAGTCGATGCCTCAGTGGACTTCGAGAGGATCTCCGCCTGCGCACCCGGTCTCGAGACGCTGAAGACACCGGCCCAGCTATGCACACAGCATGTGGAATCAAGCGTGAGTTGGCTGCCACTTACTCAATCTGTCCGTCCGACCTTTCAGCAGTCCCGCTATTTTTCTGGTGGGGGCAAACCATATATTTCACAATGGTATACTCGCTCTACGGGAGTTTTTGGCCCGAAACTGGACCACCATCCTCAAGATTGTTCTTCGGATCAGTCCAAGGATTCGGACTCTTTTACGACTCCTCAACCGTCATCGGATTCTTCGGGCTCATCGGTTACTCAAATCTGCGACAGTCCTGCCAGATGTTGCATTCCGAATACCGCGACTTACGCTGCAAAGAACATGCTGTTGAGGCGAATGTGAACACCGAATTCCAGGCCTTGTATCTCTTTGCAACTGCTTATGGGTTTGACGGACCCCAAACGATGAAGCTATGGGGTCGATTAATGAGAGGCAGGTTGTGGTTATGATTGATAGTGGCGTAACCCATGGTTTTATCTCGCCACACGTCACATCCGCCCTGAATTTATCTGTCGATGCTTCAGTTGCGCTACCTGTTCGTCTTGGCGATGGCAAGGATTCGGAATCATCTGGTTTAATTCCTTCGGTGCCGGTGAAATTGAGCTTTTCTTGGCTGGCGACCATGGGGGAGGTGCGGGCTAATCGGGCTGCAATGACTATGACTTTTCCTTGGGATGGGAAACAGGTGTTTTTGCAAAACCGTACGAGGCTGGTTTGCAAACAGATTTCATCGGCTGCAACAATAAAATTGGCAGATATTGATTCTTGTTGGATGTTGTGGTGCACGGAGCTGCAGCAGTCAGATGACACCAGTGCCTCACAACTTAAGTCGGAATTTCAGCAGCTCCTTGATGCGTTTCCACAGGCTTTGACCCCACACCAAGGGATGCCTCCTTCTCAGGAGAGTGAACAATGCATTCCCTTGCTACCCAGGGTTTCCCCGTCTCGGAGATGCTTTCAGCAGGCCTGATTCAGCCAAACACGGGCCCTTACTCTAGCCCGGTTCTGCTGGTTCACAAAAATGAGGTAGTTGGAGGATCTGCGTTGATTATCAGGAGTTGAATAAATTAACTATTCAGGACAGATATCCAATCCAATTTCGGTTGTTCAGGAGCTTCTGGATGAATTACATGGGACGGATGGTCTACAAGGCTAGACTTGAGAGCCGGGTATCATCAGATCAGGGTGGCACCGGAACATATTTCCAAGACTGGGTTTCGTATGCATTAGGGACATTATGGTAGCAGCAGCAGCAGCTCCTTGATGCATTTCCATAGGTTTTGACCCCACACCTATGTAGCACGGACGCGGACACGGACACGGACACGGACGCGGACACGGACACGGGGACACGGAAAAACTCCAAAAAATAGGACTCGGACACGGCATAGGATTCGGCAAATTAAATAATATAATATATATATATATATATTAGAATCAATAGAAAATCATCACAATACTACCATAAATATGAGCAAATTCATCACAACAAAAATACATTCATCAAACCAAAAAACATAGTCATAAGTTCAAAAAAAGTAACGAAAAAAATCATTACTAATTATTAATTAAATAAAACAGTAAGAAGTCATAATTTTTTTTTAGACCTCAAATTATTATCACATAAATACTCAACTAAAATCATCAACCGTCATTAAAAAAAATCTGCATTTGCCCTATCTTTTAGGTTGGACGTGATAGGAATAAAAAAAGTAGGGAAGGGGATCGAGAAGGGAAGCTGGCAAAATAAAAGAGAGTAGGGAAGGGGATCGAGAAGAGAACAGGGGTGGGTATGTGACCTGACCTCCAGAGGAGAAACTTACTTGCTGTTGTGCGTCGCGATCCGTCGCGGTTGGAGCTGCGCGACCTAGGGTTCCGCTTCCGCCTCTTCCGTCGCCTCTTCTGTCGCCTCTTCCGTCGCTTGGAGTTTCTTCTTTCTTTTTTGGAGGTAGGTATGTCGCGTCTCTTCTGTCCCGTTTGTAACCCAAAAAAAAAAAGAAAATTAGACCGCGTCCGCAGCCGCGTCGAAGGCGCGTCCCTCGCGTGTCCACAACACCACGTCAACAGGACGCGGTCCGACCGCGTCGGACACGCATCCGCGCCGCGTCGACGGCGAGTCCGAGTCCAAAACGAACTGGACTCGGACACTCTCCCTGTCTGGGAGAGTCCGTGCTTCGGAGCCCCACACCAAGGGCTGCCTCATTCTCGGGAGGGTGAACATCGCGTTCCCTTGCAACCCAGGGTTGCGCCCGTGTCTGTCCGCCCATATCGCTATAGTGCAGCGTAGAAAATGAAGATTGAACGCTTGGTGTCAGAGATGCTTTCACTAGCTGGTTCACCTAACCACGGTCCCCGATTTCAGCCCTGGTTCTGGGTTCACAAAAAAGATGGTAGTTGGAGTTTCTGCATTGATTATCAGGAGTTGAATGAATTAACTATTCCGACATATATCCAATTCCGGTCATTCAGAAGCTTCTGGATGAATTACATTGGAGGACGTGGTTTACAAGGATAGAATTGTGATCTGGGTATCATCAGCTGGAAGATATTTCCAAGACGGGGTTTCGGTTGTATAAACCGACGCCAAGTCGAGCCAAGTCGTTTGAGTACCTTCAAGAAGACTAGTCGACAAGTCGACAAGTCCTTCATATACATATATTTATTAGATGTAATAATGTAATTAAACACATCATTTTCATAGTTTAAATCAAAAGTAAAGAATTAATTCTGTTTATTAGAGTTGCCAAAAGGGTGAAGTGACAATTGCATTGAAGAAGATGGGGTCAAAGAAAGCAGAAGGACCAGATGGTATACCTATTGAAGTTTGGAGGTGTTTGGGGGAGAGAGGGATCGAATGGGTAACTATGCTTTTCAATAAGATTTGGAGAAGCAATAAGATGCCGTCAGCATGGAGGAAAAGTATTCTCGTCCCTTTGTATAAGAACAAAGGTGATGTTCAAGATTGTTCTAATTATCGCGGAATTAAACTAATGAGTCATACCATGAAGTTGTGGGAACGAGTGATTGAACAAAGGATCAGGAAATGTGTGAAGATAATGTAAAATCATTGATTTATGCCTGGAAGATCGACCATGGAAGCAATTTATCTTATCCTAGTTGATGGAACATTATCGAGATAAAAAGAAAGATCTCGCATATGGTTTTTATTGATTTAGAGAAGGCATATGATAAAGTACCAAGAGAAGTACTTTGGTGGGCCTTAGCAAAGAAGTGTGTATCGCGGAAATATATTGACATTATAAAGGACATGTATGAGGGAGCTAGTACAAGTGTACGATTTAATGTTGGGAGGATGAAGAATTCCCTATTACGATTGGGGTGCATCAAGGATCTGCTTAGTCCTTTTCTCTTTGCCATAGTCATGGACGAATTGACAAGAGAAATTCAAAATGACGCTCCGTGGTGTATGATGTTCGCAGATGATATTGTGTTGATTGATGAAACGAAGGTTGGAGTGCAAATGTAAATTGGAACTTTGGAGGATACTTTGGAAGCTCGAGGCTTTAGCCGAAAGCGTAAGTAAGATCAATATATGGAGTGTAGGTTTAGCGAAAAACAGTGATAGAGAGGCGGGATGATCACATTTGATGGGAAAGTTGTTCATGGATTCACTTTCTTTCTGTATCTTCGATCTATTATCCAAAAGGATGGAGAGCTAGATGGCGATGTGGCTCACGTAATAAAGGCAGGTGGTTGAAGTGGAAGAGTGCCACATGGGTTTTATGTGATCCCGCATGCCTCATAGATTAAAGGGTAAATTTTACCGCACGGCAATTAGGCTCACCGTTATATGGCACCGAGTGTTGGGTCAGAAACAGTGTCACGTTCAAAAGATGAATGTGGCGTAGATGCGTATGCTACGATGGATGTGTGGTCATACAAAAAGGATCGGCTCAAATGAGGTGATCGAGAGAAGGTAAGAGTTGCGTCTATAGAAGACAAGATGATGGAGAATCGATTACGATGGTTTGGTCATGTGAGAAGAAGACCTATTGATGCCCCAGTGAGGAGGCTAGAAAGTTGGGGAGCAAGTAATGCTGTGAAAGGTAGAGGAAGACCCAAGAAAACTTGGATAAAGATGATTGAAAATGATATGCGGTTTCTTGGAATTGGAGAAAGTATGGCGATGGAGAGGCAAATGTGGCGGGAAAGAATACGGATGGTGGATGGAGTCTGATTCTTTTTTTTTTTTTTAATTCCTATTTTCTTTTATTTCATGTTATCTTTTTTTTCTTTTTTTTCTTTTTTTTTTTTACATTCATTCTCTTTTTTATTTGCCTTTTTCTCTACTTTTTCCCTCTTTTTTCCTTTTATGTTATTTATGTAACGGTTATTGACGGTTTCAAAGCTTGATTCATGTTAGCCGACCCCAAATCATTTTGGGACTAAGGCTTAGATGTTGTTGTTGTTGTTGTTGTTGTTGTATTAGAGTTGCCAAATGGAGAAGACGGTCGGAGAACATCCTGATTCGCGCCTAAGGTCTCCTATCGAGTGTTTATGGAAAAAGGATGAGATATGCCCAAGTTTTGTGTTTAAACCTTATTTTTTTATACTTAAGATCCGGTTTCTGGGTCGGTTTTCGGATCAAACCTGTTAGCGTCCGAACCCATAAGTGTTAATCGACTTTTTCTAGAATCTCGACTTGTCGACTAGTCGTCGACTAGTCGTCTTCGTGATAACCATGTTCGTCCCATCTCGACTTGTCGACTAGTTGACATGTCCGAACCCATGCTCCTTCTACCTTCGACTTGTTCTGTCTCTACTTCGGAGGCTCGTCTTAATGTTTTATGATGATATCTTGATTTACAATTGATTGGGATTCCCGTATTGTGCATTTGCAGGAAGTTCCGAGTATTTTAGTTGCGGCTTCATTTGTTGTGGATCCCAAGAAGTGCTCTTGGGCGCAATCCTCTATTGATTATTTGGGCCATGTTATTTTTGCTGAAGGGGTTCAGATGGACCTGTCTAAGGTACTCACTGTCCTTCAAAGGGCTACTCCACGGTCCTTGAAGGGCGCAGGGGTTTCTTGGATTAACGGGATATTATCGCCGTTTTATATGAGATCATGGGAACCTTGCCTTGCCACTTACGACTTTGCTTAGTAAGGATGCCGGTTCTGGGGTTCTGATTCCAGGCTGCCTTGAAGCTCTGCGACGAGCCATCACTTCAGCTCTGGTTCTTGCCATTCCGGATTTTCAGCCCCTTTCTGCATTGAGTGTGACGCTTTTCGTAGGGGATTGGGGGCGATCTTGACACAGAACCATCAGCCGGTTGCTTACTTTATTAAGGCCTTGTCCGAACGTAATTCTATGAAGTTGACTTATGAGAAGGAATTGATGACTTTGGTGCTTGCAGTTCTCCATTGGCGCCCCTATCTCTTAGGTTGCAAGTTTGTTCGCACGGATCACCATAGTTTGAAACATTTGTTACAGCAGCCATTGCCTCCTCTCCTGCCCAGCAGTATTGGGTTGTGAAATTGATTGGCTTTGACTTTGATATTGAGTACCGATGGGTGGTTTCAAATGTGGTAGCCAACGCCCTGTCTCGGCTAAGTCTAATCGAGTGCTCAGCTATTTCTGTTCCGCACTGGGTGGAATGGGACGCCTTAAGGAAGGCCGTGTTGGAGGATTCTATTTATGGGCTGGTCGTTCGTGCTTTGGAGAAAGGAGATTCGTTTAAGCAGACTTTTACCTTGGCTAATGGAGTATTGTATTTCAAAAATCGTCTTGCTATCTGCCCTCATCACCTTGGGTCACACGTTCCTTTGGTGAATTTCACTCTACCCTGACGCGCGGCCACGCGGGAGCCTATCGTACATACCATAGGCTGGCTGCCAACGTTCATGGTGAAGAATGTTACTCAATTTGTATCCGAATATTTGGTATTTCAGCGCAGCAAGGCGGATACATGATCGCCTGCGGGGTTCTTGCAACCGCTGCCTATTCCGGACCATGTTTGGGAGGATGTGAGTATGGACTTTACTACGGGGCTGCCCTGTTAGGCTAGACATGATTTTGGTAGTAAGTCGATCGGCTGTCTAAGGCGACTATGGGACTTAGCCATCCGTTTGGCTTCAGTTCTTGCCCGAGAGATAGTCCGTTTGCATGGAATTCCTCGTGCCATCGTCTCGGACCGTGATCCGGTTGATCCGGTTTTTATTAGTCTCTTTTGGAATGAATTATTTGAGGCAATGGGGACAAGTTCCTCTTACCATCCCAAAATGGATGGGCAGTTGAAGGTCATGAATAGATGTTTGGAGATTATCTTCGCTGTTCTGTTGCCGAGCATCCAAGACAGTGGGCTAAGTGGCTGCACTTGGCAGAATTCTCTTTTAAGCTGCACAACTTCTGAGGCTGTTTATGGGCATAAACCACCGGTGTCATTTCTCAATTCATGGAATAACAATCTCCATTCTGGGTTCGCAAAGGCTCTGTTCCTGGTGAAGCTTGAGTTAAGGCAGTGAGTGATGATTTGGTGGAGAAGGATCAAATTCTGGGTCAGCTACGTTTCCATTTGCAGCAGGATCAACAGCAGATGAGTCAGGAGTCGAACAAGCACCTTTGGGATGTCTTTTTTGCGGTGGGTGATCCAGTTTTTGTGATATTTCGTCCTTATTGTCAGCTGACTTTATTCAAGCGCCTCAATGTGAAGCTTGCTCCTCGTTTTTTCGGGCCATTTGAAGTGTTGCAGAGGGTGGGGGTTGTTGTCTATCGTTTTCGGTTAACGGAAGGCAGTTGTCTTCACTCAGTTTTTCATGTTCCCCAGCTCAAGGCGAGCATTGGGGACCATACTGCTAAATCTACCTTGCCGTTGGACTGTTTTTGAGGATGCTGCTTTGTTCCTGATCTTATGCTGCTCTTTCGGGATATTTGGAGGGGTGGTGAGCCGGTCCGTCAAGTGTTGGTTTCGTGGGTTTCTCGGCCAGAGGAGGAGGCGACTGGGATCGATGGAAAATTTCAAGGCACAATATCCAGATTTTTGCCTTGAGGATGAGACGGATTTTGAGAAGGGAATTAATACGCCTATTGTAGAGGCGTGTGAAGAAGACTGGGCCTTAGGCCTATTTACCTTATTTTATTTATTATGCGTCGTTCCTTATTGTTCTGGTTTAATTCTTAATTGGCTGAGTCGGCCCGTGGGCCTTGGATATTATAAATACCTGTTACTATGGTATATGGATTATCATTGAAAATATTTTTCAGCTGTGCGGCGTGGGCAGAAGTGGCTTCTGTGATTGTATCTGTGTTCTTAAGATCGTGCATTGCCTTTACTTCCGACCGGCTATACCTTACATCACGTATCTTAACACCCTGTGCACTAGATGTTTATGCCTTGTTGTTTATACACAAGCTTTTTCTCCTGATATGCTTCTGCTGCATCAGAGTCCGTCCATTCGTATTTTGTTCTACCATTTTCCAGTGTTCTAAAACTCGCGAGTCAGGCCGATTTCTCCCCGGTTACTTGCTGCTCGCCTTGCTGCCTAGTCGAGCTTGCCTACTCGGTAGCGTAAACTCGGTCAGGCAAAAACTGGCGTGTCGACCGAGTTCTCGCGAGTCGAGGAGTATTGATTTAAAAAGAAAAAAGAAAAAACGAGCAGAAGAGATTTGTTTTCCTTTGCGATTTTTTCTAACCCTAAGGGCAGAAGAATATAACTCTCACCAGCAGCACGCACGTCTTCTCTGTTCTCTCTCCTTCATCCAACACCAGCTACGAGCACGCGACTCATCTGATTTAAATTTGTTTTGTCTTTTTGTTTCATATTTCAAGTCTCATATTTCAATTTATTTCATTTTCATCCATTTTAATTTTTAAAATTTATAAAAACACCCCTTGAGTTTTTTGTATGCATATTTTGTTAGTTGCATGTTGAAAAACACCCCTATTTTTCTTAATACTTGGGCTTTTCAAGAATATTCTAGACATTGTTTGTTAGTTTGCAAACTATTCAACTATATCATATTTTTTAGAATATTGTGTATATGAATATATAGCAAAGCCGACTTTTTCCGATTAATCCCCAAGTTATCGAAAACTCCCCACTCCATCTCACCGATCAAGTCCTGAGTCGTGAGTTTTAGATCATTGACCACTTCGATTATCTTACTTTACTGCTGTGATAAAAGAAAAAAAACAAAGGCAGTTCTAAAAGTTGTTGGGCCGTGTTTTCAGCAAATATGGTATTGTGTTATTCCTACATTCTATATGATTCTGAATCAAAAGCTTTTACTTACTGTGGTTATTTAGATGCCGAGGGGAGTCCCAGTAGCGACAGTAGCAATAAATAACGCAACAAATGCAGGTTTGCTGGCAGTAAGGTTGTTAGGAATCAGTGACATCGACTTGCAAGCTAGGTGGGAATCTCTATTTTTTTTTTTCCCTCTCTTTCATGTAAGTTGCTAATGGGCTGGCTTGTCATGGTCTCCATTGTATAGGATGGCCCAGTACCAAGAAGATAGAAGAGATGAGGTTTTAGTAAAGGGGGATAAGCTGGAAAAAGGTGGCTGGGAAGACTACCTGAATTCATGAAGCGTTTGGTGTGGTGCTCTTTTTCCTGGTGGCTTTATATGCTGAGCAGCTGACACACCCAATAAATTGAAGACGACATACACTACCATTATCAAAGCTAGAGCTGTGTTAGCAGCTTGACCAATGATTTTGAATACATAACAGGAAACTGGACACTTCTTTCTAAGGTGAGATATCAAATATGGTGTTTTCCTGTTTCTTTTTAGAGAGAAAAGAGGTGTTTATTCCTTTTCTGCAATCAATCTGACATCAGTCTCTTGCTTGCAGCTTTGCAGTCACGTTTTCAAGTCTTATTGGCCCTTAGTGTTGTGTTGTGTTGTTCTTGTCCATCTTTGGTATTTTAAGATTGAACTCCTGTGTTTTGCTTACTCTCAAAGTGGGGAGAGTACTACAGATCAAAATAATATACTATAGCCATGTGTTATGCTACGCTTCATTGGGATTGGGTACGGAGTTCCTTGAATAGTAAAAATTCTTTACTTTTTACTTTAGATGTGAAATTATGTCCAAAATGTGGATTCTGTTGCATTATTATATTGTATTTGATAGTATTTATTTAAATATAAAAAAATTGTAGAGATGTGACAAAAGACAAAAGAGGGGAAATGGTTGAGTATAGGGTAGATAGATGTAGGATATGATTTAGGTTTAAGAAGTTGGTTTTGTATTTTAACTTTGAGTCTTAGCAGAAAGATTCATAATCCGAATCCGGTATTTTGAAATTGAAACCTATCACAATGAGCCACATGTGTTCTTCAGCCAATGAGTCACTTGAAGTGTGGCAACGTGAAGACACTTGTGTAGCATCATTGAAGTAATAGCATCTAAATAGAGAAGGCAAAGGTATATTGCTATTTAAGGTTCAATGGCTCCAGGTTGTGGAATACTTGCTTGATTACTGACATTCAAATACACCTACTAGTATTATTATTATTTATATATATATAAAAAAAAAGCTCCCGCATATTGGAGTTGATCTACAGGATGCAAGGCAATGATAACAACAGATGTATGCTACATTTAATAAAATAATGAGGGTATAAACTTTGGTCGAACATAGAAAAGCAGGTTATATGTTATGCACACATTTTGGGTATGCGTATGCGTATGTGTGTAAATATATATATATATATATATATACACACATACACAAATTATCATCAAATTCAAATGAGAAGACTAAAAGAGGAAGAAAAGCGAGCTGGCCTGAACAGGGTGGTGGCACTCCGTCGCTCGGCGGCGGCGTGGCATGGCGTTGAGCGGAGCGTGAGTGAGCAGCGGACCAACGGGGGAGGTGTGGCGTTGGCGCGAGTGAGCAGCGGTGGAGTAGAGCGCGAGCGTTGCCGGTGGTGAGAGGCAGTGTTGCCGGTGGAGGGGTGTCCGACGAGGGGTGGCGCCAGTGGTGAGAGTTGAGAGAACAGAGTGTGGAGTGCGTTGCGGCGCGGTGAGTCGTGAGGTGAGAGACAAATTGGGGCTTTAGGCCGTTTTGAAAAATAATAAAATTTAAATATATAATTATGATTTATAAAATTAAAAATATATATTTTTAAATTTTCGGTTTTCGGTTCTAAACTGAATGGTTTCGGTTAGACCGAAAATCGAAATAGCTTCCAAAATGCTACCAAGAACTGGACCATAACCATATAATATGGTTCTGGTTTCCCGGAACTGGTGCGGTTCCGGTGTGGTTCTGATTCTAATCGAGAACCAGAAATCTTTTAGACAGTCTAGGTAATAATATGTTGAGTATCATGGATAAATTCATGAGCTGGCTGTGAGAGAAATATTGTTGAATGCTTGTACCTTTGTTTCATCAAATATAAAGCCACCCGGATTTTCACTTCACAAGACAAATGGATTAAAGTGAGATGATGTATTCAATTTGGATGTTAAAGGATTTTTTAAGATTTTAAAAATTCAAGTGTATTCAATTTGGATTTCAAAAAATTCATTAAAATCTAGTGGTATTCAATAACGATTCTAAAAAGTCTTTTGAAATTTGGATGTATTTAATCAAGATTTTAAATTATCTTTTAAAATTTGGAGGTATTTAATTTGGATTTTAAATTTTTCTTTAAAACATGATGTTATTCAATTACTCATGGAATTTTTTGGATTTTATAAAATGATGGATTTTAGTGGATCTGCTAGTATTTTTTGTATTTTTTGAAATTCAGCTAAAATTTATGAAATTTTGAAGGGTTTGTCAAAAACTCTACTTGATGAGGAGTCAAATATGTTACTCTCTATAGAATTTTATGTTAACTCTGCGAGAATCTGCATAGAATTTTAATATCAACTACAATCTTTTAAAATTCATGGATTAATATTGATCCGTAAAGATATTCTAAAATTTGAATTGAATATATCCCCTGAAAGTAAAACATATTTTAGTATATGCATTACCATGTGCAACTTTTCAGACATAGCAAAAGCAGACATGGTTTTTCAATTATGGATGCACATGCAAACACTATTATACTTTCAGAACATGATCATATTCAATAGAACAGTTTGTTTTAAAAATGAAATATTAATATCTAATTAAAATTTATTTAATATTTCTTAAAATTAATATTTGTTATATATTATTACAAATAAGTTGCTGAATAAAGTTAAAACAAGTAAGAATCGATGGTTAATATAACTTGTATATTCGTTAAATAACTGAGATTAAGAATTACTATATTTTTATGAAAAATCTTTTCAAACGGGAACCAGTTCCTTTTACCCCCATTTGTCTATTCATTTTTCTCCAAATGCTCATATTTTGGAGTTTTTGACCAAAAGGTGTATATGGAAATTTGTTCAAAACTTCCTGAACTGCCCGTCTTTTTGCCTAGTCAGCATATTACTCCGCACATCCCCATTCTTCTCGGTGTAGTCCCTGTATACAATTAAAGGAGTTGACTGCTCTTTAGAGTTTACTCCTTCCCAATCCCACAGCCCCACTTTTTTGCCATTTTCTTTTAAATTTAGTATTGCCTTCTTCATTCACTTAAATTTACTTCTTCCTATTGTCTTTGCGTGTGTGGTATATTTTTGACAAGGAGCTGTGCGCAGAGTCAATCTCTCTTCTGTTAGAGCAGCGTTCATCGGGAGTGAAGTAGCCAAAATACGCTTAGGAAAGTCCCATGTGGATTAAGACATGGGCTCAGGTATGGTATCGAGCTTTTTCGACTCATATGCTTTCCTTTGTATTTATCACTCAATATTCTGCTGTGCATTAACCTGTGGGTCTTCACGGAAACAACAAGTAGGGGCATGGTCTGCGTACATCCTACACTCCCTAGACCCTGCTCTGAGCGGGATATACTGAGTATATTTGGTTTGGTTTGGTTTATTCACTTAAATGAAATTCAAACAATATAATTCAACCAATTTATTAATATATATATATATATAGACTTGATTTTATATTTTTTAATATATATTACAAGACAATATTGTTAAATAATACATTGAATTGGAATTTAAAAATATTTAAATATAATTAAATATTAAAATAAAAACAAATATAAATATTTTATTTTAAATACTAATGACCTTGTTGAGGCCATTGTCTACTATGTCTCGTATGACCTTTTTGTCTGCACCTTTCACAAATTATTACTCTTCGAGAGTTATCCATTTTCATTCGAATACGCTGATTCCTTTGTCCACGATTATTTTTGTTCCTATTCAAATATTCATCCGGTACGAGAATACCAAACCTTTCCCAGTCGTTGGCAAGTGGAAACGTCCAATAGGATTGATTGGGCATTGGATGAAATCCGTACTTCCACATTTTCATAGAGTGTTGTGAGATTGTTGTATGGTTCAATGTATTGCTTACAGTCGAGATTGCATGTCAAACAACCAGCAACAATATGTGAACATGGAGAGTGATATCGATTCCATTTTCCACAAGAGCCTAAACCACTACATAGATCCACCGTATGCTTGTTCCCACCTTTCCAAGATCCGTTTTTTGTTCTGTAACGTGTGGTATTCACCTCAAAGGCAATGTTTAAAAAAAATTCACCTCAAAGACTCCCCTTTGTTGATTGTATGGAATAACCTTGTGGGATGATGTCTTCTGTTAAACATTCTCAAATAAATCTCGAGACTTCTTGCAGTAAGTATGACCACTTTGAAAGTCATTTAAAGTTTTGGGTTCGTCTTTCAACAACTATCTTTATAGACCGACAAATCGAGCTGACTTTAAGAGGCCGTTGAAAGTTTCGATCATATTTGGTGTTGCTTGGCTATAACGGTGACCTCCATCATGAGACATAGTCCACATTTCTAATGGAATACTTCGTAGCCATCTTTCAGCATCTGGATTAAGCTCGTCATTGTTGTCTCAAATTTCGTCAATTAAGAAGAATTTCCAGCCAACTAGCATATCATCTTCCAATGTGAACTTGGATAAGCCAAACTAAAATTTCTACAAACATGTAAAAGACAAAAATGATGTATGCCTATGTCGCCGGTGAAGCCACTCTGTTCTCTTTTCATTGCTTCGATGATCCCAACATGACGGTCTGAAATTATGCACACGCCCTTTCTACCCTAACATACATATGTTCGAACATGACGTAAGAACCAAGACCAGTTGACGGTTGTTTCTTCATTAGCAACATTGGCAATTGGATATTGTTGGTTATCTGAATCTAACCCTATTGCAACCAACAATTTCCCGTTATACCTCCCTTCAAAAAAGTACTATCAATACTTATAATTGGTCGAGCATGCTCCCATCTATCTAAACATGTACCACGATTATGACTAAAATGATTCCAAATCATTCACCATCTAATCGAGCATTCCAAATGCCAATATCGTATATACGATCGCAAGACCTATGCTCCGATACCACTACTTGG
This sequence comes from Orobanche coerulescens, assembly GCA_033398695.1. Classification (NCBI taxonomy): domain Eukaryota; kingdom Viridiplantae; phylum Streptophyta; class Magnoliopsida; order Lamiales; family Orobanchaceae; genus Orobanche; species Orobanche coerulescens. The sequence continues at coordinate 56,764,171 of CM065805.1, read as the reverse complement.
GATTCGGTGCCTAAAACGAAGGCCCAGTGGAAGCGGTAAAACGAAAATTAATTCGATCTGAATCCCTACGAGGATCGATCGAGCTACGTATATACGAATATATAAAACGAAACACAAGAGATACGAAAAACATACCCTCGTAGTCCGTTGATTAAATGGTATCCTTCTCTTGAGCTATTTCCCAAGCTTTGCTTGATCTGTACGAATCCAATCCGCTCCAAGCTCTTGGATGATCCAATGCCGAAAGCACCGCGTCTCTACTTGCCACGCGCCGGAGAAACGATCGGGATGACTAAACCTCGTTATCCTCCAAGAATACGGCTAGAACAAGGTTATAGAAGCTTGCTATTGTGATTGTAACACTCCAAGTGTATAACTCACTATCTCTCTTTGATTTCTTGATTTTTCTCCAAGAACAACCAAGAACAAAAGAAGAAAAAGATGAAGACTAAAGAGAAAACAATTTTCTCTCTCTCTCAAACTCAAACTCACGTATGAAAATAAGCCAAGGTGAATTCACTTGAGAGTTAGAAGTCTTCCCTTACTTATTCTTATTCAACCCACAAAAACCAATTCATATCTCATGAGATTCTCCCACCAAGTCATTGTCATTTAATAGTAAAATGGAAATGAAGACTTGGTGGAAAATAGGTGGAAGAGGGCGGCCATCTAGAAGGATCCGGGCGAGTTCGGTCCGTTTTGGACTCCCGTGAGTCCAAACAGATAAACTCTGATTCCGTTCCGATGTATTTATATTGATTAATTAATCCAATTAATTAATCATATCAAATACATAATAACATAATTAATTTCTCCAAAAAATAATTATATTCATCAATTAAATTAATCACCCAGTAATTTATTTAATTCATTAGGCCGTAAATTAATTTATTCAATAAATTAATTTAGACATCCAATGTCCCAAATTTAATTAGACATCCAATGTCCAATAAATTAGATATCCAATATCTAATATTTATAAAGAGAGAATAAGCTCGATTCATTCCGTCGTCAATCCTATTGCGCGACTCGGTAGGTTCGTCTCAGTCAGCAATGGGAGGAACCAAAGAGTAGTAGCACCGCCTAGCCAGCCTGACGGCCTACACTGTACCCCAACTGAGAACGAATGATTGGGATCATTCAAGAACCATTCTGTCATGAATACCAATATACATATAAACCCTTCTTTCAAATATCCCGATCAAGTTATAGGGTCACGGTCAGTCAAACCCTATCTGTACTTGACGCTATGCATGCGTTAATGCAAATTGAGATCATCGAGCTGTCGTGTATCTAATACAACTAGCTCCAATGCTTTGGCCAAAGACTTATGATCTCATCTGCCAATAACCGCATAGGACATATAACCCGCTCACTAACGGGAGAAAGAATTCTATCTTGGTATTCAGTAGGACCTGCTACTTGCCCGTAAAGATGCACGTCGAGGTTAACCCCCGCCTTCCGGTTTATAGGGACGAACTACTCTAATGAAAATCTTGATGTCACAAGCACATTCCTACTAAATCCTCAAGTCGAAGGTTTACGAATACCTATCACAAACTTTCGATTCCGTCATTGACTGTCCCAGAGTGATATCCGTGTGACGAATCGAGGGTGAGTCGGTTCGAATATACTAATCCAATTGGCATACCTATAATGTGTGCTCCCACTAACCATTAGCGTTCTACAGGCACTCTCCATGTCAAAGAACACGTCATACAAGTCTTCACATAAACTTAACGCCCAGTCAAGTTTCATCGACTTGCGAACGATTAAGTATTTGAGCTATAAACCTTTCCAGTGCCTACCCCTTTATCCAATAAGGAGTGGAACGTTTTGCTCTCAAATACACGGACTAGTTTCTAAATGTATATTTACGAGTTAGGAATGCCAGTAACTACTAGTAAATAAAGAAACTTCCATCGCCTTATATTAATGATTTACATAATTACAAGTACAATGCCCTCACTCAACATCCTCTGAGTGGCATTCGAGGGCATACTCCCAACAATCTCCCACTTGCACTCAATGCCACACACTAAGGTATCTAATACCCATGTTCTCCAGAATATGCTCCAAGCTAATCTGAGAATGTGACTTGGTAAGTGGATCAGCGACCTAATCGGCTGACTCTACTCTATGCAGCACAATGTATCTCTATGCGAACAAATTCTCTTACGAGATGATACTCTCTCTCAATATGTTTTGTACTGTTGTGAAACCTCGTCTCCTAGGCCTGTGCTACCGCTCAGGCAGTGTAGCACAAAGTGTCACGAGAAGTTTACCTAGCAACTTCTTAACCCTTCCTTTGGAGGCCTCTGAGGCAGCTTTATACTCAGCCTAACTGGTGGAATCAGCAGTCGCGCTATACTTGACACTATGCCAAGATACTGCTCTTCCATTAAGAGTAAATGTATCCAGAAGTAGACATATAATCGTCTTTCTATACTTGGAAGTCCAATACAGTGAATCCACCACATTCTGTTCTCCACCACCATATATAAGAATCAGATCTCTTAGTACTTCTAAAGTACTTGGGAACATTCTTTACAGCGGTCTAATGTTCCGTGACTGGGTTAGCCCGAAACCTACTTACCACGCTTCCAGCATGCGCAATGTCAGGTCTTGTACACAATAAAGTATATATAAGGCTACCCACTGCCGAAGCATATGGTATATAACTCATTTCCTTTCATTGTTCCTCACTATGAGGACACATCTTCAAGGTGAGTTTTATTCCATGTCGCATCGGAAGGAACCCTCTTTAAGATCTAATCTATATAGAGGGCTTGGGAAAAACTTATCATTCTCTTCGATCTATCCCAATAGAGTCGAGTCCCAAGAATATAGGTTTCTTCTCCCAAGTATTTCATGGAGAAATTACTCGAAAGCCAAGCTTTCACAGAACTGAGCATTCCCACATCATTTCCTATTAGTAGAATGTCATCTACACATAGTACTAAGAATGCGATCTTGCTCCCACTAACCCTCTTGTATACACAAGGTTCCTCTTCATTTTGCACGAAGTCAAACTCTTTGACCGTCTCGTCAAAATGAAGGTCCCAACTACATGAAGACTGCTACAGTCCATTTCATGGAGTCTACATCCACCATTGCTGGGTCATTAGTCGCGGGTCAGTCTCTTGTTTATCACCTAGAACCTCGTGGAAACCCAGTTCCGCCAAGTGCATAAAACTATACCTCTCAGGTAAATGAGACACCCTACTTGACCTACGAGGTGGTTGTACTTGTGTTATAGAAGGTTTGGTTCTATTTTTCTTGCACAGGTGTCTCCTGAGGAGTTTCATTGTATTCTTCCAAACAAATATTTCTACGTGCTCCGCCTTCCTGAATGAACTCTTCTTCCAGGAAGTGTGCATGCAAAGCAACAACGATCTTTTGATGTTTGGGCATGTAGAATAGATAACCCATCGTCCCAAACGGGAATCCAATGAAACGTCCCTTCGCGGACCTAGCTTCCAACTTCTCCACCTTAGTCTTCTTGACATAGGCGGGACATCCCCAAATCCTAATATGATTAAGACTTGGTTTCTTGCCCTCCCACATCTCATGTGGAGTTTTAGGAACGGATTTGGAAGGACATCTATTCAAGATGTAAGCGGCAGGAGTGCATACCCCCACAGGTAAATCGGTAAGTCAGTATAGCCCAACATGGAATGGACCATGTTCAACAAGATCCGGTTCCTTCTTTCTGACACACCATTTAACTGAGGAGTACCTGGAGGTGTTAGTTGTGAAACTATTCCTTGTTCCTTAAGGAACTCGTCAAACTCCATACTCATATACTCGCCACCTCCGTCCGACTGAAGTGCTTTGATATGATTACCAGTTTGTTTCTCGACTAGGGCCTTGAATTCCTGGAATTTCTCAAAAGCCTCGGATTTATGTTTCATTAAGTATACATAACCATACCTAGTATGATCATCTGTAAACGTAATGAAATATTGATATCCGTCACGTGCTGCTTCCAAAGCACAACAAATGTCGGTATAAATTAATCCCAGTTTATCAGCGGCTCTTTCAAAAGTCCTTGTGAAGGGGGACTTAGTCATTTTGCCTTTAAGGCAGGATTCACAAGTAGGAAAGAGATCCGATCCCAATGGACCCATAAGTCCATCTTTTTCTATTTTGTAAACCTTGGTCTGACCAACATGACCAAGTCTTAGATGCCATTTCAAAACTTGATTGGTTTCATCCCTACCATGTTTTCTAGTGATAGTATTCACAACTACTTTGTTGCTGAGATTTAGGTGATACAATCCATTTAACAATGTAGCAGTACCCACTAGTTTATTTCTGAAATAAATTTTGCAGGAACCATCACCAATGAAAAATGAAAAGCCATTTCGGTCCATGACTGGAATGGATACAGTGTTTTTATGCCCCTTGGGAAAAACAAGTACATCTTCTAAAGTCAAAACAAAGCCAGATTCTAAAACCAAAAGAAGTGATCCTATGTCGGTTGCCTCGACACTATGTCCGCTTCCGACTGTGATCATAACTTCTCCAGCTCCAAGCTTCCTACTTTGTTCCAGATCCTGATTTACAGTACAAATATGAGAACTAGAACCAGAATCCAGTATCCAGGAAGTAGAAAATACAGTAGCAGAACAATTTGTTTCCAAAACTAAAAGTTCTATACCTAAAGTGCATGAAGAATCAGACAGTCTCTTGCCCAGTGGCCCAGCTCACCGCACTTGAGACAAATGTCTTTCTTCTTGCTCTTTAGAAACATCGGGGCCTTGCCCTTACCCTTAAGATCCTCGACTTGTGGTACCGTCCGCTTCTTGGCCTTTTTCTTCTTGTTCTTGGACCTCCGAGATCCAGAAGAAATCACAAGGGCAGACTCCTTCATCCGCGGAGTCTTCATCTGAGACTGAGCAGTCACAAGTTTGTTCATTAGCCCAGCTAAGTTACATGCAATCTCATTGCAGTTGAGGTACATAACAAAATGTGAGAAGGATTCAGGGAGAGACTGTAGGATAAGGTCAGTTTGAAGAGAAGTATCCATCTTAAAATCAAGAGCCTCCAATCTATCGATCATGGATATCATTTTGAGGATGTGGTCCCTAACCTTCTCATCTTCCTTCATCCTTGCACCGAACAGTTGCTTGGATATCTCATATCTAGCAGTTCGACAGTGCTCACCATAAAGCTCGGTTAAGTGAGATAGAATCTGCCTAGCAGAAGTCATTTTCTCATGAGCTCTCTGAAGCTCATTAGACATGGAAGCCATTATATAAGCACGGACTTTCACATCATCCTTAACCCACTTTTCGTGGTTTTCAATCTCTTCCTGATTGGCTCTGGTCCGCACAGGAGGCGCCGAAATGTCCGTCTCCAAGACATATCCCAGTACCTCTATACTGTGGACTATCATCAGGTTACGGAGCCAATCCACAAAGTTAGGTCCGATTAAGGTGTTCTTTTCGAGTAGAATTGCGAGTGGGTTCATTGTCATATTGAGAGTTATGTCTGCATTAAGTACGACAGATTAATTAGTGACTCATTTAATTATATTTTGAGTATAGAATTAAGGTCTTTTCTATTCTTGTTACCCAGCTCCCACGATTTTTATCAGAATAACACACTCCCATGTGAAATCCGGAAGTATCATCGCTCTACTTCATAGTGGTGATCGAGTTCTTTATAAATCTTAATAGGGGGCAACTGAACAGGTTTCTAGTCTATTAATTTTCATAAAGTGGTGTCCAACACCAACCCATCTAATGGATGATACGATCTTCTTTTTCTTCTTGTTCACTCCCCTCAACCTATACGATTTCTATGGTTCGTGAACAAGTTAAGTTTATACCATCGACGCAAATCAGTTTCACAATTGAATCTTATTCGGAAACCTATCAGGTTTCTAGGGATAAAATTTGCTCCAACCGAAGGCATCCAATGCGCTCCCGATAATTTATCCGTCCTCCCCGAATGACTACCCCGATAACTCGGAAGCATAGCACATCCGGTTTGGATTTTAATTTCCCAAAAGCTCGATGGAGGGAAGGAAAACCTTGAAACCTTATAAACTTAATAATTTGTCGTGGGAGAATTTTCGCGATTAACGTTACACTTTGCACATTAATAATTTAAGTGCGTTTGTGGCATTCATACAATATGAAACAACCATTCACAACCTAGTTGCTACCAACATGTGGTTCATGGACCGTTCCTAGAAAACAAAAACTCCGTAATCTAATTACAAGTCTTCGTCTTGAATCTTCATCTTCTCGAAACGAATCTTTCTCCGGTCTTCTTCATTATATATAAATTTTACATTAAAAATTGCATCCTAGATACAAATATTTCTAGTAAAATAAATAGGCTCAAAACGGCCTTTACAACCCAATCGAATAAAACGAACGATTCAAAACTAAGTCCACGAACCACATCCCCATTCAAAAGCATTCATCAAATAAATACTATATAAATGGAAAGCGTAGAGATACATTGATCCAATCAACAATACGAACCGATCCAATCGATTCACACAATCGGTAGTATGATAACGTTCAAAATAATTCGTTCGACCATAAATATTCCAATTAATCAAATTTCCCTTATAAAATGAAATACCATAAATTATTTTAATCATATTAAATCCAATTTAACATGAGGGAGATTAATTTTCAAGAATACACAAAAAAATCGAGCCGGGACGAAAATAGCCTGCCATGGCCGAGTCACTGCCGGCAGCCTGTCGGCCGGACACGGCCCGTGCCAAATGGCACGGTCGGGTCGTGCCGGCAGTGTCCTAGACCTTCCTGCCATACTCGGCCGTGTCGCCTGACACGGTCTAGTCACTTCCGGAAGCTGCCGGACAGACACGGTCGGGTCTGCCTAGCAGTGGCCTGGGGACTGCCGGACACGGCCCGTGTCACCAGACACGGCCGAGTCACCCTGGCAGCTTCCTGCTCTTTGTCCGAAAAATCATCCGACGACGATTCGGAGCTCGATTTTCGACCGGATATCCAATATCAATATTTTTCAACATTCATATCTTCAATATAAATCATATTTCCCAGAAATTTAAGATTTTTATTTAGACATAAACTTACGAAAAATATAACTACAACGAACGTAAAACATGTACCACGATTATGACTAAAATGATTCCAAATCATTCACCATCTAATCGATCATTCCAAATGCCAATATCGTATATACGATCGCAAGACCTACTCTCCGATACCACTGTTGGGATTCAGTGCCTAAAACGAAGGCCCAGCGGAAGCGGTAAAATGAAAATTAATTCAATCCGAATCCCTACGAGGATCGATCGAGCTACATATGTACGAATATATAAAACGAAACACAAGAGATACGAAAAACATACCCTCGTAGTCCGTTGATTAAATGGTATCCTTTTCTTGAGCTATTCCCCAAGTTTTGCTTGATCTCTACGAATTCAATCCGCTCCAAGCTCTTGGATGATCCAACGCCGAAAGCACCGCGTCTCTACTTGCCACGCGCCGGAGAAACGACCGGGATGACTAAACCTCATTATCCTCCAAGAATACGGCTAGAACAAGGTTATATAAGCTTGCTATTGTGATTATAACACTCCAAGTGTATAACTCATTATCTCTCTTTGATTTCTTGATTTTTCTCCAATAACAACCAAGAACAAAAGAAGAAGAAGATGAAGACTAAAGAGAAAACAATTTTCTCTCTCTCTCAAACTCAAACTCACGTATGAAAATAAGCCAAGGTGAATTCACTTGAGAGTTAGAAGTCTTCCCTTACTTATTCTTATTCAACCCACAAAAATCAATTCATATCTCATGAGATTCCCCCACCAAGTCATTGTTATTTAATAATAAAATGGAAATGAAGACTTGGTGGAAAGTAGGTGGAAGGGGGGCGGCCATCTAGAAGGATTCGGGCGAGTTCGGTCCGTTTCGGACTCTCGTGAGTCCAAACAGATAAACTCTGATTCCGTTCCGATGTATTTATATCGATTAATTAATCTAATTAATTAATCATATCAAATAAATAATAACATAATTATTTTCTCTAAGAAATAATTATATTCATGAATTAAATTAATCACCCAGTAATTTATTTAATTCATTAGGCCGTAAATTAATTTATCAAATAAATTAATTTAGAAATCCAATGTCCCAAATTTAATTAGACATCCAATGTCCAATAAATTAGATATCCAATATCTAATATTTATAAAGAGAGAATAAGCTCAATTCATTCCGTCGTCAATCCTATTGCGCGACTCGGTAGGTTCGTATCAGTCAGCACTGGGAGGAACCAAAGAGTAGTAGCACCGCCTAGCCAGCCTGGCGGCCTACACTGTACCCCAACTGAGAACGAATGATTGGGATCATTCAAGAACCATTCTGTCGTGAATACCAGTATACGTATAAACCCTTCTTTCAAATGTCCCGATCAAGTTATAGGGTCACAGTCAGTCAAACCCTATATGTACTTGACGCTATGCATGCGTTAATGCAAATCGAGATCATCGAGCTGTCGTGTATCTAATACAACTAGCTCCAATGCTTTGGCCAAAGACTTATGATCTCATCTGCCAATAACCGCATAAGACATATAACCCGCTCACTAACGGGAGAAAGAATTCTATCTTGGTATTCAGTAGGACCTGCTACTTGCTCGTCAAGATGCACGTCGAGGTTAAGCCCCGCCTTCCGGTTTACAGTGTCGAATGACTAATGAAAATCTTGACGTCACAAGCACATCCCTACTAAATCTTCAAGTCGAAGGTTCACAATACATATCACAACCTTTCGATTCCGTCATTGACTGTCCCGGAGTGAAATCCGTGTGACGAATCGAGGGTGAGTCGGTTCGAGTATACTAATCCAATTAGCATACCTATAACGTGTGCTCCCACTAACCATTAGCGTTCGACAGGCACTTTCCATGTCAAAGAACACGTCATACAAGTCTTCACATAAACTTAACGCCCAGTCAAGTTTCATCGACTTGCGAACGATTAAGTATTTGAGCTATAAACCTTTCGAGTGCCTACTCCTTTATCCAATAAGGAGTGGAATGTTTTGCTCTCAAATACACGGACTAGTTTCTAAATGTATGTTTACGAGTTAGGAATGCCAGTAACTACCAGTAAATAAAGAGACTTCCATCGCCTTATATTAATGATTTACATAATTACAAGTACAATGCCCTCACTCAACATCGTCTGAGTGGCATTCGAGGGCATACTCCCAACAATTTGGTGTTGCTTGGCTATAACGGTGACCTCCATCATGAGACATAGTCCACATTTCTAATGGAATACTTCGTAGCCATCTTTCAACATCTGGATTAAGCTCATCATTGTTGTCTCAAATTTCGTCAATTAAGAAGAATTTCCAGCTAACTAGCATATCATCTTCTAATGTGAACTTGGATAAGCCAAACTAAAATTGCTACAAACATGTAAAAGACAAAAATAATGTATACCTATGTCGTCAGTGAATCCACTTTGTTCTCTTTTCATTGCTTCGATGATCCCGACATGACGGTCTGAAATTATGCACACACTCTTTCTACCTAACATACATATGTTCGAACATGACGTAAGAACCAAGACCAGTTGACGGTTGTTTCTTCATTAGCAACATTGGCAATTGGATATTGTTGGTTATTTGAATCCAACCCTATTGCAACCAACAATTTCCCGTTATACCTCCCTTCAAAAAAGTACTGTCAATACATATAATTGGTCGATCATGCTCCCATCTATCTACCATTGGTTTGAATGCCCACCCGATACGTTTGCACACAGAAGTGTTTGGTTTTGTAACATAAACTTAAGCATCAATCGAGACAATCGTACCTGGATTGAATGGAATCAAAGCACTAAAAACATTGGGATTTTAGTGTACGAAGTCGTCCAATCACCATAAACATCTGATATCACATGTTTCTTTCCAAGTCACACTTTTTTATAACTAACATAGTTATACATGGCTGTAATTTGGTCCTGGGTGTTTTTCACTTTCAAATAAGGACCCTCTATGACCTAAATATGAAAAAAATGTTAAGTCTTCAAACTTATATATTTGTATGTGTGTGTATATGTACTTAATTGAGCATACTAAAATAAAAACTGAGTCTTGTTGTTTTATTACGTTTGCAATTATCTTCAAATCTAAATTAAATCCCTCAAGTCTAAATATAAAACTTTGGAAATTGAAAATTCCAAAATACTTGAAAAAGGGAAATTTGTTGAAATCGATCATTCGAAATGCATTGAAAATGAGAATATCTTAAAGAATGATCTTTTAAAAGTTTAAGATGAACTAAAAATTTTGACAAAGAAATTCTCGTGCGGCAACGATAAATTTGAACAAATGTTATGCGTTCAAAAATATACTCTAAATAAAGAGGGGTTAGGATTCAAACCACGTTCGAAAAACGAATCCGTCAATTTCAAAATATCCCGATGTGAAAAATGTTTGAAAATTGGGCATCATATTTCTAACTGTAAAAGCCCACGCCAGACGATAAAAATGAAAAAGATTTGGGTTCCTAAAGGAACGATTATTCCAAACATCGTCCACGTCTCAAAACAAAAACCAACTATCGGTTGGGTCCCCAAAAATTAATTTTTAATTGATATTTTATAAAGGGGGAAATAATGCTTTCAGGGGGAGTATTTTTTAAAGGGTATAACTAAATTCCCTTATTAATGCATAAATTGGTATCATACATATTTATATTTCATTTGATATACTCTATATTTTTATACTTTTTGATGAAAACAAAAAGGGGGAGAAGGAGATGAATTGATAAAAATGAGAAAAATCGAAGAAGTCGAAAAGAAAAAGAAAGCATACAAAAAGGGGGAGTTAAAACGAAGGAGTTGAAAAATTGAAAAATGAAAAACGAAGAAGTCGAAAAAGAAGAAAAAGAAAAGGATTGAAAAAGAAAAGGATTGGAGAAACTAACGAAACGATCAAAGCCGAAAACTTTGATTCGTATATATATACATATATTTTATTTTTACAGATTTTATCCAATTCAAGAGTTGTTTTGTAATCATCAAAAGGGGGAGATTGTTGGAATATTTATTCCACACATTATTTAATTTGTGTTTTGATGATTAAAGTTGCTAAACAAACAAAATAACATCAAGGCGAAGCAAAACAGCGAAGCAGACGAAGACGCAAAAAGGTGAGCATAATGCATGTCTAGCGCACGCTAAGACATATATGTTAGCGCACGCTAACGGGAAGTTCTCTGCATATCAGCCAAGTTCGAAGTTACCTGAAGGGAAGTCATCTGACGAGATAGCGCACGCTACGCTTGTTCATTAACGCACGCTATCGAGCCATGTTACCGTTGTGAAAATATTCAAACTCAGAATGACGCATGCAATGAAGTCAGTACTAGCGCATGCAAGGAATGATATTTAGCGCACTCTAAATATCAGTTTGAATTCTAGTCAATCAGAACGTTGGGAAAAGCAGGTCAAAGTCAGCATATCAAACGGATACTTTGACAAGTCATGCAATGGATATATTGGATTAGCGCACGCTACAAAGGAAGTGGTAGCGCACGCTAACTGTCAAGGACAGTAGCCACTAGACTGAAACATAAAATGATTAACGTACGCTACATGAAAGACATTACGCACGCTAAAGCAAAAATGTGCGATAGCGCACGCTAAGAAGGAAGAGCTAGCGCACGCTAGCTAGTCAACTGGCAGCAACGGCTAGTTTGTGGGAAATGCCTATAAATACCATCCCTATGGTATTGTTTGAGTACAACAACTTCAAGCAAACAAGACATACATCTTAGAATCATATACTTACATTGTTGTTGTAATATTGAGATTATATTGTTAGTTTGAGTGTTTATACATTCAACATTATACACGAGAGGTAAAAGAAAAGATAGGATTCGATTCGGTGTTATTAGGATCAAGTATCCAACATTCTTAGAATCGCAATCGATATCTAAGTGAGGTTTATCTAGTACCCATAGAAAGCTAGAGTAGTTGATTCCTTATCCAATAGAAAAGGAAAAACGGTTTTACTCGGACCGATAGAAGACGAGCTTGTAAACGGTAATCCCTCGACCGATAGAAGAGAGGCGTAGAGGTTTTGATCTTAATCCTAAAGAAAAAGATACACCGATAGAGGACGTAGGCTTCGTTAATAGCCGAACCTCTATAAATCCTTGTGTGATTTATTTTCCGCAATTTATTTATTCTTCCGCACAAAACGGCGCAAATATCCGATTTTATACCAACACTTGTGTTCTTGTTGAAGTGTCCTTAAGAGACAAGTATGTTATTCCGGTAGTATAGTGATTCAAATAAACTAGACCACTTTGATTTCATAACCTGAATTCTCCATTAACATTCTGCCACAATACATTTTGCTTTATATTGTGTTGTGTCACTCTTTATAACATGGTAATTCCTAAAATCTCTTATGTGACTCGCTCTTACTGCATCTATAGCAGTTTGCTTATCTGAAAAAATTGATATTGAAACAGATCATCGCCAAGTGGGCTGACGTTAAAACAATTACCTGATTTATTGTTCGAAGTCATCTCTTTTATTGTAAACCATGGGGCAGTTGGAATAGGTTCGCTATTATTGTCGGTACTTGAATCTGGGTAGTTTCTGGCATCCAATCGAGTTCTTTTCGAACATGATACAGTGCCTTCACTGCATCCTGCATGAATACTGTTTGGCGGCCGATTGCATGGAGTTGCTCGATCCTGGCCTCAGTGCGTAGGGAGCTAGGGTGCACTAGCTTTTCACCCTCGGGCTCATTGAGTTGATGTAGAACTACATGGTGACGAGGGCGTTGTGGTCTATTATTCGGCAAGAATCCATCACCGAAATCTGACTTGGAGCTCACAGAGATGGGAGATGCATGAGCATCTTGCGCGGGCTCACCAGCGGCAGGTAGGGCTGTTAGCGGTCCGATTGAACCCGAAACCCGGTCATGAACCGGACCGAAATACCCGGGACCGAAACTCACCCAAAAACTAACGAGTTTGGATTCGAGTTCTAAACATTGAACCGAAATCGATAAGACCCGGACCGATTAAAACCGAAAAGAAACCCGGTAATAAATTAAAAAAAAGTTTATATGTATTTTATAATTTATATATTTTATACATATATTATTAATACGTTTTGCGTGTTTTAAACACAAATAGTATGCTGGTCAAGTAGTTAAGACGTTGTACCTTTGAACAAAAGGTCTGGAGTTCGAATCATGTAACCCCCATTTATGTGATTTATTTTGCTGCTCTTCCTTCATTTTCCTAGTAAAGATCCATCCCACATAGGGCTGTTAGCAGTGTAACACCCCCGATAAATTCAGGAATATTACAGCGCCGTAAATCCTTTACATAAGGATTTACAAGGCTGAAGAATTGAACAAGCATTAAAAGGTACTAACGAGTGGAAATAACGGAATTACGGTACAACAGTTCTGACCCAATACAGAAATAGTACAATTGTTCAACAGAACTCAATAATATATCACCAAATTCAAATCATCACAAACGACTTCGTACTCGAGTACTTATTGAAATAACGAATAAATAACAGATAAATAGACCCGGTCGGGACATCACTCTGCACCCTCGCCGTCATACAGTTCCAGTGGTTGTTTCCCCGCTCTCCTGGATCCTGAACACAAACAAAATATTCACCCCCGAAGGGGTTAACACAACGATGCTAGTACAAGTACCACAACATATTATTCATATCTCACGAAGAATAATAACGTAAACGACAAAGTACCAACGAGTCTTCTCCTACGAGAAACTCAAACATAACATACACAACTGATAATCACAACATGATATCATAACATACACATGGTAATTCCATCGATCCAGCGTTCACTGCCTAGAACCCACGATGATCCCGTCAGACCAACCCGTGGTGGAAAAACCCGTCCGATGATCCAGCGCACGCTAGCATAGATCCCCCGATGATCCCGTCGGACCAACACGAGGTGGACATACAACAACGACATACATGCACGACAATATGTATAACAACAATACATAAAACAAATAAAGTACTTGCCTCGATTTGAAGACAATAACAACACTTCCACGAAAATGAACACTCGAAGATCGTCCTCCTCAATCAATCACGTAACGAGACCAAACCTTAACAAAAGAAATGATATTGGATTTATCTCACGTCGTATGAATGTTTAACAATTCGATTCACGGCCAAAAGTTCATAAAATGCACCGCCTGAACCGCTTAGCGCACGCTAAGTACTCTGTAGCGTCGCGTTAAGTCTGCCCGATAGCGCACGCAAACAACAAAGACTAGCGTCGCTAACTATGCATGGTCGATTTCACCACTCCAATCGACTTCGTCTGATGGTCTAGCGTACGTTACGTACCAAACGTAGCGCACGCTAACTCGTGCTCGATAGCGCACGTTAAACTTCATAGCATAGCGTACGCTATCTATGCATGGCAGTTTACTGCTGAGCAGTAAACTGTTCTTGCCATGATCGAAACAATGAAATTTTGCGTGATAATTCATGTTACTTTCAGGAATACCATGTTCATACCCTTATGAATGATTTTACGGATAAAGACAACTTCGGATTCAAGGATATGCATACCAATATAAAACCATATTCCATTCCTACTTCAAATCTTCATACGACAATTCGAAAAGCTTAACGGTTGATATCAACACCTTATATCAATCAATATTTTCATGCTGAAGTTGTTAGACGTTCTATCTATACTAGATAAATCCTTCCATGATCAAACCTTAGATTTATCTAACAATAAGGATGTTAACGTCTAGTCCAAGATTACTATGAAATCATCTATTAGATTCGGTTTACCAATGATAGAAGCTTCTCTTCACATATTCAGTGTAATAAGATTCGAATCATGATGATTATAATCAAGGTATTCAAGGCTTATTCATCTCACTATTCCAAACATGATATACTTGGATACTTCATCTATGAAAATCCATATCTTGATAATATGATCATCCAAATCGTTAGAATCCAATTCTAAGTCTTGAGATAGATTGAACATACCTTAATATGATGAAAATCTCTGAACCGTAGGGTAGAACCCAACTCCGGTTGGTTGTATGCCACTTCAAGGTGCTATTCCACTTCAATGAATATTCTCAAGTGATAACCAATATACAAACACCAACAAGATGTGTTCTAAGTGTATAGGAGTATTATTACAGCTCTCTGAACTCTCAAGGTTGAGGAATGGGCGAAAGAAATGAAAGCCAAAACGGTTGTTGTCCCATTTATAATATTCTGCATTATTGACAAGTTAGCGCACGCTACCAAGCATAACTTAGCGTGCGCTAATAATGGTTGACTTCAGAATTGTCCGAGTGCGTCCGTGGGAATATTTATCCGGACCCATGTCCCGGCTGGCGCATGTGCTAGCTGTTCCGCTCAATAATTGAGTCCTTAGCGCACGTTACTCCTACCTACGTAGCGTGCGCTAATAATAGCCCGATAGCGCGCGTTAAGATACATTCTTAGCGTGCGCTATCACGAGGTTGCATGAACAATTTTGCATGTTTCTATACTTATGTACAATGATATCAATACACGAAATATCATACTTGTTCGCTATATTTTTAACCAATCCGCAAGTGTACGGAAAATATGTAGAAAGCGGCGAGCAACGTCGTATTCCACAGAGACTATATATTTTTATTGTGTTGAGTATTAGATTATAGTGTTCTCGACTTTATCTAGACGATCGAAAGGTAAAGTGGACGATTAATAAAATAACATACAATAATCACAATAAATTAAAACGATTGAAAATATCCGAATGGAAGCGAATTGCAAGAGTTTAGAAAGGTAGATTCCAAGGCTAGGTTTCCGTTGATTACTAAATTTAGTCGGGATTGGTGTCAAAAGGTTCTAAGTGCGTTTCTAAAATGACGATCACAACAATATTCTAAAGTCCCTCTCGAGATGCATTAAAACGTAGATTAAACAACTTATAACAACGTCTCCGTTTACTATAAATTATCTAACTCCAAAATGTTCATAAGATTTAGATATCATCATAGTTCATCACCGATTTCTCAATCTCGTAATTTACTACGCCAAATACTCAAACCTATTAATGCCCTCTTCTCTCGAATTATGAGCAATAAAGTTTAACATGTAAAAACATTGATCAAGTGTCTAAACATGAATCAAACCAAGTATTTGATAAAGAAATCACACTAGATAAATATAATTATCAATCCCTTAAAATCATAGTAAATCAACGTACTCCCATGCCCTAATCTAAAGAGTTTAGCCGACATGGAATTGAAAGGAAGATAGATAATCATCATGTTCATGCTAATAAAAACAACAAAATGAAGAAAAGATAGGAAGAAGATAAAACTCGTGGTGTGTCTTGATCGATCCCGGTTGAAACCTTCAAATGTTCTTGAAGTGTTCTTCAAGAATTTCTTTAAAACCTCCTCTTTTTGGAGTCAAAGTCACTTGATCTTTTGTTATTTTCTCTCTCTAATCTCCCAATCTTCAGCATATCCCCTATCATGCCCCATATATCCCTTTTATAAAGATAAAACATTCACTTTTCCACAAAAATCTCTCAAAAATGTCAAAAGGAGATATTTCCACCGAAAAGTGACACGGCCCGTGTCAAATGACACGGCCCGTGTCAAATGACACGGCCCGTGTCATAGTATGCTCAAAAGCCCAAAACTCGCCGATAGGGACTCGACCGTGTCAAATGACACGACCGAGCAAATGACACGATCGTCAAATGACACGGCCCGTGTCATACTCGTCAAAATAAGCATGAAATGCCTGGAGATAGACCCGACCAGGTCGATATGGCACGGCCGAATAATGACACGGCCCGTGTCATTTGACACGGCCGGCTCGTGTTGACTCGCTTTGACACCGCTTTGACTCCTTTTAAGCCCGATCTCTCGCTTCCGCATTGCTTGATATGTATTGGGGTTGAGACTTCGTTGCTTGATTTATGTCCATAAAGTACCTATAAAATCAATAAAACGTACCAAGCGTGATCGAGTCCAATAAACATAATACGAGTATAAACGACACGCTTCTACACATTTTAGGATCTTAAAACCCTAAAATCGATGTAAATATATGTGTAAAAATGAGTGTTATCAAAATCCCCCAAACTTGAACGTTGATCGTCCCGAGCAATGCACTTTAAAATAACCACTCTTAAGTGAACTCGTCCCTCAACATACCTCAAAGGATCATTTTGAAAATTTATCAATACGCCTCAAGAAATAAATAAGTCGAGTTCTATAAAGTATTCAAATCTCGGGGGTGCTTCCTTAACATCATAGCTAATACTTGAATAATACGAACCTCGCCGGTCAAGTGTATTCCCTAACTCTCAAAGTGTATAAGGGGATAAGTAACGCTCAAAACTCATTCAATGAAATAAGAATCCCCATAGGCTTGCCAATCGTCTACATCTCTACCACTAGTTGTGCATGCAAATTTGGTGAATCAAAAAGGACTTTAATGGTTGTAATGTAGGCTTTTTGGTCGGGGTAGGATACATATGGCTTAAAGTGACTTGACTTGAGCAAATTAGAACATTATCTCCTCAATCACTTCGCTCAATTAAAAGCTCAATAATCCCTTAGGATTTTGTTTCTTTCAACCCCTTGATTTGAATATCATGGCACTAAGCAATTTTGAAAGTGAAAATCACAACCTTATTCCTCCTTATTGCTTCATACATCTCGTTTCTTTTGTGTCCACCATTTTTTTTTTAGTTTATTTTTTTTTTATTGTGGTGGACAACATCATCATTAAATCACACCAATCCTCCTTCAAATTATTTTGATAATTCATTGCATTTTGAACCAACAATCTTCCCAATTGCTACCACATCTTTTCATTCTTTTGCCAATTTGTTCTAAATAGCTCAAGTCTAGGGACAAAAGTTTATAATGAAACGGAAAGCTCATAATGTGGTTAACAAGAAATAGGCTTTAAGCTCAATCGGGCTAACTAGGGAAACAAATTTTTCGGGTTGGCCAAAAGGTTTGAAAGGTTGTCAAATAAAAATTGCCTTAAATCATTTTCACTAATTTGCAAGCACACTTGTAGTTTCGAATAAGATTCCATGGCAAGTTCTAGAGTCTTAAAACATGAATGGAACACTCGACAATGAAACTTGCATATTTAATGATGCACGAAGGCTCAAAAGCTCACAAGTTAGATTTGTTCATATTTCCAAGAGATTAGGCTATTTATTCAATATCACACCCTTTTGATTATTGTACAATTTTTCCTCTTCAAATTATCCTCGATTTGTATGTCAAAATAACAAAATAAATCCCGAGGCATCCAAGACAAGAGTTCATTCTTTCGAGTTTCATCAAAGTTCATCATCATCAAAACACACCAAGTTCGAAAAAAAACACACCAAAATGAAACACACCAAAGTAAACAATTCAAACCAAAACATAAAACAAAATCCAAACACACCAAAGTAAACAATTCAAACAAAAACATAAAACAAAATCCAAACACACCAAAGTAAACAATTCAAACAAACAATGTAGGTATTTCTTGACCCAATATCTCCCCCCAAACTTGAATTAAAGATTATGCACACAAAAGGGGTATAGTATTTAAACAACGAAAAACCTTGGGTCAAGAAATACTTACAACCGGTCCTAATGACTTGGCGGAGGATAATGCCCTTGTTGGACATGCCAATCTTCCATTCGTTGTAAAATTGCTTGCATCGGCTAGTGTTTCACGGGTCTCCTCTCGGAAAGCCTCGAACTCTTCACGAGATACGGAACTTCTTGATTCGGCTTGTCTCGACGACTCGGGCGATCTCTCCTTCTTTCTTCTTCCTCCCCGATTCTCTTTCTTCTTAGGGCCTCTTTCATACTCGAATTCCTCCTCCATTCTCTCTCTCTCTCTTCTTCTCTCATCCTCTCGTTTTCATCCTCAAACTCCGTACGCCTAGGACGGACATTACGAGCAACATATCTTTCACTCGGAAATTAATCCACCGCCTCTGGGCAATTTGTGCGCTTCCGTGGACATTTGTAAATTTTCTATGTCCCGAATACTAGAAATAGTTGTCGAGTTGTATTCGGGAGTAGGAAGTGATCACCGTCATTCGGAGAAAAATAACTCGGGAGTAGTCCGTGATATTCATCAACTTCATGACTTGGATTGATAGAAGCATATTTCCGGGAGGAGTTCGGTTTGTAGAGGTACGTCAAGATGAAGTGCGATAGGGGTAATTAAACCCCTATCCAAATTTCCTCTCGGTTTAGTAGCAACGTCCTCGAAATGGTCCATAATAATAGCTCCGGTTGCGGGATTTGTTCCGTCGAGTATATGAGCTAGGACATAAAGTTCTCGCTGAGTTATCGGCCCCGTTTCTTTCCGCCCAAAGATAGTGCTTGCGATGACTTTGTGTAAATAGCGGAGAATAGGATTACGAAGATATGATCCTTTCGCCGATTTGGGAATGTAGGGACGTGCACCGCTCCCCGGGTACTCAATCATTGTCCTCCAGTAAGTCTCACACTCAAACCGATTGATTCGGTATTCTCCGTGTCTTCGAGCATCATATATAATATCCAATTCGCCCGGACCCAATTTTTCGTTTTTGTTGTTGAGCCAAAATTCCAAGGCGGTCGGCTCATGCGTAATCGGGTCTCTCTTAACGGAGAGTGTGCTAAGAAATTCCAGTGTGAGACATCGGTAAGTGGGCCAATGTTGAGTCATTAGCGTCGTCCAGCTTATTCGTCCGAGTAGCCGCATAACATCTTCTTTTATCCCCATCACAGTCATGCATTCATCGTCCAGCCATCGCGTGGGGAGCATTTTTTTTCTGTCCCAATGTCTCCCATCGTGCTAGGCGACTCGGCGGAAGCTCAATTCCATATGTCTCGGGCGTCTCGACAGCCCCTTGAGTAGGTATTCTCTCTGGTTGTTCGATTTCTGTTGCGGGCCTTCCTCTTCCTCGTTGAGTTGCGCCTCGTCCTTGGGCATTTCCTCGTCCTCGTTGAGCATTTCCTTGTCCTCTGGCCATTTTCCTACAAGAGAATTATCAATTATCACTTATTCACACAAGCTCCGAATCACTATTTTTCGATAATACACGTACCCCCACAATATGTGTTTTCTTCAAAATATCCCAACCATAAATTTCAACCCCAAATGTAAGTAAAATCCCAAACATGTAATGACATCAATCATATATATCCATCATGTATGATAATCACCAACAAAAATTTCAACTCCTTTTAATTCATGATAAATTTCCCAAAATCTCAAAAATATAATCCATTCAAGAACCCTAAGTTGCTCAATAAATCATGTTCCACATAATTTGAATGCAATGAATAATTAAACCTTCCAAAATCGTGAATCATACCTTGAAGGAGTGAAATTTGAATAAAAAACTCAGAAAAAATCGCGACCCAACCCGGATGTATTCGTCCGATTCTCACCCTTGAAGCTTTAGGATTGTGGGATAATGATGAGCACTTTGTTTTTATGTGAGATTTGACACAATTTTTGCCTGATTTTGCCGGATTTGATGAGATTCGGGACTAGGGTTTATGACTTGGGGAGGAGGAAAGTTTTGGGGAAGAAGATGAAGTGAATCGGCCGTACAGCACCTTTTTATACCCCCCGATCGACACGGCCCGTGTCAAATGACACGGCCCGTGTCATACCTGCTTCGTTTGTAAGCTTTTGCCGCTGTCCAACTGACCCGTCCGTGTCAAATGACACGGCCCGTGCCGTACTATGCCAGAAAGTGAAAATTGACCTGAGTGCTTGACTCGACCGTGTCATATGACACGGCCCGTGTCATACCTTCTTGGATTCTTCAATTCGACTGGTTAACGGACCCGACCGTGTCATATGACACGGCCCGTGCCGTACTACGCCAGAAAGTGAATTTCGACTGGTTGCATGTTGGCCACTTAAGTATACTGGATACAGTTTGGAAAAGTAGTTTAAACAACAAACTGTACGGAATCTAAATCTGAGTGCGTAGCGGAAGTCTTGGATACAGTTAGTTGCCGTGGATACAGCAACGAAGTATTTGGTGTATACTTAATATATCACAGTAATTTCAAACAGTAAAAGCTGAAGGTAAATGACACAATAATTTAAGTGGTTCGAGGTAAACCCCTCTACGTCCACTGGTCCTCCACAAGGAGTTAAAAGTTTATTATATAATTACTGCGTACACAACTACGTAATTATAAACAAACCTATCCTTGTATCGTTCACACAGATTGATACAAAGAATGTCACTTTCAACCGTTCACACAGATTGGTTAAAGCTTCCTTCTTGACTAGCTTTTTCACACACAGTTCCAAAGCTTCGTCCTTATTCGTCCCACACAGGTCAGAATAACTTGTTGAGTTCACACAGAGCTCGGTTTTTACACAGAGGTAAAAGGTAGGTAACTGGTAAGAACAGCAGCTTTGAATATCAAGATCTGATGATGGCTGTTCTTGATGTTTGAGCACTGTATATTTCTTTCGTTCTAACTTGCGATATGCTCTGGAGATATGTTTGCTCAGATGATAACTTTGATAGCTTTGAGAGTTATGTTACTTGGGGTTTGTTGTATAGTCGTAACTGATCTTCAATGTCTTCAAGGATATATATAGTCTCTGAAGAAAGTATCCGTTGAGATATCCGTTTGAATAAGATTTCCTTCAACGGGGATATGACATGGTCCGAATTTCGCGGGATTCTGAAGATCTGAAGACTGACAGTATTTAAATACTTTATCCTTGAGTATTTAAATACTTCTTTGTTCAACGGAACTTTGACTTGTGTTCTTTCTTGTCCTTTTGCGAACTGTATGGAAGATGACTGTTTTTAAGATGTCGAGACAGTTTCCATACTTGGTCTTTTTACAAGTCTTCTTGCTGTACTGACGAGCTTCATTTATGGTGATTCGAGGCGGTCTTCGATACATGATAAATCCTTAAGCCTCGATACAGTTTCCTTTACTGTATTTGGCATATATGTCAAAACCTTCTCAATAACAAATAACAATCGATACAGGGATCGGGTATCCCGGCTGATTCGATACAGGGTGATTGTTTTTCCCAACATTGCACGACCCGACCGTGTCATTTGACATGGCCCGTGCCATGCTGTCCTGGAAAACGCAGTTTTGTCCTCGGTGTGTTTTTCCTGCGATTTGAACACCAAAATTTGAACCGGTTAGTTATACAACAAAAAAAAATACAACAAAATGCGAAAAAATTTTAAAACATGCAAATAAAATTTATTGCCTCCCAACTAGCGCTAAGTTTAACGTCTTCAGCCGGACGTTTTCATCTGAAAGTCTTTTATGGCTCGATTAAAGTTATTGCGGATACGGCTTCCTTTTGATAGGGATGATAGTAATGTTTGACTCGTTGACCGTTAACTTTAAATAGCTCTCCGTCTCTGCTCATGAGCTCGACTATTCCAGGTGGAAGTACTTTCTTAATCACGAATGGACCCGACCATCTTGATTTCAATTTTCCGGGGAACAATTTCAGTCTTGAATTATAGAGAAGTACTTGTTGTCCCGGCATAAATTCACGTTTAATGATCATCTTATCATGCCATCTTTTAGACCTTTCTTTGTAAATTCGAGAATTTTCGTAGCATTCATCCCGGAATTCTTCCAATTCATTTAACTCTAGCAATCTTTTCTTTCCGGCGGCCTCAAAATCTAAGTTTATTTTTTTCACCGCCCACATCGCTCTATGCTCCAATTCCAAAGGTAGGTGACATGATTTCCCAAAAATGAGTTGATAGGGCGATGTTTCCAAATGAGTTTTATAGGCTGTACGATAAGCCCAAAGTGCATCATCGAGCTTGGATGACCAATCTTTCCGAGATGTATTCACCGTCTTTTCCAAGATTAGCTTGATCTCTTTGTTGGCCGCTTCGGCTTGTCCATTTGCTTGTGGATGATAGGCCAATGATTTTTTGATTGGACCCCATATTTACAAGAAGTTTATCCATGATTTTGTTGACAAAATGCGATCCCCGGTCACTGATTAATGCTCTTGGAGTTCCGAATCGGCAAAAGATGTTCTTCTTTAAAAATTTCATTACTACTTGAGCATCATTTGTTGGAGAACAAATTGCCTCGACCCATCGAGATACGTACTCGACCGCTAGGAGAATGTACTTATTTCCGAATGATGATGAGAATGGACCCATGAAGTCGATATCCCAAACGTCAAATAGTTCAACCTCAATTACGTTGGTTAGGGGAATCTCATGACGTCTTGAAATATTTCCTACTCGTTAGCATCTATCGCATTGTTGAATAAAGAGATAGCAATCTTTGTATAGCGTAGGCCAATAAAATCCGCTTTGCAACACTTTTGCAGCTGTCCGTGTTGCTCCGAAATGTCCTCCGGTTGGGGATGAATGACATTGTTGAAGAATTTCATCCCATTCCTCTGGTGGTACACATCTCCTCACGATCATGTCGGCACATCTCTTAAAAAGTAATGGATCATCCCACATATAGAACTTAATATCATGTAGGAATTTCTTCTTTTGGTAATGAGATAAATCCGGGGGTAGCACACCTGCGACCAAAAAATTAACAATGTCAGCAAACCACGGAAATTTAGCTTCTACCATAAAGAGCCGCTCGTCCGAAAATTCTTCTTTAATCCCTTCGATCTCCGGTTCCTCCTCCTTTTTGTACTCGAGGCGAGATAGGTGGTCGGCTACCACATTTTCACATCCTTTTCTGTCTCAGACTTCCACGTCAAATTCTTGTAAAAGAAGAATCCATCGAATTAGGCGAGGTTTAGAGTCTTTCTTCTCAAACAAGTATTTAATAGATGCGTGATCCGTGTGTACTATCGTCTTTGTCCCAATTAAGTATGATCGGAACTTATCAAAACCAAATACTACGGCAAGCATTTCCTTCTCCGTTGTTGTGTAATTTTGTTGGGCTCCGTCCAATGTTTTGCTTGCATAATAAATAGCCCGAAAGAGTTTTTCACGACGTTGTCCCAACACAGCACCGACCGCATAATCACTTGCATCACACATGATCTCAAAAGGTTGAGACCAATCCGGTACCACGAGGATAGGAGCACTCACTAATGCCTTCTTTAGAGTCTCAAATGCCTGCAAACATTCGTTAGAAAGAATGAAAGAGGTGTCTTTTTCTAGCAATTTACTCAAAGGTTTAGTGGTTTTTGAAAAGTCTTTTATGAATCTCCTATAAAAACCCGCGTGTCCAAGGAAGCTCCTAATTGCTTTTTCATTCTTTGGTGGGGAAGTTTCTCAATGGCGACAATTTTCGCCCTATCAACCTCCAAACCGGCGGCGGACACTCGATGGCCTAGGACAATTCCTTCTTGCACCATAAAGTGGCATTTCTCCTAATTCAACACGAGATTAGTGTCTTCACATCGCTGCAAAACTAAAGTAAGATTATGCAAGCAATGATCAAATGAATTTCCAAACACCGAAAAATCATCCATGAAAACTTCCATTATATTTTCGATCAAACCGTGAAATATAGCCATCATACAACGTTGAAATGTGGCTGGAGCATTACATAAACCAAACGGCATTCGACGATAAGCATAAATTCCATAAGGACATGTAAAGGCCGTTTTTTCTTGATCTTCCGGTGTTATATAGATTTGATTATATACTGAATATCCATCAAGAAAACAGAAAAATTCATGCCCCGCTAATCTATCAAGCATTTGATCAATGAAGGGAAGAGGAAAATGGTCTTTGCGAGTAGCCGCATTTAAAGCCCTATAGTCTATACATACTCGCCATCCTGTAACTACTCTCATAGCAATTAATTCATCTTTTTCGTCTTTGGTTACGGTCATCCCTCCCTTTTTTGACACCACTTGAGTAGGACTTACCCACTCACTATCGGAAATTGGATATATCATCCCGGCATCTAAAAGTTTTAATACTTCCTTTTTCACCACTTCTTTCATTATGGGATTAAGTCTCCGTTGGTTTTGCACTTTAGGTTTAAAATTTTCTTCTAGCAAAATCCTATGCATGCATATGGAGGGACTAATCCCCTTCAAATCTGAGATAGACCACCCTATAGCCGACTTATGTGCTCTCAATACACGAAGCAATTTATCTAGTTGAGTGGATGAAAGTGAAGAGGATACAATTACCGGATTGAATTTGTTATCATCCAGAAATGCATACTTGAGGTGTTCCGGGAGGGTTTTAAGGTCCAAGCTTGGTTGAGATGAATCCGATTGAGATGACACGGACCCCAAATTTTTGTCCATGTTGTTGGACACGTTTGATTCGTCCGTCAGCTTGATTTCTGCAACTACTTCATGCTCCCTTTCGTCTAAATCATCAAACGTATTGCTTTGCGTTTTTTCCTGTAGAGAATTCAATTCAGAAACGTAATCAAACAAGTCAGAATCGTCAAACTCCAAAGTTGAATCACTAGAAAAACATGAATTCGTAAGAGCGAACTCTAACGGATCCGACGATAATGAGTGTAGGATTTTTTTCTTTCCATACGAGCTTATATGGTCAATAACATTGCAATATTCCGTATTATCATGAAATTTCATAGCTTTGAAAATAGAAAATAGAACATGCTCGTCGTTAACACGTAGTGTTAATTTTCCCCTTTCAACATCAATAAGAGCCTTTCCCGTTGCGAGAAATGGACGTCCAAGGATAAGTGGTAAATCTCCGTCTTCTTCCATATCAAGGACAACAAAATCCGCTGGAAAAATAAACTTGTCGACTTTTACAAGCACATCTTCAACAATCCCCTTGGGATGTGTTATGGATCGATTCGCCAATTGTAGCATAACCGTTGTGGTTTTCATTTCTCCGCCACCTAATTTCCTGAAAATAGATAATGGCATGAGGTTAATCGAAGCACCTAAATCACACAAAGCTTTATCGAATGAGACGTTTCCAATAGTGCATGGAACGGTAAAGCTTCCGGGATCCTTAAGCTTTTGAGGCAATTTGCGTTGGATAATAGCGCTACATTCTTCGGTTAGTTTAACCGTCTCATGATCTTCCATCTTTCTTTTTCTTGACATCACATCCTTCAAGAACTTTGCGTAGTTAGGCATTTGTTCCAAAGCTTCTGCAAAAGGAATATTGATATTAATTTTCTTGAAGATGTCTAAAAATTTTTCGAATTTAGCATCTAACTTATTCTTGTTGAAACGAAGAGGGAAATGTAGAGGAACGTTAGGAGTAGAGTTAGGAGATATTTTAAGCTTCTCAGCCCCCTTAGTTGTATCATGCTTCCCTTCTTCCTTTTTAATTTCGAATTGATCCTCCTTGACTTCCTCACTTGGCATCTTTGGCCCTTCATAATTCGTTCCACTTCTTAAGGTGATCGCTTGGCACGACTCTTTGGGATTCACTTCGGTATTGCTTGGAAATTGTCCCCGTTGATGTTGACTCCCGACTACTTTAGCTAATTGTCCAATTTGAGTTTCGAGATTTTTCATTTGAGCTCCCATGGTGGTAGCTAGTTGAGTGACATGGCCTTCGATTTTGTCTAATTTCTCCTCGTCTCGACTAAATCGACTTTTCGTCTCCATCATGAAGGTAGCTAGAATATTCTCGAGATTCGACGTCGGTTTTGATTCTTCAATTATCTCACCATTCGATACCTTGAATCCGGCCGGTGGTTGCAAAGCATTCTTTGGATTGGCATAGCTAAAATTTTCATGATTTCGATTTGAGGGATGGTAGAAGCCCGATGGTGGATTATTTCGGTAATTGCTGTAACTCCGATTATTAATGTAGTGTGCCTCTTCCAATGGATCGGATGGTAGTGAACTTGAACTTCCTTGAGAAACTCCCTTCGAATCACCTCCTTTTGTTAGAGCCCCCAATTGAGTAGTTAGCATCGTCATTTGTGCGGTTAATGCCTTTATGGGATCCGAATCGGACATCTCAGCCACCCTTCTAATATTTGATCTTTTCGTTGTCCATTGATAGCTATTCATAGCCATTTCTTCGATCAATCCATACGCTTCTTCAGCACTTCTTCCTAGCAGTGCCCCTCCCGCGGAAGCATCAATAAAATTCCTTGTTTCCCCCATAAGACCATTGTAGAAGAAACACATTTGTTGGTCTTCGGGGAAACCATGTCGAGGGCATCGCCTTAGTAGATCTTTGAAACGTTCCCAAGCTTCATATAATGGTTCGGAATCCAATTGATGAAATTGAGTAATCTCACCCTTTAGCTTCATCGTCTTGTTTGGTGGGAAAAATTTGAACAAAAATTTTTCGCTCAATTCTTCCCATGTCTTTATACTTCCGGAGCTAAAGTTCCAAGCCAATTTCTTGCTTTCTCCTCAAAGAGAATGGAAACAATCGTAAGCGTATAGCATCATCCGAGACTCCGTTCATTTTGATAGTATCACATATTTGCATGAAATGAGTGAGATGTGCATGTGGATCTTCGACAGCAAATCCTCCAAATTGATTTTGTTGAACCATTGAAATTAAGGCCGGCTTCAACTCAAAATTATTAGCGTTGATGGGGACATGAGTGATTCCTCCAAAGTTTCGGTCGAGTTTCGGTCGGAATCCATCCCGAATTGATTGCACCCTAGTTGGTGGAATTTCCATCCTTCTGCCCTCGTTGTCTTGGATTACTGCATTCTCGTTTGCGTTGCCCCTTTCTACGTTGTCTCCTGCTCTCTCCATGTCTTCAAAAAGATCCCTTCTTAGTTTCCTCGAGGTAGCACTTGTTCTTCAGGCAAATGCTTCTACTTCCGGGATGAAAGTTTCTAACGGCACTCGAGATGAACGAGTGTTCATGCACTCCCTGAGTAGAAATTGTATGAGTTAAGTAACAAATAAGAAAATGTCTAAAGTAAGGCTAAAAACACTAATCGTAATATCAACACAAAAATTAATTTAGTCCCCGGCAACGGCGCCAAAAACTTGTTTGCTATATTTTTAACCAATCCGCAAGTGTACGGAAGATATGTAGAAAGCGGCGAGCAAGGTCGTATTCCACAGAGACTATATATTTTTATTGTGTTGAGTATTAGATTATATTGTTCTCGACTTTATCTAGACGATCGAAAGGTAAAGTGGACGATTAATGAAATAACATACAATAATCACAATAAATTAAAACGATTGAAAATATCCGAATGGAAGCGAATTGCAAGAGTTTAGAAAGGTAGATTCCAAGGCTAGGTTTCCGTTGATTACTAAATTTAGTCGGGATTGGTGTCAAAAGGTTCTAAGTGCGTTTCTAAAACGACGATCACAACAATATTCTAAAGTCCATCTCGAGATGCATTAAAACGTAGATTAAACAACTTATAACAACGTCTCCGTTTACTATAAATTATCTAACTCCAAAATGTTCATAAGATTTAGATATCATCATAGTTCATCACCGATTTCTCAATCTCGTAATTTACTACGTCAAATACTCAAACCTATTAATGCCCTCTTCTCTCGAATTATGAGCAATAAAGTTTAACATGTAAAAACATTGATCAAGTGTCTAAACATGAATCAAACCAAGTATTTGATAAAGAAATCACACTAGATAAATATAATTATCAATCCCTTAAAATCATAGTAAATCAACGTACTCCCATGCCCGGAATCTAAAGAGTTTAGCCGGACATGGAATTGAAAGGAAGATAGATAATCATCATGTTCATGCTAATAAAAACAACAAAATGAAGAAAAGATAGGAAGAAGATAAAACTCGTGGTGTGTCTTGATCGATCCCGGTTGAAACCTTCAAATGTTCTTGAAGTGTTCTTCAAGAATTTCTTCAAAACCTCCTCTTTTTGGAATCAAAATCACTTGATCTTTTGTTATTTTCTCTCTCTAATCTCCCAATCTTCAGCATATCCCCTATCATGCCCCATATATCCCTTTTATAAAGATAAAACATTCACTTTTTCCACAAAAATCTCTCAAAAATGTCAAAAGGAGATATTTCCACCGAAAAGTGACACGGCCCGTGTCAAATGACACGGCTCGTGTCATAGTATGCTCAAGAGCCCAAAAACCTGCTGGACAGGGGACTCGACCGTGTCAAATGACACGGCCGAGCAAATGACACAACCGTGTCAAATGACACGGCCCGTGTCATACTCGTCAAAATAAGCACGAAAGGCCTGGGAGATAGACCCGACCGTGTCGATATGGCACGGCCGGGATAATGACACGGCCCGTGTCATTTGACACGGCCCGTGTCATTTGACACGGCCGGGCTCATGTTGACTCGTTTTGACACCGTTTTGACTCCTTTTTAAGCCCGATCTCTCGTTTCCGCATTGCTTGATATGTATTGGGGTTGGAGACTTCGTTCTTGCTTGATTTATGTCCATAAAGTACCTATAAAATCAATAAAACGTACCCAAGCGTGATCGAGTCCAATAAACATAATACGAGTATAAACGACACAGTTCTACACATTTTAGGACCTTAAAACCCGGAAAATCGATGTAAATATATGTGTAAAAATGAGTGTTATCAATACTCCAATAATCAGAATCACCAATCCGAATAATACAGGGTTTGAATACAGATGAAATACACCGTAATAAATCCGGATATTACATACTCTCCTACTAAAAAGGAGTTTCGTCCCGAAACTCAAGATGAAAATAACTCGGGATATCTAGACTTCATATCAGCTTCCGTTTCCCAGGTGGCTTCTTCCACTCCGTGACGTGACCACTGAACTTTGACCAAAACGATTGGTTTGTTCCTCAGTTGCTTAACTCGACTCTCGAGTATCTTGACCGGTCTCTCTTCAAACGTCCCATCCTGCGCGATTTCGATCTCGCCGAAATCAATGATATGACTGGGATCTGGTATATATCTCCGTAACTGGGATACGTGGAACACGTTATGAACATTGCACAATGACGGCGGCAATGCCAATCTGTATGCCAACTCCCCAACTCTCTCGAGGATCTCAAATGGTCCGATATATCTCGGACTCAGCTTTCCTTTTCTTCCGAAACGAAAGATTCCCCGAGTAGGAGAAACCTTCAAAAGTACATGGTCTCCAGTATTGAACTCCAATGGGTGACGACGTACGTCCGCATAGGATTTCTGGCGACTCTGGGCGGTCAACAGCCTTTCACGGATCAAGGCTATCTTCTCTCGAGTCTGCACGATCAACTCTGGTTCTGTTCCGATCAAGTCTGATGAATTGTCCCAGCATAGGGGCGATCTGCATCTCCTTCCGTATAATGCCTCAAACGGTGCCATCTTAATGGAAGCATGCCAACTATTGATGTGGGTAAATCAATCAACGGTAGATAAACTTCCCAATCGTTTGACCAATCTAAGGCACAGGCCCTTAGCATGTCTTCCACCGTTTGTATAGTCCTCTCAGATTGTCCGTCAGTCTGCGGGTGATAAGCCGTACTGAAGTTCAATTTGGTCCCCAAGGCCTTATGAACTGCTCTCCAAAAGTGAGACACAAAACGGCCGTCTCGATCAGAAACAATGGTTTTCGGCGTACCATGCAATCGAACTATCTCCGAAATAAATACTCGTGCCAACCTCTCTGGTCCCCACGTATCCTTAATGCCTAGAAAATGAGCCGATTTGGTTAAACGATCAACTATCACCCAAATCATGTTCATTCCGGTCCTGGTTTTCGGTATATTAGTGATAAAGTCCATCGATATGTCCTCCCACTTCCATTCAGGAATCGGGAGCGGCTTCAACATTCCAGCAGGCCGTTGATGCTCGATCTTAACCTGCTGACAAGTCAAGCATTTCGAAACATAGTCCGCTACGTCTTTCTTCATGTTGCCCCACCAGAAATTCTGCTTCAAGTCCTTATACATTTTACTGGTGCCCGGGTGGATAGAATAGGGCGAACTATGAGCTTCCTTCATAATCGTCTGTTTCAGAACATCAACATCGGGAACGCAGAGTCGGTTCTAAAATCTCAAAACTCCATCGTCATGAATTATGAATCCGGGGGCCTTTCCTTTGATCACTTCATCATGTAACCGAATTATCAGAGGATCATCTGCCTGTCTAGATTTGATTTCTTCGGTTAAGGATGAAGTTATCTCCATCACGCACAGTTGTCCTTGGACTCTTTGTAACCATACCTCAATTCCTTCACGAATCATCTCTCGTTGAAGGCTAAGTTGGGATGTCAGCGTCTCCAGCATCTGAATAGAGACAGGCTTGCGGCTAAGTGCATCGGCCACTACATTCGCTTTGCCTGGATGATATAAAATCTCCAGGTCATAGTCCTTAATTAGTTCCAACCATCTTCTTTGCCGCATGTTTAATTCTTTCTGACTGAATATGTACTTGAGACTCTTGTGATCCGTAAAGATCTGACAGTGAGTCCCGTACAGATAATGCCTCCAGATCTTCAAAGCAAAAACTATTGATGCTAGCTCTAAATCATGTGTCGGGTAATTCACTTCATAAGGTTTCAGTTGTTGCGACGCATAAGCGATCACCTTATCATTCTGCATTAACACGCACCCAAGTCCTTGGTTCGAAGCATCACTGTAAACTATGAATCCTCCAGTTCCCTGCGGAAGTGATAGAATCGGTGCCGTCGTCAATCTCTTCTTCAATTCATCAAAGCTAATCTGACACAACTCATTCCACTCAAACTTTTGAGTTTTCTGCAGGAGTCGAGTAAGTGGGCAGGAGATTTTAGAAAACCCTTCCACGAATTGACGATAGTATCCAGCAAGTCCCAAGAAGCTTCGGACCTCTTTCACGTTCTTTGGAGGCTTCCAATCCAATATTGCTTCGATCTTCTGAGGATCTACCTGGACTCCTTTAGCTGACACCACATGGCCGAGGAACATTACTTCCTTTAGCCAGAATTCACACTTAGAAAGTTTGGCGTACAATTGCTCGTTTCTCAAAAGTTCCAATACAATCCGCAAATGCTGCGCATGTTCTTCCGGGCTCTTAGAATACACCAGAATGTCATCAATAAACACGACCACAAATTTATCCAAAAATTCAATGAACACACGGTTCATCAATTGCATAAATACAGCAGGTGCGTTAGTGAGACCAAACGGCATCACTACAAACTCATAATGTCCGTAGCGAGTTACGAACGCCGATTTCGAACATCGATTCCTTAATCCTCAGTTGATGATATCCTGATCTCAGATCGATCTTAGAAAATACTGTTGCCCCTTGCAACGGGTCAAACAAATCATCAATCCGAGGCAACGGATACTTGATCTTAATCGTCAACTTGTTCAGCTCACGAAAGTCAATACACAATCGGAGCGATCCATCCTTCTTTCGGACGAAAAGAACTGGCGCTCCCCTGGGTGAAACGCTTGGTCAATATAGCCCTTATCCAAGAACTCCTCTAGCTATTTCTTCATTCGTACATCTCGGTAGGTGCCATACGATACGGCGCCTTGGAAATCAGTGTAGCTCCGGGTTCCAGCTCAATGGTAAATTCCACATCCCTTCGTGGAGGTAGTCCAGGTAACTCGTCAGGAAATACATCTGGAAATTCGTTCACAACAGGAATGGATGAAAGTTCCACAATTTTGTCTTCTTTCTTCATTGCGTAACACCAGTACCCGGTACAGCCCTGCTTCAACAATTTGACAGCCTTCATCGCCTTGATCAATTTTCCTGAGCTTCCCGGTTTCCATCCCTCAAACAGAATTTCGGAACCATCGTCAGCGATCAGCGAGATATTCCTCCTTCGGTAGTTCACAATTGCTCCATATCGATTAAGCCAATCGTCTCCGAGTATCAGGTCGTCTCATTGCATTTCTATCACGATCAGATTTGAGAGCCACTCTCTGCCTACAAATGATACAGGGAAATTTCTAGTTTCTAAATTTCCGACAATCCTCTCTCCGCTTGGTAAACCAACAACATAAGGTTCACAAGCATGAAAACTGGAAATATTCAAACGATTTACACAAGACAAAGATATGAAAGAATGTGTAGCTCCTGTATCGAATAAAACGCTAACTGGCTGGGAAAGGATCTGGACAGTACCTGATGCGACAGCAGCATCCTGATCGTCTGTCCTTCTCATCTCGTACAGACATGGGGGAGCAGATCCGACACTCTATGTCCCCTTTCGGTCCCAATGTCCTCTGCCTCGCCCGCGGCCAAAATCCTGAGGCATCTAAACACTTTGCTGCGTCTGTGGAATACTGGCCTGCTTCTGGACTGGCTGTGGTGTACGGGCTCTAAAAGACTTTGCAGCCTCTTCACAAAACACCGCCCGATGTCCCTCTCGTCCACAATCAAAACAAGTCACGGCAGGAAGGGGGCAATTCCGACGATAGTGCCCCGTCTGGGCGCAGTTAAAGCATTTCGTGGTAACATCAGTAATAGTCGATGTCGCTCCGAAGTTCTTTCCGCTCCTAGCTGGGTGCGGAGGTTTCTTGAAAGAGTGAAAGGATGACTGGGCCTTACGGGGCCCGCTGTTCTTGTGCTCTGTAAAAGTACCAGAGACTTTCTGTTTCTTAGATTCCGAAACTTTCTCCATGGCGGCTTCCTTGATCTCGTATGCCAACGCCTTATCTTGGTATTGACGGAGTGTGGTACATTCAAATCCGGACATGTACCTCTGGATTTCTGGTTTCATCCTCATATCGAAATGGATCATCATTTCTGCATCTGTTCTGACCAGATGTCGAACAAATGCCATTCTTTGGTTAAACGCCTTAATCGCCAGGATACCGCACATCGGAAAGGGGGCGGAGAAAAATTCCCGAACTTTGGCTTCCCTCACAGACGAGGGCACATCGAGCTTCCATCATCAATCTAAACTCTGTCAATCAAGCATCATGGTCTACGGGCCGGATGGCTTCCCACCATTCGGACGCTTCCCTATCGTAAAATATTGAGCGATAGAGGCTCTCCGCTGCAGGCGGTTAATTCCAGCAAATATTTTCTCAGCTCCTTTAACCAATGATCCTGTGGGAGTCTCGAAATACCGTCGAATTTGGGTGGTTGCATCTTCGCCACCTCTTGCGCCCACCGGTCACCTCGATTACCCATGTCCGGGATCCCTTGCTGTCTCTCTCTCGCCGTAGTCCCACCGACACTTGCATTCGGTCCACGACTGGCGAACCGAGTCATCCGGTTCACCACTTGACGAAGGATCTCTCGCACAGCAGGATCTGTTCATTATTAATAGATTGTTGCGGCTCGCCCGAGCTATGATCGCTCGGTTAGAAGGCGACGCTTCCTTTCGGCATTTCTCCGTCTCAAGGCCCACGACCGCGACCACGTCCACGTCCGCCTCTCAACATACTGTAAGCATAAATACTCAATATACAGGAAACAACATCGTTCTAATATTCGAGTATAAAGAGACACAACATGTAAAGAACAAGGTAGAGTTTAGGAACTTACAACCACTGTTCGCATGAAGACGTAGGCAGTGCAGTGATGTCATTCACGGCCGGTTACCCCAAAAGACATAAATGACCCCTATTTTAACCCAACGGCCAAGATATCCATAATCTTAGCTCCGATACCATATTCTGTAACACCCCTGATAAATTCAGGAATATTACAGCGCCGTAAATCCTTTACATAAGGATTTACAAGGCTGAAGAATTGAACAAGCATTAAAAGGTACTAACGAGTGGAAATAACGGAATTACGGTACAACAGTCAATACAGAAATAGTACAATTGTTCAACATAACTCAATAATACATCACCAAATTCAAATCATCACAAACGACTTTGTACTCGAGTACTTATTGAAATAACGAATAAATAACAGATAAATAGACCCGGTCGGGACATCACTCTGCACCCTCGTCGTCATACAGTTCCAGTGGTTGTTTCCCCGCTCTCCTGGATCCTGAACACAAACAAAATGTTCACCCCCGAAGGGGTTAGCACAACGATGCTAGTACAAGTACCACAACATATTATTCATATCTCACGAAGAATAATAACGTAAACGACAAAGTACCAACGAGTCTTCTCCTATGAGAAACTCAAACATAACATACACAACTGATAATCACAACATGATATCATAACATACACATGGTAATTCCATCGATCCAACGTTCACTGCCTAGAACCCACGATGATCCCGTCAGACCAACCCGTGGTGGAAAAACCCATCCGATGATCCAGCGCACGCTAGCATAGGTCCCCCGATGATCCCGTCGGACCAACACGAGGTGGACATACAACAACGACATACATGCACGACAATATGTATAACAACAATACATAAAACAAATAAAGTACTTGCC
This sequence comes from Orobanche coerulescens, assembly GCA_033398695.1. Taxonomy (NCBI): domain Eukaryota; kingdom Viridiplantae; phylum Streptophyta; class Magnoliopsida; order Lamiales; family Orobanchaceae; genus Orobanche; species Orobanche coerulescens. The sequence continues at coordinate 56,728,891 of CM065805.1, read as the reverse complement.
TCGATTTGAAGACAATAACAACATTTCCACGAAAATGAACACTCGAAGATCGTCCTCCTCAATCAATCACGTAACGAGACCAAACCTTAACAAAAGAAATGATATTGGATTTATCTCACGTCGTATGAATGTTTAACAATTCGATTCACGGCCAAAAGTTCATAAAATGCAATCTGCCCGAACTGCTTAGCGCACACTAAGTACTCTGTGTAGCGTGCGTTAAGTCTGCCCGATAGCGCACGCAAACAACAAAGACTAGCGTACGCTAACTATGCATGGTCAGTACTTCACTGACCAGCCAACTGACTCGTCTGATGGTCTAGCGTACGTTACGTACCAAACGTAGCGCACGCTAACTCGTGCTCGATAGAGCACGTTAAACTTCATAGCATAGCGTACACTATCTATGCATGGCAGTTTACTGCTGAGCAGTAAACTGTTCTTGCCATGATCGAAACAATGAAATTTTACGTGATAATTCATGTTACTTCCAGGAATACCATGTTCATACCCTTATGAATGATTTTACGGATAAAGACAACTTCGGATTCAAGGATATGCATACCAATATAAAACCATATTCCATTCCTACTTCAAATCTTTATACGACAATTCGAAAAGCTTAACGGTTGTTATCAACACCTTATATCAATCAATATTATCATGCTGAAGTTGTTAGACGTTCTATCTATACTAGATAAATCCTTCCATGATCAAACCTTAGATTTATCTAACAATAAGGATGTTAACGTCTAGTCCAAGATTACTATGAAATCATCTATTAGATTCGGTTTACCAATGATAGAAGCTTCTCTTAACATATTCAGTGTAATAAGATTCGAATCATGATGATTATAATCAAGGTATTCAAGGCTTATTCATCTCACTATTCCAAACATGATATACTTGGATAATTCATCTATGAAAATCCATATCTTGATAATATGATCATCCAAATCGTTAGAATCCAATTCTAAGTCTTGAGATAGATTGAACATACCTTAATATGATGAAAATCTCTGAACCGTAGGGTAGAATCCAACTCCGGTTGGTTGTATGCCACTTCAAGGTGCTATTCCACTTCAATGAATATTCCCAAGTGACAACCAATATACAAACACCAACAAGATGTGTTCTAAGTGTATAGGAGTATTATTACAGCTCTCTGAACTCTCAAGGTTGAGGAATGGGCGAAAGAAATGAAAGCCAAAACGGTTGTTGTCCCATTTATAATATTCTGCATTATTGACAAGTTAGCGCACGCTACCAAGCATACCTTAGCGTGCGCTAATAATGGTTGACTTCAGAATTGTCCGGGTGCGTCCGCGGGAATCTTTATCTGGACCCATGTCCCGGCTGGCGCATGTGCTAGCTGTTCCGCTCAATAATTGAGTCCTTAGCGCACGTTACTCCTACCTACGTAGCGTGCGCTAATAATAGCCCGATAGCGCGCGTTAAGATACATTCTTAGCGTGCGCTATCACGAGGTTGCATGAACAATTTTGCATGTTTCTATACTTATGTACAATGATATCAATACACGAAATATCATACTCCAATAATCAGAATCACCAATCCGAATAATACAGGGTTTGAATACAGATGAAATACACCGTAATAAATCCGGATATTACAAGCAGTATAGGAGGGACTGAATCCTCCTGTTGACTCTCAGCTTCCGCCTGCTCCGGCATAGGGACTGATTCCTCTCGTCAGATGGCGGGGGCTTATTCTTCTTGGTCAGAGACCGGCTTGTCTCCATGATCAGGAATTTCTTGCTATACAGGAGGGACTGATTCCTCCTGTTTGTCCTGAGTGGCTTCCTATTGAGGGATGGGGGACTGATGTCTTTCTGAGGTCCCCTGACCCTGTTAGTCTTGCATACAGGACATTTCTCCTTCCCGTGCTTCTTCACGGCTGATCCTCAGACTGACCTGTAGAGCGTCGTTGTTGGCATCTGAGTCTGGGTCGGAATGGTGGCCGTTAGAGGGAGTCCTGTCATTGGATTGGGACTTCCCTTCAATCGAGCCTTTTCTTTTGCCAGATAGAGATTTGAAATCAGCTCACGGCAAAAGTTATAATCCCTTTGAATTAAGACTTCAATGTTCGGGGTATCCGTCACCTCCAGAATGAAATTTTCTTCTTCTTTCCACTCTTCTCAGTTGTACAGGACGTTGTAAGGGGCGACCCTAAAGTTTTTCCAAGATAGAAAGCACTCAAACTGTTGATCAATTTGTACCTGGAGAAGAGTTTCATTGATGAGTACTGTCGGGGAGGGACTTCTTACAGTAATTGGGTCTACTGTAGGAATGGGATCCGCAACAGGTATGGGAGCCTATATTAGAGAGGGATCCCTAACAGGGGTTGGTACCCTGATGGGAGAGGGATCCTGTATGGGTGTGGGTTCCCATACAGAAGAGGCGACTCTCGTATCCAAATGGGCAACCGATTCGCCAGTGCCTTCCACTTGGCAAATAGTTGATCATCCATCATAGCCGCCACTGGATCGGGATCTGCAGCTTGTGCAGCAACTGTCTTTTCCGAAGAGGTTGCGCCCTTTGGGTTTTGTTCAGCAGGTTGCACCGTTGTTGGGACATCTACAGTGATCGCTGTAGCTACTATACCCTTAGCTTTAGAAGCCTTCTTCGGCTTTTTCTTTGGCTTCTCTCTAGCATCAGGTGATTTGCTGACAGAGACATTTTTCTTTCTCTTCTTTTCTATGCTTGCACTCCTGACAGTGAGATCCCTGGGGTCACTTGAGATAGGCAAAAACTTGGGATTAGGCCTACTAACAATCAGACCATCCTTGTTGAATGCAGTGGGCTTGCTCCCACCGATGAATTTTCCAGGACCGATCTTCTTGGCACCTCTAGACTGCGGGACACCACAACTAGTGAAAATGAAGTTGAGGATGAGGCCAAAATATTTATTCTGAGATCTCGGTTTGGCGGCCTCTTCCTGTATCCTTTTCAGGGCGATTTGGCACAAGTTAACCCTTTCTCCAGACATGATGGCTACCATCATTCTAAAGTGAAGATTCGTGCACATCTCAAATGCTCCAGTCCGGTTCTCAATAACCCAGCAACAAAATCATGAAGATATATGTATGATAGGCAGAATATCTTTTTGTGGCATGATGGGTGGACGTTCTTATCAGAACCATCACCTGTGAACAATCCCCAGTAGGATGTTAACAATTCTTCCGACCCGAAGGTCTCCAGCTCTTCCATTTTCAGGCCATCGGATGGCAGCCTAAATAAACTATGCAAAAAAGTTCCTGGTTCACCGAGACTTCGATTACGCGAACAGTAGCCGTGATTTCAGAGACATCTCCTCCTCTTTTTATAGAAAAGAACTTGATGGAGGCATAAAGGTAGAATTCCTCCACAATATGCCCATCGTAGAGCTCAGGGTGCTGATTTCCAAGGTGATAGAGGCCTTGTTGCTTGATTCTGGAAACGAAAAGTTCCATGCCATCAACATCGTCGATTTCAAGGTTCATTATTTCCATGACCACTTTTCTGGCAAAGATTCTCCCATCGATGATGTTGTCCGTTTTATTCATGGACTGAGAGGAAGTTTGTGAAGTTGCCATTAATTTGCAGAGAGGGGTTTCGAAGAAACAAATAGAATGAAGTAAATTGCAGAAAAATTGTAGGCTGTTTGCTCTTGACTCGTTTAATTTTGCAGAAAGTGTAAAGAGTCAAAGGGAGCAAGAGACAATCCTTTTATAGTGTGCAGGGAAGATTCGAGTTACTTACAGTGAACGGTCAGATTTAAGGGATGGGAACCATCTTTTAAAAAACAAACAGGATGGACTGAGAGTAACTTGTATGTCTTATCCATCTGTTTTTGAAATGATAACCGGTCCCACTTCTGATAGTTCGGCTTCTCTTATTGCACGAAACGACGGTTTGAAATCATTGATATCACGGTATTTAAGATAGTGAAGTCCAGATGATGTGTAAAGCATTAAATATTAAACCGTTTGAATTTTAAAACAAGGCACGTGGACTAATTTTCAGTACGAATAAATTAATAATATTATATTAATTGACGTCTCATAGTGTATGTACTGTATCCACATATAATACAGCGTTCTCCCTTAAAAGGTACATACATGATTCAATTCTTACAACAATGTTTGGATTAATACTGTATTCATGGGTCATACTGTATTCCCCCTTAATTAATGCATACGTCAGCTGTAGGAAGGTTTCATGCCTTCTTTATCCTATAGTGTTGTCTGACTGTCTAAGTGTACAGTTAATTAATGATGGATACTGTATTCTTGGATCTTACAGCATCCCCCTTAATTTATGAGTAAAAACATAAAAACTTACATGGAGTGATGTTTCATATCAATATGCTTAGTTCGCGAGTGGAATACATAATTGTGCGTTATTGCAATTGCACTCATGCTATCACACATGATCAGTTTCTCTGGCACTGATTCCATAATCTGATAACTGTTGTTGCATCCATAGAAACTGCATACAACAACTTCCAGTGGCATAGTATTCAAACTCAGCTGTAGAAAGTGAGTTGGCCAATTGTTTTTTACTGAACCATGACACAAGTCTAAGTCTTGTACTCTTCCTATCTAGCTTGCAGCCACCGAGATTCGAGTCGCTGTAGCTAACGAAATCGAATCCACCTTCTTTATGATTCTACAGTCCAGCGTCGGTTGTTCCTTTTACGTGCTTAAGGATTTGTTTGGCAGTTGTGAAGTGTGATTCTTTAGGTGCTACTTGATACCGAGCACACACTCCTACAACAAACTGGATATCGGGTCTACTAGCTGTTAGGTACAGGAGTGAGCCTATTAGCTTTATATAGAGTGATTGATCAACCAACTTTCCAGCTTCGTCAGCACTAATTTGCACGGAAGTGCTCATGGGGTTGACGAGGATTTGGAGTTATTCATCCCAAACTTGTTGAGTAGCTCCTTACTGTAGTTTTCCTGGTTGATAAAGATTCCTTTAGGCAGTTGCTTCACCTGCAATCCTAGGAAATAACTAAGTTCCCCCATTATACTCATTTCAAATTTACTTTGCATGAGATGAGAGAACCTTTGACGTAAAGCAGGGTTAGTGGAACCAAATATAATATCATCTACATATATTTGAACCATTAACAGGTTGTATCCTTCCTGTATATTAAATAGAGTATTATCTACAACACCTTTCTCAAATCCATTATTTGTTAGGTACAGGGACAGGGTTTCGTACCATGCTCTAGGTGTTTGCTTGAGTCCATACAGAGCTTTCCGTAGTCTGTATACAAGGTCTCCGCCTTCTGTGTTGACAAACCCTGGTGGGTGTTCAACATAGAATTCTTCGGCGAGGTCTCCATTCAGGAATGCGCTCTTAACGTCCATTTGATATACTATGAAGCTCTTATGGGCGGTAAAATCTAGAAATATCCCGATGGCTTCTAGTCTGGCTATAAGGGCAAATGTTTCGTCATAGTCTATGCCTTCTTCCTGTCTGTAGCCTTGCGCGACTAGATGGGATGTTTTCCTGATAACCAGTCCATTCTCATCCTTCTTGTTTCTAAATACCTATTTGGTTCCAACTACAACTTGATGCTCTGGTCTGGGTACTAGATACCATACATTGTTTCTTTCGAAACCATTAAGCTCTTCTTCCATAGAAGTGATCCAGTGAGAGTTATTCAAAGCTTCATTGGTAGAAACAGGTTCGGATTGAGATAAGAATAAAGCTAGGGTGCACATGGAAAGTCTTCTAAGTTTTGATTTAGATTTCTATACAGGAAATGGAGATTTCTCAGAATCGGGTTCTTCTTGTGCATACAGTACAATTCCTTGTGTACTCTGTATTCTCCTGCGGGTAGATACTCCAGCATCAATGTATCCTATGATTAACTCCTGTGGGTGATCTCTCAACCATCTTCTGTCGGGATAGTTCGGCATCCCGTACTATATCTTGAGGTGCTATAGTTTCAGCTCCAGCTTGTACAACATCGGCTTCAACTACTTCTGATCTTACAGCTGCGGGGTTGATCTCTCAGTCTACAACATGCTCTATTGGAGTTAGAGGGTCATTAATGGAGAGTGTTTGGATATTCTGAGTCAGATCTTCTACTCCTGTAGGATCAAAATGAGGTTCATTGAACACTACATGGATAGATTCCTCGATTGTCAGCTTTATTTTGTTAAAGATTCTGAAAGCCTTGCCGACAGAGGAATATCCTACAAATATCCCTTCCTATGACTTTTTGTTGAAGGTTTTGAGTTGGTCGTTCCCATTATTCAGAACATAACATCTACATCCAAATATGTGAAAATATGAAATTAGTGGAGTTTTGTTGTTCCATACCTCGTATGCTGTTTTGTTGTGATGCGTGTTGATGATATAACAGTTTTGTGTATAGCATGTTGTATTTGTTGCTTCACCCCAGAAACGCTGCGGCAACTTGATTGCGGCGATCATGGTTCTTGTTGCTTCTTTGAGTGTTCTATTCTTTCTCTCGGCAATACCATTTTGTTGAGGAGTCCGGGCAGCTGAGTATTCATGCTGTATTCCATTATCCGAACAGTATTGCTCTATAAAGTGGTTAGTAAATTCAGTACCACTGTCGGAATGATGACACGATACTCAACCCTTTCTCATTCTGAAGCTTGTTCATGTGCTCGGGCAGCTTTGTTGTGGTATCTTTCTTCTCGCTCAGAAAGATTGTCCAAGCATACCTGGAATAATCATCAACAATAACTAGACAATATTTCTTACCTCCCAAACTTACAGGTCTATAGGACCGTAGAGATCCATATGTAGCATATCCAGAACTCGGTGAGTGGATGGGTATGATTTGCCTCTTAGTGTGGTTTTGACTTGTTTGCCTTTCTGATAGGGTCCGCGGACGCTGTCTTTTTGGAATGACACATTGGGCAAACCTCTAACAATTCCCTGTCTGGCGAGCTTGTTGATTGTCTAAAAGTTGATATGGGACATCCTCTTGTGCCATAGCCAGCTTTGATTTGCAGTGCCTTTGGCAACAAAATAAGGAATAGTGGAGCTCGTAGGCTGTCAGTCAGCAATATGCATGTTACCTGACCTGCTTCCTGTGAGCACAACTTATTTGGTCATAATATTCTTGATTCTACAGTGATCTATATAGAATTTCACCGAGAACTGTTTGTCACAGAACTGACTGATACTAAGTATATTGTACTGTAAGCCTTTAACATAAGCTACATCGATGACTTTGAACTTTCCTACAAGTAGCATTCCCTTACCTCTTGTTCTTCATTTGGACTTATCACCGAAGCGCACTTTTGGACCGCGACATTCTACATAATCTGACAACTTGCTGATATCTCTTATCATGTACCGAGAACATCCGTTGTTAAAGTACCAGAGATCCTTCTCTTTGATGTCCTGTAAGCAAAGAAATTAAGTAGATTTAGGTCCCCTTTGATTGTTGGGTCCTTGTTCGTTAATGCCTTTTGGTACTCAAATTTACCTGAGAGCAATTGATTTGCTGTAGGTTACTTTTGGTCCGTTTTTGCGACGTCTACGTGGGGCAGGCACGTAGTTGCTGTAACCTTAATTATGATGCATGCAAAATCGAGGGTTATTATTATTATTCCAGTACGATTGCCGTATTGGAGGTGGAGCCATTTTCTTAGGCCTTACAACTTGCCTCCTGGTCTCCAGTTGGATTCCCAAAGTTGTTGCTGATATTCTGCAGCGAACTGCTTTCTTGATGCATAACGGGATCCTGTATCCAATATCTAGGCGCACTCACTACTACAACATAACCATTTAACAGCGGATATTTAACAACGGTTATGCCAAAACTGCTGTTAAATTTTTGCGGTGGCACACATCATAAATATCATGAAAAATTAACAGCTGTTAATAAAACAACCATTATTAAATTCCGACAATTAACGATGGTTTCAGCAAAACCGCAGTTGCTTTTCATTTTTTTATAGCGGTTGTGGTCATAACCATTGTTAAACATTTATTATCTTAATTCTAACAGCGGTTATATTCGTAACAGCTGTTAATGATCTCTTTAATTTTAGCCGGTCTCCTTTCTTCTTTCTTTCCTCTCTTTCTTCCCTAACGCTTCTGAATCCCCCTGATTCTAGCTCCCCGATGCTTCACAATCGACTCGCGACCTCCGGCGACCTACGCAACCTGCCCGATGCTTTGAAATCAAGTAACTATTCCGAACTCTCTTATTTGTTTCTATTTAGTAATTTTATCTAGTCTTTAAGGATTGTTGTGTGTTGTGTGTGTTTACTATGTGTGTGTTGTGTGCGTATGTGCGTGTATAGGTGTGGCAGTGTGTGTTTGTGTGTGTGAGGTTGTATTGTTGTGTGTGTGTTGTGTGTGTATATTGTTTGCGTGGCAGCGTATAGTATGTGTCTGTGTGTGTGTGTGTGTGTGTTGTATGTGTTGTGTGTGTGATTGTGTATTGTTTGTGTGGCAGTATATGTGTATGTGTGTGCTGTATGTATTGTGTGTGTGAGTGTGTATTGTTTGTGTGGCAGTGTGTGTGTGTGTATTGTGTGTGTGGAAGTGTGTTGTGTGTGCGTGTTTAATTGTGTGTGTTGCTTTTGCCAACCCTATTTTGTGAAACACGGATTATTTTGGGATAGACGTGGTTAACTTTTTAAGGATCTTCTCCCTTTGGGATAGATGTTTACTTTCCTCTTAAGGATCTTCTCCCAACAGTTCGTACAGATAGAGTTAGCAATCTTGATAAAGCCATAAGTTGACGTAGTATAAAGTTAATTCTATTTTGACAACGGTCATTTCATGTTTCTATTTTAAACAAAAGTCATAGGACAACCATACCTTTGCCATTCTCTGTCAAAACAATTTTTAAAAAGTTAGTAATCATATAGAAATGAAATTCTTTCCTTTATAGAAAACATAACAAATTGAATTTCATAGTATGTGTAACAGAAAAGAAGAAATGAATCGAAGTTGGATGAACGCTGTAATACCCGCAATTTCGATTTCCGATAATTTTCTTTTTTTGGCGGAAGTCCATTTTGACGACTCTCTTGTGACCGTTTCGTCATTCTGAGAATGTTTAATACTGCACTTTTCGACATCCGAGTTCGTTTCAGTATCATTTTGTTGAGTTCCGTGCTTTTTAGCGACTTTTCCGCACTTGAGTTCGATTCTTGCGAATCTCGTTCGAAACTGCTGTTTCGAGTTTCCCGTAAGTCCGTCTAACTTTGTTAGACGTGTTATGAACTTCGGTTTGGTTATTCGATCACGTATCGTGATTTTCGGGCATTTTGGGCCATTTTGTAATTACCCAAAGTTGTGGGTATCCACATTCGTATTTGTCGTCTTAACCCTTTTCATGGTCGCGTGTGATTAATTGTTGCATGGTAATTCATTTCGGGTCGATGATGTTGCCCACGAGCATTTTGTCGTGTTCGTTCCGTGTGTTTTCGAATAATCGAGTCGTCGAGTCCTGGTGGTCGGGCACTGGCCGGACGGTTGCGGGCACTGGCCGGACGGGTGGGGCAGGAACCGGCGTAGCGCACGCTACGGCCGGAAGGTAGCGCGCGCTACGGCCTGGAGGCAGTGCACGCTACGGCCAGTTAGCTGCGCGCGCTAGTCGGCCGAGGCAGTAGGGGCGGTGAGGTTCTGAACTCGGGCGGATCGGCAGGTAGCGCACGCTACTGTCGGGCACAACGCACGCTACGACCAGAAGGCTGTACACGCTACCTGGCCGAGCAGTCTAGTCCAGGAAGTCTCTGGATTGCGGCCCGGGATGATAGCGTACGCTAGCTCGGCAGCCTAGCGCACGCTAGGCTGCACCAGTATAAATGTGACAGAGCAGTCCAGTTTCGGTCATTTTTCCCATTTCTCTCTTTCTCTTCCGCGGATGGAGCCTTGGGGATCTTGAAGCCATATTGTTGAACAACAAATCCACGAAGTTCTTGAGTTCATATCATTGATTGATCATCCTATATCATCCTTTGATCCAGCGAATCAAGGTGAGATTTCCTAGAACCCTATTTTGAGAAATTTTGGGGTTTTTGCGTTTTTGTCTGATTCGTTCCGTATTATTGATTAATACATGATGGGTATGATTAATCGTAGTAGTATTCCAGTGTTTAACATCATTTAATCCATTGTTCTTCGTCGAATCAAAGTATATTTCTTGATTTCCTTCGAATCGACTTTTTGGGGGATTTGTTCTTGATCTCGTTTTCCATCCATTTTTGATGGATTGATTGTTGTTCAATGATGTTGTTAAACATATCCTACGGATTGTATATCCATATTTCGATTTGGAATTCCGTTTTCATGTTTTGATGGGACGAATCGTGTTCTTGGCCGTTTTGGGGGAACACTTGAACTTTCGTCATTTGTTCTTTGAATTCAACGACTTTAAGTCATGCTAGGGAATTCATTTCATTGTTGTTATTGTCCTTCGTAGTTTATTATCGCGAGTTGGCGTTCGGTGGAGTCGGAAGGTTCGTAGTCGGTTCGTGCCAACCTACTTCGGTCGATTCTCCGCGTTGTTCTTATTCGAGGCAAGTATCTTGCCCATACATTACGTGTTTTGTGGATATAATGGTTGCTAATCTTCGATATGTGCTAAATAAATTTTTATAATCATTTTTTAAAGGAACCGGTATATTTACCATCATGATTTCCTTAAAGGTGACCCGTGTGTTTCGGGAATTAATATGCTTAATTGAATATGGGTGCTAGTGTTGAGTATAGGATCGCCTTACTTTCGTATGATGTCATTATGTATGATTATGTCGTCGGTAAATGTAAAGTTCACATCTTTTGTTAAAAGGTGTGCGTGGAGTCACGTGGTTATCGACGAATATGTAAGTTTGTGTGATATTGGTTGTGTCGTTTCGGTGCTGTTGAGATATTGTGCTTCCGCTTAGATTGTTATAGTTCTGGGTTGTGAATATGTGTTGGATAAACTGGTCATTCTAGTAAGATACCTCTACTAAATATATACTGTGATTGACTTTCGAGACTTGCAGTTTTGTAACGTGTGGATGTGTTGTCGTTCTTCCATCCGGGGATGGCATGTGTGGCCTCTGGGGGCCAATAATAATGGGTACGGCCGTAGAAGTGGTTTCTCACCCGGGGACAGTTCGACAGGACCTCTAGGGGCCGATACTAATGGGTACGGCCGCGAGTTACCAAGCGTGTATAGTTGTGATGTTGAGACTTGTTAATGTACTGTTTTGATGATTGTTGGCCACTAAGTATACTGGATACAGCTTGGAAAGTGTTTTAAACAACAAGCTGTACTGATTTTAAATCTGAGTGCGTAGCGGAAGTCTTAAATATAGTAAGTTGTTGTGGATACAACAACTCGATGTGCAGTGTATACTTAAATAATCACAGTTAAATAAAACAAGTAAGGCAGAAGGTAAATAACACAGTATTTAAAGTGGTTCGAGGTAAACCCCTCTACGTCCACTGGTCCTCCACACAGGAGTAAAAATTTTATTATAATTACTGCGTACACAACTACGTAATTATAACAACACTTAATCAATATATCGTTCACACAGATTGATATAAAGATCTTAGCTTCAACCTTTCACATAGATTGGTTTGAGCTAACACTTTGACTGGCTTCTTCACACACAGTTCTGAAGCTTCGTCTTCTTCGATGCAATTCCTTCACACACAGTTCCAGAGTAGCAAAGATTACTCAGTCCACACAGGGCTGATCTGGGTTTGTTCAAAGGATAGAATAGGGTATGAACAACAGTTTCACTTTCTGAGCTTCTAGCTGATGATGTGTTGTTCACGATTTGAGCACTGTATATCTCTTGTATCTGAATAGGAGTGAGCTTTGGAGATATATTTTGCTCTGATGTATATGATAATTACTTCGTAAGATTTTCAGCTTTTGGTAACTTGGTCACTGATGATCTTCAAACTCTGGAGATATATATATATATATAGTCTCTGAAATATATCCGTTGGAGATCTATCCGTTGGGCAAGATTCCGTGACAACAAATATTCAACTGAGATCCGGATATTGCGGTATTTGAAGATCTTCTGACTTACAGTATTTAAATACTTTATCCTTTAGTATTTAAATACTTCTTTATCAACGGGACTCGACTTTTAGTGAAGACTAAAGATTCCTTCTTTGTCCTATTGAGAGCTGTATGGAAAGGATTACGCATTGACAATTCGAGACAGCTTCCATACTTTAGTCTTTATGAGACTTCTTTGCTGTACTGAAAGATAGGCTGGATCTATGAGAGGTCTTCGATACAGGTTGACACTATAGATCAGCTTCTCGATACAGTTCGCTTACTGTATGCAGGATTGGTATATTGTCAAAACATACTGACACTACGATCAATACAGGGCAGTATCGATACAGGGTATTGTCATCCTAACAGATTCGATACAGGGTATTGTTATCCCAATAATTTCCCCCTTTTTGACAATTTGCCAAGAATTTAAATCTTTCAAGTCCTTCTTGATGATGCCAAAACCTTCTTCATGAAGCGAATGACTTTCTTGATGACTTCGGGCAGATTTATTGGTCTTCTGTCAAATGATCTGGCTTTCAGTAACTTAGACTAATTTATGAACTGCTCGCAGGCGAGTTCGATACAGCTAAGAATTTTTACAACTTAAGCTTATGATTGGCGCGCAGGCACAATCTTACAATGTATTCTAGATGCATACAACTGAATTTATGAATTGTTCGTACAGCTTAATTTTCAAACAAGTTTCTATACTTGTGATTGTTAACCCAACAATTTAAGTGATGTAATCATACATTAACACAGTAGATTACGAGTTGTAATCTTTCAAGACAAGCAAACATTTTTATTGATATTCAAAAATAGAGTACAAGGATTGTTGTTTTGAAAGAAAAATTACAAACAAAAAAATACAAGGATTTCAGCTCCTATAATCAGAATGTCTCCATGGCATCTTCTCTGGATCATGCTCGGTTCAACGCCATCAGTGCTGTAGGGAATCATTGCCTCGATCTAAGTAGATTGCTCTACCATCGTATGACCTGTCGAAGGCAAGAATCCAGTCTTCTAGATGGGTGATCCGATCTCCTCTTCTATGCTTGGACTTCATTTCTTATTGGAGAGGAAGCTTTCCTTCTTCTAACATCTTCGTGAATTTGTCTGCATCCTCCGCTAATGTTTTATAACCTTTGAAGATGGCGGATTCCCTGACGAGTTTTGAAAAATATCTCATCAGTTCATTTCTCCTCCATTGCTTCACTTCTTCAGCAGTGGGATGGCGGTTGGTTGGCAGACGAATTTCAGAAGGTCTTTGGATAATGCTTTGCCAGGGGACATTGGGGTCATGGAACTCAGGTCGAGAACCTGAAATCCTGAAACTTCGAGAGGGTGGAGCTAATTTGTTCAATTCAGCGGTAATGCTGTCTTGAGCAGCATTAAATTCCCTTTCATGCTGAAGCCTTGTTCTCCTCGCTGCTTCTCTTGCTTCTTCCCCCTTTTTGGCATCATCAAGACGTCCTAGGATCTCCAGTGTGGCATCCTGTTTCGTCTCAATGTTTGTCATTCTCTCGACAAGGGTGGAGATCACCTGCGACATATCTTTAATACTTTTGTCGTAGGCTCGAAGCTCGGAACCGGTGTCGATCATGGCAGCTGCTGTCTTGGCTTCGGATATGTGAGGTTTAGATTCCTCGTCTCTCAGGAGTTGCTCTTGTTTCTCTTGCAGATTCTTCAGGGCTTGCTTGAAGACTTCTGGCAAAACAGTGAAGGCTTCGACTACGCGAGAGACTTCATGCTGTAATCCAGTCATCTCTTCAACAGCAGAAGTGTGCATCCAATTCAGAGCTTTTTCCACTGAATACAAGGCATTAACTGCATCCTGGATAAAGACTCCATTCAACCTTTTCAGATTCACGTTAGGACGTGAAGTGAGTTGAACATCCTCAGGTGTAGTATTGTCGTCGGATTCCACGGTTGATGGGGCGGGAGCAGCAGATTCGGGTTCGGCAGCAGGGGGTGCGACGTCCTCCTGTGTCGAAGGGATTTCTGCAGACATAGATACAGGAGGGACTGATTCCTCCTGTTGTCTCTCAGCAACTTCTTCTTCTTCTGCAGCAGCAGGCTCGGGTGCCTGTCCCGAAATATTTTCTTCTTCCTCCACGACAGGAGGGACTAATTCCTCCTGCTCGGGAATAATATCTGTGTAACACCCCCAAATCCTATTGGGTTATTACAGTGCCGTGGACCCCACACCAGGAGATCCACCAGGCGAACATGACTAAAATACATTAAATTACACAATAAAGGAAAATCATAGTCCCTACCATGACATCCGACACAATATTCCGATAAGGAATTCCAACGACAAAAGTGGCCTACATGGCCAAAATGAAATACAACAGCATCCACGAACATCTGTTCGGGTAATACAACACGACAACAACTGACAAGACTGGAGTACACTCCGACTGACTGACCAACAATGAACAACTCGGACTAGTATCGCTCGAATGCCTCGTCGCCATCGTCATGCCCCTGTGCCTCAACTCTCTCCTCGCAAGCACCTAAAACATGAAAACATGTTCCACCCCCACGGGGTCAGTCATCCAGATAATGAACATCAAATACATGTATAATATGATATGCATCCAATGGCAGAATGAAACGGTACAATGATGATAATAATACGAGATGCTCACAAACCAAGGTAAGAACCGAGCATTCGTGAAATACTATGCCCACGGCATACTATTAATACCTGTGCGACAGGTTAGAACATAAGTGCCCAACGGCGAATCATAATCACAGAATACCACAATGAATTACACGACATGAACCAAACCAGAACTGGATTAAATATGAATCACAATGCCCGAAGGCTCCCATGAAATTAACAAGACCATCACAAGGCCTAAAAACCACTCGGCCGAAGCTGTCAAATATCACAATCACATTAAGTTGAAACAGCCTGAAGCTGTTATTGATTACGGATGAAGCCACGGCATGAAGCCGTATCACCATTAGGGCCGAAGCCACGGCATGAAAGCCGTATCACAATTAGGGCCGAAGCCACGGCATGAAAGCCGTATCACAATTAGGGCCGAAGCCACGGCATGAAAGCCGTATCACAATGAGGGCCGAAGCCACGGCACGAAGCCGTATCACAATAAGGGCCGAAGCCACGGCACGAAGCCGTATCACAATGAATGATAGTGTGCTGCCTTGAGTCGGCCAACACGATGATAGTAACACACGGATAGACACCGTCCTTGACAGTCCCAAATTAACACCTCGATTGCCTTAGAACGGCCAACCGACAACAATGATGCAGCGGATGATTCAATACCTCGATTGCCTAAAACGGTCAATCGATAACAATGATACCATGAATGATTGAACACTTCGATTTGCCTGAGAACGGACAATCGATAACAATAACACGATGAATGAGTGAATACCTCGATTGCCTTAGAAAGGTCAATCGATACCAATGATACAATGAATGATTGAACATTTCGATTTGCCTGAGAATGGCCAATCGATAACAATGATATGAAGGATGCCTCGGCACCTTTAATCGGTTACCGACGACGAAGATGAGAAAAGAATACGCCGATACCTTTAATCGGCCAATACAATTTTAATGACAACCCCAACAGGAATAACAATGATCTCAACGATGTCTTAGATTGACATCAATATAAAAAAAAATCGATACATCGACACCGCAAACCGGCTATCGACAATGACATTAATGATGAGTATCACAATGCCTTGAATCGGACATTAACGAACAATAATAACATTTGGCATAATTGCCGAAAGGTATCGTATCGAACGATCTCTTGATATCAATGAATTCATGAAGAGACTAAGTCTCGGAATGATACAACACATTCATACACATATATGATGACATTTAATCTCATTGACTAGTACAAATATAAAACTTGCCTCAAACCGAAGGCGAGAAGGTACTTCCACGATCAACGTCCTTAATGAAACTATCAGCCGCTAGAACAACCTTAAACAACACAAATACCAACAATTCTCTTAATACACGAATCAAGCATGATCACGACCAACTCAAAAGTCGATACAACAATACCCGAAACTCTTTGGGGCATTTAAACAAACGCGTCGTAAACAATCTCCAATCGTTTACAACCAAAACTCAATTACATCCGAAACTACTTCCAATGAATGATTCAAACCCACAAAAACTCATTAGTATCATCAATAATCCAATAGTAATACTTGAATCGATATTTCAACAACATTTGGTCGAAAACCCTCCAAAATTCCAAAGTCAACCCGTAAGGGTTCTTGAACAATTCCTCAATTATTCACAAATTCCGAAAATTACCCCAATGAATCCGTAGAAATACATGTATCCAAGATAGATAATCCATATCTAACATATTCCAACATAATATCGACTTAACACGAAGAGATCGAAAGCAAAACACCCAAGATCCGAAATTCTAGATCTAAGAATCATTACCTTGATTTGGAGTGATGAAACTGATTTAGATGATGATTAATCCAACTTAGGAGCTTGAAGATGATGCTAGATGGTTGCAGCTCGAAAAGACCTTTCCGAATCGCCCAAGCTCGTCCGAAATGGTTGATAAATGAAGAAATGACGAAGGTTGGACCGAACTATCCTATTTATACAGTCCCAGCTTAGCGCACGCTATGACCTGATAGTTAGCGTGCGCTAGCGGTTTACTGGGCAGTCCAGTGAGCTCTGAAATGCCTCGTTAGCGTGCGCTACGACTTGGTAGCATGCGCTAACACCTTACCGATAGCGTGCGTTATCCCAGATTGTTAGCGTGCGCTAACTGATGTCTGGTATTCAAAAACTGAAGTCCAGATCCTACTGTCCTCTGCCTTGCACGCGTTAGCGTGCGCTACTAATGTGACTTAGTGTGCGTTACCAGCACAATTAGCGTGCGCTACTTACCACTCGTAGCGTGCGCTACGAATTTCCCAAATCAGCCCAGTACCTTACGGGTATCGCGCGCTTGCGCCAGGCGGCGCTATCTTCAATCATAGCGTGCGTTACCTGCACCCCATTAGCGCGCGCTAACCAGAATGTGTAACGTGCGCTACCTCTCAAACTGAAAATTAGAACATGATGATGATGATGACAATAATCTTGGCTCGATCTCAAACAGTGATGATCCCAAAATACGCCGAATGCTGAACATAGTTGACTGAATATGAATGATGAACGATTATTACTGAGTGGAAAAAAATTATGAGTGACAATTACTGAATGATAATAAATGAATTCACAACCGGGTATTACATACTCCCCCCCTTAAAAAGAGTTTCATCCTCGAAACTAAGGGTAAACAACTCGGGATATGAACTATCCTCCATGATCTGAAAACAATAATGCCCAATTAGGTCTCGGGACCAAATCAACCGCACGTCTAAGTCCCCAAGACTTGACGTCACGAATCGCAGTGAACGATTTCCCAAATTATCACGAAATCTTGAGTACAACGCCAAAGGGACGAATTCTCAACAAATGACCCAAATCTCAAGATTCTGGAATATAATCATCATAAAATCGATCAACAATAAATGATCCACAGTCACGATACATTATTACGGATAGATTTACACAGTCATCCAAAAAACAAGGTTACACCTCAAATGTACCCAACATCGATATCCTTCCATATCATCGATCTCCTCTATCTCAACGATATAAGGCATATCCGAAGATGAACTCGCCGCTAAAATGATCTCAGAAGGTCACGAGAATGAAGGTGACTAAAATGAATGATGAATGATAAATGACTGTAGATCCGACAAGGATTAAGAATGACTCACCAAGGTGAATTAATAACGTCATGAGTGATAGTTCAAGTGAAATTATTGGAACCGTTGTTCCTCATGAATTGAATGATTAGTTTCATGATGCCAAGTCTCAACATGATTGATGTATGATGAATGATTTATATGAATGAATGAACGACAACGAAATGAATGATTATACTACTAACGAACAAGAATTAACTTGTTCAAACCGGTGATGAATGTCCTTACCTCTGGCCCTCGAGGCCTGATAGGGTCCCTTGGATGATGCACGGGATGGAGTAACGAAGTCTCTCGAGGCCCTTGAGTTCTTTTGAGATTTACTGGCACTAGAACTCCTGCAGTATTTATGCCGGTGTCCCTGCCTCCCACACAGAAAACAAACAATAGCTGGCACCGTACACCGGGTACTAACGTGACCCGCTGAATCACAGTTAAAGCAAACAACAGTCGAACTCGTCGCCTGAGAGGAAGATGCTATCCCAGCACGAAGGCGACTAGAAAATGACCCCTTGGACGTCGGAGCCCGATGTCCCTCTGAACAAGCAGGCATACTAGTCCTCTCACCCAAAGAAACTGAAGGATACTTATGAGTAAGCTCCTTGATCAAAAGCTCTGCTCCAAGAACCTTCCCGATGAATTCGCTAAGTGAACTACAATTGTGATTGAACAACTGCATCCTCAACTGCGGATTGAGCCTCTTGCTAAAATATTTGATCTTATCCGCCTCAGTACGGATAACTGACGAAGCAAACTGAAGTAGTCCCTGAAACTTCTCAGCAATGACAATAACACCCTCTTCCTCGACGGATTCGGGGTTTAAAACCTATGACAACTTGGCTTCACGAAGTGGAGCCGGATAATACCTATCTAACATGAGGGTCTTGAACTCGCTCCAACCACAATCGCGATCGGTGGGTTTCACAGAAAGCCACCACGAATAAGCACCCTTAATCAAGTAATAAGCCGCTACTGCCACTTTACTCTCTTCCGGACACTGAACCATGTCGAAGAGTTTATCAAAATGCTCAAGCCAATGAACAATATCAGCTGGTTCCGAAGAACCCTCAAAAGTAGGCGGCCTCTGACGAGAGATATCGCCAACAATCTGATTCACTCCCCCAGTCTGTCCATGAAACGGCACAAGGAATCCCTGTTGCGGTGGACCACAAACCATTGAGGTCTGCATGGCCTCCACTATCCGTGTCATATGAGTCATCTGGGCCATCATGCCCTGCATAAATATGAATGGGTCAACCCGAACACCATCCGAGTGAGATGCCTCTCGGGTACGAATCCCTCACAGCGACTGATTATCTGCTGATGAATGAGTAGCCCCGCTATCTGATGAATAAATGATATCCCTCGCATTCGCGCGGGTATTCACATGAGGTCCTGGGTTTCGGCCTGCACCGCGGCCTTCTCCCCTGCGTCCTCTGACAGCTCTATCCATACTGAAGCAGGAAAGCCACATGATGATTACAGATCTCGCATGAAGATCGCATTATGATTACGAGACGGAATGATAACAATGAGCATATACGCTCTAACACAATGAATGCCTTAATAATGCAATAAAACGATCGTCGACATGACGTCGGAATATGATAAGATTGCATGGAAGATCGAGTGAGGTAACATGATTATCTGATGAAATTCCTGAAATGATTACTTTGAACAAGTTAACAAGGTTGAAAATTCGATCCACAAGATCTACAATTGGACAGTGAGATTGACGGGATGATGAATGAATTAGCTGAGAAATGAGATTGACTGAGTGGGGAATGAATTAACTGAGCAATGAGATTGACTGGGTGACGAATGAATTAGCTGAACGATGAGATTAACTGAGTGATGAATGAAGCAACTGAGTAATGATATTGACTGAGTGATGAATGAATTAACTGAGTGATGAATGAATTAACTGAGTGATGAATGAATTAACTGAGTAATGACTGAATTAACTGAGTAATGATATTGGCTGAGTGATGAATGAATTATCTGAATTGATGAATGAATTAACTGAGTAATGACAATGACTGAGTGATGAATGAATTAACATGATCGACAAGATCAGAATGATGATTGAGGATTATTAACTGATGAATGAGTTGATCCTTAATGTTTACACAAGTCACACGTGCCCCAAAACAATTAGTCATGAATCAATCATAATACTAATATCACATATATGTTTCAACAAAGCATGGACAATTAATGACATGATGAATGTATGAACATAAAGAGAATCGAGTCCTTACACAGGTCATACGAAGCTTCAAGGTCTCACGATACTAGTCTTCACTGATGACGACTCGATGAATGAATGACTCGTGCAGTCGTACAAATATTACGACTCACAAAACCCGACTGACTAGATTGTCATAAACTGACAGTCCCACTACTACCACGTCGGTAGAGCCACATAACTCACATCTCAGGGTATCTCACAACCCAAAGCGCTCTGATACCATTTTCTATAACACCCCCAAATCCTATTGGGTTATTACAGTGCCGTGGACCCCACGCCAGGAGATCCACCAGGCGAACATGACTAAAATACATTAAATTACACAATAAAGGAAAATCATAGTCCCTACCATGACATCCGACACAATATTCCGATAAGGAATTCCAACGACAAAAGTGGCCTACATGGCCAAAATGAAATACAATAGCATCCACGAACATCTGTTCGGGTAATACAACACGACAACAACTGACAAGACTGGAGTACACTCCGACTGACTGACCAACAATGAACAACTCGGACTAGTATCGCTCGAATGCCTCGTCGCCATCGTCATGCCCCTGTGCCTCAACTCTCTCCTCGCAAGCACCTAAAACATGAAAACATGTTCCGCCCCCACGGGGTCAGTCATCCAGATAATGAACATCAAATACATGTATAACATGATATGCATCCAATGGCAGAATGAAACGGTACAATGATGATAATAATACGAGATGCTCACAAACCAAGGTAAGAACCGAGCATTCGTGAAATACTATGCCCACGGCATACTATTAATACCTGTGCGACAGGTTAGAACATAAGTGCCCAACGGCGAATCATAATCACAGAATACCACAATGAATTACACGACATGAACCAAACCAATCGGATTAAATATGAATCACAATGCCCAAGGCTCCCATGAAATTAACAAGACCATCACAAGGCCTAAAACCACTCGGCCAAGCCGCCAAATATCACAATCACATTAAGTGGAAACATTGAGCCAAGTTATTGATTAGGGTGAAGCCACGGCATGAAGCCGTATCACCATTAGGGCCACGGCATGAAATACGTATCACAATTAGTGCCGAAGCCACGGAAAGAAAGCCGTATCACAATTAGGGCCGGCCACGCATGAAAGCCGTATCACAATGAGGGCCGCCACGCACGGGCAAGATTGCCAATAAGGGCCGAAGCCACGGCACGAAGCCGTATCACAATGAATGATAGTGTGCTGCCTTGAGTCGGCCAACACGATGATAGTAACACACGGATAGACACCGCCCTTGACAGTCCCAAATTAACACCTCGATTGCCTTAGAACGGCCAACCGACAACAATGATGCAGCGGATGATTCAATACCTCGATTTCCTAAAACGGTCAATCGATAACAATGATACCATGAATGATTGAACACTTCGATTTGCCTGAGAACGGCCAATCGATAACAATAACACGATGAATGAGTGAATACCTCGATTGCCTTAGAAAGGTCAATCGATACCAATGATACAATGAATGATTGAACATTTCGATTTGCCTGAGAATGGCCAATCGATAACAATGATATGAAGGATGCCTCGGCACCTTTAATCGGTTACCGACGACGAAGATGAGAAAAGAATACGCCGATACCTTTAATCGTCCAATACAGTTTTAATGACAACCCCAACAGGAATAACAATGATCTCAACGATGTCTTAGATTGACATCAATATCAACAAAAATCGATACATCGACACCGCAAACCGGCTATCGACAATGACATTAATGACGAGTATCACAATGCCTTGAATCGGCCATTAACGAACAATAATAACATTTGGCATAATTGCCGAAAGGTATCGTATCGAACGATCTCTTGATATCAATGAATTCATGAAGAGACTAAGTCTCGGAATGATACAACACATTCATACACATATATGATGACATTTAATCTCATTGACTAGTACAAGTATAAAACTTGCCTCAAACCGAAGGCGAGAAGGTACTTCCACGATCAACGTCCTTAATGAAACTATCGGCCGCTCGAACAACCTTAAACAACACAAATACCAACAATTCTCTTAATACACAAATCAAGCATGATCACGACCAACTCAAAAGTCGATACAACAATACCCGAAACTCTTTGGGGCATTTAAACAAACGCGTCGTAAACAATCTCCAATCGTTTACAACCAAAACTCAATTACATCCGAAACTACTTCCATTGAATGATTCAAACCCACAAAAACTAATGAGTATCATCAATAATCCAATAGGAATACTTGAATCGATATTTCAACAACATTTGGTCGAAAAACCCCCAAAATTCCAAAGTCAACCCGTAAGGGTTCTTGAACAATTCCTCAATTATTCACAAATTCCGAAAATTACCCCAATGAATCCATAGAAATACATGTATCCAAGATAGATAATCCATATCTAACATAGTCCAACATAATATCGACTTAACACGAAGAGATCGAAAGCAAAACACCCAAGATCCGAAATTCTAGATCTAAGAATCATTACCTTGATTTGGAGTGATGAAACTGATTTAGATGATGATTAATCCAACTTAGGAGCTTGAAGATGATGCTAGATGGTTGCAGCTCGAAAAGACCTTTCCGAATCGCCCAATCTCGTCCGAAATGGTTGAGAAATGAAGAAATGACGAAGGTTGGACCGAACTGTCCTATTTATACTGTCCCAGCTTAGCGCACGCTATGACCTGATAGTTAGCGTGCGCTAGCGGTTTACTGGGCAATCCAGTGAGCTCTGAAATGCCTCGTTAGCATGCGCTATGACTTGGTAGCGTGCGCTAACACCTTACCGATAGCGTGCGTTATCCCAGATTGTTAGCGTGCGCTAATTGATGTCCGATATTCAAAAACTGAAGTCCAGAACCTACTGTCCTCTGCCTTGCACGCGTTAGCGTGCGCTACTAATGTGACTTAGCGTGCGTTACCAGCACAATTAGCGTACGCTACTTACCACTCGTAGCGTGCGCTACGAATTTCCCAAATCAGCCCAGTACCTTCTGGACTGTCTGCCCCGTTTGCGCCAGCGTGCGCTAATACTGAATCATAGCGTGCGTTACCTGCACCCCATTAGCGTGCGCTAACCAGAATGTGTAGCGTGCGCTACCTCTCAAACTGAAAATTAAAACATGATGATGATGATGACAATAATCTTGGCTCGATCTCAAACAGTGATGATCCCAAAATACGCCGAATGCTGAACATAGTTGACTGAATATGAATGATGAACGATTATTACTGAGTGGAAAAAAAATTATGAGTGACAATTACTGAATGATAATAAATGAATTCACAACCGGGTATTACAATCTGGCTGTTGCGAGTGGGCTCATGGCGGCTTGATGTCCTTTCATCATTTTGTTGAACCTGGGGGACTTCTCTTTTGTGAGCCTCCTCACGGCTCATTCTCAGACCTGCCTGAAAGGCATCGTCGTCGTCGTCTGAGTCGTGGTCTTCTTTTGGATTTTTGGGAGATTCCTCGGACTTATCTTTTCCTTTTCTTCTGGCATCTGATTTTTTCAAGAGATGGCTTTCAATAAACTCTTTGCAGTATAGATTGTCCCATTGGATCAGGGCTTCAACTTCTGTGGAGTCCGTCACTTCTAATACGAATCTTTCTTCATTTCTCCACTCGCTCCAGTTGTACAGGGTATCGTACGGAGCTAGCCTGTAGCTTTTCCATTGAAGAAATTTTTCATATGCCTGTTCAATTTGCACAGAGAGAAGGGTTTTGTTGATAATAGTGTCCGGGGAGGGACTTCGTACGACGTCTGAGTCCGCTGTAGCGAGGGGTTCCTCTACAGGTGTGGGATCCTGTATGGAAGAGGGATTCCTTACAGGGGATGGTGCCCCGAAGGAAGGTGTATCCTGTATGGGTGTGGAATCCCGCAAGGAGAGTTAACTGTTGGCTCCAAAGGGGTAGCCGACTCGCTAGAGTCTTCCAAGTTGGCAAATGACCTCATATCCATCATTGCCGCCAAAGGCTTGGGATTTACTGTCAATACAGTAACGGGCATCTCTTCTGCATGGGTTGGGCCCTGGGGTAGTTGTTCAGTGGGTTGCGCCACGGTAGAAGCTTCCTCGGAGGTTTTTGTGGATTTGGCTTTAGAAAGCCTCCTTAGCTTCCTTTTCGGCTTTTCAGCAGCAATAGGTGTCTTGCTGTGAGATCTCTTTCTTTTCCTTGAAGACTCCACACTCGGGGACTTTAAAGAAACATCCCTTGGATCTTCAGACACGGGCATACTGCGTACGAATGGTTGGTTGCAAACCAGAGTGCTCTAGTTAAAAGCCGAAGGCTTGATGCCTCCTAAGTAGATCCGGGAACTGATTTTCTTCGCATCTGTGGATTGTGGAAGTCCGCATTTTGTCAAAATATGGTTTAAAAATAAACCAAACGATTTCTTTTGAGTGGTAGGCTTGGACACTTCTTCCTGCAAGCGCTTCAAAATAATCTGGCACCAATTGACCTTTTCACAGGTCAAAATCACAACCATCATTCTAAACCTAAGATTAGTGCACATTTCAAATGCACCAGTGCGATTCTCGATGATTCTGCAACAAAAGTCATGCAAGTACACGTATGGCAAACAGAAATTCTTCTTGTGATAGGTGGTGTGAACCACTTCAACCGTAGCTGAGCCGGTGAACAGGCCATAGTACTTGGTCATAAGCTCTTGAGACCCAAAAGTCTCAAGTTCTTCCATGGTCAGGCCATCAGTGGGCATTCTATAAATGTTCTGGAGAAGATATCGGTCGATGCAGATCTCCACTCCTTGAATGATAGCGGTGATGTCAGTGACGTGGCCTCCCTGGGCCAGTGACAGAAAGCGAACGGCAGCATTGAGGTAGAAGTCCTCAACCAAGTGAACGTCGTATTTCTCAGCGGTGTGACTCCCAAGGCAGTAGAGGCCTTGCTGACGGAGTCTGGTGATGATGAACTCCATGGGCTCGACGTCATTAGTTTCAGCGAGAATACGCTCGATTACGACAGATCTGGAGAAGATCCGTCCATCAATGATGTTCGAGGCTTTCTTGAGGGCGGGAGAAGATGTCTGAGCAGCCATTGGTGATTCTCAAGAAAATATGAAAGAGATTAAGAGAAATTGGCAGTAAAACACAGAAAACTTGTAGGCTATATTTCCTTGAGTGCTCTTAAATTTTGCAGAAAGCGTAAAGAGTCTCAAATAGCAGTATCGGTCCTTTTATAGTGGGTGGCGAAGAAGGGTTTTCCAGAGAACGAATGGTCAGATTTAATGGATGGGAATCGGTTTTTGAAATGAACGGTCACGATGAACTGAGTGTAACTGGTACACTTATCCTTGGAATATTAAAATATGAGCGGGTCCTACTTCTGACATTTGTTGTTACCCTTAATGCCTGAAACGGCGGTATTAAACATTAAACAATTTGAAAACATCGTGGCTTTTGAGATTCAGTTGTCCAGATGTCGTGTAAGGCATTTAATGTAAATGACGTTTGACATGAAAACATGGCACGTGGACAAAAATTATTTAAAATGAAATATTATAATATATATACTGAATCGAAATCCTATAGTATGTGCTGTATCCGTGATGATGCAGCGTTCCCCCTTAAAAGGTACATATAGGTTTTAATTCCATACAGCAACTTTTGGATTAATGTTGTATTCATGGGTCATACTATATTCCCCCTTAATTATTGCACACGCCAGCTGTAGGATGATTCATATGTATTTGTTCCCTACAGTGCTGTATTGAAGGCTCTGAGTGTACAGATAATTAATGGTGGATACTATATTCTTGGGTCTTACAGCATTCCCCCTCAATTGTTGAGTAAAAACAGTAAATTACTTAGAGGGAGTAGGGCTGTAGCATTCCCAATTCTTGTCTAAGGAAGTTGAATCTTGCTGTGTCGAGAGGCTTGGTGAAGATGTCGGCCAACTGAATATCTGTATGAACCTTTTCGAGCCGAACATCCTTGTTCTCGACATGATTCCTTATGAAATGATGCTTCATGTTGATATGCTTAGTGCGCGAGTGCAATACTGGATTGTGCGTGATTGCAATTGCACTCGTGCTATCACACATGATTGGCGTCTCTCTGGCTTCAATTCCATAATCTGACAACTGCTGCTGCATCCAAAGGATCTGCATACAACAACTACCAGCAGCATAGTATTCTGATTCAGCCGTGGAAAGTGAGTTAGCCAATTGATTCTTACTGAACCAAGAAACGAGTCTAGGTCCAAGAAAGTGACAAGTTCCACTTGTACTCTTCCTATCTAACTTGAAGCCTCCGAGATCCGAGTCGCTGTATCCAACTAAATCGAATCCGCCTTCTTTAGGATACCACATTCCTACATCGACTGTTCCTTTAATGTACTTCAGGATTCGTTTCGCTGTATTGAAGTGTGATTCCTTAGGTGCTACTTGATATCTCGCACACACTCCTACAACAAACTGGATATTGGGCCTGCTAGTTGTTAGGTACAGGAGCGAGCCAATAATCTTCCTGTAGAGTGATTGGTCAACCGACTTTCCGGCTTCATCAGCACTAATTTGCACGGAAGTGTTCATGGGAGTTGGCGATGATTTGGAAGTGTTCATTCCAAATTTGTTGAGAAGCTCCTTGCTGTATTTTTCCTGGTTGATGAAAATACCTGTAGGCAACTGCTTTACCTGCAAACCTAGGAAATAACTAAGTTCTCCCATCATACTCATTTCAAATTTACTTTGCATGAGATGAGAGAACCTTTGACACAAAGCAAGGTTAGTTGAACAAAAAATTATATCATCTACATAAATTTGCACCATTAGAAGGTCATCACCTTCCTGTATTTTGAACAAGGTCTTATCCACAACACCTTTCTCAAATCCATTATCGGTTAGATACTGGGACAGGGTCTCATACTAGGCTCTAGGGGCTTGCTTAAGTCCATACAATGCTTTCCTCAGCCTGTATACTAGGTCGATGCCATCTGTATTGGCAAACCCTGGTGGTTGTTCAACATAAACTTCTTCAGCAAGGTCTCCATTTAGGAATGCACTCTTGACGTCTATTTGGTATACAATGAAGCTCTTATGGGCGGCGAAGGCTAAAAATATCCTAATGGCTTCTAGTCTGGCTACAGGGGCAAAGGTTTCATCGTAGTCTTATGCCTTCTTCCTGTCTATAGCCTTGTGCGACTAGCCTTGAGTTGGTCCTTATGATTAGTCTATTTCGATCCTTCTTGTTTCTAAATACCCATTTTGTTCCTATAACCGATTGATGCGTATGTCTGGGTACAAGATACCATACATTGTTTCTTTCAAAACTGTTAAGCTCTTCTTCTATAGATGTTATCCAATGAGAATTATTAAGAGCGTCTATGGTAGAAACAGGTTCAGACTGGGCTAAGAATACAGCAATAGTGCACATGTTGAGTCTTCTAAGCTCGGATTGAGATTTCCATTCAGGGAATGGTGATGTCTCAGTATCTAGTTCTTCTTGTGCACAAAGTACATTTCATTGTATACTCTGTATTCTCCTACGGGTAGAAATACCAGCATCTATGTTTCCAATGATCAGCTCTTGCGGGTGATCTCTCAACCATCTTCGGTCGGGTTCTAATTTAGGGTCCCGTACTGTAGCGAGAGTTTCTGTAGATACAGCTTCAGCTTGTACAACGTCGGCTTCATCTACGTCGATTCTTACAGCTGTGGGGTTGATTTCTAGGTCAACAACAGGTTCTATGGGAGTTGGTGGATATAAGTTGGAGAGATGTTGGATGTTCTGAGTAATATCATCTACTCCTGTAGGGTCATGGTGAGGTTCGTCGAACACTACATGAACTGATTCCTCGATCATCAGTTTCCTTTTATTAAAGATCCTGTAAGCTTTGCTGACGGAGGAGTATCCTACAAATATTCCTTCATCTGATTTCTCATCAAAGGCTCTAAGTTGATCCTTCCCATTGTTCAATACATAGCACCTGCATCAAAAAATGTGAAAATATGAAACTAACAGAGTTTTGTTGTTCCATACCTCATATGCTGTTTTGTTGTGGTGCTTGTTGATGATACATCGGTTTTGAGTGTAGCATGCTGTATTGGTTGCTTCACCCCAGAAATGCTGTGGCAACTTGCTTGCGGCAACCATTGTCCTTGTTGCTTCTTTCAGTGTCCTATTCTTTTGCTCAGCAACACCATTTTGTTGAGGCGTACGGGCAGCTGAGTATTCGTGTTGTATCCCATTTTCTGAACAGTATTGCTCTATAAAGCGGTTAGTAAATTCTGTACCTCTGTCGGAACGAATGGACACGATACTCAATGCCTTTTCATTTTGAAGCTTTCTTAGGAGCTCGAGCAGCTTTGATGTTGTTTCCTTTTTCTTGCTTAGGAAAATTGTCCAAGCATACCTGGAGTAATCATCAACAACAACAAGACAGTATTTCTTACCTCCCAAACTTACTGGGTCGACAGGACCGTAGAGATCCATCTGTAGCATCTCCAACACTCTGTGGGTTGAAAGGTAGGATTTGCTCTTCAGGGTTGACTTGATTTGCTTGCCTTTCTGACATGGTCCGCAGACGCTGTCCTTTTTGAATGACACGTTTGGCAATCCTCTTACCATTCCCTGTCTTTAGAGATTGTTGATCGTCTTGAAGTTGACATGAGACATCCTCTTGTGCCATAACCAGCTTAGATCTGCAGTGCCTTTGGCAACAAATCATGGAATTGAGGAGCTCATAGACTTCCAGTCAGCAATATACATGTTACCTGATCTGCTTTCTGTAAGCACAACTTCTTTGATCTGGATGTTCTTGACTCTACAGCGATCTATATAGAATTTCACCGAGAACTGTTTATCACAGAACTGGCTAATACTAAGTAGATTGTACTGTAAGCCTTCAACATATGCAACATCGGTGACTTTGAATTTTCTGACAAGTAGGTTTCCTTTACCTCTTGTTCTTCCTTTAGATTTATCAGCGAAACAAACTTTTGGACCGCGACCTTCTACGAAATCTGATAGCTTGCTTCTATCTCCTGTCATGTGCCGAGAGCATCCACTATCGAAGTGCCAGGTGTCCTCCTCTAGGATGTCCTGTATGCAAAGGGATTAAGTAGATTTAGGTCCCCTTTGATTGTTGGGTCCATGTATGTTGGTGCCTTTAGGTACCCAAATTTTCCTGACAGCAATTGGTTTACTGTAGGTCACATTCGGTACAATGTTGCGGTATCTACGTGGGGCATAAACGTAGTTGCTATAACCATGATAATTGTTATGCATGTAAAATTCAGGGTTATTATTATTTGTCCAGTACGAGTGCTATCTTGGAGGTGGAGCCATTTTCTTTGGCCTAACATCTTGCCTTCTGGGTCTCCAGTTGGATTCCCAACGCTGTTGTTGATATTGAGCGGGCACCTGCTGTCTCGAGGAATAACGGGGCTCCTGTATCCAATACCTCGGCGTGTTGTACTGATAGTACTGCCGTGCGGGCCTTTGGTATTTGGATACAGCCTTTCTTCTGAACGACTGTTGGCGCTGTTGATATGCTCGGGGAGCATGATGTTGAGTGCGCCTTTTAGGTCTGAATGGCTGGTGATTCCGCTGTCTGGAGTATGATTGAGGTGGCGGAATGGAAGCCTTTGTTGTTTGCTGTGCAACCGGTTTCTTCACATGACTCGAAGTATCTTTTGATACAGGAATGGGATCCACACCCCTGACAAACATTGTACTAGTTTTCCCTTTGTTTGAACATGAGTTGTATCCTAAGCCACTTTTATCATGAGCATGTTCCCAGTGCTTAGAATTTCTTCCATTCTTTTGGACGATTTCTCGAACGATTTCAGAATAGTCTCAAGTTCATCTTCTCGTTTTTAGAGAGTTTTGACTTTGGCTTGACGTAGAACCAAATCATTTGTCTTGCTCTCGTTGTGAGTTTTAACCTCATTTAGTTCATGAGCAAGTTGATGATTGCTCTCCATGAGTTTTTCAAAATCGAATTTGCTGGTTTCACAATCAATAGACATATTTTCATAATTTATTTTCAGCAAGTCATTTTCATCTTTCAGCTCTAGGTTAGACAGTTGGAGCTGTATATTCTCATTTTTCAATGTCTCATGGGCCTTTTGAATGTTTTTAAACTCATTCGTCATGTTTTCAAAATTATGAGATGCATTTACTAGAATAGCTGAGGTTGAGCTTACCTCGTCCCCGCTATCTTCACCTTCCGGAATGTCCTTGGCCATAAAGCACATATATGCTTTATCATCGAACTCATCGTCAGATGAATCACTTTCAGTGACCACCTGAAGACATTCTTCTGATTTGGATGGTGTGGGGGAGGCTTCTGATTCTCCAATCAGGGCCTTGAGCTTGTTTTTCCAAGCACGTCTTCTTTCATCTCTCTCTTGTTGCTCGGCTTCCGACAACCTTTGAACTTTGGGATGAGGACATTTATTTGCATAATGTCCTGGTTTTCTGCAATTATAGCATAGGTTAGCATCAGGGGATGAAGTTTCAGTACTTACCTTGTGGACAGGTTTGAGCCTGTAGGGAGTCTTTCCAGACTGCTTGATGAACTTTTTGAATTTGTGCATGAGAAGCGCCATTTCATCTTGAGACAGGCTATCGTCGTCACTGTCAGCATTCTTGTGACTAGGCTTCGACGAGCTGGGCATGCTGTGTCGACGATTCGATACAGCGGCTAGTGCTGTAACCTTTGAAGGAGATTCTTCAGCTTTCTCTCTTCTGTCAATATCATACTCAAAAGCTTTGAGGTCAGAGAAGAGATCAAAAGTAGATATTTCATTAAGATTGCAAGACACACGCATAGCTGTGGTCTTAATGTCCCATCGGGCAGGGAGAGATCTGAAAATTTTTAAATTCTTCTCCTTTTAGGTATAAATTTTGCCCAGAGCTTCAAGTTCACCAACAATACCAGTGAATATAAGGTCCAGTTCCTCAAGTGTCTCAGTTGGTTTCATTTCAAAGGATTCAAATTGCTAAGTCAGTTTTGAAATTTTGTTTTCTTTTGAGAGCTCAGTTCCCTCACAAATCAACTTGAGTTTATCCCAGATTTCCTTGGCTGTTTTACAGCTTTTTGCCTTCGAGAACGTGCCTTTGTTAAGAGTGACAAATAACGCGTTCTTAGCGACATTGTCGAGGTTGGCTCGTTTTCTTTCATCTGTGGTCCATTGCTCGCGTTACTTCTCGAGCATCTCAGCATAGGCTTGGCCTTCAACCCTTGCGGCCGTGTTTACCTTCATGATCTTGATGGGGCCATCTTGTATAACAAAAATCATCTCTTCGTGCATTGCTGCAAGATGACCCTACATCCTAATTCTCCAATCATCAAATTCGTTAATAGAGAACATAGGCACTTTGTTGATCATAGATGTATCCATGTGAGAATAAAGGAATGAAAAAGATTGTCTTAAAAATAAGTGATTTTGGATCTGATTCGGTTAAAAATACGACTGATTCTTTTTAGAATCAACCGCTCTGATACCACTTGTTGGCCACTAAGTATACTGGATACAGCTTGGAAAGTGTTTTAAACAACAAGCTGTACTGATTTTAAATATGAGTGCATAGCGGAAGTCTTAAATACAGTAAGTTGCTGTGGATACAGCAACTCGATGTGCAGTGTATACTTAAATAATCACAGTTAAATAAAACAAGTAAGGCAGAAGATAAATAACACAGTATTTAAAGTGGTTCGAGGTAAACCCCTCTACGTCCACTGGTCCTCCACACAGGAGTAAAAAGTTTATTATAATTACTGCGTACACAACTACGTAATTATAACAACACTTAATCAATATATCGTTCACACATATTGATATAAAGATCTTAGCTTCAACCTTTCACACAGATTGGTTTGAGCTAACACTTTGACTGGCTTCTTCACACACAGTTCTGAAGCTTCGTTTTCTTCGATGCAATTCCTTCACACACAGTTCCGGAGTAGAACAGGGCTGATCTGGATTTGTTCAAAGGATAGAACAGGGTATGAACAATAGCTTTGACTTTCTGAGCTTCTAGCTGATGATGTGTTGTTCACGATTTGAGCACTGTATATCTCTTGTATCTGAATAGCAGTGAGCTTTGGAGATATGTTTTGCTCTGATGTATATGATAATTACTTCGTAAGATTTTCAGCTTTTGGTAACTTGGTCACTGATGATCTTCAAACTCTGGAGATATATACATATATATATATATATATATATATATATAGTCTCTGAAATATATATCCATTGGGCAAGATTCTATGACAATAGATATTCACTAAGATTCGGATATTGCGGGATTTGAAGATCTTCTGACTTACAGTATTTAAATACTTTATCCTTTAGTATTTAAATACTTCTTTATCAACGGGACTTGACTTTTAGTGAAGAATGAAGATTCCTTCTTTGTCCTGTTGAGAGCTGTATGGAAAGGATTACGTATTGACAATTCGAGATAGCTTCCATACTTTAGTCTTTATGAGACTTCTTTGTTGTACTGAAAGATATGCTGGATCTATGAGAGGTCTTCGATACAGGTTGACACTATAGATCAGCTTTTCGATACAGTTCGCTTACTGTATGCAGGATTGGTATATTGTCAAAACATATTGACACTACGATCAATACAGGGCAGTATCGATACAGGGTATTGTTATCCCAACAATGATTAATTGTGAAACTGTCCGGAGTATCACAATGTTGTGTGCTCGGGGTCGAGATACCTTATATATATCGAGTCGTGGTGTTTGGCTAGAATGGCATAAGTGTAATGTGTGGTGTGTATTCATCTGTGGTAATTATTTGAAATAAGCTAGTTGGGTCGTGGACCCCGTGTTTTGTTGTCGGATTTATATTTTGGAAAATAAGCTCTGGGCTGTGACCCTAAGTGGTTTTCGATAAGTTGAGAATTAATCAATTACTAATGTTTTTCAAAACTCCCGAGATCTTGCATTGATTTTCAAAACGACCACTCGTCTCATTTATACGTCTTCGGTTCGAACTATTTTATTTAAATGAGAAATCTCGGGAAGTCTTTTGTCTTGGCTGAGTTGCGTATTATTTCATTTATCGTATTCTTGGGATGTGTTGTGTATGGCTCGTATTTTGCATTTTATACTTGCACTAGCGAAACAGTGGAGTTTTGCTAACCCCCGAGTAATCGGGGGGTGGATATGTGTATTGTGTCCAGGTACTGGCAGGTTTTTGGGAGCAAGTCACAAGATCGGTACGAGGAATGATGAAAGACGAATGATACTAATCACACGAAGGCCAGTTTTGGGTTCAGTTAGTCGAAGTCCATTGTATTGTCTTTTCCGCTGTCATATTATTTGTTGTTTACAAGTATTTTACCCTTGCGTGGGTATGATTCTGGATGGGTTTATGTATTTTGATTTGTAAGTCAGTGATGAAAGACCAAATCAGTCTAATGGTTCGTGATTTTGCCACGTCAGCATGTAATGTATTATGTTGATTCAGTGTATAGCCTGGTAGATCTTCATGGAGGAGGTCTCCAACGTGTAATATTCCCGGTTTGATTCTGGGGGTGCTACATTTATGGTATCGGAGCTTTAGGTTGTGGAAACCTAGGCTGTCGGGTCAGTGGTGTCTGTTGGGTTTTGTCTCGTCAGATTTTGTCTGATTGAGTCGTGTCGCGACGCGTCGTCTGAGTTGGTTGGTCGTGATTAGTTTCGTGGAGCGATCATCATCTTCGTGCGACCTGTGGATGTAAGTATCCCTTCTTTGTGTTGTGCCTCGTGTGACATGAGATGCTTGTATGATTACATCGTTGGGTGATTGAATCATTATGTGGATTTTGATTCCGTGATATGTGGGTATTCGACTCTAATATTTTATTTATATAAGGAGCGGTGTCGCTGCTAATGTCTTTTCGAACTGTATTTTGTCCGCTCCGTGAGTCCTTTCTATAATGACTTTCAGTATTTTGCAAACTGAGTTCTAATTCATAAAACCGATTCCCTAAATCGAGTTTTGGCATTTTGGCCTTGAATGTTTTATGACGGTTTGATAAAGGATTTTGTGAGTTTCGGGCATTCTGGCCTATTGAATTTTTGAAAACCTTGAGTATCTTAGAAAATAAATTTCGAGACGCACATTTTAAAATGAATTATTTTCTCGTGGTACTTCCAAGGTGCCATAATATGTTTCAAAATTCTTC
Source organism: Orobanche coerulescens (assembly GCA_033398695.1). NCBI lineage: Eukaryota > Viridiplantae > Streptophyta > Magnoliopsida > Lamiales > Orobanchaceae > Orobanche > Orobanche coerulescens. The sequence goes on along the minus strand of CM065805.1, from coordinate 56,694,645 downwards.
TACCTCGAGGCCCAAAATGTTTTGAGATATTTTCATTGATTTAGAAAAGCTTTTGCTTAGGCCCGAGGTATGAATATTTCCGAAAGTTTTTCACGAAAAGAAAGTGTCCTCATTTTTAGAGAATGCGAAATGGTTTTCCAAAGTCTCGATTGTAGGTTACAAGTCGTCCAGGAACAAGTCTAGAGGGGGGGTGAATAGACTTGTTGAAACTCTTAAACTCTTTTTCTCAAAGAGTGAGTTTCTTCAGCTGATAGGTAAACAAATGACTTGGAGTCGTTTGTTCTTTAATATATGTGGAAGTCAGCTGATGACGAATATAAAGCAACTAATGAAACACTTAACAATGAATGCAGCAGTTAAAATATGATGCTATAAAACAAGAATAACGCAGCGATTATAGTGGTCTCAGAGGTGGGGTAATCCACTACTAATCCACTTTTCTCCAAACCAGTTGGAGATGAATTCACTATAATTCTCAACCAGTGATAAATATTACAGTGATTCAACAAAACTACAACAACTTCCAACCAGTGGAAATTCGTGCCGTTGTACCACACTAGACTGCCTTGCACCTCTTGATCCTCGATCCTCGGATGCCTTTACAGTCTCTAACTTCAACCAGTGAAGTACCCCGAACTCAGGATTATAGACAAGAGTTTTTATCTTCTCCAACTAAGAGCTTCTTCAAGTATGAACTTTTAGAACCGCTCTTTTCACGATGCTGTATTTCGCTTTTTGATAGCTTGAATGCTTTGATCGCTTGAAAGTATGTTCGCACCGGTATTGTTGTTGTATGCTCAGCTTCAAATCTTTGGATATATATAGGTCACGATCTATGAGCTTTTTCTTCATAGCCGTTGCAAATCTTTTCAACAAATCCGTCCGTTGGAGAGGTAGACTTCATTGTTTTCTTTCTGAACGTTGCAAGGCTGGATTCCCATATTTTAATCTATCTTCCGACCGTTGTGAAGACTTTTGCATGTGATGCGCCGAATCTTTTGAATATAAAACGATTAAAGTCTTCAAGGTGGGTCTGGATAGCATATTTAATTCATATCTTTTGCGGGAATCACTCCAATTTGTCTCTTTACATTGCATGTGACTTTCCGTAATGCTTGACTTTTCAACGCATGCTGACGTGGACTTGGAGTACTTGGCTGATCTCGACTAGGCTGATGAGCAGTTAACTTCTCTGCAGTCTGGACCTCACTGATGTTCCAAGTTTGGGGCTTGTCTGATCAGGTGACTTGTCTGAGGTACCTTGGGTGCAGTCTGGTCAAACATCCCTGATAATTTTTGTTGACCAGAACTACTCTGACTTGACTCGGCTGATCCTCTCTGATGGACTTAGCTGTACTTTAGTACTTAGCCGATTTTTAGCCTAACTTATTTTTGGCCTATAGAAGATACTCATTTAGTTCTTCTTTACATCTTTACCAAGTTTTATACTTAACATATTTGGCCTATGGAAGATACTCATTTGGTTCTTCCTTACATTTTTGCCAAGTAATAAACATTTGACTTTATGCTGATGACATCATCAAAATCTAACAAGTATTCCTAACAAATTCCCCTTATTTTGATGATGGCAAAACTTAAGTAAGTGTTCAAATGAACAAGTCTGCACTTAGGTGCAAGACACAAAATCAAAATCAGTCTAATTTTTTAGACAACTGGGAATTGTCATTCAAAAAGACTGTTATATATTAATTTTCTGTTGATTACAAGTACATGGCTTGAATACAGAGAATTTAATCAATTAAAAAATTACAATTACATCCAAAAACTATCTGCCCCTTCCTCTGCGAACCGTTTGCTTAGGAGGTCTAAATAGTTTTGCACCGATTGGTCTATTATTGATGGGTGCAAGACCATATTTTCTCCTTATGACTAGGGCAGCAAAGTCTTGGTCTTCTTTTGAAGAGAACTTGTGCTCTTCACATATCTTTCTAATTTCTCCTTGAAGCTCTAGCTCGTCAAGCTCATTATCCAAACGGGTCGGCGCTTCCACTGCTCTGAATGGAGGAATCATAGGATAAGATTGCCATTTGGCTGCATATTTAAGCATTATCTTCCACAGAGTAGGCCATCTAGCATCCATGTAGTTGATGAATGATTGTTGGGGCGAGCATTCTTTATCATCGAGTATCTCCCAGAGGTAGAACTGCTCTATGAATTGTTTCTTGGCATTCCCCCAATTGTTCATGAATTCTGTTGGTAAGAATTCTTCAACATGCCACAGCTGTTTGCCTTCCCATTCGAATCTTTGCCCATCTTTTTCTTTTGTTCTTCTCTTCTTCTCCACAGACTGCTTCTCGACAAACTGCTCTTCAGGTTGGCTGGGGGCAGATATCTCCTTTCTTTTCAGACTTGATGGTCCTCCTTCAATTTGAAGAATATCTTGCCTCTTCTTTGATCTAAGCTCTGCCCTTATTTCTCCTTGAGTATTTCCTTGCCCCTAAATTCTATCTTCCCCCCTTTTTGCCAGCATCAACTAAGGTAGTCAATTGCTGCTCTATTCTGCTCATCCAATCAGACATGCCAAATGACATTCTGTTGTTGGTAGGGGGAGGAGGCGGAGGTACTTCTCTCTGCAGCAAAGTGTCAATCTTTGCATTGATGGTTTGGAGGTCAGGAGTGACCTGAGATGCCAATAGCTCTCCAATCGTATCCTTCACTATCTGCCTGATCAGCTCAGTCATGGCAGGTGAGATCTGAGCTGGTGGAGAGTGCTCGCCTGAGCCTTCTGCAATTGAACCACTGGACTGCAAGCTTCTATCTGCAGCTGGTACTCCAGATGGGGTTTTTTCTGGGGTCCCTGATCTGGAGTCCTCAGCCAGCTCTACATCTAGGCTGGTATACCGGGCAGGTGCACCAGTCCTATCTGCAGCCTCTTGTGTCGGCTCTGGCTCCGGCTCCCTTTCTCCTTCTTCCTTCTCTTGCTCTTTCTCCTGCTCTTCCTCCTTTTCTTCTTCAATATTTTCTTTTTCTTTTTCTTCATCGTTTTCTTTCTCTTTTTCAGCTCCTTGGTCTCCTCCTTCATCTTTATCATCATCCTCATCATCATTATTGTCATCATCTTTCCCATCTTTTTCTCCTTAATCCTCATCATCCTTTTCACCTTCATCATTATCCTCCTCTCCTTCATCCTGTTTTACTTCTTCTCCTTCTTCTTCTTCTTCTTCATTCAACTCTTCTATTTTCTCAACTTCCTCAGGTTGATTTTCAACTAAAATCTTTTCTTCTTCTACTTTCTGCTCTTCTTCTTCATCGACTAAAACAATAACTTCTTCTTCTCCATCTACCTCTTCAATCCTAATTTCTCTCTCATCTTCCTCCTCATCCTCTTGTCCAAATGAACCATCAAAAATACTAAGCATAATGGAATGGATGAATTGGTCCATGTTATTTTTAAAATGAGACATGAACCAATTATCCTGGAGGATCAACACTAAGTCTGATTCTTTACAAAAATGAATCAGTACCTCCTCTGTGGCTTGGGGATATTCCCAACCACTAGTTTCAATGTAAGACTGAAGATTTGTAAATGTCAAAGATTTGAAAAACTTCCACTCTTCGAAAATATTGACAAAAGAGTGTTTTAAAACTTGTGGTTTAACAAGCTGTAATTGTTCGATGGATAGATTGAAAACATTATTTTCCAGCAGGTTAAATGTGTAATTGGCTTCAGGGATTGAGATGATCAGACCTGCTTCTTCTTCCTCTAGAATGTAAGCTGGGGTGAGGACAGCCACAATCTGAGTCTCGAGGGTGCCTGGGGCAGGCTGGTCTTCCAGGTGAGTAGGTGACCTGGCTGTAGGGCTGGCATGATGATTTGACTGCTCTTCCTCACTAAACTGCAGTCGCCTAGGCCTCTTGGGAGAGGGTTCTGGGGATGATTGCATGATGGAAGGTCCTTCAGGGGCTGGTCCCCTTCTCTTAAATCGGACAGCTATGGGAGTGTTATCTGACTTGGAGTCTGACTCGACTGCAGTTGGGTTGTCGGATGCAGGTCGGTCCGACTCGCCTGACGAATAATATCTGGGGTAAGTCCTTGTGTCAGGCAGCTCCTTCAACATCTGAGCTGCTCTCCTTGTGCCTCCCAATTTTCTCAGCGTCTCTTGGTCCAGATGACCAAGTCTTTTGTTGGGGTGGAAGGGGTCAGTACTTCCCTTCGCCATACCTGTCTTTTCCAACAACCAACTCAGCTGCGTTCCAAACGCCAACTTGGATTTAAATTTTTTTCATCAGAAAGCCATTCGGCTTTGTTGACTTCTCGAACAAGTTGCCTAAAATGTAATCTGCCCAATCAATTTCCTCATCTTGAATTAGTGCTCCCAGCACCATGAACTTCACCGACGATAGTTGATCGTAACTACCGGCCATTCCCATAATGATCTTGTTGGTTATATCCAACGCAAAACGATAGACCTTTTTAATCTCACTCCTTTTAGCAGTGAGTTTCAGCTTTTCCGGCAGATTCTCCACCTTGATCTTCTTCTAGGTTTCGGCGGCTGACTGTTTGAGAGCTTCGACAGCTATACCGCGATGTTTCATACCAAACACTGTGCGAATCGACTCACGCGATATGTCGACTTGTCTTCCGCCAACTGTGCTCCGAATTCCATCCTGAATCAAATAGGCTTCGCGGTAGAACGCGATAACATCTTCCTTGTACAAATGTTGAGGGTTGATGTCCAGGAATGGGTAGATCCCATTGAGCTTCATCGTGTGGATTAGGTCAAGCACGTCGTAATTCTCCAGATTTTCTTCCAATAAGCCTTTGAAATCGACGACCAGGGAGAAGATAATCTGGTCCTTGACCGCCTTCAGGTTGACGCCTTCGAAGTACGATTCCATTTCTGGTCTGACTTGTTGACTGTTGACCGCTCTGCATCAGCTGAGTTGACTTCATGGACTTCTCGTCTAAGATTCTGATCAGCTAGGTTCCTTTGTCCGTCCTTCGTCCGCTTGTCTGCATCAGCTAGGATCTGATTTCCTTAATCAGTTGGGTCCGTCCTTCCTCTGAGATGCTTTAGCTTGCTTCTGTACTAGATTCCCAATCTAGTAATCCAAGATCTCTGCTCAGTTCCAAAAACCTTTCTTCTGGCAAGGGTTTGGTAAAGATGTCAGTTATTTGGTAGTCTGTGCTGACTCTTTCAACTCTAACTCTTTTGTTAAGCACATGGTCTCTGATGAAGTGGTGCTTAACATCAATGTGCTTCGTCCTTGAATGCAAAACCGGATTGTTGGTTATTGCAATAGCACTATTGTTGTCACACCAGATAGGAACTTCATTGGCAATGATATTATAATCCCTTAGCTGTTGTCTGATCCATAAGATCTGAGCACAACAGCTACCTGCAGCTAGGTATCCTGACTCTGTGGTGGAGATAGAGTTAGAAACCTGCTTCTTGCTAAACCAGGATATCAGTCTGGTTCCTAGGAATTGGCACGTTCCACTAGTGCTTTTCCTATTGATTTTGCAACATGCGAAATCTGCATCTGAATATCCTAACAGCTCGAAGTTATCATCCTTGGGATACCATAGTCCAACATTGACTGTAGACTTAAGGTATTTTACTATCCTTTTGGCTGCATCTAGGTGTGATTGCTTTGGCTTGGACTGGAATCGCGCACAAACTCCTACGGCATAGGATATGTCTGGCCTGCTTGCAGTGAGGTACAGAAGAGATCCAATGAGTCCTCTGTAGTGGGTTGAGTCCACTGATATGCCTGCCTCGTTTGCATCCAGGTGAGTACTTGTTCTCATAGGGATTCTTGCTGGCTTAGCTGATTCCATTCCATATCTCTTGATCAGATCTTTGGTATACTTAGCTTGGTTGATGAAAATTCCTTTTTCCATCTGCTTAACTTGTAGTCCGAGAAAGAATTTAAGCTTTCCCATCATACTCATCTCAAATTCTCCTTGCATGAGGTTGGAGAATTTCTCGCATAACTCTGGATTGGTTGAGCCGAATATGATGTCATCCACATATATCTGGACTATTAATATGTGGCCTTCGTGCTCCACTCTGAATAGGGTCTTGTCCACCTTCCCTTTGCAAAAACCATTCTTCTCAAGAAACACAGACAATGTTTCATACCACGCTCTCGGTGCTTGCTTAAGTCCATAGAGAGCCTTCAACAGCTTGTAGACTTTGTCTCCTTTGACAAAACCTGGGGGTTGCTCTACATAGACTTCTTCTTCTAGGATGCCATTTAGAAAAGCACTCTTTACATCCATTTGATAGATTTCAAAATCTTTGAATGCAGCATATGCGAGGAATAGTCTGATGGCCTCTAATCTTGCAACGGGTGCATAGGTTTCATCAAAATCTATTCCTTCACACTGTGCATATCCTTTTGCTACAAGTCTGGCCTTATTCCTAACAACAGCTCCGTCTTCATCACTCTTGTTTTTGTACACCCATTTGGTGCCAATAACCTTCTTGTGATCAGGTCTGTCTGTTAGTTCCCAAACTTTGTTTCTTTCCATCTGCTCCAATTCCTCTTGCATGGCATTTATCCAAGAATAATCTTCCAAAGCTTGTTCTGTTGTTTTAGGTTCTATCTGTGACATAAAGCATGAGAACATAGCCATTCCTGCGGGTAGAGTTGACTGTCTCGTCTTAACTCCATCAGTCAGCTTCCCGATAATTTGCTGGATTGGGTGGTCTTTGAGCCATTTGGGGATATCGTCTTTATCTGGGTCTGTTCCCCTTGTTGGATTGCTCTGGTGGATTTCTGCATCAGCTGGGTTCTGGGCAGGAATCTCAGTGAGGCTTTCTCAACTGCAATTTCTTCAGGTGGGTTCTGAGCAGGAATCTTAGATGCGGTTTTATCAGCTGCATCTGATGCAACCTCATCTGAGTTTGAGGGTCCTTTATATGAGGATGTTCCAGTTTTTGTCCTCGTAATAATTTCAGCCGCTCGGGGCTTGTTCTCTGCATATTTCTCTTTTGCAGCTTAGTCCAGGTGACCAAGACTCTTGCTGACATGAAAATTTTCCACCTTGCCTATGGTCTTCCCAAGGAACTCCAGAATGAAACTGATTTGGGTTCCAAAGGCTAACTTCTGCACAAATTTTTGTTGTTATTGTCCCAGCTCCCCTTGTTTACTTCACGGACTAATTGCCTGTAAATGTAGTCAGGCCAATTAATCATCTGCTGCTGAATCAATCCTCCCAGAACTATGTATTTGGAGAAAGATAACTGGTCAAAACTTCATGCCATTACCATCACAATTTTTTTGTGATGTCCAACATATATCGATATTCTTTCTTCAGATCCGACTTCCGGGTGGTGAACTTCATCTTCATCGATTAGTCTGCCATCTTTATCTCGTACCAAATGTCAATTGGGCATTGTTTGAGGGCTTCAACTACAATGCCTCGATTCTTCAATTTGAATGTGTCTGCAATGGTTTGTTTGGTTATGAAAATGGGCTCTCCGAAGATAAACTTTCAATGCCCCTTTCTCTGACTTGGGCCTCCTTATAAAAACAGACAACAACCTCATTGAACAGCTTCATCGGGTTAATGTCCAATTAGGTTGACGCTCTTGAAATAGGCAGCGGTTTCCATTTCTGCAAATTTTTCAAGCTTTTAGTGTAGTGATTCACAGAATTTTCTGCTTTGAAAACTAGGGTTCTAGAGCTTGAAGACGATAAGGTTTTTGTGAAATGATTTTGACGGTCTTAAATAGCCACTCGAAGAGTTGTTTTTAATTTAATAATTAAATAAAGATGTGGCAGTTCGAATGATTGATTGGACATCATGATGTAGACATAAAGTTGTGGTGATCGTGTGTTTGTAGCCACGTGTAATAAAAATGAGTATTTAAATAATTTAGAAAACTTAGCTGGTTGACTTTTTGACTTCTGATCAGGTAGATTTTCTCGTCTGTGCTTTGAATCCTCATTTGTTCTTTGGATTAGGTGGCTTTTCATCGTCTGGTCTGATCAGGTGGCTTTTCACCTTCTAGTCTGATCAGGTGATATGTCTTGTCTGCTTCTGATCAGGTGACTATTCTCATATGGTTCTAATCAGTTAATTGTTCTTCTTCATCAGCCACAATTTTGATTCCCAATCCAGTAAACCAAGTTCCCTACTTAGTTCAAGGAATCTTTCTTCAGGTAGAGGCTTTGTGAATATGTTAGCTATTTGATACTCCGTACTGACTCTTTCTATTCGAACTCTCTTGTTGATCACGTGGTCTCTGATGAAATGGTGTTTCACATAAATGTGCTTTGTCTGGGAAGGAAGCACTGGATTGTTGGTGATGGCAATTGCACTTGTTCTGTCACACCAAATTGGGACTTCATTTGCAATAATGTTGTAGTCCCTCAACTGTTGTCTGATCCACTGAATTTGAGCACAGCAGCTACCTACAGCTAGGTATACTGACTTAGTTGTGGATATAGAATGTGATGTTTGCTTCTTGCTAAACCATGAGATCAGCATTGTTCCAAGGAAGTGGCATGTTCCACTTGTGCTTTTCCTATTGATTTTGCAGCCTGCAAAATTAGCATCTGAATATCCCGATAGTTCAAAGTTATCATCTTTGGGGTACCATAATCCAACATGGATTGTGGATTTTCGATATCTGATAACCCTCTTAGCTGCTTCTAGGTGGGATTGCTTTGGCTTGGAATGTAATCTTGCACATACTCCAACTGCATATGATATATCTGGTCTGCTTGCAGTTAGGTATAGTAAAGATCCAATTAATCCTCTGTAGTGGGTTAGATCTACTGGAATGCCTCCATCATCTACATCTAGGTGTAGAGATATGCTCATTGGTACTCTTAGGGGTTTGGCTGTCTCCATGCCAAATCTCTTTATTAACTACTTTATGTACTTTCATTGGTTGATGAAGATTCCTGTGTCAACTTGTTTGACTTGCAAACCAAAAAATAAACTTAGTTTGCCCATCATGTTCATTTCAAATTCTCCTTGCATCAATTAAGAGATTTTTTCACACAATTATGGATTTGATGATCCAAAAATAATATCATCCACATATATTTGGACAACTAATATGTGGTCCTCATGTTCAATCCTGAATAGTGTGTTGTCTACTTTTCCTTTGGTAAATCCATTTGACTCTAGGAATGTGGACACATATAGTATCATACCAGGCTCTAGGTGCCTATTTGAGTCCATATAGAGCTTTGGGCAATTTGTACAGTTTGTCTCCTTTGACAAATCCAGGGAGCTGCTTCACATAGACTTCTTCTTCCAGCACTCCATTTAGAAAGGCACTCTTGACATCTATTTGGTACAGCTCAAAATCCTTGAATACTGCATAAGCTAGAAATAGTCTTATTGCTTCCAATCTTGCTACAGGTGCAAAGGTCTCATCAAAATCTACGCCTTCACATTGAGCATATCCCTTTGCAACAAGTCTTGCTTTATTCCTAACAACAGTTCCATCTTCATCACATTTATTCTTGTAAATCCACTTGGTGCCTATAACTTTCTTGTGAAGTGACATTTCTACCTGTTCCTATACTTTGTTCCTTTCCATCTGGTTGAGCTCGTCTTGCATGGCATTTACCCATGTGTAGTATTTCAGGGCTTATTCAGTTGTTTTAGGTTCTATTTGAGACATGAAATATGAGAACATGGCCATTCATGTTGGTTCTTTTGAATTCCTGGTTTTGACTCCATCTGATAGGTTTCCAATGATCTGTTGGATGGGATGATCTTTGAGCCATTTGGGAATTTCATCTTTGTCTTATGCTTCGGATTGAGAGTCTTCATTGTTCATTCCCCCTGTTGAATTGCTTGGAGGAACTGTGTCTGACTCTGCATCAGCTTGGATTTGATGGTCTGCATCTGCATTAGGTTCATCTATGGTTTTATCAGCTGTAGTTGTGTCTTGAGGATTTTCATCATATGTGGTTGGTTCAGTTGTAACTTTATCAGCTGTAGATGGATCAACTCTGGTTGGATCAGCTACGTATGGAGATCCTGTCTGATCTGCAGTTGGGTCTTCATCAGCTATGTCCATCATTCCTGTGTTATTGATAATGACTTCTTCCAGGGAGGTGGTTTTGAGCTTTTTCTCAATTAATCTACCTATTTTATGTACTCAACAGTAGATTCATCACAGACAACATGAGGTGTTTCTTCCACAACTAATGTTCTTTTGGTAAATACTCTGTATGCCTTGCTTATTTGGTAAATACTCTATAAAGAGACCATCATCAGTTTTAGCATCAAAGGCATTCAGTTGGGTTTTATCATTGTTGTGGCTGAAACACTTACAACCAAAAATGTGAAAATATGCAATAGTTGGTATTCTGCCATTGCACTCATAGGGAGTTTTGCCATGTCTCCCTACTATCATACTCCTATTCTGACTATGGCATGCTGTGTTTACAACTTCAGCCCGGAACCTCTTTGGCAGGTCAGTTTCAGCAATCATTAACATGGCTGCTTCCTTCAGGGTTCTGTTCCTTCTTTCAACTACACCATTGTGTTGTGGTGTTCTTGCGGCAGAAACTTCATGCTAGATTCCATTCTGATCACTATATTTAGTGATTGCCTTGTTGAGGAATTCTCCTCCTCTGTCTGATCTGATCTTTATGATGGAGAGGGATTTCTCATTTTGAAACTTTCTCATCAGCTCAGGGAGCTTTGTTAATGTTTCACACTTTTTATAGAGAAAAATAATTAGAGTGGTATGGGCCATTGTAAAGTCTTGGCTGAGACCTATGATGAAAGTTTTGAGGTCTTCATACCTAATCATTTTGAAACATTGATAGCCATGAGGTTTCCATTTTCCTCTCCCATTTTGAAATCTATTTCTGGGGAGTCTTTGATAGTAAGCAGAATAGTGTCTTGATGTTGTTGCTGTTTTGGCCATTGCCTAGTCTCTTGTCTAAGTGGTTGCCTTGTAAACCTTGGTTGCTGCCTAAACTTTTGACTGGGCTGCTGCCTATTTTTAAATACCGGTTTGTTTGTTGGCTCAGCAGTCTGGACATATGTTTCTCCCTTTATAAAATTAGTTTTAGAAGTGGAGGGAGTGTTGGGGTCCTATTCAAGGCCTGATTTTAAATAAAGTGGCCTTTGGTTTATACATAATCCATCAAGGGTTACATATGCTTTCAGAGATGTTATCTCTTTATCTTGTGTACTATGCAACTGTTTCAATTTTGAAAGCTCAGTTTTGATATGAGTAAGTGCAGCTGACTTTTCATTGTTTAAAATAGTCAGCCTATTGATCTCAGCTGCGGTAGTATCAACTGAGTTTTTCAAATTATTTTCAGAGTGTTTTTCAGGCTCAGCTCTGATGTTTTTGGGTTTTGCTGACTCTAGGTTGAATTTGTCATAACCATTTTTTAGCTGGGCTTTCTCATTTCTCAGTTGTGCTTTCTCAATTGTCACAGTCAGGTGAGCAGTTTTTAAGGTTTCAAAATATTTTAGTAGTTGATTTACAGAGTTGTGAATATCAATATCTTCAGACATATCAGAACTAAAACCTTCTGTAGTATGAGGTTTAGATGTTACCTCTTCATCAGCCATGTTAGCCATAACACAGTTGTAGTCATCATCATCATCTGAGAAGAATCCACTGCTTGATTCTACTCTCTCTTGAATTTGATCTTCACCAATGAGGGATTTTCTTTTGTCATCCCTCTTGCCTACTTCCTTCTTGTCTTCATATTTCTTGAGATCAGGACAATCAAACTGGATGTGCCCTATTTTGTGGCAGTTGTAGCACTCAACTTTCTAATTTCCAGCTTTTTGATTTCTCCTTGGATTGTTTTTGTAGTTCTTCTTGTACTTGTAGTAATTCTTTCTGAAGTTGCTGAATCTTTGCATGATGAAAGCCATTTCTTCCTCAAAGTTTATAGGGCTTGGAGTATTGACTTCATATAGATTCTTTACAGGGGACTCAGCTGCAAATGCAATGCCTTTTTCTGTTGGCTCACTTGATGATGACCAAGGAAGCTCGAACTCACAGGCCTTCAGGTATGAGAACAGCTCCTGGATTTTTATATTATTAAGATCTTTTGATTCTCTCATGGCCACATCCTTTATATTCCATTCTGGATTGAGGGATCTTAGAACTTTCAGAGCCATATCCCTATTGCCATTTGTCTTTCCAAGGGAGTTTATCTCATTGATGATTTATGTGAATCTTTTATCCACATGGTCAATTCTTTCACCTGTCTTCATTTTGAAATTGTCAAATTTCTGAGTAGCTATTGACAATTTATGCTCCTTGATAAGCTCTGTTCATTCACACATTACAGCTAATGTGTCCCATATCTCTTTTGCATTTTTGCAATTCTTGATTTTCACCATTGTGGCTTTATCAAGAGTTTGGTACAAGATTTTTCTGGCCCGGTTGTCAAGGTTGGCCAACTTAATTTCTTCAAGGGACATCTCTGTTCTCTTCTTGGGAATCTGTTTTGGTTTTCCAGCTGCTATTTCCACATTTGTACTGTCCTCCAGAAAGATGAAGGTTCTATCCTCGATTATACACCACATGTCATCATGGATGGATGATATATGTGTGTGCATTCTTATCTTGCATAAGTCATATTCATCAACAGAGAATACATGTAATCTAGAATGCATATGTTGCATGTGTTCCATTTATGAGAGGTTAAAATATATATGCTCAAATATATATGGATCTGGTTCGGTAAAATTGAACCAACCTCTCTGATACCACTTTTAGGTCACATATACTCAGAGGACAGTCTAGAGGGGTGGGGGTTAATAGATTGTTTAAAATCTTTTCTTGAATATATCAGTTGAGTAACCTCAACTGTGATTGTGTGCAGCTGACAAACCTCGGCTGTATATAACTAATGCGGAAGACACAACTGATAATAATGCAGATGACTTATGTCAGCTGTAAAACTTGTTTTTCGGAAATATAGCTGACTCTATAATGGAACAGTAAATATGTATTTAGCAGTTAAATATGATGATAAAGCACTAAATCACACAACACTGTTATAGTAGTTTCAAATCTGGGGTAATCCTCTACTAATCCACTTCTCTCCAAACCAGTTGGAGATAAATTCACTATAACTTTCAAACAGTGAAATTATGTCACAATGAACTTTGTTACAATAGCTTTGAACCAGTGGAAACTCGTTGCAACTCCCTTTTGGCTGCCTAGTATCTCTTGATCGAAAACACGTGGATGCCTCAACAACTCGCAAGCTGTCTATCACCTTCCAATCAAGAACCCATGGATGCGTTTACAACCTTGAACTTCTAAGAATTTCATTCAAAGAAGTACCCTGTACTTGGACTTTAAGACAAGAGTTTTTGTTTTCTCCAACTTTCAATAGCTTCTCAGTATAATACTTTGGAAACTAGCTCTTCACGAGGCTATAGATTGCTTTGTTTGCTTTGTTTGCTTGTAAGTATTGTTCGCATCGTACTTATGCTCAATCTTTCTTCAGATATTTATAGTATGATCTTGAGCTTCTTCATAGCTGTTGCATCTTGTAACAATTCCATCTGTTGGAGAGTAGACTTCATTGTTTATTTATTCATCTCTTTGCAAGACTTTGTCGTTTTCTTCAAATCTGACCGTTTGAAGATGTATTCTCCCATTGTTCCTCTTTTCTTGATTACTATAATTTGAAAGTCTTCAGGGCACGAATTTCTAGGAATAAAATATTCCTTAACTTCCGGGAATCAATCACTTTGTCCCTTGGCTTTTGCGTCTGTATGTGTTTAGCCATTATTGTTGACTTTTCAATGCTTGCTGACATGGACAGTTGATATCTAAGAACTTGGCTAATATATCATCTGATAAAAGATTATCTAATATTGCCTTGGTCAAACATGCCTGATATGTTGGTCAACCCTGGATGATGTTCTGCCTGGATAAAAGCTGTCTGATATCTTGTCTTTAGAAAGTTAGCTGATATTCCCTTGGTCAACCCTCAACTGATATCATGATTTGACCAAACCTCGCTTGATAAATTCTTGCCTAATATTATGTCTGGTCAAACTCAGATGATATTTCCTTTGACTGAATCTCGCCTGATAGAAACTCCTTTGCTTTTAGTTGGGGTAAAACTTGCCTGATATTTCCTTTATCCGAAAGCACGACTGATAATAAACTCACATGTGGTCAAACCTATCTGTTATCTTGCATTGACCAAACCTGGACTGATAATAGGTTTCTACTATACCTAGCTAAATTTCTACTTGATCAACATGATCAATACATATCTTAATCTTTTTAAAGCCTATAGAAGATACTCATTTGGTTATTCTTTACAATGTTAATTACATACATTTAAGATAATCATGAATATGGGGATGACATCATCAAAATCTAAAATAGTATTCCTAACAGATTGTCGTACATGGACTGCATCTCTGACTTCATGCCTTCTAGTCATTCCTCGGACTCTGGTCCTGAAGCAGCTTCTGTATAGGTACTTGGCTCATCATCTATGAGCGATGCGGCATCATCCGCTGGAACGATATATCCATATCTCTCAAGTTCATATCGCACCCTATCAGATCTATGAGGGATTTGTGCACTTTGAACTATCTCTTCAACTTATTGTTGAGCCTGTTTAGTTTCCATCAGTGAAACTTTTTGTAGTTCTCGAGTTCCCTCGAGAATTACTCTTCTCTCATTCTCTCTTTTGGAAATAAATTCCCTTTCTAAGAAGATAACATTTCGAGCAACAAACACTTTGTTCTCTGCGGGCTTATAAAACTAGTATCTTTTACTTTCCTTAGGGTATCCCACAAATAAGCATCTTTCAGATTTGGATTCTAATTTGTCAAACACTTGGCGCCTTACGAATGCTTCACAACACCAGATCTTTAGAAAAGACAAGTTTGGCCTCTTACCAGTCCATTTCTCAAATGGTGTCTTTTCAAATGCTTTAGATGGAACATGGTTAAGGGTGAATGCTGTTGTTTCTAAGGCGTGGCCCCAAAGTGATAATGGAATCTCCGTTCGACTCATCATGGATCGGACCATATCCAATAAAGTTCTATTCCTCCTATCGGACACTCCGTTATGTTGAGGGGTTCCGGGAGGAGTAGGTTTTGAAAAAATTCCACAACTCCTAAGATGATCATCGAATTCTTGGCTCAAATATTCGCCACCTAAATTCGATAGAAGGACTTTAATTGTCTTGCCAAATTGATTCTGTACTTCACTCTGAAATATTTTTAACATTTCAAAATATTCATGTTTATGCTTCATAAAATAATCATTTCCATATCGGCTAAAATCACTGGTAAAGGTGATGAAGTCTTGGTATCTGCCTCTGGCATGAGTCCTAAGAGGTCTGCATACATTAGTATGTACTAGGCCTAATAGATCACTAGCCCTTTATCCATGACCGGTGAAGGATTCTTCGTCATCTTGCCCAATAAACAAGATTCGCATGTCCCATATGACTCATAGTTAAAGGAGTCTAAAAGTTCATCATTATGGTGTTTAAAAATGCATTTCTCGTCTATGTGACCAAGCCGACAGTGCCATAATTAAGTCGAATTAGAATCATTGAGCTTATGTTTCTTGATTACAATGTTATAGACTTCCAAAGTGTTGGACTCATCTAGATCAAGATTGTAAAGGCCAGTATATAACTTTGCAGTACCATAAAGCAAGTCATCAAAGAAAATACGAATAATCTTATTCTTAATAAGAAAACTGTAACCTTCACAATCTAATGTAGAAACTGAAATAATATTCCTATTCATAGTAGGAACATAATAGCAATTGTTCAAAACTAACAAAAGCCCATTGGGTAAAACTAGATCATAAGTTCCTACGGCTAGTGCGGTAACTCTTGCTCTATTGCCGACTCTTAGATCCACTTCCCCTTTCTTCAGCTCTCCACTACTTCTCAACCCCTGCACATTTGTACAAATGTGAGATCCACATCCAGTATTCAATACCCAGTATTTAGAAGTAGATAAGTTAACTTCTATAACAAATATACTTGTGGCAGTCTCACTATCCTTGGTACGCATTAGCTCTTCCAATTAAACCTTGTAATTTCTTTTCCAGTGTCCTGGTTTATTGTAATGATGGCAATTTTCATCTTTGGTAGCTTTTGCCTTCAATACCAGCTTAGTCAGATCTTTAGCTTTGGCAACTTTTGCCTTACTTTTGCCCTTGCATTTGTTCTTGAAAGACTTCCCTTTGCTGACCATCAGCACATGACTTGGTTTCTTCTTAATATTCTGCTCAGCCATTTTAAGCATCCCATGCATCTCAGCAATGGACTTCTTCATCTCATTCATATTATAGTTCATAATAAACTGACCGAAACTATCGGGCAATGAGATTAGGATCATATACATGGAGTGCTCCTTAGAAATGGGATAACTAAGCCTATCAAGTTGATCAATATATCCTTTCGTCTTGAGTACATGAGGACTGACAGATGTCCCCTCAACCATCTTGCAAGCATACAATGCTTGAAAGGTCTCATACCTCTCTTGCCCTGCGTGCTTTGAGAAAGTTTCCTTGAGGTGGGCATTAAGCTCATAAGCTTCCATTTGTTACAGATTCTTCTGAAGTTCTGGACAAATGGTAGCCAACATAAGACAACTGACATCAATGGAATTATCAAAATATTTCTTCCATTTGTCCTTTGTTGTTTTGTTAGCATTAGCAGGCTCATCAGGAATTTCAACCTCAAGAACATACAACTTTCTTTCTTCCTTGAGAACTATTCTCAAGATCTGGGTCCAATCTAGATAGTTGCTACTGTTTTCTTTGAGCTTGTCCTTCTCAAGGACGGATTGCAGTTAAATAGTGGATGTGTTGTTTGATGCCATTCTATTATCTACAAATCAATATGCAAAGTATTTAGTCACATTTTTTTACTTTTCGAAAAATACTCCCACTAAAACAAAATACCTTCAATTTTACAACATTTGTAATTTTAATGGGCTAAGACCCCATTTTGCACAATTCTAAACTCAGCTTTGGCATGACGCCTAGAATTGAGCTAATTTAGTGGACAACTCTTTATCGATTACATCATATGTGACTCTTAGATTATATTTATGAGATTGAGAATCTTATGCCCAAGCATGATATAATCCCATCTTATTCCTTAAGGTTCAAAACTATTTTGAATTCTTAGTTCATTAAAACACATAGGTATCACCATTACCTATCATACCTTACTAAGATAATCCGAGCACCCAGCTTTGGCATGACCTGCTCAAGATGATCGAAGTCTTGATAGGGGTTTTATCCTATATTGCACGTCTATGTTGGCTCACATACATCTAAACATACATCACACCACATACATGCATAATTTAAACATACAGAGCATCACATGACATAAAAGCATAGGACCGTGTATAGCATGACCATAATCCTAGCATGATTTTCATGAGCCAACATGAAAATCACAAAGGTCAATCTATAATTGCTCTTCGTTGATCTTCCAACTCCTTGGAACGCCATACGTGATCAATTAGCTCCTCGAGTCCGCCTTTCGTCTCATTTTGGTCTTCATTACATTAATGAAAGATATACTACACTTGTAAAATTTAATTACAAGAGGGAAAACGACACGCAGACTGTAAATTATGATAATAAATTAAAAGACGACTGGCAGGTCGTAAAACTAATTATAATTAAACAATATGCGGGCCGTAACGCTAACCCAATAATAAATTGAAAACATTCAATCACATTGGTCAATTTATGGTCATGCCATACATCATACACAAAACATAATTAATCATCACGTAATTAATTAAACACAATATAAATCTGCCTGACACTCACGTATAAGATAAATATCCGCTCAAAATACAACAATCTGAAACACTAGCCCAGGTGTCCGGGCACACACTGGCCCCACATGGCCGCGCGAGTTCGAATCCCGCCGGTCGCAAGAAATGCATTTTGAAACATTATTTTGGAATTTTTAAAACGGCTGAGGGTTAATAATGCTCAATGAATAAATTTTCAAACAAGTACGGTAGCCCAGATGGTGCAGCGCACGCAACGCATGCCTGATGCCGCATGATCGAATCCCTCAATAAGCGTCGGATTTTTGCTGATTTTCAGCGATCCGCGAGTCTTGAGACCCGGATCTGACCGGGCCCGTCTACCCGCCAGAAAATAGATCTGTACCAGAATAGTTCTGGATAGAAAAATTGCATAAACAGTCCAGAAAATTAATTTTGAACGATCTGATTTAATCAAATTAAATCAGAAAAAATATTTATAAAAAGTCTATTTCATAAATATGATTAAGAACATAATTTTATATATTCAAAGCATATAAAACACATTCTACATAAACAATTAAATCACTGCAATCTTTCTCCGATACCACTGTTGGGTTTTACATGTATCTAATACAATAAAATATGACCAAAAACACAGTGGAATAAATTATCAAAAAAACCACATGAGGATCTTCGGTAATTTAATTGATTTATAAAGTGTTCGTAGAATTACCTTAATTCAAAGAACATATCTGTAACCTAGACTAGAAGCTGATTAATATCATCTTCTTCTTTCGGTGATCCACACATGAACAACTGGTACAAGCCGGATTGCTAGATCCTTACGAATAATGTTGATAAACAATACAACAGATAATTCCTTTCTAGAAGGATTTGTACTGTTGATCAAAATCAACTAAGGGAATAAGACAGAGATGGCCGAAACGGACTTCCCGGACAGAATACGGTTCGACCAATTGGAAGAGGGAGGGCCAATTTATTTGGTCACAATTAGGGTTGTGTGATTTTTCTTATGAAAACTCCTTGTCCAAGACCCTTTATTTATACTAAGTAAACTCTAGAGTCAAACTCTAGTATTTGCTTAGTTGCCCCTCAACTTATTAAATAATACAATACATATAATATCTTATATTATTATTATTTATTATTTAATCCTCTAATAAATATAATATCCAATATTATATTTATCTTTCCCATTTGATATAAATTAAATAATATAAATATATAATATCCTATATTATACATTACTCATTATTTAATTTATTTAATAAATATAATATCTAATATTATATCTATTAATTATTCTTGCTTGTCTTAGATTATCGTATATGGGATTCAAAAAGCTTATATTATGTTGCCAATTATTTAATACCTTATTAAATAATAAATCATAAGCATTCTCTAGCAAGATATTATGACTACCCAAATAATATAAGTTTATAGTCGATTAAACCATTTAACGTGTCAAATCCCTTTGTCGCGCGATATCATATTTGAACTAAGTCATGGAAGTTGTCATACTTATTATGTTCAAATGCTTTCTCGATCTTAAGTAGACTGATTGAATCAAATGACTCTTCATTTGAGCATGGCGATGCATTTCCTTCAGTCCTACTTATCGAGGGACCCAACAGACATCTCTCTCCCTAAAGAGAGGGACAAATCCCCATCTTGATTATGTGCCCTCTACATGACTCACTAATCCCGATCGCTAACGTTTATGATCACCATATTTCAGATGACATTGGATTACCTCAAGGCATAGCGGTTATCATGTTGGACTCTATGATAATCTCAGGTTCAAGGATTTATTGACATACTGTTATATTGAGATTTACTTATGACATTTTCATGAAGTGATCTCAATACGGGTCTCTCCAGTATTACGTTATCCAACCAATACCCATAAGTTTGATCCGTACAATACGCATAATCATCTGATGATTATCAATCAAACTTGTACTAGTATATTAATCACCTGAGTCTACACTCAACGTGATTGGAACAGGGACATTTGAATAATCTCATTAGTCGTAAATAACTATTGTTCGATTATTATAATATTTAAACATGCATATATTATAAAAATCAATGTGAAATAAAAGATATCAGCTAACTTTTTTAAATGTGACAATTATAAATCTAGGCACATCAAATGTCCCAGGACACTATTCCCAACAAACAGTACATTCCCATACCTAAATATTAGAAACTAAATATCTACAGTGCAACCCAAGAATCACAGATGGTAATATAGTGTAACACCCCAAATATGGCGGCTATTACAGCATCGTGGACCCCACACTGGGACCCACCAGGCGATACCAAAACACAAAATAATCATATCATAATTGTGGTACTGAACCACAAGGTAATAATCATTACTCCAATTAGGAGTTTATATATATCATACAACTAATATGCTCACAATACACAGGACCCAATACCAGTGTAAACCATGTGAATATGGAATATACCCCAAAATAACAATATAACCGACAAGAGTTTATATAAAACGAAAAAGTAATATTACACGGTTTTAGCATAACCGAACAATAAAAACACTTGGGCCCCCCGAACTAGTATCCTTCAAACCCTTTACCATCACCGTGCTCTTCCCATGCCTTGGCCTTGCCTCGACCTAAAATATAACACAAGTATTTGCCCAAAACCACAAGGTCAGATATACATGATAATAATTCTCAAGACATTATACAATTCACATATATTGGGTCTCAAGGGAACAACCCGACTATTGAACATAGTCGCAAACCGTCGGACATACCCAATCATACATGGAATATGAACGACCAGTCAATATGGCTCAAGATGGACATCACAGCATGCCCGATCCAGAAATGTGTCCGTGCACATGTCCACCACTTATACAGAATCCAAGATATACGTGGGACAATGTACCTAATTAACCTCACGAACTACATCACATGTGCATAGTCTAATACGGAAACATCAACATATGACCATATGTACCTGGCTAAAAATCCTACACATAACCAATCGATAGTCGATATGACTCCAGATATGTCATGCTACAACATGACAACAAAACTTAATGAATCACACATCCAACTAAGAGTCGAGAAATTCACCGAAGTGATAACAACGATCAACGAGACCAACGATATCAAAGGTAGTGAACTTGGGAATATAATCCCATAATGAAACGATAAACACGATCGAGAAAAATACCACATTTTGAATCACAGATTCATAAAGCATTACATATGCACAAAATGTATAATGTTCACAAGAATTCAATCATCATTACAACCAAGCAAGATAACTTATCTCAATTCGTAGATGAAAATAGTCCTTCTTCGCACGAGCGAACGGACAGTTTACTCGACTAACAACACTCACTTGAACAAGCAACCTTGAATGAAAATTCAACTCATTCAACAACATATTCACACAATACCGGCATCGAATTTCCTAGGAAACGATGCCCGCAAATCAACCGAATGGTTCAACTATCCCAATAGACATTAAAGTCCTAATTCATGAACTTTAATACCCTCAAATCATTTCTATGATTGAAGTATCATACTTAAGACGTTCTCTAATATTCTTGTTATTACATTGACTAAGAATTTAGCTAAACCTTCCCAAAACATGGTTATATCATCTAAAAATGTCTAAGCATTAAGGGAATGCTTAATTATAACTGTAAATCATCAGGTTCTTAGCATGTCTTCCTAATAATCAATAATAACCAAGTTATCTTTCAATATTTCATCAATTCAAGAAGTGATAGATAATAACATCATCATGTTCTTCTCTAATTGTTCATAATCTTCATAATCGACATGTTATAATTGATTAATTTAACATCATATGAAATAATAATCACTAGAATCATCATCAATACGAAATTAACACAAGTTAGAAAACCACCCTCTTGAAAATGAAGAACAACTCCAAAGACTTCAAGAACACTCTCCAATCCTCTAATCACTAAGCTTCAATCCAAGTTACGAAGCTCCAAAATAATATGGAAGGGGATAAAATCGACTTAGGAAGGCAGAGGAACGATTTCTAGGGAGGATACTCGAGTTTGGTTTGTGCAAAGATGAAAGACAAGACTTGCCTTTAAAATCTGCATTTTCCATAACGTACGCTACCCGCAAAGGTTAACGTACATTAGTACCATTTACGTACACTAACACATGAGCGTTACGTACGTAACGATCCTCCAGAAGCTACTGCCTCAACACACACACATACACACCCTTATGTACATTGCCAAAAATGACGTACGTAAGCTCACCTATATTACGTACGCTATAACATCACAATTACGTACGTAATGCCTGTTGACTTGGCTGTCTCAATCAAGCCAAAAATCCTGGTCATGCATGGCCCTACACGCTGAAAGTCGAGATGCAATCTGATACCCTCTATTACGTACACAATCCCAGATAATTTATGTACGTAACATCACACGCATTACGTACACTAAGCTACAACGACAGCGTATGTTATGCACCAAGGACATAGTAAAAAAAATACAATTCTCCATACAATATCTAACAATCAAAAATAGTGCGAATGAAAATATAATTAATTTGTTCTAGTATATCTCAACATTATAATGATTACACTAAATGAAAACATGATATGATGATACCCGAATCATCCAACTAATACAATAGTAAAGATGAAAAATTACAGTCGGATATTACATACTCCCCTCCTTAAAAAGAGTTTCATCCTCGAAACTAAGGAGTAAGCAACTCGGGATATCTCTCCCGTATGTTGTAATGCCCAGATAATTATTGTGTATTTTACCTATATTCGAACTTGTAACATTCGACTTTGTGACGTTATTAATCAAAGATTGGTTTCCCGTATTCATATCCCAACGTTGTATTTCCAAACATTCATGCATGCATGTTCCTGCACATCATAACGTACGCTAAACCATAAGCATAATGTACGGTACGTGTTTAAGATAACGTACGTTAGAGCTCGGGTGTTACGTATGTAAGCCTCAGTTAATTCGAGATCAGACAAGGGTCGACGTGTGGGGAACGGAAGAATATTTGTGAGGATGCTCCGCGTGAACCTGGACGGTTTTCCAACTCAGCAAGTCAACTAGGCTTAACATGTGTTAGAATGAATTGTTAACATATGCTAAGTGCATAGTGTTACGTACGTAAACTATTATGATAATGTACGTAAACGAAGCCAGAATCGAGGCAGTGAGCTTTGGCCAGATGTTAACATACGCTAAGGCTTGAGAATAGCATACGCTAAGGCTTTTACGTACGTAATGCAGTGTATATAACGTACGTAATGGTTAGAGTTCTATTTATAACCCTCAACCCCCATTTCATTTCTTCTCTACTTCATCACCGATTTTTCGCCATCTTAGAACTCTCCATCACCATATTGTAATATCCGCAAATTTTCGATTTTCGGTAAATTTCTTTTTTCGGCCGAACTCCGTTTTGACGACTCGCTTTTGACCGTTTCGTCATTCGGAGAATATTTAATTCTGCACTTTTTGTCATCCGAGTTCGTTTCGGTGCTGCTTTGTTGAGTTCCGTGCTTTTAGCGACTTTTCCGCGCTTGAGTTCGGTTCTTGCGAATCTCGTTCGAAACTGTCGTTTGGGGTTTTTCGTAAGTTCATTTAACGTTGTTATACGTGTTGTGAGCTTCGGTTTGATTATTCGTTGTCGTATGGTGATTTTCGGGCATTTGGGCCATTTTCGTAATTTCCCAAAGTTTGGGGTAATTACCTTCCGTTGTCGAATTTCGAGCCTTCGGGTGGTCGGAATCGTGTGTCCTACTAGCTCTTAGATTCGTCTTTGTGAGTACTTCGTAACCGTATCTTCGGTTCGTATTCAGGTTCGGGTTTCGGTGTCGTTTTGTTGAATTCAGGATTACTAAACGACTTTTCTAAGTATGAGTTCGACTTTGTTAGATCACCATTAATTTTTGGTAACTCCAAAAATTCTGAATCTTTGCAATATTATAGAGCATCGAGTTAGCTTTCCAATGGTTTGAACGGTGAGTCAATCGGAGTCCGAACGAGAGAGTTATGGTCGTTTTAGCTCACCCGCTCGTTATTGGCGATCACGCTGGCCGAACTTCGGCCGTGTCGTCCGACACGGCCCGTGCCGTACTCGTCCGGAAATGCCGGAGTCTCGCCTCAGGACCCGACCGTGTCGTCCGACACGGCCCGTGCCGAACTCTTAGGATAGGCCGGGGACCGCGCCGACGCCCGCGGCCGTGTTCCAGACACGGCCGAGTCGTGCCGAAGTCCGCTGTCGGACGGGTCACTATCGGAAGGCCCCTTCGCGCCGCGACCGTGTCTAGCAGACACGGTCGAGTCCCAGCCAATGGCGCCACGGCCGTGTCGGCGGACACGGTCGAGTCTGCACTATTTAAGGCCTCGCGCGTTTTCTTGACCATTTTCTCATTCTTTTCTTCCGTCTGGCAATTGTGGGTGTGTGAATCTTCTAGAGATGTTGTTGGACAATGAATCCATGAAGTTTTGAGGTTCATATCATCAATCATCCGTCCTATAACATCCTCCGATCTACCGAATCAGGTCAGATTTCCTAGAAATCTAATTTTGGGGATTTTTGGTATTTTGGTTGTTTTCGTCCGATTAATCCGATTTAACTTGGTATTATGATAGATTGATGATTATTTAGATGTATTGTATCATTTCCCTTGTTATCCCATGGTTGGATCGTATCGATTCGTTGTTTTGGTCGAGTTCTTGACCGACGCCTTGAAAGTGTCCGGTAAAATGTCATAGAGGGGTTTTCGGGCGTTCTACGATTATTATTCCTCGTATGATCGATGATTTATTGATTATATGTTGTTAGGGTCGAATTCTTGTGAAGAACTCGAGTCGGAACCTTTTCGTTCGTTGTCTTCTTCGGGGTCCGAGCTTCCCGGTCGAACCGTGTTCTTCGGAGCGTTTGGTAGCGGTTATTAAGGCAAGTATCTTATTATACGACTTGTATCTTGTGAATAGTAATTACGTATGATTTGTATGACGATTTTTCTTGCCTCCGTAAATATGTTCCGTTGAGTTGGTTGTGTTTTCCGAAATTTGAAGGCTTTGTGATAATAGTGATATATTGGTATACGTGTTAGGCGTTGTGCCATTTGTGCAAGATTGCGATGTACATATGAGATGGTTGTACATGTGTTTGTTCAATGTATTGTGTACCGAATGTGTGTTGTGTTGGTTAAGAGTCGTTGTGATGATCATGATGTTTGTGTTGTTTTGGTTTACATGCTTGATTGTACATTTCGGCGTGATGTGGAATGACTTGACATTTAATGATTATGAATTGTGTCAAGTCGATATGTGTGTGATCCAGGTAGGGTCTGACGAGGCCTCTGGAGTTCCGTACATGATGTGTACAAACAAAGTGTGTGAACCAGGTAGGGTCTGACGAGGCCTCTGGAGTCCGGTACATGACGTGTACGGACAAGGTGTGTGATCCAGGTAGGGTCTGACGAGGCCTCTGGAGTTCGGTACATGATGTGTACGAACGATGTTGTAGCCGTGTAGGGTCCGTTGAGGCCTCCGGAGTTCGGTACATGATGTGTACGAACAGTGTGTGTGGTCCGGGTAGGGTCCGTTGAGGCCTCCGGAGTTCGGTACATGATGTGTACGAACAATGTGTGTAGTCCGGGTAAGGTCCGTCGAGGCCTCCGGAGTTCGGTACATGATGTGTACGAACAGTGATGGTGTAGCAGTGATTGTTCGGGTAACATTTTAAATATGGATCTCGGACGCATAATGATATATTAATTAGTATGCTTTGAAACGAGAATCGGGCTAAGGCCCTATTGTTTACGAAAAGGTTTTGTAAATTGGGACTCGAGGTCCAAAAGATTTTCTGCTTTAAAAATCCCCGAGATGATGTGTTCCTTTTCAAATATCTCTTACTTGAGTTCGAAATTCTAAAACTTCTCGGGAACATTTTGATAATGGATTTCCGTATTAAATTCGTAGTTGCTTTTTGCTTGTTACATTTCGTATGGTTTGATACTTGCACTAGTAAAACAGTGGAGTTTTACTAACCCCCGAGTAATCGGAGGGTGGATGTCTGTTTTGCGTCAGTGCACAGTGCATTCGGGGAGCAACACAGGATTGGCACAAGAGGATGACGAGCTGCGATACTAATCATGAGTCGAGAGTTATTTTGATTTTTGTTGTGTTGTCAGAGTTGATTTCTGTCTTCCGCTGAATTGTATTTCGACCCCTGTGTGGGTAATGTTATTTAAGTCAGTTTTATCGATTGGGTTGTGTGACCTCATCGGTCTGTGTATTCACGTGTAAGTGACCATATCGGTCTGTATCATTTTATTGTTTGACCCTGGTCGGGCAAGCACTTGGTTGTTTATGGATGCTTAGCCTGGTAGATCCTTGTGGAAAGGGTCTACGGCGTGTAATATTCCCATACGGTTTTGGGGATGTTACACATATAACCCTCATATCATCATCCTAGCTCGTTCTTGAAGATCATAGACCCTTGTGGATTGGTGTTCAAGCTTCCGGTGTTAAGTTTCATCAAGTTTTTCATTGTTCTTAACTATATTGAGGTATGTGATCCTTCACCAACTTGTTAAACGTATTCTTGGTGAAGTTTTGGACCTATTTTAAGTTTACCAAATCAGTTATATTCATGAGAAGTCGAACATCATGGTTTTAGAAGAATAAGTTCGGTTATGCTTTGGTTCTCTTTTGTTGTTAAGTATGTTGATAGAACCTTTTAGCAATAAGGCTCTTGAACGTAGTATCCTGAGATTTCGAACCTGATTATAACAAGTTTTCGGAGATTATCTAAGTTCTTATGAATTATATGATTGAACATTTCGTTTGGGGAAGTTAATGGATCGAGCTTAGGGTTAATTCCTAGAAGGAGATGATAATCAAGATGAACCTAAGGAATAAGTTCTTATGGTGTTCGTTAAAGTATTTCCGATATCTTGTTATTGAAGAACATGATTAGAATCCTTCTAAGATGAATTTCATGTCATTAATGAAGAATCCAACTGAAAGATGTATTTGAACTTGAATGGTATTATATGAGATTGTCGTTCGGCCGAATAGCGTATTGTTGATTCAACCGAATGGATTGGGGCAGATTAGTTCACTTGTCATGATAGGGTATAACATGTCTTTTGATGATTCGTTTGATAATTAGAACGATTATCCGGAACTGTTAGTTATACTGGTATTATTGTTCGTTGAAGGTTTGGATTTTGGTGAGTTGATCGAGTGAGAATTCTTCGAGCGGGTTGAAGCCTATTCGTAGTAGCAATCCTTATCACCATTTCTGAGGCAAGTATCGTATTTTAAAGTTGGTTTAATATTGATGATTTTGATCATGCATATTGTTATTCATGTTGTTGAGCATGAGATCATTTCCGTTGAATTATCATGATATTCGTTATTGGTTATTTGTATGTTCATGTTGATGGACATATCGATTTTTGCATATATGTATGCATAGTTGTGTTTGTATAAGTTGTGTTGATCCGAAGGGATCGTGTGATATATGCTGAGGGCGCTGGATCAGATGTCCACCTCATGTTGGTCCGACGGGATCATCTTGGGATCTATGCTGAGGGTACTGGATCATTGGATGGGTTTTCCACCTTGTGTTGGTCCGAAGGGATCATCTTGGGATCTATGCTGAGGGCGCTGGATCATTAGATCACCCATGTTGTGTTGATGGAGTCATGTGGATTCATATCTTTGTATTCCGGTAGCGGAAGTCCGTGTTATGTATTTTGCCATGCATCGTTGTTGCATATCCGAGATTGTATATTATGATACTTGTACTAGCATCGTTTTGCTAACTCCTTCGGGGTTGGACATTTGTTTTGATGTTCAGGTAGTTGAGGAGCGGGGAAGCAACCACAGTAGTGACATGATGACGAAGGGGCTCAGTGATGTTATTCGTCGTGTTGTTTTATTATTCTGGTGTGATTTACAGTACTCGAGTACGTGTGTCCTGTTGATGATTTGAAATGTTTGTAATAATTGGATTCATTTGAGCTGTTGAACCAGTTGCCGAACTACTAAATTTTAAGGTATTTTTGTATTTTTTCCGCATTTCTTTAATTTAGCCTTGTAAATCCTTATATAAAGGGTTTACGGCGCTGTAATTATTCCGAATATCTCGGGGTGTTACAGAATATGGTATCAGAGCTAAGATTCATGGATATCTTGGCAGTTGGGTTTACTTGGGTTTGTTTATGTCGTTTGATTTATCGGTCGTGTGTAACATCACTGCTCAGCCAATGTCGTCATGTGGACCGTGGTATATTTCTTATTCTCTTATACTACCATTTTAATTATTTCATGGTTATTGATGAATTTTAGAAGATTTTGATCTGGGTATTGAGTATTTGTGTTTATAGTATGTTGATAGGAGGTCGTGGACGCGGACGCGGACGTGGTCATGCGAGACAGGAAGATTCGTTGTCTACCTCGGATTTGTCAGCTAACTGAACTGATTCCCATTCTGGAGTACAACAGGAATCGGTACATGATGACCGAACAGGAACTATGGAGGAAGACGCAAATCCTAACATGCCGGGAGTGCTTCAACAGGTGGTCGCTCAGATGACCCAGTTTGCTCAGGTGGTTGACCGCATGAAGATAATGATGGGCCAACAGCGTAACGAGGATAACTGAGGAGATAAGTGTCTTTCAGAAGTGGTCAAGTTACACCCACCGAAATTTGACGGTTCTGTAGAGATGCTTACTTGGGACCACTGGATGAAGGAATTAGAGAAAATATTTGCGGTAATTAATTGCCCCGGATACCAAAAAGTTCCGATCGCTCAGTATTTTCTGATTGGGGAAGCTTTCGACTGGTGGGAGGCCATTCGACCTGAGGATCATCATGCCGAGTGGACAGAATTCAAATTAATGATGGAAGCACAATATTGTCCTCGTCCAGTTGGAGAGGCTAGAGTCCGAGAGTTTTTCTCACCACAGAATCTGGAGGCATCTGTGACGGACATAATCAAGACTTTTAATCACCAGTGGACCTGTGTGCGACATACGGTCAGGACCGAGGCAGAAAAGATTTTTCATTATGTGGATGAAGCTGGAGATTCAGCAATATATGTCCGGATTTGAATGTACTACTCTATGACAGTATTAGGACAAAGCACTAGCCTACGAGATGAAAGAGGCAGCGGTGGAGAAATCTGCGAAAGCAAATAAGAGAAAGTGTCTGGCAACTTCGCTGAGAACAAGAGTAATGGGCCCCGCAAGGGCCAGCCCTCATTTCATTCATCGAGGAAACCTCCGTATCCTTTTCGAAGTGGAAAGAAGTTCCAGACAGCATTAACGGTTTCAGATGCATCAAAGAAGTGTTATAACTGTGGTCGAGTAGGTCATATTCAGTGTGATTGCTCCGCTCCTTCCGTGACTTGTTTTGAATGTGGGCAGGAAGGGCATCGTGCGACTTTTTGCGGAAATGTGACTAGATCAATTGGTACTCGCACTCCAGCACAATTTCCGAAAGAGACAAGTATGAACCTGACACAGCAGAGTGGTTTTCAGCAGCAGAATGTCGGGAAAATAGAGGCATCCAGTGCTGGGTCTGTTCCTCCGCGCCTTTACGAGATGAGGAGGACAGATGATCAGAACACTACTGTTGCATCAGGTACAATTCAGATTCTTTTGCAATCAGTTATTGTTTTATTCGATTCGGGAGCTACGCATTCTTTTATATCATTGAAATGTGTTAATCGTTTGAGAATCTCGTGTTTGCATGATTGTGAACCTTATGCTGTGGGTCTACCGAGTGGAGAGAGAATTGTGGGAACTCTAGAAGCTAGAGATTTTCCTGTGTCTATAGGAGGGAGAGATTGACCGTCAAATCTTATTGTGGTCGACATCTATGGTGACGACTTAATGGAGATGATTAGCTCAACCGTTATGGGGCTATTTTGAATTATCGGAAGAGAGTTATTTCGATTATTGCTGATGATGGGTCTAAACACTTATTCGAATGATGGAGACTAAGAAGCTCAGGGAAAGTGATCAAAGTCATGAAAGCGGTTAAGTTGCTAAAACAAGGTTGTCACGGGTTTTGGTGTTATGGTATGAAAAAAGGAAGAAGGAGTAGAGCTCTCATCTATTCCAGTGGTGAACGAATTCTCTGACGTATTCCCTAACGAACTACCCGGATTACCTCCGCGAAGAACTGTAGAGTTTAATATTAAATTGGAACTAGGAGCCGCACCTATTTCTAGAGCACCATGCCGTATGGCGCCAACCGAGATGTACGAGTTAAAGAAACAGCTTGAGGAATTATTGCAGAAGGGCTACATTCAACCTAGAGTTTCCCCTTGGGGAGGACCCGTTATTTTTGTCCATAAGAAAGATGGATCCCTCCGATTGTGTATTGATTACAGGGAGCTAAACAAGGTGACGATCAAGAATAAATACCCATTACCTCAGATCGGTGACTTATTTGATCAACTGCAGGGGGCAACGGTATTCTTGAAGATCGACTTGAGATCAGGATACCATCAGTTGAGGATTAAGGAATCGGATATACCGAAATGTGCTTTTAGATCCCGGTACAGGCACTACGAATTTATGGTGATGCCATTCGGACTTACTAATGCTCCTGCAGTGTTTATGCAATTGATGAATTGGGTATTCTTAGAATACTTGGACAAATTCGTGGTCTTTTTCATCGATGACATTTTGATTTATTCGAAGGATCCAGAAGATCATGCAGAGCATTTGCGTATCGTTTTGAATACATTGATGAATGAACAGCTTTATGCAAAACTTTCTAAATGCGAGTTCTGGCTTAAGTAACGTTCCTTGGGCATGTGATATCAACCGACGGAGTTCAGGTAGACCCGAAGAAAGTTGAGGCAGTCTTGGAGTGGGAATCTCCTAAGAACGTGAAAGAAGTCCAAAGTTTCTTAGGACTTGTTGGATATTATTGTCGTTTTCTAGAAGGATTTTCCAAGATTGCTTGTCCGCTTACTCAGCTATTGCAGAAGACTCAGAAATTTGTGTGGGACGAGAAGTGTCAACTAGCTTTGATGAACTTGAGAGAAGACTGACAATGGCGCCAATACTAGCACTACCAGATAGAACCGATGGATTCATGGTGTACAGCGATGCTTCAAATCAGGGTCTGGGTTGCGTGTTGATGCAGAAGGATAGAGTGATCGCCTATGCTTCTCAATAGTTGAAGCCGTACGAGGTTAACTACCCGATGCATGATTTAGAGTTAGGTGTTGTTGTCATTGCCTTGAAGATTTAGCAACATTATTTGTACGGCACTCATTGTCAGATCTTCACAGATCACAAGAGTCTCATATATATTTTCAATCAGAAGGAATTAAACATGAGACAGAGGAGATAGCTGGAATTGATCCAAGATTACGACCTGGAAAACCTTTATCATCCAGACAAAGCGAACGTGGTAGATGATGCACTGAGCCGCAAACATGTTTCTCTTCGAATGTTGAAAGCGCTTACGTCCCAATCCAGCATTCAACGAGAACTTATTCGCGAAGGAATTGAAGTATGGTCGCAAGGAGTCCAAGGGCAGCTATGTATGGTGGAATTAACTTCGTCATTAATCGAAGGAATCAAATCTAAGTAGCTGTATGATTCTCTGATTTCTCGGTTACGTGTGATACAGGATGATGGAGTTCTGAGATTCTAAAGTCGACTTTGCGTCCCCGATGATGATGGTTTGAAGCAGACCATCATGAAGGAAGCCCACAGCGTGCCCTATTCTATTCATCCGTGCACCATCAAGATGTATAAGGATCTAAAACAGAATTTCTGGTGGGGAAATATAAAGAAGGACGTAGCAGAATACGTCTCGAAGTGCTTAACTTGCCAACATGTCAAGATTAAACACCAGCGACCTGCCGGAATGTTGAAGCCACTTCCGATTCCTGAGTGGAAGTGGGAGGATATATCGATGGACTTTATCACCAATATGCCGAGGACCAGGATAGGGATGAACATGATTTAGGTAATAGTTGATCGACTAACCAAGTCGGCTCATTTTCTAGGTATTAAGGATACTTGGGGACCGGAGAAGTTAGCACGAGTGTTTATTGTGGAGATAGTCTGATTGCATGGTACGCCAAAGACCATTATTTCGGATCAGGATGGTCGTTTTGTGTCACACTTTAAGAAGGCAGTTCATAAGGCCTTGGGAACCGAGTTGAACTTTAACACAGCTTATCATCCTCAGACGGACGGACAGTCCGAAAGGACTATACAGACAGTAGAAGATATGCTAAGGGCTTGTGCCTTAGATTGGTCAACCGATTGGGAGATTCATTTACCGTTGATTGAATTTACCTACAACAATAGTTGGCATGCTTCCATTAAGATGGCACCGTTTGAAGCGTTGTACGGGAGAAGATGCAGATCGCCCTTGTGCTGGGATGATTCTTCTGACTTGATCGGGACTGAACCAGAGTTGATAGTTCAATCTCAAGAGAAAGTAGCTCTGATTCGTGAGAGGCTGTTGACTATCCAGAGTCGACATAAGTCTTATGCAGATGTGCGCTGTAGCCCGTTGGAGTTTGTAATTGGGGACCACATGCTATTGAAGGTTTCTCATACTAAGGGAATTTTCCGTTTTGGGAGGAAATGGAAGCTGAGTCCGAGATATATCGGACCATTCTAGATCCTTGAAAGAGTTAGGGAGTTGGCCTACAGGTTGGCCTTACCGCCATCGCTGAGTCACGTTCATGATGTACTCCACGTATCCCAATTATAAAAATATGTACCGGATCCCAGTCATATTATTGATTTTGGCGAGATTGAAGTGGCTAATGATGGCTCGTTTGAAGAAAATCCGATCAAGATACTCGAGAGTCGGGTAAAACAGTTGAGGAATAAACCTATCTATTTAATTAAAGTTCATTGGTCTCGACATGGAATCGAAGAATCAACTTGGGAGACTGAAGATAGTCTGAAGTCGAGATACCTGGAATTGTTTTCATTTTAAGTTTTGGGCCGAAACTTCTTTTTAGAGGGGTAGTATGTAATGCCCAGATAATTATTGTGTATTTTACCTATATTTGAACTTGTAACGTTCGACTTTGTGATGTTATTAATCGAAGATTGGTTTCCCGTATTCATATCCCTACATTGTTGTATTTCCAAACATTCATGCATGCATGTTCCTGCACGTCAGAACATACGTTAAACCATAAGCATAACGTATGGTACGTGTTTAAGATAACATACGTTAGAGCTGGGTGTTACGTATGTAAGCCTCAGTCAATTCGAGATCAGGCAAGGGTTGGCGTGTGGGGACCAGAAGAAGATTTGTGAGGATGCTCCGCGTCAACCTGGACGGTTTTCCAACTCAGCAAGTCAACTAGGCTTAACGTGCGTTAGAATGATTTGTTAACGTACGCTAAGTGCATAGTGTTACATACGTAAACTGTTATGATAACATGCGTAAACGAAGCCAGAATCGAGGCAGTGAGCTTTGGCCAGACGTTAACATACGCTAAGGCCCGAGAATAGCATACGCTAAGGCTTTTATGTACGTAATGTAGTGTATATAACATACGTAATGGTTAGAGTTCTATTTATATCCCTCAACCCCTATTTCATTTCTTCTCCACTTCATCACCGATTTTTCGCCATCTGAGAACTCTCTGGCACCATATAACCCTCATATCATCATCCTAGTTCGTTATTGAAGATCATAGACCCTTGTGGATTGGTGTTCAAGCTTCCGGTGTTGAGTTTCATCAAGTTTTTCATTGTTCTTCACTATATTGAGGTATGTGATCCTTCACCAACTTGTTAAACGTGTTCTTGGTGATGTTTTGGACCTGTTTTAACTTTACCAAATCAGTTATATTCATGAGAAGTCGAACATCATGGTTTTAGAAGAATAAGTTCGGTTATGCTTCAGTTCTCTTTTGTTGTTAAGTATGTTGATAGAACCTTTTAGCAATAAGGCTCTTGAACGTAGTATCCTGAGATTTCAAACCTGATTATAACAAGTTTTCGGAGATTATCTAAGTTCTTATGAATAATATGATTGAAAATTTCGTTTGGGGAAGTTAATGGATCGAGCTTAGGGTTAATTCCTAGAAGGAGATGATAATCAAGATTGTTGTGTCGAGATTTATTCACCTCGACAGGCGATCGACTTCAAGGCCGAGCGACCGAGTCCACAACCAATCAAGCTATCGACTCCAGAGGTGATCGCCCCTTGGCACCTACCGAAGATACCAGACCGCCTTCGGGTATCTAGCGATCGACTCCAGAGGTGATCGCCCCTTGGCACCTAGCGATCGACTCTAGTGCCCGACTTAAGACGATCGTCCTATGCCGCAGACAGAAACCATCATCCGTCAAAGTCCACGAAGACTGGATCTAAAAGCAGTGCCCATGTGCAGATCCGCGACAGGCGCCGCGTTTCATGGATCGTTGACCACAGCCTGTCACCACCTTCTCACCTACCGACAAGCCCGCCGAAAGGTACAAGGTGGGACTGCCCGTGACAGCGACTCGGACGCGTGCAGACTTCTCATTGGACCGCACAGCTGACTGCCAGCAACTCCTGCAGACTTTAATGAGACAAGCCCATGTGCTAAAAGACGATCGCCCGCTTATTATAATACAGCAAAGGCGATCGCCCAGCATATCCAAGTGCTATAAATAGAGAACCTCCATCTACAGGAAAGGGGTTCACGAATTCTCCATTCAGTTCAGAGAAAAACTCTGTGTTCCAACTTCTTCCACGGAAATACATACAAACACACCTACTTTCAAGCTCTTGGCTTCATCTCCGGAATCTACCTCAGGATTTCTCTCTCAGTACCTCTCATCCAGAAGACGGTCGGCAGAGGTAAGGAGTCTCCACAGCACAGATCCGAAGAAACTCTCAAGCCCAAGAGTTCAAGTATACAGCAGATACACACCGTGAGAGACTGTCGATTTCTCACGGTTGTCACAGCTCATCAACGTTGTTACAAGAACTCACAGAGTATCATATCTGGTTCTTCCGACAATCTACACGCTCACTAGCTAAGATAACTAGAATCATTACACTCACTGTAATGGTATTCTAACATTAATACTTGTATCCCAGAATATTTGTATTAATAACATCTCGCGAGAGCATTCAAGCCCAGGACTAACAACCCCGGCAAATCTTGTGTTATTTACTTTCTCTACGGAAGCGCTCTCGCACTTTGTTTGTTATCCACTCATTCCAGCATTATTTGTCTTCGGATAATATTTTGGGTAGCAACAATTGTCGCTAGAGGAAGGGGCTTCCAAACCTTCATTCTTCATTCCTACCGTCCCGAAGAACACTCACTGTTCTCGGGGTATATACTTTAAGTGACACTCACTGCTCTTCAAAGAAAGCCTTCAGAATCATGACGTTTGCCACCACATCGAAGAGAGATGCTCTCCGAACCGCCGGACACCGTATCCCGGCTCAATCCGATCCCCAGCCGACGACAGAGGGGAGCCGCGGCGACACGATACTCTCGATCCCGCACCTGAGGAATGACCCCAACCTCTCACTCGACTAGTTCCAAACCGAGGAACAGATCGAGGAGGCTATGGCCATCCTAAAGGAGCAACGGAGAGAATGCGCGTCGCCCGCAATAACTCCCTCAGCCATCCGCCGCATGGGCAAATGGAAATTCAATGGGCTAATGTGCGAGCGATCGTCAGAAAACCCGATTCGCGAGAAAAGGCTCTCGCACGACCGGACGGGTCCGTATTCAGTTGCTTGAGATGCGACCCATCATGTTGACTGGGGCATTCTGGTCCCAACCACGAGACGACGGAATCCAAGTCCGCCACCAGGAGTTCGGCCTACCCAACTCGCAGCCGAACGCAGATCAGCCGTCTGACTCCCGCTCCGATCGCCAGAGGATCAGTACTTGATCGCCTCGGCTCTCGCTCCGAGCGCCGAGCCGTGAGGTGCCAGGCCACGGCGATGGCCGCTATGCAACACCAGCTCAACGAGATGAAAGCACTCTTGGATACTGGGGCAAGCACCAGTAGAAATATCATCGGACCAATCGAGCCACTCGCGGTCCACATCGAGCTTGCCCCCGTGCAACCAATGATCGCTCCTCCCAAAATGCCTCTATATGAAGGGAGATCGGACCCCGAAACCCACTTAAGTAAATTCCGGATCTACATGACTGGGTGTGGGGCATCATACGCGACCAAGTGCCGAAACTTCCCGTTAACCTTGGGCGAGCTGGCCCATAGGTGGTACATCTCACTACCACCGCGATCGATCATATCCTTTGAGAAACTAGCAAGCGACTTTACGTCATACTTCGCCGCCAAGGTCGCTAGACCAGAAGGCCCCCACCGCATGATGAAAATCAGTCAGGGGGAAGACGAATCCGACGCAGATTACATCGACCGAGTAGACAAAATAATCCTCACCGGCGAGCCCATCAGTGACGAGCTCACTCTCTACACGGTCCTGGGGGGATTCTACGGTCATTCACCCATGTTTAGACATCTCACGAAGGACATCCCCCCAACCTACGCGAGCTTCCGTGCTAAGGCTGCCGACTTTCTGGCCAGGCAAAAGCTGCTCACCCACCGCCTAGGCGAGGAAACGCCACCTCCTGTCCGAAATACGGTGATCGCCAAAACCAAGAAGGCGGTCTCCAAGCCACCCGGATATCTCAAGGCCTTCGAGGACATGGAAGCCCATCTCCTCCATACGTTCGACCGAACTCCGGCCCATATTTTCTAAGCCATCAAGGGGCACGAACCGCTAAACAAGCCAAAGGCAACAAGGGACCACGGTCATCTGGACCACAATCAATATTGTGCCTACCATAAGAGTCCCGGCCACAGCACCAACCAATGCCGCGACCTCCTCAAACAGCTTTGGAGATTTTTCGAGGTGGGCAAGTTGGACAGTTTATTGGCTTAAGCCGGAGCCCCACAAATCTCCCAACACAGTCGCCCGAGTCGAACGCGAACAGCCCTGAAAAGTTCATACGAGACGACCCCTCAATCAACCTCGGCGACCGTATCTACATGCTTCAATCAAGAGAAGGGAACTTCGGAAGTCTCTCCCCGATTTCCCACCTCATTGAACAAAGGCTACTGCCTGAGCTAACGCTTCGAAAAACTGGAGGACTCGCTCGCCATCTACAGTTCATCATCTAACATGTTGGACTAAGGCACGAGATCGCCTCCCCCGCACAACGTACACCGTCGAAGGTCGGCATTTAACATGACGATCCGAGGTGGAAGAATGCAGCCATGGTCCTGGTGGTCGATGGAACCGACTGCTTAGGCCATGCAAGGTTCATTTGGGCTGAGATCGCTCGCCCTTCGTTTAAATACGAGGCGGGCATAGTCGAAGGACCCTCCAAACAAATCAGTGGACACGATCTCCCGCCCTCGAAGGTCCGTCACTTAGCATGGTGGATCCTTCATGGACAATGCGATGCATCCCTAACCCCGTCTCAACGTATACCGTCGAGGATTGTCATCTAACATGACGATATGAGGTAGAAAAGAGCTAACAAGCCGCGGACGTGGAGTCGATTAATCCGACAACGCCCCGCGCAAGGACTCCTCCAGACCAAGACCGCACGCCCTTCATTTGAATACGAGGCGAGGCGCAGCCTAACGGAGGACCCTCACAATAAAATGAGTCACGAGACAGACAATGTCCAAGACATGGTCATGGAGTCGGTCCATCGAACTCCGCGACTGTGCACGGTTACTCAAGACCTTCCTTGAGGATTCGACAAAATTGAAGACCGCTCACTCAACGATTTATTTTCGTCCCCTTACTTTCACTAAGTGAACAAAAACAAGGGGGAAGAGTGCGGACTACCTATACGACGACCGTCCCTATTCAATCACATATGGAGATCGGCATTTTTCAGATGTTGTGCAGTGCTCGAATTTGTTGTAAAAGTTATCTATATGAGTTTATCAATTCACTTAGACATACTACACACGCAACAATCTCTCCTCACACGTTTATACAAAGTCAAGCAAAAGACTCAAAAATAGCAATCATTAAAGTGATAAATCGAAGAACCAAACGTTCATTACATTACTTGAAGTCAAAGGTACATACACGGTCGCCCGAAGGCCTAAGTACTACAAGAAAAAGCTACAAAATTACATGGCAAGAAAAGCTAAAACAAGCAAAAACGAGGTGCCTCAGGCCCCTGCCTGGCCTTCGCCTTCAGCCTCCGGAGCGGCCTCCCCATCCTCCGGAGCGTCGGGATGAACAAGGTTCGCCGGAGTCGGATACCATCTCAAGTCCACATCGATACCCGCGAGATCCAAGATCGGCAAGGAGAAAGAAGGATGGAGAGGATGCTCCAACGCATACGCCTTGAAGTTCTCAGCAAGAGGTCCGACCTCCAAACCTCCCTTCTTAGCAGCTCGGATCGAGTCAGCGAACGCCATATAATAGGCAAACTCACTGACAAACTCCAAGTTGAGAAAGGGATCGGTCTTGGTCGCCTCTACTTCCCCTTTCAGCTCCGCCATCGCCTATTGCGCGCCCTGGAGCTCGGCTTCCCTTGCAGCCGTCTCTCCCCTCGACGCCGCCAACTCGCTATTCAGACGAGCGACGGTCACCTTCAGTTGATCGGCCTCTTCATCCGGTCCCGAAATCGGTCGACCGTCGCCCGGGCTTCCTAGGCATCCTTCCTCGCCAGCTCAAGTTCATGACTCGCCCGCTTAGCTGCATCTAGGGAGTCCTCCATTGCCACAATCCTGTCGGCGAACTCGGCGTTCTCTTTCCGAGCCGCCTGCAGGCGAGTAGTGGAAGGACGCCCCTCAAACTCCTGCATAGCCTGGGCAGCAATGGTCGCCGCCTGGAGACAAAGGGCGAAAGCAGCCTGCATTGTACTCCCAGATCGTTGACGAGTGATCGCATCTAGATTGGTCGTCCAGGCCTTCGGTAAAGTGGAAACTGCCCGGTTGACGTATAGCGGGACATTGCAGGCCTGGCAAGGAGATCGGCTCGCTAGGAAATCCCGCACCATCGGCGGACAAGATGGATCAGTGCTACGGATCCTACATCAAGCAACAGAAATTAGTACATCTCCCATGCAAATGACAAGTTTCAACTCAGCAAGCAAAGTTTACCTCTCGAATCTCTCAGGATCGCGACCGAAATATGGCATCCCGCGAGGGGTCTCAACTTCGGCGATCGCCATCTCCCGTAAGAAAGCCGCGGAGGGAGTAGGCTCATTCTCCGGAGGAACAACGGTGATCGGAGCGCGGCTATCGGCACCTCACCGGCAGGGGCAGAAACTGGAGTTTCTCCCGACCTCTGCCGTTTGCGGTTCGTTCGAAGCCCCTCCTCAGGAACCTCCTCCTCAGCCACGATCGGCTCCACGCAAGGCTCCACCTCCGGAATGATAGGTAACGCCACAAGAGGAGCTCGAGAGGACTTCTTCTGGCAAAGACGGCCCAATACTCCAGGGTTCGACATAGCTATCTCTAGTGGGGGCTACAAAAAGTGAGGAAAGCGGACTTCTGCAATAAAGAACAATCAAACCACAGTTAGACATATTCATCCAAAAGGACGATCGCCAAGCAATTGGAGAGCACAAAAACTCATACCTGATACCAAGAGATGTCTCGGGAAACGGAATAGCCGAGTCGACAACCAACGACTCTCCTCGTTGATCCGGATAGCATCTAAGTCGTCGTCCGGAAAACTTCGTATCCGCTCCCAGACGACCAGGAAATCAAAAGGCAGCTCCTCGATCGCCGGAATATGGAAACCTACAAAAAACGAAATCAAATTAGATCAGTTCAGAACATATCCGAACAAAGGGAGAGTCTGAACCCTTATCGGGATTCCTCTTCCAAAAGCTAGTGGGGATCTCCAGCTCGCCCGTAGGATTGTCGCTCGCAGAAGCTTTCCAGGCACCGGCGACCCAGAACCACTTTGCCAGATCTCCCCGCACCTTGTTCGGGACTCCGAGGATCACCCGACCAGATCGGCCTTGTATATGATAGCCTCCAACCGACCCTTTCTGAGCCGTCAGCTTGAACAGGTGGTTCATCTCCGACGGCGAAGGGAGGCGGTATAGTCGGTGACCGTCGAACAAGGTGAGAGTGCAGATAATCTGGAGCCAGGCATTCAGCGTCAGCTGGAGCGGCGCCACGTTCCAAGCAGCCAGTAGATGGGAGACGGAGAACAACAAAGGAAACCGTAGTCCAGCCTTCATAATTGCTTCGTTCACAGCGACCATCCCCTCCGGAGGCTGATCGGACTGCTCGTTCTCGGCCGGCACAAAGAGATCCACATCGGAAGGGATATGAAACCTCGTCCTCCAGACGGCCAGGTCCTTCCTGGTCGCCGAGCTCCTGATTTGGCCAAGAGACCATAGAGATCGTTGCGCAGCCCGAAATAGCGATCGCTTAGGAGGTTGATAAGGATTAGCGATCGAATACTCCCGGTAATAGAATCTTGGAGACGGACCGGCCAGCCTCTCCATAATCTCAGCAAAGGCCACATAGGCCTGGCCAAAGGCACTATGCTGCTCCCATAGGCCCTCACTGCCAGATCTCTCTCCAACTGCGAGAGTCTCCACTCGACCGCCACCTCTTTGGCAACGTCGGCTTCATTAAACAACGCCTCGACTTCCGCGGGGTCAATACCGGCCGGGATAGCTTCGGCGGCCGTCTCCAGATGGAAATCTGTGGAGGATTCTCCCCGGATAGTCGATGCCCCGGCGGCGGAGCTGGTGCCAACTCCGTGTGAAGAAGATGTTTCAGCCATTCTCAAAGAAAAAAAGGAGAAAATGAGTGTTTTTCTTACCCAAGATTAAATCGATCGGCGATCGGCAGCAAGATCTCCAAAAATATTCTTCAGCAAAATCCTTCTTTCTCCAGTAAAAACCGCGTAAGAATGAGCACTGCAACCCTGCACCTTTTTATAGGAGATGGCAGGGACTTCAATGCAATTAAGGAGAGTCTCAGGGGTTGAAGTGCAACCGTCGCATTTATTGACCCCCTTAAAACCCGCGTACGCGTCTTTTCAAGGACGCGTCAGACGTGGAGTCATAAATGACCGTCGGCCTCCCCCAACAGGAACCTGACACGTGCCCCAGAGACTTTTCCGCACCCGCTGCCATTTCCCGCTCTTTTCAGCGACCTATCAGGTCGTCCAAATTCAGAATCAACCAGCTCAAAGACGACCGCCAGTTCAGTAAAATGCAGAGTCACTCGTCATAATACAGCGACCGCCAGCAGAAACACCTCACCCCACGTTTCCAACATAGGAGCGAACTGGGGGGCAATTGTTGTGTCGAGATTTATTCACCTCGACAGGCGATCGACTTCAAGGCCGAGCGACCGAGTCCACAACCAATCAAGCTATGGCGGACTCGCCTAACCGAAGATACCAGACCGCCTTCGGATATCTAGCGATCGACTCCAGAGGTGATCGCCCCTTGGCATCTAGAGATCGACTCTGGTGCCCGACTTAAGACGATCGTCCTATGCCGCATACAGAGACCATCGTCCGTCAAAGTCCACGAAGACTGGATCTCAAAGCAGCGCCCATGTGCAGATCCGCGACAGGCGCCGCGTTTCATGGATCGTTGACCACAACCTGTCACCACCTTCTCACCTACCGACAAGCCCGCCGAAAGGTATAAGGTGGGACCGCCCGTGACAGCGACTCGGATGCGTGCAGACTTCTCATTGGACAGCACAGCTGACTGCTAGCAACTCCTGCAGACTTTAATGAGACAAGCCCATGTGCTAAAAGATGATCGCCCGCTTATTATAATACAGCAAAGGCGATCGCCCAGCATATCCAAGTGCTATAAATAGAGAACCTCCATCTACAGGAAAGGGGTTCACGAATTCTCCATTCAGTTCAGAGAAAAACTCTGTGTTCCAACTTCTTTCACGGAAATACATACAAACACACCTACTTTCAAGCTCTTGGCTTCATCTCCGGAATCTACCTCAGGATTTCTCTCTCAGTACCTCTCATCCAGAAGACAGTCGGCAGAGGCAAGGAGTCTCCACAGCACAGATCCGAAGAAACTCTCAAGCCCAAGAGCTCAAGTATACAACAGATACACACCGTGAGAGACTGTCGATTTCTCACGGTTGTCACAGCTCATCAACATTGTTACAAGAACTCACAGAGCATCATATCTGGTTCTTCCGGCAATCTACATGCTCACTAGCTAAGATAACTAGAATCGTTACACTCACTGTAATGGTATTCTAACATTAATACTTGTATCCGAGAATATTTATATTAATAACATCTCGCGAGAGCATTCAAGCCCGGGACTAACAACCCTGGAAAATCTTGTGTTATTTACTTTCTCTACGGAAGTGCTCTCGCACTTTATTTGCTATCCACTCATTCCAGTAATATCTATCTCCGGATAATATTTTGGGTAGCAACAAAGATGAACCTAAGGAATAAGTTCTTATGGTGTTCGTTAAAGTATTTCCGATATCTTGTTATTGGAAAACATGATTAGAATCCTTCTAAGATGAATTTCATGTCATTAATGAAGAATCCAACCGAAAGATGTATTTGAACTTGAATGGTATTCTATGAGATTGTCGTTCGGCCGAATAGCGTATTGTTGATTCAACCGAATGGATTGGGGCAGATTAGTTCACTTGTCATGATAGGGTATAACATGCCTTTTGATGATTCGTTTGATAATTAGAACAATTATCCGGAACTGTTAGTTATACTAGTATTATTGTTCGATGAAGGTTTGGATTTTGGTGAGCTGATCGAGTGAGAAATCTTCGAGCAGGTTGAAGCCTATTCATAGTAGCAATCCTTATCGCCATTTCTGAGGCAAGTATCGTATTTTGAAGTTGGTTTAATATTGATGATTTTGATCATGAATATTGTTATTCATGTTGTTGAGCATGAGATCATTTCCGTTGAATTATCATGATATTCGTTATTGGTTATTTGTATGTTCATGTTGATGGACATAATAATTTTTGCATATATGTATGCATAGTTGTGTTTGTATAAGTTGTGTTGATCCGAAGGGATCGTGTGATCTATGCTGAGGGCGCTGGATCAGATGTCCACCTCGTGTTGGTCCGACGGGATCATCTTGGGATCTATGCTGAGGGCACTGGATCATTGGACGGGTTTTCCACCTCGTGTTGGTCCGAAGGGATCATCTTGGGATCTATGCTGAGGGCGCTGGATCATTAGATCACCCATGTTGTGTTGATGGAATGATGTGGATTCGCATCGTTGGATTCTGATAGCGGAAGTCCGTGTTATGTGTTTTGCCATGCATCGTTGTTGCATATCCGAGTTTGTATATCATGATACTTGTACTAGCATCGTTTTGCTAACCCCTTCGGGGGTGGACATTTGTTTTGATGTTCAGGTAGCCGAGGAGCGGGGAAGCAACCACAATACCAACATGATGACAAAGGGGCTCAGTGATATTATTCGTCGTGTTGTTTTATTATTCTGGTTTGATTTATAGTGCTCGAGTACGTGTGTCCTGTTGATGATTTGAAATGTTTGTAATAATTGGATTCATTTGAGTTGTTGAACCAGTTGCCGAACTACTAAATTTTATGGTATTTTTGTATTTTTTCGCATTTCTTTAATTTAGCCTTGTAAATCCTTATATAAAGGGTTTACGGCGCTGTAATTATTCCGAATATCTCGGGATGTTACATATACTATCCTCGGTTTCCCACGTAGCCTCCTTGATTCCGTGTCGTGACCACTGAATCTTCAGTATGGGAATCAACTTGTTCCTCAACCATTCGATCCTCCTCTCGAGTATTTGTACAGGATGTTCCACGTACGAATGATCATCAGCTATCTCAATCTCTTCGAACTGAAGTATATGGCTTGGATCAACGACATAGTTCCTCAACTGTGAAATATGAAACACGTTGTGAATCCAACTTAAATCCGGTGGCAATGCCAGATGATAGGACAGATCGCCTACACGTTCTAAAATCTTGAACGGTCCAATATACCTCGGACTCAGCTTGCCTCTCTTCCCAAAACAAAAAACACCTCGAGTAGGAGACACCTTCACTAGCACGTGGTCACCAATCTCGAACTCAAGTGGTCGTCGACGGTTGTATGTATAAGACTTCTATCGGCTTTGAGCCATTAACAAGCGACTCCTAATCAGAGTGATCTTCCCATGCGCTGCGAACAACATATCAGGATCTGTACCCAGAGATTCAGACAAGTCGTCCCAAGACAAAGGGGACCTACAACAACGGCCATACAATGCCTCATAAGTTGCCATTTTAATCGAAGCATGCCTACTGTTATTGTAGGTGAACTCCACTAAAGGTAGTTGGTCTTCCCAATCATCCTTCCAATCGAGAGCAAACGCCCTCAACATATCCTCTAGAGTCTGGATAGTTCTCTCAGACTGGCCATCGGTCTGAGGATGAAATGTCGTACTAAAGTTCAACTGCGTACCCATCGCATGATGAACTGTTTTCCAAAAATGGGACATGAATCGTCCGTCATGATCTGATACAATACTCTTGGGAGTACCATGAAACCTTACAATTTATTTAATG
Organism: Orobanche coerulescens; assembly: GCA_033398695.1. Classification (NCBI taxonomy): domain Eukaryota; kingdom Viridiplantae; phylum Streptophyta; class Magnoliopsida; order Lamiales; family Orobanchaceae; genus Orobanche; species Orobanche coerulescens. The sequence goes on along the minus strand of CM065805.1, from coordinate 56,650,309 downwards.
AATAGCTGGACTAACCTCTCGGGACCCCATGTGCCTTTAATCTCCAAGAAATGGGCTGATTTGGTCAGACGATCCACAATCACCCAGATCATATTCGTACCTCGGTGACTCGGGGCAAGTTAGTGATGAAATCCATCGATATGTCCTCCCATTTCCATTCGGAGATCGGGAGTGGTTTCAGCATTCCTGCTGGTCGCTGATGCTCAATCTTAACCTGCTGACAGGTCAAACATCTTGAAATGAATTCTGCAACTTCTCGTTTCATATTGCCCCCCAATAACATTGCTTCAAATCTTTATACATCTTGCTAGACCCCGGGTGAATGGAGTATGGGGTGGAATGAGCCTCTCTCAGAATAGAGTTTCTCAATTCTTCGTCTGTCGATACATATACTCGATTCTTGAAACGTATTAGTCCATCCTCGTGGATCACAAATCCAGGGGCTTTCCCCTGAGTTACTTCATTCCGAACCCGAGATAAGAAAGGGTCTGTAACCTGCTTCGATTTGATTATACCATCAAGGGACGACGAAACCTCAAGTCTGCAAAGTTGTCCCTGAACACGCTGTAACCAGACTTTAATCCCCGGCCTCGTAAGTTCTAACTGCAATTCTCTTTGAACTTTCAACCGGGCAAGCATTTGCTCCTGCTCTGTCTTACGACTCAGGGCATCGGCAACCACATTTGCCTTCCCCGGATGGTACAGGATCTCAACGTCATAATCTTTAATCAGCTTTAGCCACCTCCTTTATCTCATGTTCAACTCCTTCTGACTCCATACAAGTAGTGGCGCCAAATCTTCAAAGCAAACACCACAGCTGCTAGCTCCAAGTCATGGGTCGGGTAGTTGACCTCATAGGGTCGCAATTGTCTTGATGCATCGCTAATCACTTTTCCATTCTGCATCAACACACATCCAACGCCCTGTCTTGACGCGTCACTATACACCACGAATCCTTCGATCCCTTGTCGTAAGACCAAAACTGGTGCCGAAATCAATCGACCTTTGAGTTCGACAAATCTTTGTTGACATACCTGTGACCACATATACTTCTTATCTTTCCTCAACATATTAGTCAGCGATTGAGCAATTTTGGAAAAGCCCTCCACAAACCGTCTGTAATAGCCTGCTAGACCAAGGAAACTACGAACTTCCTTCACATTTTTTAGAGGTAGCCAATCTCGGATAACCTCTGTATTTTGTGGGTCCATACTAACTCCATCAACCTATATCACATGCCCAATAAAAGTAACCTCAGACATCTAGAACTCACATTTAGAAAATTTCCCATAGAGTTGTTCTCGCCTCAGCACACCGAGAACCTGACGGAGATGATACTCACGCTCTTCACGGTCATGGGAGTAAATCAAAATGTCATTGATAAAAATGACTACAAAATGAACTAGATAATCAAAAAACTCGATTCATCAGTTCCATGAATACTGTCGGTGCATTAGTCAATCCAAACAGCATCACCACGAACACATAATGCCCATAGCGAGTACGAAAAGTTGTCTTCGAAATATCGGGCTCTTTAATCCTCAACTAATGATAACCAGATCTTAAGTCGATCTTGGAAATAGTGGCGCCTTGGAGTTGATCCAACAAATCATCACTACGAGGTAACGGATATTTGTTCTTGATTGTTACCTTGTTCAACTCACGGTAGTCAATGAATAAACGCAGGGATCCGTCCTTCTTACACACAAATAACACTGGTTCTCCCCAAGGGAACGCACTAGGTCGAATATAACCCTTCTCGGTCAAATCCTAGAGCTGATTATTCAACTCCTGCATCTCGGTTGGAGCCATGCAATACGGTGCTTGTGAAAGTACCTGGATTTAACTCAATGGTAAACTCTACCTCATGATGTGGAGGTAAGCCCGGCAACTCATCTGGAAAAACATCTGGGTAGTCTCAGACCACCGGAATATCATCCAATTTAGTTGGTCGATCCACTGTCTTGGTCATGTAGCACCAATAACCTACACATCCCTAATTAAGCAGTCACTGCTTTCATTGCGTTGATGATTCACCCAGAATGGTTGGGATTATCACACTGAAAAACGCTCTTAAAACCATCATCAGAAGTGGCAGTCACCATTTGCTTGCAGACGCTAAGTATATCATCATGGCGATCCATCCAATTGATACCCAAAATTACATCATCTTTAGGTAAATCGACCACAATCAAGTCTGACAACCACTAGCAGTCGTTCATACGAATCAGACTGAACTTTACGATTTCCAAGAATTCCTCTACCATCGGGTAAACCAATCACATAAGGTTCACAATCGATAACATGACCTAATTGCAAACAAATCAAACAAGAAAAAGATATAAAGGAGTACGAAGCACCAGTATCAAGAAGAGTACATACAGGTTGAGAGTGGATCTCGAGTGTACCTGCGATCATGCTGGCTTCGAGATTCGTCGGCCTTCTTCATCTCGTAGATTATGGGTTTTGCAGCTTCGGTACCAGATTTCCCAGCTTGACTTCTACGGTCCATTACCCTGTTTGCCTCTGTAGTCTGGTGGGAGGCAGACGGAGGTGCCCAGTCCTACACTTAAGACTGAACTGGAGCATGAGAGGCTATTGGAGCACGTCCCAGTCCACCTCTGCAAAAACAAGCACGGTGCCAAGTAATCCCATAATTATGGCATGCAACAGTTGGCTTCGGACATTTGGAGGTGATGTGCCCCTGATCTCCACAGTTAAAACACATAATAGATGAGATGGCCGCTCGTGAATACCAACCTATCGGTTTTGACGCCACATGTGGCCGCTCAGAAAAATAGGTACGTATTGGGGCTTCTTGAACGTCCCCCTGTTACTATCAGCCTGGGTCGGGTTCCTTGATCTCTTATTAGTGGACTGCAACTGCTTCTTAGAAATCTCATTCGCAGTAAGTTCGTACTCAAGAGCTATCTTGATGAATTCTGGTACAGTCGTGCGGTGGTGATTAAGTAACTGCATTCTCATCTGGGTTTTGAGCCTCTTAATAAAATACTTGATCTTATCAGCTTCCGTTCGAACAATTGACGAGGCGAACGGGAGAAGTGCCTAGAATTTCTCAGCAATAGATAACATATCATCATCTTCAGATAGGTCCGGGTTCAACAACTCTGATAGCTTGGCCTCACGGAGTGTAGCTGGATAATAACGATCCAACATGAGGTTCTTGAACTCATCCCAATTGCACATGCTATCAGCCGGTCTCACCGAAAGCCACCATGTATGGGCGCTCTTTGTAATACCACCAGTATTACATGCTGTTTCACGTTGAGCACCTCGTTTCTTTTTCTGCTATGTAATTGAATAAATGTACTCCATTGCAATAAATGTATTTTTGGACCATATTATCACGAATAAAGTTGTCCGCATTTGTTATTTTGTGATGTGATTGTGTGATGATTGATGATTTATCGGTAACATACCTTGATATCATTAGGCGATTATCGGTGTGAATATGATGGTGGCCAATGTCTTGTTCCCCGAGAAATCGCTCGACGAGATTGAAGGGGAGTCGCGTTATAAGGAATTAATGTGATAATAACTTAATGAACAACTGAACCTTACATACGTTATCCCCTAAGTATTACGTACGCTAAGCGTTGTGACATTACGTGCGCTAAGGGTTATACCTTACGTACGTAACACAGTTTTCGGTCTTCGGACGGGAATCTTCGTCGGATGGTCCGGATGGTTAGACCAGCTTTCGGCACGACAGCGACAGACAAGTCAACGGGTGCTACGTATGTTAACCGATCCTCGTTACGTACGTAACGATAAATGTTATTTCGGACACTAAGCTCTGGGTTTTCCTTACGTACGTTAACCATTCTATATAACGTACATAACATGTCTTATGTACGTAAATCTTTAGGCCTAACGTACGTAAAGCCATTCTGAAGTTATAAAAGAACACCCTTCCTTTCATTTCTTCTGACCCAAAAATCATCCCTCCCTCTTGTACACTATTCTCCACCGCCCATAAACTGATTTTAGCCTCCCTAATCAAGTGATATCCTGTTAAAGTGTGTTGATCCAGCTACGGAGAAGGTCTTGAAGGTGTTATCCTCCCGTCCTTCATCGTTCTCCTTCGTCTCTTGTCAATTAAGGTAAGTTTTTCGAATCTTAACTTCATTTCAGTGTTGTTAGACGAGTCATATTAAATTTCGGATACCTTGGGTATTTTAGAACTTTCGATAATGATGGGACCGGTGGAAAACTATCACAATTATTAATCGTAACCTATCAAGCTAGTAATTTGATGAATGATAGTAGTACTCGTAGTTGGATTGTAAAACTCATAATCGAATTTGTAAATCACCAACACCTTAGGATCGCTTTGTTGAAGATTGCAATTATAATCCTATTATCATGTTGTAAACCCGTTGATAATTCCTTAATGAACTAATTAACGATTATCAAGTCGGATAAGTATTCGAACATGTTAGGATTTCTGGAGATTAGTGCTTAATCGTTCTATTCTAGAAATTCGAATTGGATTAAGTGAAGTAATTACGGTGGCTATTAGTCATAATCACAACGTATGAATGTTGTATTAGAACATTGTTGATCAACGAGATGATAAATTGTAAAATGGCGGACCGGGGAATTTAATAATGTGCATTGTGGTTAAAAACAAAAGTTTTTGGTATCGGCGACATAAACAACCAAGTTTAGAATCCTAATGGGACGGGGATATTGTCGGTAATCATCATTATCAGCTTAAGGTATTAATCGACGAACATGTAATAGGTTGAGCTTTCGGGTGTGGTCGATCGAGCCGTTGTGTTATCAAGGGAGTAACTCTCGTTGGGCTTGAGGCAAGTGAATCTTGCTCGGACTATGTCTTAAAGTTTCATAATATTACATGTGTTACTATATGTGGAACGGTGCTCGTTTATTTATCTTGTCCGGAGTATTCCTGAGTAGCTACTTCCGTGACCCTTGGCTGCGGCCTTGGGAGTTTATATGTTGATATATCTTGTGCAACTATGTTGCGAGATAAAACTTGAATGGTACCCACGTCCGGAGTAGTCCTGTGTAGATGCTTTCGTGACCCTTGGTTGCGATTTTGGGAGTTTATGTGCTGATAAAAGAGATAACGTTGAATATTCGGTGATAACATTATTCTCTAGATTTATCTGATTCTATCGATGAATTTGGTTTGTTTTGTCTGACCTAGGTTGACTGACACGATGCGTCGTATCAGGCAAATTTGTTGAATATGTGCAGGATATTCCCGAAGGTTCCAGTCAGGCTTGAGCAGTGTTGGGGAGAAGGCCTGTTATTTTCTTGAATTGAATTTTGAACATTCCACGTTGTGTAATAACCGTATGTACGGACATTATTTTCCTTTGTATTTCAGTTTGTACGAATGCTTTCATAAGAATACTTTCACAAACTACTTGTTGAATAAATTATTTTAACACTCTTTTAAAACTTGCCTTGTGGGTCCCACTCGGGATTCACGGCACTGTGGCGTCCCGGTTAAATTTTGGGGGCGTTACAGAAAATGGTATTGGAGACGAACACTCACGTGGAAAGTTGTATCAGAATATTTTGAAAACATTTTACCTTCAAAAGTCCAACACTCCTGGCGACCGTAACTCCTTGAGGAATGTCGAGGTAAAATACACATAAGCTCTTGAGAATCAGGTAGAATGTTTGAATTCAGTAAGAACTCAGAGAATGTTTGTACTGAACTGACCTTCTAGATCGAACAATCATCATTAATGGCACGTCATGTGGCTAGGAGAAACGTAAACGATGCACAGGGTTCCGCTATAAATCAGCAGGAATACAGGAACACCGGTGAAACTAATTCAGTCGAAAATCAGCCACCGCCCGTTAATCAGAATGAACAGGAGGCAGAAAACCACAACAATGGGGGATTGGATCTAGCCTTCGTTCAGACCCTCGCCCAGGCCATTGCTATGGGGATCGCTCAGGTCAACCGGGCAGAACGGGTACCAGTCATTAACATGGAAGAGAACACCAGGAAGGACCGTTGGCCGGGAGAGATGTTGAAGGCCAGACCACCATTATTCGACGGATCAGGGGATAAGCACATAGATGATTGGATCTCTGAGACGGAGACTGTCTTCGAGGTGATCGGTTGCCCAGGGAACCGAAAAGTACCACTCGGAATCAACCAACTCCGCGACACTGCAGCCCGATGGTGGAGGACCTATAAGCTTGAGGATAGAGTAGTCGGATGGACTGAGTTTTCCAAACTATTGAGAGATGAGTACTATCCCCGGTCCGCTCAGACTGCTCGAGCGTGGAGTTTCTTCAGTGCAGGACCTCAGAACTTGCCGATACCATAAATCATTCGAGCTTACAGGACCGAACTAAGCTATGTCGCACAGATGGTTCCATCCGAAGATCAACGAATTTGCCACCTTGCTCAATGGTTGCCGGAAGATGTTCAACGTTACGCGGCTGGATTTCACTGCACCAACTCCGAGGGCATATGAGAATGTAGTCACAGCATTCTCCGGTACGGTTGTCAGATACTGGGCATAACCAAAAGAAGTAAAAGACATCTAATCAGTCCGGGAGCACCAGTAGAATGAACTCGGGAATTCGGTTCTCCTATAAATCAGCAGTTTCGTTCCAACAGAAAGGGGCATCTGACGGTTCCCCTCGCTGGAACTATTTCAATTGGGGCATAGCGGGGCATACCATGAGTCAATGTCGTAAGACGGCTACAAAGTGTTTTTCATGCGGAAGGGGTGGACACATGTCTCGTTACTGTTCACGGGTCAATCCTACACCAAATTCAGCTCCTCAGAGTTAGCAAGGTTCGGTACAGACATCCAGAGCATCCGCCGTATCTGATTATCGATCTCCACCTTACCAAACTACTCCATACGGTGCCGGAAGAGGACGTGGGTGCGGGGGAGGCACTGCACCGTCCTCGGGAACACTGCCATCCTGCATATTCAAACTGATGCCTACTGATGACCGGACTGCACCTGCTGCCTCAGGTACACTTCTTATTAAATCCCAGCTTGTTCATGTACTCTTTGATACTGGAGATACACACTCGTTTATATCCGTGGAATGTGTTAAACGTTTGAACCTTCCTTATGTACCTTGTGAATCTTTTACTGTTAAGCTACCCGAGGGTAGCAGGGTGGGGGGTAATTGGGAAGTTCGAAACTGCCCGATCCGCATCGATGATCAGGGCTGGACAGCAAATCTCATGGTGTTTGCACTCCAGAATGAAGACCTTATTTTGGGTATAGACTGGATGACAATGCACAGAATGGTATTAGACACCTATCACCTGACCGTTTCCATTACGACTCGTGACAGTGCCACTCACATAATCATAGGCCGAGAACACTTTAGTTCTAAGGGGTTCCTCAGTCTCCTTATAGTGGGAGTATCTTTTGATGATCGAGGAATGTATTAATGGTGTTATATTCTTCAGGAGGACACATCACAGTTGTCGGTTGATAATATTCCCGCGGTGAGCGGATTTCCGGATGTTTTTCCCGATGAATTACCAGGGTTGCCGCCATGACGGGAGGTCAATCTCTCGATTGAACTTGAGCCAGGAACGACGCCTATCTCCAAGGCACCATACAGGATGGAACCAGCCGATATGAAGGAATTAAAGTTACAACTTGAAGAATTGCTAAGGAAGGGGCTCATTCATCCGAGTACTTCGCCATGGGGTGCGCCGGTCCTTTTTGTGAAGAAAAAGGACAACTCCCTGCGCATGTGTATCGATTACAGAGAACTAAATAAAGTCACTAGTTTACCGGATCAACTATAGGGAGCGACTGTTTTTTCAAAGATCGATTTACGTTCTGGATATCACCAATTGAGAATTCGAGAGGAGGATATTCCCAAGACCGCATTTCGATCAAGATACAGACACTACGAGTACATGGTGGTGTCGTTTGGCTTGACTAATGCCCCAGTCGTTTTTATAGAGTTAATGAATAAGGTTCTGACAGAATTTCTGGATAAGCGTGTGGTGGTTTTTATTGACGACATTTTAATCTACTCCCGGAGCCGACAGGAGCATGAGGAACACTTGAGACAGGTGTTGAGCGTTTTGAGGCAACACCAACTTTATGCTAAACTTTCTAAGCGCGAGTTATGGATGCCGGAGGTGACCTTTCTGGGACATGTAATTCCAGCATAAGGCGTTAAGGTAGACCCTCAGAAGATCCAGACAGTTATGAGTTGGGAACCACCAAGAAACGTTAAATAAGTGAGGAGTTTCCTGGGATTGGTAGGATATTATCGACGGTTTGTCGAGGCTTTTTCTTGTATCGCTCGGCCATTGACAAATCTACCAAGGAAAAGTACCAAGTTTGTCTGGACAACAGATTGTCAGAAGAGCTTCGACGAGCTGAAGAGGAAGCTAACTACCGCTCCAGTATTAGTACTACCGCAGGGCACGGAGGGATTCGTAATATACACTGATGCATCTAAACATGGACTTGGATGTGTATTCATGCAAACTGACAGAGTTATTGCATATGCCTCTCGACAACTTAAACCATACGAGGTGAACTACCCGACGCATGACTTGGAACTGGTTGCAGTGGTCTACGCCCTTAAGATTTGGAGACACTACCTTTATGGGGTTACCTGTAAGATTTTTACGGACCACAAGAGTTTAAAATATATTTTCACACAAAAAGAGTTAAACATGAGTCAGAGGCGTTAGCTGGAGTTAATCAAGGGTTACGATGTGGAGATTTTATATCACCCTGGGAAGGCCAACGTCATAGCAGATGCACTGAGTCGGAAAACTGCACATGATATGACACTATCCGGTTTAACGGTACTGCCAGAATTGCAGCAAGATCTCAGGAGGAATTGCATTGAAGTATGGATACAACACTGCCACAGACAGTTGTGCTCAGTTAACATTCATTCATCCTTGCTAGACGAGATACTCCTAGCACAAATGGAGGACCCGGAACATCATGCGATCGGCGCAAAGTCGAAGGGGGAATTATCTCAGACTACAGGATCCAAGGGGACTTGGTGAGATTCAAGAACAGGATTTGTATTCCACCAAATGACGAGCTTAAGAAAACTATACTCAAGGAAGCTCATTCTACTCCCTATTCGGTACATCCCGGGGCGAGCCAAATGTATAAGGATCTGCGGAAGAGCTTCTGGTGGAAGAACATGAAACAGGAAGTAGCGAGATTCATTGCTCGATGTATGATATGTCAACAAGTGAAGATTGAACACCGCAGACCGGCCGGAATCATACAGCCCTTACCCATTCCGGAATGGAAGTGGGAGAGCATATCAATAGATTTTGTCACCAAGTTACCAGTAACGGCAGGAGGAAATGACATGATATGGGTCATTGTAGACTGACTGACGAAGTCGGCACATTTCATCCCAATTCAGGAGACTACCGAAATAGAGCAGTTGGACACCATCTTTATCCGGGAGATCGTGAAACTACATGGCATTCCCTCGGGAATCATATTAGATAGAGACACTAGATACATGTCCCGCTTCTAGAAGGCTGTCCACAAGGCTATGGGTACTCAGCTACATTTCAGCACAGCCTATCACCCTCAAACAGATGGACAGGCAGAACGCACTATACAGACCCTGGAGTATATGTTAAGAGCATGTGTACTCGATTGGGGCAAGGATTGGGCTAAACACCTCTGCTTGGCGGCATTTTCATACAACAACAGCTGGCATGCAAGCATAGGCATGGCACCCTTCGAGGCTTTATACGGTAGGAGGTGCAAGTCTCCCCTATGTTGGGATGATGCGTCCGATGTCGTCGCTACCGAGTTAGATCTGATCCAGGAATCTACTAAGAAGATTTCCATTATTCTAAAACACATGTTAGCAGCGCAGAGTCGCCAAAAGTCATATGCTACGGACCGCCAGCGACCGTTGGAATTTATAATCGGGGACCACGTTTGGGTCAAAGTATCGCCGATGCGGGGTATTCGACGCTTCGGACAGAAAGGCAAATTGAGCCCGAGATTTATTGGCCCGTTTGAAATATTAGACCGAGTTGGTAAACTCGCTTATTGACTAGCGTTGCCACCATCATTAGACGGAGTACATAATGTCTTCCACGTCTCCCAACTGAGAAAGTACGTGTACGACCCAAGCCATAAGATTAATTTTGAGGAGGTAGAGATTTCTAACGATGCTACCTTTTGAGAAGTCCCAACTGCGATTTTGGATTGACGCGTAAAGACACTAAGAAATAAGGCCATACCACTTGTAAAAGTTCAATGGTCGCACCATGGCATGGAAGAAGCAACTTGGGAGACTGAGACGAACATGAGGGAGAATCATCTCGAGTTATTTTCTTAGTTTCGGGATGAAACTATTTTTAAGGAGGGTGGTATGTAATACCACCAGTATTATATGTTGTTTCACGTTGAGCACCTCGTTTCTTTTTATGCTATGTAATTGAATAAATGTACTCCATTGCGATAAATGTATCTTTGGACCGTATTATCACGAATAAAGTTGTCCGCATTTATTATTTTGTGATGTGATTGTGTGATATTTGATGATTTGTCGGTGACATACCTTGATATCATTGGGCGATTATCGGTGCGAATATGATGGTGGCCAACGTCTTGTTCCCCGAAAAATCGCTCGACAAGAATGAAGGGGAGTCGCATTATAAGGAATTAATGTGATAATAACTTAGTGAACAACTGAACCTTACGTACGTTATCCGCTAAGTATTACGTACGCTAAGCATTGTGACATTACGTGCGCTAAGGGTTATACCTTACGTATGTAACACAATTTTTGGTCTTCGGGCGGGAATCTTCGTCGGATGGTCCGCATGGTCAGACCAGCTTTCGGCACAACAGCGACAGGCAAGTCAACGGGTGATACATACGTTAACCGATCCTCGTTACGTACGTAACGATAGGTGTTATTTCGGATAGTAAACTCTGGGTTTTCCTTACATACGTTAACCATTCTATATAACGTATGTAACATGTCTTATGTGCGTAAAGCTTTAGGCCTAACGTACGTAAAGCCATTCTGAAGTTACAAAAGAACACCCTTCCTTTATTTCTTCCGACCCAAAAATCATCCCTCCCTCTTGTACACTGTTCTCCACTGCCCATAAACCAATTTTAGCCTCCCTAATCAAGTGTTATCCTGTTAGAGTGTGTTGATCAAGATCCAGAGAAGGTCTTGAAGGTGTTATCCTCCCGTTCTTCTTCGTCCTTCATCGTTCTCCTTCGTCTCTTGTCAATTAAGGTAAGTTTTTCGAATCTTAAATTCATTTCAGTGTTGTGAGACGAGCCATATTAAATTTCGGATGCTTTGGGTAGTTTAGAACTTTCGATAATGATCGTATCGGTGGAAAACTATCACAATTATTAATCGTAACCTATCAAGCTAGTAATTTGAATGAATGATAGTAGTACTCATAGTTGGATTGTAAAACTCATAATCGAATTTGTAAATCACCAACACCTTAGGATCGTCTTGTTGAAGATTGCAATTATAATCCTATTAGCATGTTGTAAACCCGTTGATAATTCCTTGATGAACTAATTAACGATTATCAAGTTGGATAGGTATTCGAACATGTTAGGATTTCGGGAGATTAGTGCTTAATCGTTCTATTCTAGAAATTCGAATTGGAGTAAGTGATGTAATTACGGTGGCTATTAGTCATAATCACAACGTAGGAATGTTGTATTAGAACATTGTTGATCAACGAGATGATAAATTGTAAAATGGCGGACCGGGAAATTTAGTAATGTGCATTGTGGTTAAAAACATAAAATTTTGGTCTCGGCGACATAAACAACCAGGTTTAGAATCCTAACGGGACGGGAAAATTATCGTTAATCATCATTATCACCTTAAGGTATTAATCGACGAACATGTAATAGGTTGAGCTTTCGGGTGTGGTCGATCGAGCCGTTGTGTTATCAAGGTAGTAACTCTCACCGGACTTGAGGCAAGTGAATCTTGCTCGGACTATATGTCTTAAAATTTCAGAATATTACATGTGTTACTAATGTGGAACGGTGCTTGTTTATTTATCTTGTATGGAGTATTTCTGAGTAGCTACATCCGTGACCCTTGGCTGCGGCCTTGGGAGTTTATATGTTGATATATCTTGTGCAACTATGTTGCGGGATAAAACCTGAATGGTACCCACGTCCGGAGTAGTCCTGTGTAGATGCTTTCGTGACCCTTGGTTGCGATCTTGGGAGTTTATGTGCTGATAAAAGAGATAACGTTGAATATTCGGTGATAACATTATTCTCTAGATTATCTGATTCTATTGATGAATTTGGTTCGTTTTGTATGACCTAGGTTGACTAACACGATGCGTCGTGTCAGGAAAATTTGTTGAATATATGCAGGACATTCCCGAAGGTTCCGGTCAGGCTTGAGCAGTGTTGGGGAGAAGGCCTGTTATTTTCTTGAATTGAATTTTGAACATTCCACATTGTTTAATAACCGTATGTACGGACATTATTTTTCCTTTGTATTTTAGTTCGTACGAGTGTTTCATAATAATACTTTCACAAACTACTTGTTGAATAAATTGTTTTAAAACTCTTTTAAAACTTGCCTTGTGGGTATAAGCCGCCACGGAGACTGATTTTCTTCCGGACATTCAACCATCTCGAACAACGTCTCGAAGTTCTCGATCCAGTTGACAATATCAGTAGGCTCAAAGGAGCCTTCAAAAGTCAAAGGTCACTGACGGGAGATGTCACTAATAATCCGACACATGATTCTGCCATGCACCGGAGGCAGTGGATGAGGTCCTTGCTGCTGACCAGTAGCAACATCTCTCTGCATAGTTTCCATCATTTGACCCATCTGGGTCATCATGCCCTGCATAATAACATAAGGATCGACATGCGCATCCTCATGACGTTTAGTGTGGTGTGACTGGTTCCCAGTAGACGAGTCATTACCTGCTGAGCTTTGCTCCACATTCGAACGTGTATTGGCTCGTGGCCTCGGGATTCGACCCCTTCCGCAACCTCGAACCCCTCTACCACGGCTGCTCAAATTTCTATCCATATTGAAATAATCAAACAATAATCATAAGTACAGTTCATGACCGTCATTACGGCCAATCAAAAATTCACGATAAGTTAATAGCAACAATGAAACTACACGTTCAAGAAAATAGTTCATCATGAATTATTGACACCACGAGTGCTACACAAAATACCATATCAACACTAAGTCGAAACAAATTCAATCTCATAATTAATCCAAAATTTTCCTCGGAATATCAATAAGATAAATTCGGGCACAAATCCCTCAGAAAATCAAGATCAACAAAAGATCAATTCGGCCATTAACATCTTGCCAGTAATTTAATCATGGCACATACGTAACATACCATATTTGGCTCGTAGGGTCAGGCACTTGCACAGGTCACACATGACGCGAAGCTTTCTTGATACTAGTTCAATCCACAACGACTCTTAAAGAGAAACTATGCTATGATACCATCTTCTGTAACACCCCAAATATGGCGGCTATTACACTTCCGTGGACCCCATACTGGGACCAACTAGGCAAAACCAAAACACAAAATAATCATATCATAATTGCGGTACTGAACCACAAGGTAATAATCATTACTCCGATTAGGAGTTTATATATCATACAACTAATAACCTCATAATACACAGGATCTAATACCAGTATAAACCATGTGAATATAGAATATACTCAAAATAACAATACAACCGACAAGAGTTTATATAAAATGGAAAAGTATATTACACGGTTTAAGCATAGCCGAACAACAAAAAGACTTGGGGCCCCGAACTAGTATCCTTCAAACCCTTCGCCGTCACCATGCTCTTCCCGTGCCTTGGCCTTGCCTCAACCTAAAATACAACACAAGTATTTCGCCTAAAACCACAGGGTCAGATATACATGATAATAATTCTCAAGACATTATACAATTCACATATACTAGATCTCAAGGGAACAACCCAACTATTGAACATACCCCTCGGGCGTATGAACAACCAGTTGCAATACCTAATCATACATGGAATATGAACAACCAATCAATATGGCTCAAGATGGACATCACAGTACGCCTGATCTGGAAATGTGTCCATGCACATGTCCACCCCGTATACGGAATCCAGGATATATGTGGGACAATGTACCTAATTAGCCTCACGAACTACGTCTCGTGCGCACAGTCCAATACGGAAACATCAACGTATAACCATATGTACCTGGCTAAAAATCCTACACATAACCAATCACCACGTAGATATGACTCCAGATATGTCACGATACAACATGACAACAAAACTCAATGAATCAAACATCCAACCAAGCGTCGAGAAACTCATCAAAGTGATAAGAACGATCAACGAGACCAATGATATCAAAAGTAGTGAACTTGGAAATATAATCCCACAACGAAATGATAAATACGATCGAGAACAAATACCACATTTTTAATCACAGATTCATAAAGCATTACATATACACGAAATGTATAATGTTCACAAGAATTCAATCATCATTATAACCAAGCAATATAACTTGCCTCAATTCGTATACGAAAATGGTCCTTCTTCGCACGAACGAACGAACGGTGTCCTCGACTAACAACACTCACTTGAACAAGAAACCTTGAGTGAAAATGTAACTCATTCAACAACATATTCACACAACACCGGTATCGAATTTTATAGGAAACGACGCCGAAATCAAGGTTAGAATCGCAATTTATATCCGAGTGAGGTTCATCTAGTACCCATAGAAAGCTAGATTGGTTGATTCCTTGTCCAATAGAAAAGAAAAATAGTTTAACTTGGACCGACAAAAAGACAAGTGATTGATTACTTGGAACGATAGAAGACGAGTTTGTAATGCTTATCCCTCGACCGATAGAAGAGAGGATTAGAGGTTTATCCTTAGCCTAAGTAAAAAGATGCCGAGAGAGGACGTAGGCACGTTTGGCAGAACCTCTATAAATCTTGTGTAGATTTAATTTTCTGCACAGTCATTTAAATACGCTTCCGCACAATAGCGCGTATAACCGAACCCGTTCCAACACATTAATTGATTTTAAGCTACTGACAGCTTTAATTAATTAATATCTTATCCAAAAGTAGTACCACTCAAATCTTATTATTATATCATAATTAAGTCCACCTATAAGATTTAATATAATAATCATTATCGAGCTCCTCAAGGGGACATCATCAACCCGCACGAGTGGGGACATGATTTTTAGTTATAATAATAATTATCATATAAATAATATTATTGCCCAAGATACGAAGCTTATTTAGTCAATAATTTTGACTCTCACCCTTGGTAAATCAAAGCAATAAATATTATATACTTAGAATTAAGAAATAATAATTATTCGAGATTTACGCTCTTCTTACAGTCAGTACCGAAGACACGGTCTAACTTCGATCCAGTTCAACGTATGCAAATACGCTAATGCATGCTAATAGTCAAGACCAACTAATCTCAAGCATACACTACAACCTTTCATATAATTTGTCTACTAATTATATAGGTTGTGAACTATTATATTATTTTATAAGTCACCGATAATGGATCTTCCGTGTAACACCAACACACCACATTTTCTACAATATAAAATAATTAAACATTTTATTTGCATAACCATGACGTGAATAAATATGCAAAATATGTGATTAAATGTAATTAATATTCTCATAGGTAGTTATAGAAAAATAAGGTAATACAAGCATAAAGTATGCTTTACAGTATACAACCCTAACACGAAGATGCTCGGCCAAGCTGATCACATGCGTTGATGAGTTTTGGTCATACTGTAACAGCAACAAAACCTCAGTAAACCATTAAAAAGCTCACATGTCAGAAGCCACAATACATGTTAACGTATTTAACAGAAGCAATTCAAACAAGATGAATAAAGAAAAGTAAATACATAAAGATACAACTTATCTTTCAAAACGACAAACATTACCTCGAGTATATATACACAACTTGTATTATTGAGTAAATACATTACCATTTAAAGCCGAACTAATCTGAAACTGAACTACAAATCAGGAAATCAGATTCATTAATAAAGTTTGACACCCTGAAACTTCATGCAAGACTCATAATTGTGTGCAGAGGTAGCCAATGGAAATCCATAGACTGAAACGTTGATCTAAAATGCCTCATTTTTTATTTGTAAATCATGTAGCGGGCCTCACAAGAAAATCAACATAACCACCACATAAATGACTATAGAAAGTGATTGAGACCTAAACAAATCAGAATATTCTGCCAAAATAAAAGGCATACGAAAATAAAGCAAAGAATCATCGATGCGGTTCTGACATCAATAATAACATAATTAGAAGCTCGTAATCAATAAGAAAAAATTATCAAATTGGTCCCGTATGTGGGACTAATTGGCCAAAAGCCCCATCTGTCTCCGACGGACCATAAAACCCCCACATCTCCCCCTGTTTTCGTCAATTTGGTCCTCCATCGCCGGCCGGAGTATTTTCCCGCCATCAAAGCTGACGTGGGTGACACGTGGCAAAAATAGTGGGTCCGCCTGAGACAAACGGGGCTTTTTGGCCAATTGGTCCCACATACGGGACCAATTTGATAATTTCCTCATTTTATATATATATATATATATATATATATATAATTATTTTTTCAATAAATGTAATAAATATTAATGGCACATGATATAAAGAGCTATAATTTAATTGAGTTTAAATTATTTGTGGCGAAAAATTCTATCAAATAAAAAGTTGATGAGCGATAAAATTTTTATTTTCCGAGGGTAGATTTATTTTTTAAATAAAGATTGGTAGAAGTTCATTACTTGCAAAAAAAGATTTATGTAATCGATTTATGTCAGATTTTTAGTTTTCTCATATAATCAATTTGTAAAATATATTTTCTAAATCAATTAAATTTACTTAAAATGTATTCGATTTCTCTCCTAAATTGATTGAATAATACTATTATTTTTATTTTATAAAAAAAATCAACTAAATAAGCTCTTTAGCATAAATGCAAAGTATGTTAAATAAAGAAAATTGTTGGATATTAAAATTATTTCATTTATTGCATGAATGTATTCTTTTGTTAGATAATACAAAGAGAATCTATTAAAAATATGACATAAAAATACAAACAATCCATAAATCTTTTTTGAAAGCAATAAACTTCTACCAATCTTTATTTAATAAATAATTCTACCCTCGAAAAATAAAAAATTTATCGCTCATCAACTTTTCATTTGATAGAATTTTTTTGCCACAAATAATTTAAACTCAATTAAATTATAGTTCTTTATATCATGTGCCATTAATATTTATTATATTTATTATATTTATTGAAAAATAATTTCATATATATATATATAATGAGAGAATTATCTAATTGGTCCTGTATGTGGGACCAATTGGCCAAAAAGCCCCGTCTGTCTCACGCGGACCCACTATTTTTGCCACGTATCAGCCACGTGTTGTCCACGTCAGCTTCGATGGCCGGAAAATACTCCAGCCGGCTACGAAGAACCAAATTGGCGAAAACAGGGGGGAGATGTGGGGTTTTTTGGTCCGCCGGAGACAGGTGGGGCTTTTTAGCCAATTGATCCCACATACGGGACCAATTTGATAATTTTCTCTAATCAATAACATACAATCAATTCGCATGGGAATATAAATTTGTATGCGAAGAGGTTATTATGATATAAATTCAGCACTCCAAGCACAAACAATAACAAGAACTCTCACTGCAACAATAACTGAGGCAGTCTCGAGCGATAAAATATTGCATACCAAAATTAAGTAGAAACATAATAAAACTAAAAGAAGAAAGCCTGATAATGAATAAAAAGATGAAGATAACACTTTAAAATAAAAACAAAATTCTTTGAGAAGCTGTTCTAAATGAAATATTTCCTTGGTAGCCTGCTCTCGCCGAAACTTAGTAACAGGTCGGCCTAGAGGAAAAAAATCAAGTTCATAAAATTATGTGGATGTAATGAAGATTTTAGCAATCCTTATACGCAGGAACAAAATCAAGTCATCTGTCACAAAGCAAAATACAAACACCATAATAGAAATAATCATAAAAGATTAATCTAGGTAAAGTCCAAAAAAAATTACAAAGAATAAAATATATAACATAAAGGCATTTGCATACAGGAGTTTCCTCTCTCTCGTCAGTTATTTTATATAAATTTACGGAATCAACTAGAACAACATAAATTTAGATCCTAGAGCCCGTAATTTGCCAAAAAATAAGTAGATAATCTTTTCCCCATAAATCAGGAACCACATCAGATTTTGGACAAAACTCAGCAAAATATCATAAAGAACAAATAACAATTAAAAAATAGAGGTAGCTCAAACCTGAAATTGAAAATCTAAAAAAGTCAAATAAAAATTGTAAAAAGCACAGTAAAGATGCAGATGAAGATAACTCCTTCCACACAAAATCGTGAACTAAGAAATGAATGTTCGTCTAAAAATAAGGTTTGCACATATATAGAGGTGAGGCTGGCAAAACGCTTTGATAGCATAGACGTGCAGATTGAAACACACAAACACATACACAAACTGAACCATAAACAGAAGGAGGAAACGATCCTCACCTTAGAAGTCCAGAAAATCGAGAGAAGCGTGATGTTGAAAGTAGCAAAGAAACGATCGATGATGGAAGTTGTTGGTGGCGGCGTAAATCCAAAAAAGGGAAAAGTGTCTGTAAAATCAAAATCAGAATGAGAAGGAAGAAGAAGGGAGTAGAAAGATGACTAAGCGAAAAGAGAAGAAAATTAAAGGGAGATGCAATGCCGCTGATGAAATGGGTTTTGCCCTGAATTCATGGAGATGAGAGAAAGAGACACATTTAGGGCCATGTTTGAAAAGCAGAAGAAGCAGGCACAATAAGCAGGTTGCGTACGACTAAGGATCAGTGCTTCTTACATAACATAATTTGTGTACACAATCACGACACACACACGCGCAACGTGCGTACAAAGCAACATGTATACACAACAGAAGAGCAGCGTGAGGCAACTGTCGAGGCATACAGGTTACGGTGATGAAGCGGCTGACGGACGAGGAAGTAGACGGAGGACGAAATGATGAAGTAGGAGAAGAGGCTAGGGGCGGTAGAAAATGAAACAGACAGCACCCCAAGCGAGAAGGTGAATCAGGAGGCATCCGACGAAAACATCGCCTCTTCTTATATATTGTTACAATATATAAAAATTAGTTTCTTTCGACTCGCACCAGATCACCAGAGCTTTTGAAGTTTGCCACGTCATTATTTTCTTTCTATGTTTTTATATTATTTCATCCCTAATCAACTAATTCATGTCATCGTCATTATTCCTTTTTAGATTTTTAGTTTTTTTTTATTCCTTAGTGAATCAGGCTACCCACAGGAAGGCACCACGATAAAATAGAAAGCGCAACGCTACTCAGTTTCTACAAGCGCCATGGGTGCATGACTCGAGCAAGCGAGGGAAAAGACGAGGTCGTCGTTACAATGTGTGGAAGAGGCAAGGTGGCTCGGCCACGAGTCCTAGTGGATCCCAACAACGTGGACCGCCTCCTGCCGCTGGGATTGGAACCACTCCAAAGAAAGGCCAGAATTGCTATACTTGCGGCTCAAAGAAGCATACTTACCGCAATTGCAAGGCGCCAAAGAACATCCAAGCTTACTACAAGCACTATAAACAGTACATGACTCAAGAATCAAATTACATGGAGGAAGATAATGAGAATATGGAGGTGAACCATATTGAGATCCCTCCTCTCACCGTTGTGGACAAAGACCAACATTTGGATGTTGCTGACTTTGACTAAATCATTGTAGTTTGACTAGTTTTTACGCTTTGGTTATGTCTTGTCTTGTTTCTAGTTTTCTTTCGATAACTACTTTGGGATTTTCTATGAATGTAATAAAGTTGGCCATGATGAATAAAATTCTTTTAATTGCTGTGATTGTGCAAAAATGAATTTTATTTTTCCCTTCAAAAGCATGTTTGGTTTATCACAAAACAATTGCTCAGTAAAGAATTGCTTGGTTAATTTGATACATTGGTGGATTTCATCAAAAATTTTGGTCAAGACTAGGCGCATCCTCCTTGCTATTTGTTTATGCTTTGGAAGTTCAAACGGAATCAGTGGTTTTTAAACAGCCTTAGCTGTACCGACATTCCTACTTTCTCTGCAAGTCTACCAAGTTGGAGTTACCGAAAGGATCATTAGTCGAGATATAAATCGAACACCCCGGTGTGTTTTGAAATGTTTAGACGCTCCTATGGCCATATTGTCATAGTATTGTATGAACAATAATACCTTTGAAAAAGGCTTCAACCTTGCTCTATCACTCAACAATAGGGAGATACCAAAATAGCAACTTGAAACGAGCACTGAGATCTGAGTTTAATGATCCAGAAAGTGCATGACCTATGGACAGAAATATACGGAAGTCTAGTTTTCAGAACAACTGACCGTTCGTACATAGGCTTCTTAACGTAGAAGTTATTGCTGTTTTAGTGAACAAAGGTCAAGCTACGTGGAAATTATTTCCAGCGATTGTGCTAACTTTGATCCTAACCAACTTCGTCGAATTTCTGCAAACTCGAAGTTAATGATTTTTCGCTATGTCTTTCATCACAAGACTAATCGAGTTTCATGTCTTATTGTAGATGTCTCATGGCGAAATTGAGTGCCTCCCACACTATACTTTGGAATAGACAATTATTTAAGGATATTGTGCCATATATATCCTCAGTGACAACAATGATTGGTTCCTCCCAAGAAATTCAAGGAAGGAGACCTGCTCATTGTTGGGATTCGGTGCCTAAAACGAAGGCCCAGCGGAAGCGGTAAAACGAAAATTAATTCGATCCGAATCCCTACGAGGATCGATCGAGCTACGTATATACGAATATATAAACGAAAAGCAAGAGTCGTAAGAAACTAACCCTCGAAGTCCGTTGATTAAATGGTAACCTTCTCTTGAGCTATTCCCCAAGCTCTTGAACGATCCAACGCCGAAAGTACCGCGTCTCTACTTGCCACGCGCCGGAGAAACGACCGGAACGACGATCACCTTGCTATCCTCCGAGGATACGGCTAGAGCTAAGTGATGAAGCTTCCAATATGAGATTATCACACTCTAAGTGTATAACTCACAACTCTCATTAATACTCTTGAATTTTCTCTAAGAAAACCAAGAGGAAAGTGAAGAAGAAGAAGACTATTTTGAGAAGAACTTTTCTCTCTCTTTAACTCTCTTACATCTCACGTATGAAAAGCACAAAATGAATACATGTGAGAGTTGGTCTTCTTCTCATTCTTTATACACATTATAACCACCAACAACTCATCTCACATGAGATGTCTTCCCCACAAGTCACTATCATCCATTATAAAATGGAAACCAAAGACCAAAGGGAAGGTTGGTGGAAGGGGGCGGCTATCAAGAAGAAATCGGACAAGTTCGGTTCGTTTCGGACTCTAGCGAGTCCAAACAGATAAACTCCGATTCCGTTCTAATGTATTTATATCAATTAATTAATCCAATTTAATTAATCATATCAAACACATAATAACATAATTAATTTCTCCAAGAAATAATTATATTCATGAATTAAATTAATCACCCAGTGATATATTTAATCCATTAAGCCGTAAATCAATTTATCCGATAAATCGATTTAAACATCCAATGTCCCAAATTAGATATCCAATATCTAATATTCATAATGAGAGAATTAGCTTAATTCATTCCGTCGTCAATCCTTATGCGCGACTCGGTAGGTCCGTCTCAGTCAGCAATGGGAGGAACCAAAGAGTAGTAGCACCACCTAGCCAGCCTGGCGGCCTACACTGTACCCCAACTGAGAACGAATGATTGGGATCATTCAAGAACCATTCTGTCGTGAATACCAGTAAACGTATAAACCCTTCTTTCAAATGTCCCGATCAAGTTTTAGGGTCACGGTCAGTCAAACCCTATCTGTACTTGACGCTATGCATGCGTTAATGCAAATCGAGATCATCGAGCTCTCGTGTATCTAATACAACTAGCTCCAATGCTTTGGCCAAAGACTTATGATCTCATCTGCCAATAACCGCATAGGATATATAACCCGCTCACTAACGGGAGAAAGAATTCTATCTTGGTATTCAGTAGGACCTGCTACTTGCCCATCAAGATGCACGTCGAGGTTGACCCCCGCCTTCCGGTTTATAGGGTCGAACTATTCTAATGAAAATCTTGACGTCACAAGCACATCCCTACTAAATCCTCAAGTCGAAGGTTCACGAATACCTATCACAACCTTTCGATTCCGTCATTGACTGTCCCGGAGTGAAATCCATGTGACGAATCGAGGGTGAGTCGGTTCGAGTATACTAATCTAATTAGCATACCTATAACGTGTGCTCCCACTAACCATTAGTGTTCGACAGGCACTCTCCATGTCAAAGAACACGTCATACAAGTCTTTACATAAACTTAACGCCCAGTCAAGTTTCATCGACTTGCGAACGATTAAGTATTTGAGCTATAAACCTTTCCAGTGCCGACCCCTTATCCAATAAGGAGTGGAACGTTTTGCTCTCAAATACACGGACTAGTTTCTATATGTTTATTTACGAGTTAGGAATGCCAGTAACTACCTGTAAATAAAGAAACAATCATTTGCCTTATATAAATGGTTTACATAATTACAAGTACAATGCCCTCACTCAACAACCTCTGAGTGGCATTCGAGGGCATACTCCTAACAATATCCCACTTGCACTCAATGCCACACACTATGGTATCTAATACCCATGTTCTCCAGATGACGCTCCAAGCTAGTCCGAGATAGTGGCTTGGTCGATGGATCGGCGACGTTGTCGGCCGAGTCTACTCTATGCGGACAATGTATCCCTTGCGAACAAATTCTCTTACGAGATGATACTTCCTCTCAATATGTTTGGTCTTTGTTGTGAAACCTCGGCTCCTTGGCTGCGCTCTGACTCCGTCGTTGTCGCAAAGATGAACAGTAAACTCGGCACATGGTATCACTTGAAGTTCTCCCGAAACTTCTTAATCCGAGAACCCTTCCTTGGAAGCCTCCGAGGCCGCTTGATACTCGGCTGACAGTGGAATCGGCGGTCGCGCTTTGCTTGGCACTACGCCAAGATATCGCTCCTCCATTAAGAGTAAATATGTAGCCAGTGGACATCGAGTCGTCCTTCGGTCCTTGGAAGTCCGAATCGGTGAATCCCACCACATCGATTCTCCACCACCATACATCGTAACCATATCTCTAGTCCTTCTCAAGTACTTGAGAACGTTCTTTCTGGCAGTCAATGTTCCCTACCCAGGTTTGCACGAAACCTACTCACCACGCTTACAGCGTGCGCAAGGTCGGGTCTTGTACACAACATAGCATACATAAGGCTACCCACGGCCGAAGCATATGGTATATTACTCATTTCCTTTCGTTGTTCCTCATTTTGAGGACACATCTTCAAGGTGAGTTTTATTCCATGTTGCATCGGTAGGAACCCTCTTTTAGAATCATCCATCTTAAATCGCTTTAAGATCTTATCTATATAGAGGGCTTGGGAAAGGCCTATTGTTCTCTTCGCTCTATCTCGGTAGAGCCGAATACCAAGAATATAGGTTGCTTCTCCCAAGTCTTTCATGGAGAAATTACTCAAAGCCAAGCTTTTACGTAACCGAGCATTCCCACATCATTTCCTATTAGTAGAATATCATCCACATATAGTACTAAGAATGCGATCTTGCTCCCACTAACCTTCTTGTATACACAAGGTTCCTCTTCATTTTGCACGAAGTCAAACTCTTTGACCGCCTCGTCAAAACGAAGGTTCCAACTACGCGACGCTTGCTTCATCCATAAATGGAACGCTGAAGCTTGCACACTTTCCGAATATCGACTTGAGACACAAAGCCTTTAAATTTGCTCCATATAGATTTCCTCCTCGAGGAATCCATTAAGGAAAGCCGTCTTTACGTCCATTTGCCATATCTCATAATCGTGGTAGGCAGCTATAGCAAGCATCATGCGAATAGACTTGATCATGGCTACGGGCGAGAAGGTATCGTGGTAATCGATTCCTTCCTTCAGGTATAACCCTTTGCCACTAGCCGGCCTTATAGGCGTCAACCTTGCCATCACCATCGGTCTTTCTCTTGTAGATCCACTTGTTCCCAATAGGCACTATGCCCTTGGGGCGGTCTACTAGAGTCCGCACTGATTGACATGCATCGAGTCTATCTCGGCTTCCATAGCTTCACGCCATTTCGCGAGTCTACATCCACCATCGCTTGGTCATAGGTCGTCGGGTCGGTCTCTTGGCTATCACTTGGAACCTCATGGAGACCCGGCTCCTCCAAGTGCACAAGCCCATACCTCTCGAGTAAATGAGACACCCTACTAGACCTACGTGGTGGTTGTACTTGTGTTTGAAAGTTCGGTTCAGTTTCTTGCACAGTGTCTCTCGAGGAGTTTCATTGTATTCTTCTAAAGAAATACTTCTACCTGCTCCGCCTTCTGAATGAACTCATCTTCCAGAAGTGTGCTTGTAAAGCAACAATGATCCTTCGATCTTCGGGCATGTAGAATAGATATCCCATCGTCCCAGAGGAATCCAATGAAACGTCCCTTCGCACCTAGCTTCCAACTTTTCCACCTTAGTCTTCTTGACATAGGCGGGACATCCCCAAATCCTAATATGATTAAGACTTGGTTTCCTTCCTCCCACATCTCATGTGGAGTTTTAGGAACGGATTTGGAAGGACATCTATTCAAGATATACGCGGCGATCAGTGCATACCCCCACGGGTAAATCGGCAAGTCAAGATAGCCCGGCATGGAACGGACCATGTTCAACAGGTCCGGTTCCTTCTTTCGACACACCATTTAACCGAGGAGTACTGGAGGTGTTAGTTGTGAAACTATTCCATGTTCCTTAAGGAACTCGTCAAACTCCGTACTCATATACTCGCCACCTCGGTCCGACCAAGTGCTTTGATATGATTACCGGTTTGTTTCTCGACTAGGGCCTTGAATTCCTGGAATTTCTCAAAGGCCTCGGATTTATGTTTCATTAAGTATACATAACCATACCTAGTATGATCATCGTAAACGTAATGAAATATTGATATCCGTCACGTCGCTTCTAAAGCACCACATACGTCGGTATGGATTAATCCCGATTTATCGGCTCTTTCAAAAGTCCCTGTGAAGGGGATTTAGTCATTTTGCCTTTAAGGCAAGATTCACAAGTAGGAAAGGGATCCGATCCCAATGGACCCATAAGTCCATCTTTTTCCATCTTGTAAACCTTGGTCGACCAACATGACCAAGTCTAAGATGCCATTTCAAAACTTGATTGGTTTCATCCCTACCACGTTTTCTAGTCATAGTATTCACAACTACTTTGTTCTTGAGATTTAGATGATACAATCCATTCAACAATGTAGCAAGTACCCACTAGTTTATTTCTAAAATAAATTTTGGGAACCATCACCAATGAAAAATGAAAAGCCTTTTCGGTCCATGGCCGAATGGATACAATGTTTTTGTGCCTTGGGCAAAACAAGTACATCTTCTAAAGTCAAAACAAAGCCGGATTCTAAACCCAAAAGAAGTGATCCTATGTCGGTCGCCTCGACACTATGCCCGCTTCCGACCGTGATCATAACTTCTCCGGCTCCAAGCTTCCTACTTTGTTCCGCATCCCGATTCACGGTACAAATATGAGAACTAGCACGAGAATCCGGTATCAGAAGTAGAAAATACGGTAGCGAACAATTTGTTTCCAAAACTAAAAGTTCTCAGACCAAGTGCCATGAAGAATCGGGAGTCTCTAGCCCGGTGGCCCACTCACCGCACTTGAGACAAGTATCCTTTTCTTCTTGTTCTTCGAACCATTGGGGCCTTGCCCTTACCCTTAAGGTCCTTAGCTTGTGGTCCATCTGCTTCTTGGTCTTTTTCTTCTTATTCTTAGACCTCCGAGGTCCGTAAGAAATCACAAGAGCGAGACTCCTTCATCCGCGGAGTCTTCATCGAGACCGAGCGGTCACAAGTTTGTTCATTAGCCCGGCTAAGTTACATGCAATCTCATTGCGGTTGAAGTTCATAACAAAGCGTGAGAAGGAATCGGGGAGAGACTGTAGGATAAGGTCGGTTTGGAGAGAAGTATCCATTTTAAAATCAAGAGCCTCCAATCTCTCGATCATGGATATCATTTTGAGGACGTGTTCCCCAACCTTCTCACCTTCCTTCATCCTTGCACCGAGCGATTGCTTGGATATCTCATATCTAGCGATTCTTTGTGCTCACCATAAAGCTCGGTTAAGTGAGATAGAATCGCCTAGCGAAGTCATTTTCTCATGAGCTCTCTGAAGCTCATTAGACATGGAAGCCATCATATAAGCACGGACTTTCACGTCATCCTTAACCCACTTTTCGTGGTTTTCAATCTCTTCCCGATTGGCTCGAGTCCGCATAGGAGGCGCCGGAATGTCCGTCTCCAAGACGTATCCCAGTGCCTCTATACCGAGGACAATCATCGGTTGCGGAGCCAATCCACAAAGTTAGGTCCCATTAAGGTGTTCTTTTCGAGTAGAATTGCGAGTGGATTCATTGTCATATTGAGATTTATGCATTAAGTATAACAGTTAATTAGTGACTCATTCAATTATGTTTTAAGGTCTTTTCTATTCTTGTTACCCGGCTCCCACTATTTTTATCTAATAACACACTCCCATGTGAAATCCGGAAGTATCGTCGCTCTACAACATAGTGGTGATCGAGATCTTTATAAATCTAAATAGAGGGCAACAGAACAGGTTTCTAGTCTATTAATATACAAAAGTGGAGTCCAACACCAACCCATCAAATCTAAGATACGATCTTCTTTAACCCCATGTACACTCCCCTCAAACAAAACGGTTTCTAATGTTCCTGAACAAGTTAAGTTTATACCATCGACGCAAATCGGTTTCACAATTGAATCTTATCCGCAACCTATCGTGTTTCTAGGGATAAAATTTGCTCCAACCGAAGGCATCCAATGCGCTCCGGTAATTTATCCGTCCTCCCCGTACGAATACCCCGATATCTCGGAATCATAGCACATCCGGTTTGGTTTTCAATTTTTCGAAATCTCGATGGAGGGAAGGAAAACCTTGAAACCTTATAAACTTAATTATTTGTTGTGGGAGAATTATCGCGATTAACGTTACACTTTGCACATTAATCGTTTAAGCGCGTTTGTGGCATTCATACAATATGAAACAACCAATCACAACCTAGTTGCTACCAACATGTGGTTCATGGACCGTTCTAGAAAACAAAAACTCCGTAATCTAATTACAAGTCTTCGTCTTGAATCTTCGTCTTCTCGAAATGGATCTTCCTCCGGTCTTCGTCATTACATATAAATTTTACATTGAAAATTGCATCCTAGATACAAATTTTTCTAGTAAAATAAATAGGCTCAAAACGGCCTTTACAACCCAATCGAATAAAACGAACGATCCAAAACTAAGTCCACGAACCACATCCCCATTCAAAAGCATTCATCCAATAAATACTAAATAAATGGAAAGCGTAGAGATACATTGATCCAATCAACAATACGAACCGATCCAATCGATTCACACAATCGGTAATGTAATAACGTTCAAAATAATTCGGTCGACCATAAATATTCCAATTAATCAAATTTCCCTTATAAAATGAAATACCATAAATCATTTTAATCATATTAAATCCAATTTAACATGCGGGAGATTAATTTTTAAGAATACACGGAAAAATCGAGTCGGGGTGAAAACGGGCCAGCATGACCGAGTCACCCTCGGCGGCTCTGGCGATCCTCCGGCTTGGCGAGTCACCCTCGGAAGATGCGGCGGGACACGACCGAGTCACCCAGACACGGTCGGGTCGCCGGCGATGACTTGGTAGGCTGCCGGACACGGCCGTGTCACCCAGACACGGTCGAGTCACTTCGGCGGACACGCCCGTGTCTCGACACGGTCGGGTCTCGTGCGATCTTTGGCCACCTTTGCCGGACACGGCGTGTCACCCAGACACGGCCGAGTCATCCTCGGCCAAAATACCCTTTTGTCCAAAAAGTCGTCCGACGACGATTCGGGCTAGATTTTCGACGGATATCAATATCAATATTTTCCGACTTTCATATCTTCAATATAAATCATATTTCCCGAAATTTAAGATTTATATTTAGACATAAACTTACGAAAAATACAATTATTACGAACGAAAAACATATACCACGATTATGACTAAAATGATTCCAAATCATTCACCATTTAATCGAGCATTCCAAATGCCAATATCGTATATACGATCGCAAGACCTACGCTCCGATACCACTTTTGGGATTCGGTGCCTAAAACGAAGGCCCAGCGGAAGCGGTAAAACGAAAATTAATTCGATCCGAATCCCTACGAGGATCGATCGAGCTACGTATATACGAATATATAAACGAAAAGCAAGAGTCGTAAGAAACTAACCCTCGAAGTCCGTTGATTAAATGGTAACCTTCTCTTGAGCTATTCCCCAAGCTCTTGAACGATCCAACGCCGAAAGTACCGCATCTCTACTTGCCACGCGCCGGAGAAACGACCGGAACGACGATCACCTTGCTATCCTCCGAGGATACGGCTAGAGCTAAGTGATGAAGCTTCCAATATGAGATTATCACACTCTAAGTGTATAACTCACAACTCTCATTAATACTCTTGAATTTTCTCTAAGAAAACCAAGAGGAAAGTGAAGAAGAAGAAGACTATTTTGAGAAGAACTTTTCTCTCTCTTTAACTCTCTTACATCTCACGTATGAAAAGCACAAAATGAATACATGTGAGAGTTGGTCTTCTTCTCATTCTTTATACACATTATAACCACCAACAACTCATCTCACATGAGATGTCTTCCCCACAAGTCACTATCATCCATTATAAAATGGAAACCAAAGACCAAAGGGAAGGTTGGTGGAAGGGGGCGGCTATCAAGAAGAAATCGGACAAGTTCGGTTCGTTTCGGACTCTAGCGAGTCCAAACAGATAAACTCCGATTCCGTTCTAATGTATTTATATCAATTAATTAATCCAATTTAATTAATCATATCAAACACATAATAACATAATTAATTTCTCCAAGAAATAATTATATTCATGAATTAAATTAATCACCCAAAGGATATATTTAATCCATTAAGCCGTAAATCAATTTATCCGATAAATCGATTTAAACATCCAATGTCCCAAATTAGATATCCAATATCTAATATTCATAATGAGAGAATTAGCTTAATTCATTCCGTCAATCCTTATGCGCGACTCGGTAGGTCCGTCTCGATCGGCAATGGGAGGAACCAAAGAGTAGTAGCACCACCTAGCCACTGGCGGCCTACACTGCTGTACCAATCGAGAACGAATGATTGGGATCATTCAAGAACCATTCTGTCGTGAATACCAGTAAACGTATAAACCCTTCTTTCAAATGTCCCGATCAAGTTTTAGGGTCACGGTCAGTCAAACCCTATCTGTACTTGACGCTATGCATGCGTTAATGCAAATCGAGATCATCGAGCTCTCGTGTATCTAATACAACTAGCTCCAATGCTTTGGCCAAAGACTTATGATCTCATCTGCCAATAACCGCATAGGATATATAACCCGCTCACTAACGGGAGAAAGAATTCTATCTTGGTATTCAGTAGGACCTGCTACTTGCCCATCAAGATGCACGTCGAGGTTGACCCCCGCCTTCCGGTTTATAGGGTCGAACTATTCTAATGAAAATCTTGACGTCACAAGCACATCCCTACTAAATCCTCAAGTCGAAGGTTCACGAATACCTATCACAACCTTTCGATTCCGTCATTGACTGTCCCGGAGTGAAATCCATGTGACGAATCGAGGGTGAGTCGGTTCGAGTATACTAATCTAATTAGCATACCTATAACGTGTGCTCCCACTAACCATTAGTGTTTGACAGGCACTCTCCATGTCAAAGAACACGTCATACAAGTCTTTACATAAACTTAACGCCCAGTCAAGTTTCATCGACTTGCGAACGATTAAGTATTTGAGCTATAAACCTTTCCAGTGCCGACCCCCTTATCCAATAAGGAGTGGAACGTTTTGCTCTCAAATACACGGACTAGTTTCTATATGTTTATTTACGAGTTAGGAATGCCAGTAACTACCAGTAAATAAAGAAACAATCATTTGCCTTATATAAATGGTTTACATAATTACAAGTACAATGCCCTCACTCAACAACCTCTGAGTGGCATTCGAGGGCATACTCCTAACACTCATTTCTTGCTACCTAATGGTATGCATATTAATGTCACAAATATTCTCTATGCCCCAAGAGTAAACCGAACCTTGCTAAGTTGTAGGGACATCCGTGCCAACGGTTATCACCTTGATACACACTGTGAGAATGGAATAGAATTTTTGTGTGTTACTCTGGTAGAATGCGGAAGACGCCGCATTCTCGAGAAACTTATGAGTCTAAGTAGTGGTTTATACCCGACTACAATAAAGGTTATTGAATCATACGCTGTGAGTCACGAACTTTGTGATTCTGAAGCATACCAAATATGGCATGATCGACTCGGTCACTCTGGACGCAACATGATGATTCGTATTTTGAAAAACCAACACGGTCATCCATTTTTCAAGTCTAGAAAATGATTGGAAGCACCACTCGATATCGACATTGATGTGAGTGAGTCTGATACCGTATCATCGGGATTAAAGATTGTACGCCCTGATAAAGTTGACAGTGCATCTCTCGTAAATCCCGAGGCTTCCGTGGCAATTTCCAATGCCCATAAATCATTTTGTAAAGCCTGTTCACTAGCAAAGTTGACACCTTCTCCGTCCTTTGCTAAAGACTCAACACAAAAAATTCGTTTCTTACAAAGAATTCAAGGGGACATTTGTGGACCTATTCAACCAGAGTGCGGACCATTCATATACTTTATGGTTCTGGTTGATGTAGCGATGCGATGGTCACACGTCGCTCTGCTATCCACAAGAAATGCTGCATTTGCTAAACTCCTAGCACAAATCATCAAGTTACGGACTAACCACCCCGACTTTCCAATCTTGTCATCAAGATTGAACAATGCTGCTGAGTTTACGTCAAAATCCTTTGACGACTATTGCATGTCGATTGGGATTGAAGTTGAACATCCCGTCCCACATATTCATTCGTAGAATGGACTTGTTGAGGCTATGATTAAGCAGTTACAGCTTATCGCCCGAGCATTGGTATTGCGCACCAACTTACCGATTTCTGCCTAGGGTTATGCAATTTTGCATGCGGCTATACTTATTCGCTTTCGACCCACTGCCAATCAACCGTTTAGTGTGTACCAGTTGTGCAGTCTATGTGCCAATTACGCCTGCACAGCGTACTAAAATGGGTCCGCAAAGATGATTAGGTATATACGTTGGCTATGAATCGCCCAAAATTATCCGCTATTTGGAACCTTTGACAGGAGATCTATTTACTGCAAGATTTGCAGACTGTCATTTTGATGAGACAAACTTCCCGTCGTTAGGGGGAGAGAGGAATGATTCCAGTTGAACACCAGAAAATTGTCTGGTGTGCTCCCTCCTTGCCTCATCAAGATCCCCGCACGGCTCAATCCGAGCTAGAAGTGCAACATATTCTCAGTCTTCAGAAAGTTGCGGATTCGATGCCCGACAGCTTTACTGATACTGCGAAAGTGACAAGATCTACCATTCCCGCTGCGAATGCTCCTGCCAGGTTAGACGTCCTAGTTATAGGGCAAGGTTCAGTCTCCCAAAGGAATGATGACCCCGGCATCGACCTTAGTGGTGGGACGGCTGCTTCGGCTGCTTTTATCCCTGCTCGAAAGAGGGGGAGGCCAGTGGGTAGAAATGATACCGAGCCTCGAAAGAGAAGAGGAACGGAGGCACAAAATCCTCTCATTATAGACACAGTCACTCCGTCACACGAGATTATCTCTGACTACGGATATGTCCTCGAATCAACAATGGAACAATCGACGGATGCGTCAGAAACTTTGTTGATGTCAGAGAATAAATAAATCTCGATGCAATGTACGAGTGAATACGTACTATTGGACAGGTCGTCCACGCTAGTCGATGATGATTTTACCTACTCCGTCGCTCAAGAAATTATTGAAGACAGCGATGCTGAGCGGCGCTCGGTTGCTGAATGTCAACGACGAGCCGATTGGCTGAAATGGAAAGATGCAATGCAAGCTGAACTAGACTCAATGGCTAAACGTGAGGTATTTGGCCGTATCGAGCCAGTACCCATGGGCGTTATGTTGCGAAGTTCGGTGAACGCAAGTGCACGTTGTCGTAAACAAGTAATAAAGAGATAAGTCAGATATCGTTCCCACGAGGACTGAGTTACTAATTACCGATTTATACGTATTCTAATTTTATTTGAACTATTGAAATTTGAGATGCAAGTAATAATTAAAGAAAATTAATACAAGCAAAAATAGTAAAATATATTATGCAAGGGAAGAAGATCAAATATGGAATTAATCTAGGATTGTGAATCCACCTCAGTTTATCCGAATTACTATTGATTATATGAATTTAATGATTTCCCAATCTATTGAAGGCGAAGATTTCTAAAATACTCTACCGCCTCTCCCGAGGTCAATAGAATTTTCTAAGGCGAATAACACACTCTATTCCTAGGTGAATTAATTCGACAATAGGCAAAAAGTACGAAATCTCCAAAAAGGCCACGTAATTCCTATGAGTATATTCCTATCTCACAAGATAAAACGGTTCTCACCAATTTTTCCTACCGACTCTCCTCTCCCGATTCGAGTTGTGTAATCAAAACAATTCAATTATAGGCCACACAATTGAAAGCATTAAGAATAATTGGGGAAAACTCAATAAGAAAAGGAAATTATATTTTAATAAAGCATAATCAAAAGTTAATTCGTCAAAACCTCAGTTTCATCAAAATTCTAGAATAAGGTTCTAGCCTGACATGCTAGAAAATAAAAATACACAAAGAATTAAAGAAAGCATAGAAATCAAATGCAGCCGAAGAACTTGGATTCCTCCTTTCTCTAGCTTCTGCTCTCTGCTCCTTGGTGTTTTCTGTTTCTTCTCGATTCCTCGATGATTCTCTATGCTTTGATCCCCCTCTTTTCAGACCTTAAATCCCTATTTATAACTATCATTAGCCTCCAAAACGCGTCCGGGGATTGAGTCGAAAACCGCTCCAAAAACGGCAACGAAATGCGAAAAACACATCAAAACCGCCCCGCGGGCCGCGGCTCACTTAAGTTGTGTCGTGGCCCCTAATGTACAGCGCCTATACCTGGGCGCCTTTTTTTTCATGGGCCGCGGCTCATCATATGGGTGCCGCGGCCCCAGGCCAAAAATTGTCGTTTCGGCCCGTTTTTCGCCGTTCGAGCTTTCGGACTCCAATTTCCTACAAAACATATAAGAATAGTGCATTAAAAGCTCATTTAAGCAGATTTAGACTTCAAATGGATAAAAATAATGATAAATAAGCACATAAAAATACGCCTAACAAATACCCCCAAACTTGAGCCTTTGCTTGTCCTCAAGCAAAAATCAATTTTCAAATAAAAAGTATTATGAATGATCGTGTAAATCCATAGTGCTCAACTTAATCAATACTACCCTGAAAATCTCAAAGAATAATACGAGTATCGTAATAGTGAGTCACATCAAGGACATTGATTCCACAAAGTACCCATTTTTAGTGCTAATCAATCGTTTATGAAGAAAATCAAGCTCAAAGATTAACAAGCGTGAATTTAACCGACTGCCAATATGAAGGGTTAGAGTAAACAAGCTAACTCGCCCAGCCCCACAGTCAAGTGGCAAAAATTCAAGAGTTTCATCATCAAAATTAC
The DNA here is from genome assembly GCA_033398695.1 of Orobanche coerulescens. Classification (NCBI taxonomy): domain Eukaryota; kingdom Viridiplantae; phylum Streptophyta; class Magnoliopsida; order Lamiales; family Orobanchaceae; genus Orobanche; species Orobanche coerulescens. The sequence goes on along the minus strand of CM065805.1, from coordinate 56,616,317 downwards.
TCCTCGGACAGCATTCACTTATGTATGATCATAATAAAGATTCGAGTTAACCACTAGGTTCGGATCTCGGGATGTTTCATCGGGATAATCCTAGGGTGGACTTCCATTCTCATGTATTGGGGAACCGTTTGACATAAAAGACACTCATGGGGCACATGGATGCTTCTAGTTACTAAGTCCCCTTCTATAGCGGAGAAAAAACTCGAATAGCAATTCCCGCCTGTCAAGGTTGCTATTTTACGCGAGAGTAAACAACGGGTCACGTGAATACCCCCGGTTACTAGGCTTCCCATCATTGGTAATGCGATATTTCTAAACCATTAGTCTATTCAGGGTTGTCGTCTTACGCGAGAGTAAACAACGGGTCACGTGAATACCCCCGGTTACTAAACTTCCCCTCATAGAATATGTATAATATCTCGACTTTTTGGGAAAAACTGTCTGACTCTAAACTCAATTAAAGTGCCAACAGGACTCATGTTACTGGACGACTAGCTACGCGAAAAGTGTAACCAAACGTATAGACAGCGATTTGAAAATACGTATGTCTCCTTTCTTATCCGCTAAGATTTCTGCAAAAACGAAAAATATAGACCTAAATGAATACTCCAATGAAACAGATATCACTGACTGCCAACTCAACCAAAACTCAACCGTTTCTTCAAAGAGAAATTAGTATCATAACATCAGTTTTACACAAAGAAGCACAAAAAAAAATTCACGAATGCAAATAAAAACAAGACAAGCAAGGCTAGCGTAAAAAATAACGAAAAATAACGAAAAATGCAAATGAATAACGAAAAAGCAACTGAAAGTAAACCCCCCCCCCCAAACTTAGGACGTACATTGACCTCAATGGACATAGATAATAATATGCAATAAGATAAAAGGTCAAGTACTCCCCCAATGCCCGCTCATGAACTGGTGACGGCCTTGTCCGGGGAGGAGGGTGGTGTGGCTGGCCTAATTGGTGGTATGAATGGCCCGTCCGGGTGCAGTACATGGCTCTTCCACGCAGCAAGGTAATCCTGGTGGTAAGCATCCCTCGCCGCCAAGCGCCTCTCCTCACGTCGGTTGGCCCGGCGGGCCTGCTCTCTCATCTCCTCCCGGACAGCAGCAAGGAGGCTCTTTCTCTCTCTGTCCGCATCTCCTCTCTCAGGGCAGCTAGGTGACTCTCTCTCTCTCTCTCTCCTCATCTCCTCTCTCAGGTCGTCGAACATCGCCTGAAGGTGCTCTCTATCAAGTGGCGGGCTGTACTCCTCCTGCCCATGTGTTAGAAGAAGAGGCTCGGGGGACTGCTCATGTGCCTCGTCAAGAAGAAATCCTCGTTCCCGAGCATGTGCCGGCGCTCCACCCCAATGGTCAAAGTGAGAAATAATGCGATGATCAATAGGACCCTGGGGTGCTAGCATCGGCTCATCATACGACCAAGTCATGCCCGACTGACGGCATAGAGCGCAAATGAGAGATGGGTGCTTCAGCCCCGTCTTGGCCCCTACTTGAATGCACTGAAGGATAGATCGGACCAGATGAGGGGTCATATCGAATATGAGCCCGAAAACGATAGCATATAACAATCGAGCACGAGAGAGTAAAACTGAGTGGATCTGCGAGGTGGGATCGACCCGCGCAGAGGAAGTATAACCAGGCTCGCCCGAGCCGACTGAGGCGCGAGCTCTTAAAATAGAAGGCGGAGGAACCCGGGGCACGAGTCTCCCAGACGGAACCGGGCTGTGTGAGTGTCTCAAGCAGAGCCTCCCTCGTGAGGCTACTCATACTCTGCGTAAACGCCGTCTCGTCCACCACTGGCAGCTCGTAGAGTCTCCGAATTGCCGCCACCGAAAAATCCACTGTATGGCCTCGGACGACGACCTGAGTCCGAGTATCTGATTGCGATATCATCTGCCCTGCCCGAATATGTCGCAATAAGGCGCTAGCGTAAAACTCCTGGACGATATAAATCACGGCCGGCTCAGGAGGCGCAGTGAAACGAGCCCACCCCATCTGGTCAATCATAGTCAGAAGCTCACCGTCCTGGGGGGCAGGAGTGAATCCCCGCTCCGGGATTAATGGTCGAAGCCGGATTTTTTTCATTGAATATTTTGTGAATTTCCGGATCGGAGAATTGATGAGACTCTAACTCGGCTCGGCTCTGTGATGTCTCCCCTCATGTGGGGGATGATTGTGTCCTAGCCCTCGCGCTAATCTTCCTTTTTCTGGCCATGGCGAGGTTCCTAAAAAGATAAACACCGGAGATTAAGCAACCTTTAAGGAAAATTACACCACTTTCGACTTAAAAATACACGAAACGTGAATATAGAGTTTTGCATCATCGAAGAGGAAATTGAGGCTTGAGCTTTCAAGTTTAAACATGAAGTAAGGGCTGGGGTACATTGTAATTCGATAATCCAATTCGTTGCATATAATTTGAAAACGTTTTGCTCAAAAATTTTCATTGATGCATTTTATCAAACACTTAACATGCATGGGTTTGAATGAAGAACAAGAGTGATAATGGTTTAATCCAACCCCCAACAAAAACATATAAATCGATAGTCATGACAAAACGACAATTAACATCAACATTTGATGCATAATCAACAATTATCATCAACAATCAATTGATAATTTCATATCCCAACTCAATTTTGATAGAACTTTGAAAAAAAAAACTAACAACATATTCAACATTGAATGAAAAACAATACCTTACTTTGCAATTCATGTAGCATTTAAGATTAAGAATTGAGAATTACCTGGCTTGGATTGAAGAATGCAAGAAGAAGAAGAAGAGAAGGGTATCGTCCGAGTGCTTGCGCGAAGGAGGGGAAGGGAACTTACCTGGTGTGTCGGCCGATCAGGTTTATGAAGGAGACCTGGGTTGTTCATCTTCCGAACAGGGGCCGCGGCACAACTTAAGTGAGCTGCGGCCCAGAGTACAGCCTGCTGGGCGTGTTTGTTCTTTTTGCCGTGTGTCGCGGCTCAGCATATGGGTGCCGCGGCTCGTAGTGTTAGTGTGCTGCGGCTCATTTGGTCCGTGCCGTGGCACGGAGTACAGCTTCCTGGTCGTAGTTTTGGCATTTGGCGTGCCGCGGATCAGTGCATATGTGCCACGGCTCAGGGACCGGGTGTGCCGCGGCCCAGTGAGGTCGTGCCGCGGCACAGAGTACAGGAAGTTTAGCCCCTTTTTTTCGACTTGTTTGTGCCGCGGCTCACTATCCTTGTGCCGCAGCCCAGGGTTAAATTTTCCCCTGGGGATATTCCTGCACATAATCTTCAAAAGAAAACACCAAGAACGTGAGAGATAAGCATATCCAAGCAAAAATGATGAAAAACATAGACTCTAAAATGCATGAAAACACTGAAAAATAAAAAATAAAAATCTACAACTAACACTCAGGTTGCCTCCCAAGAAGCGCTAAGTTTATAGTCTTCAGTCGGACTTTTCTAGCATTCATCCGGCGGTGGATAAGACGACACTCGTCTTCTGCGCGTCTATTGGATTTCCCAAGTAGGCCTTCAACCGCTGTCCATTAACTTTGAATTTGCGGTCATCTTTTTGTACTTCCACTGCACCGTGTGGGAACACTTGAACTACGGTAAACGGTCCCGACCATCGTGAATGCAATTTCCCGGGAAATAACCTTAAGCGAGAATTAAACAACAACACCTCTTGACCCGGGACGAACTCTCATTGTGTGATGTGCTTATCGTGCCAAATCTTTGTCCGCTCCTTATAAAGCTTCGCATTTTCGTACGCATCGTGGCGAATTTCCTCCAACTCGTTCAGCTGCAAACAATGCTTTTCACCAGTAGATTTCAGATCAAAATTTAATTTCTTTATCGCCCAGTAAGCACGATGTTCCATCTCTACGGGCAAATGACAACTTTTCCCATAAACCAATCTGTAAGGCGACATCCCGATAGGTATTTTATACGCAGTACGGTATGCCCAAAGTGCATCATCAAGTTTAAAGGACCAATCTTTTCGAGACGAGCTGACTGTTTTTTCTAAGATCCACTTTAGCTCTCGATTTGATATCTCGACTTGACCGCTCGTCTGTGGATGGTAGGCTGTAGCAACACGATGAGTGACTCCATATTTTCTTAAGACCGCATCAAGGAATTTGTTGTCGAAGTGTGAACCACCATCACTGATAATAGCACGTGGAGTCCCAAAACGCGTGAAAATATATTTTTTTATAAATTTGATTACGACATTGGACCCATTTGTTGGTAGTGCCACCACTTCGACCCACTTTGAGACGTAGTCCACGGCTACCAAAATATAGAGATTCTTATTTGATGGAGGAAATGGACCCATGAAGTCGATCCCCTAAACGTCGAACAATTCAACCTCAAGTATGGTGTTCAGCAGCATTTCATGTCGTCTTGAGATGTTTCCCGTCCGTTGACACCGATCACACGTGGACACAAAGGAGTGAGCATCTTTGAATAATGACGGCCAATAGAGCCCCGATTGTAAGACCTTTGCCGCTGTTCTATTTCCACTAAAATGCCGATCGTAGGGTGATGCATGACAATGATTCAGCACACTGTGGATTTCCTCATCCGGAACACATCTGCGAATGATTTGATCAGGGCATCTTTTAAACAGAAAAGGATCGTCCCACAAATAATACTTAGCGTCTGAAATCAGCTTCTTCTTCTGATGGTGTGAGAGGTCATTCGGAATTACTTTCCTTACCAAATAATTCACTAGATCAGCATACCAAGGCGCGTGTTGCGAACCCAACTTGTAGAGCTGCTCTTAGGGAACGGTTTCCAAGATTTGAGGATGACTTTCTCCTTGCTCAAGGAGACTCTCTAACCGTGAAAGGTGATTGGCTATAACATTCTCAGTCCCCTTTTTCTCGCGGATTTCCAAGTTGAATTCTTGGAGAAGAAGCACCCACCTAATCAACCTTGGTTTAGCATCCTTCTTCTCTAAAAGGTATTTTATTGTTGAATGGTCGGTCCACAGTATCACTTTCGTCCCCAATAAATACGCCCGGAATTTATCAAATGCAAAGATCACCGCCAACAATTCTTTTTCCGTTGTGGCATAATTTATTTGGGCGTCGTCAAGTGTTCGGCTTGCATAATACACGACGTGGAATACTTTCCCTCGTCTCTGTCCCAAAACAGCCCCAATGGAAAAATCACTAGCATCACACATTAACTCGAACGGAAGGTCCCAGTCTGGAGCGACTATTACCGGGGCAGTGCTTAGAGCTTTCTTCAATAAATCGAAACTTTCCTTACACAACTCGTCAAAATTAAACGGAACATCCTTCATGAGCAGATTTCACAACGGCTTCGTGATCTTCGAAAAATCCTTAATAAACTGGCGGTAAAAACCGGCGTGTCCCAAAAAACTCCTTATGCCTTTTACCGAGGTAGGCGGAGGCATTTCTCGATTGTTTCAATTTTGGCCTGATTGACTTCAATTCCATGAGAGGATATTCGGTGGCCAAGTACAATGCCCTCCTGGACCATAAAATGGCACTTCTGCCAGTTCAAGACCAAATTAGTTTCTTTGCATCTTTTTAGGACTTTCTGCAAATTTTGCAAACACATATCAAACGAATCACCAAAAACAGAAAAATCATCCATAAAAATCTCAATGCAATGCTCTACCATGTCAGAAAAAATAGCCATCATACACCGTTGAAAAGTGGTCGGCGCATTACATAAACCAAACGGCATGCGCCTATAAGCGAAAATGTCGTAAGGACATGTAAACGTCATCTTTTCTTAGTCTTCTGGGGCTATATAAATCTGATTATACCAAGAATAACCATCAAGAAAGTAATAGAAATCGTGTCCGGCTAATCTATCTAACATTTGATCAATAAAAGGTAAAGGGAAATGGTCTTTTCTAGTGGCTTTATTTAATTTCCTATAATCTATGCACATACGCCACCCCGTGACAATCCTAGTGGGAATTAATTCATTATTATCATTTTGAATAACCGTTATCCCACCCTTCTTGTACACAACTTGGACCGGACTTACCCACTTGCTATCAGAAATAGGAAAGATCATACCTGCGTTTAGGAGTTTTAAAACCTCGACTTTTACCACCTCTTTCATATTTGGATTTAAACGGCGTTGATGCTCCACAGATGGTTTGTAGTCTTCCTCCATCAAAATTTTGTGCATGCAAATGGACGGGCTGATTCCCTTAATATCCGCAATAGACCATCCAAGGGCAGATTTGTACTCCCTCAAAATCCTCAATAATTTCTCCTCTTGATCCCTCGCTAAAGTGGCCGAAAGAATGACTGGCAAGGAATCGTCGGGTCCCAAAAATGCATATTTTAAATGAGTCGGCAGCTGCTTGAGCTCCAGCTTTGGGGGTTTCACGATTGATGGGATGGGTCGAGACGGTGAACTTCCGAGCTCCTCACATGGTCGACGAGTGAAAAATGGTGGGGAAGCATCCATGTGTCGTACATAGGCTACATGCTCTGAATTTAATTCGGAAGCAGACCCAATTAAAAGGGACTCCAGTGGATCGGATGGATAATTCTCTCGAAATGCTCTACTTACACACGAGTTAATGATGTCAACTTGGAAACAGTTTTCAGCGTCACTAGGATATTTTAAGGATCGAAAAATATTGAACGTTACTTGCGCCTCTTGAACTCGTAGAGTAAGCTTCCCTTTTCCCACATCGATCAAAGTTCAGCCGGTTGCCAAAAATGGTCTTCCCAAGATAATTGGGATGTCGTGGTCCTCCTCCATGTCGAGCACAATGAAATCGGCCGGAAATATGAATTTATCGACCTTGACTAAGACGTCCTCTATTATTCCCCTCGGATATTTGATAGATCTATCGGATAATTGCAAAGAGAACGTCGTCGGCTTGGCTTCCCCAATATCCAGCTTCTTAAAAATAGAAAGGGTCATAAGGTTTATGCTGGCTCCGAGATCACATAAAGCTCTTTCCAATGACGAATTCCCAATGGTGCATGGAATAGTAAAGCTTCCGGTATCCCTCAATTTAGATGGGAGCTTCTTCTGTAGAATAGCACTGCACTCCTCCGTCAATGCTACTGTCTCATACTCCTCGCGCTTTCTTTTGTTTGATAAGATTTCTTTCATGAACTTCACATAACTCGGCATTTGTTCCAAGGCGTCGGCAAATGGAATGTTGATATGCAGTTTCTTGAAGACGTCAAGAAACTTGGAGAATTGCTTGTCCAATTTTTGCTTTTGCAGACGTTGTGGGAATGGAATTTGAGGAGTGGGATGAGTAGTCAACACTGCCTTTGGCTTGGGTGCCTCGTCCTTTTCTTTCTCACTGTGGTCGATTTTTTCCTTGTTGTTGGTAGGCTGGACTTTCAGCTCCTTTCTACTTCGTAGCTCGATTGCTTGCACGTTTTCCTTGGGGTTCATTTCGGTGGCGCTGGGTAATACACCTTGAGGTCGAGAGGACAATAGACTTGCAATCTGCCCCATTTGTACTTCCAAGTTTCGGATGGAGGCGGAATGATTTTGTAAGGTAGTCTCAGTGCGGGTCATGAATTGGCTCGTATTAGCCGCCATTTGAGCAAGAGCATCTTCCAAGGATACCTTTGGTGGTTGAGGGGGCTGCTGTGGGGGCTGCGCGAATTGAGCTTGTGGAGGTTTTAAAGCTTTCCCATTCCTCCACGAAGAATTTGGGTGATTTCGCCACCCTTGATTGCATGTGTTGGAATACGGATTGTTCTGTCGATTCCCATTCCCCACAAACTGAGCTTGTTCCATCGGAGGTTGCTTGAAAGGATTTCCGACTTGGCACTCTGCGCTAGGATGAGACTCGTTGCATCAATTGCATGTTTTCGTGGTAACGGTGGTAGGAGCATGTGAAAAAGCTTGCAATTACTGAGTCAGCGCTGCGACTTGGGCTGATAGTGTAGAGATTGGATCATTGTCGGAAGCTCCCATAACTCGCTTTGGGTTTACTCGTTCGGTAGGCCACTGATAAGCATTTGCAGCCATAGCTTCCAACAAAGAGTGGGCTTCGGCCATCGTTTTTGTAATACCCAGTTGTAATTCAGTCATTATCGTTCAGTATTTATCATTCAGTAATTGTCACTCAGTAATTTTTCACTCATTAATGATCATTCATCGTTCATTTCATTCATTGTATTCACCGTTCGGAGTATATTGGTATCGCGTATCAGTGTTATTTCATCATTCAACCCGGTTGGATAGTCGGGCCGAGCGTATCATCATTGTCATCATCATGGTGGGCTATGTGTGAGGAGTAGTGCACGCTACGTACTCTCTTTAGCGCGCGCTAATTGAGTACAGGTAGCGCACGCTACCACTCAGAATTAGCGCACGCTAATGTTGTCCTGGCTGCAGTCCAGAAGGCAATTGACTGCAGGTGAATTATAAGTAGCGCACGCTACGAATGGTAAGTAGCGCGCGCTAGTAGGCCAGAGTAGCGCACGCTATGCAGTCGGTATAGCACGCGCTAAGGTCGAATCAGGTTGAGTCCAGTGGTTACTGGACTGCATTGGATTAATTCATAGCGCGCGCTATGAGTGGTTTTTAGCGTACGCAATCGATATTGTAGCGGACGCTAAATATTGATTGTAGCGCACGCTACCGCGATCAGATCAGAGGACAGAAGGTTCTGGACTCCAGTACTGGGCATCAGATAATTCGTTAGCGCACGCTAACATTTTGGGTTCAGCGCACGCTAAGTGTTCATCCGTAGCGCACGCTACAAAAAGGTACGTAGCGCGCGCTACCGTTGTCGTCCAGTGAGTACTGGACTTACCAAAACACCCGTTAGCGCACGCTAAAAACTGGGACTAGCACGTGCTAAACTGGAATTTCTATAAATTGGACAGTGTAGCCCAGATTTCGTTATTTGTCATTTCTTCTCATTCTCTCATTGGTTCCGAGCGATTTGGAGCGATTTGGAGAGCATTTTTCGAGTTGTAATCATCAATCATCATCTTCAATCGTATAATCCGGAGTAATCATCATTTCACCACCTTCAAACATCAAATCTATGGTATTAATCTCTTGGATCTAGAATTTCGGATTTTTGGGTTTTCCTTCCGATTTCTTCGTGTAAGCTTGGATTATTGTTGGAATATGTTAGATATGGATTATCTACCTTGGATAAATATATTCCTACGGATTTAATGGCTATTTTGGGGATTATTTCAAGAACTCTTGGGGTTGACTTCGGTTAATTTGGGGATTTTCCTATTGATATTGTTGTGATCTTGAATTGTGGATTCCTATTGGATTATTGATGTCATTGATATTGTTTTGCTGGTTTGAATAAATCATTTGAAAGTTGGTTTCGATAATTTGGGTGGTTATAACCAACGGGAAGGATATTCTCAACGTATTCGTTAGAGTACATCTACGAGTTTGGATATTGTGATATCGACGTTTGAGTTGGTTATAATCGTGTTTGATACGTGTATTGAACGGATTATTGGTAATTGTGTTATTCAAGGTTGTTCGAGCGAGCGGAATTTCATTTAGGACGTTGTTCGTGGATGGACATTCTTCACCAGTTGTGTAAGTTGATTCTTACTCGGTTAAAAGGATATTCACTCCTTTTGTTGTTGATCATTCATAATCATAATCATTCATCATTTTATTAACCGCATTGAGACTTGTAATTGTCGAATAATCACTTCATTCACGAGGAACAACGGTTCCAATCATTTCATTGAGTTATCAATCACTTTACTATTATTTCCATCTCGGTGAGTCATTCTTGGCCTTGTTGAATTATTATTCATTGATGTTCATTGCGGTCATTCTCGTTCATATGACCTTCTGGGTTCATATTGCGTGGTCGGGTGTGGTTGTGTGGAATTTTTAGTCGGGCACACGATGGTCATGTATTGGGTTCACCGATACATTTGGACCGTGCACACGGTAACGCTTACCTCCGTGAGACTAATTAGGTACAAGAATGGGTGTGTCCAGTCATTCGTCTTGTACACTTGCACAAAACATTACGGGCGTACTGTGAAACTCCTCTTCAGCGTAATTCATAACTAAGGATATTTCATAACTTCAGATATATCATGATTGTGTAATTTCAACCCTTGAGGATTGTTGTTCTGTGTAACTGACCCGGTTGGGGGATTTTGTTTTCAGGTCACGGCAAGGCAAAGGCACGGGAAGAGCATGTTGACGGCGAGGAGTCCCAGTGATACTAGTAGGGGGCCCCAGTCATTCCGTCTATTTCAGTCATTTCAGTCATTCTTATTTCTCTTCATTTGTATTTCTGCTGCAAATTCCGTTTGAGATGTTTAATTATTCAGGGTGGTGTATTTTATCTTCATATAAAATATACTAGTATTCTATGTTGTCCTGGTGTATTGTACTTAAACTCCTCATCGGAGTACTTAGTAATATAATGTGGTTCGGTACTACAATTATATTATTTAATTCATCATTTTCATTTGCCTGGTGGGTCTCAGTCGGGGATTCACGGCACTGTAATATCCGCCCAGTTTGGGGTGTTACATGCTAGTCGTGAGCTAACGCACGTTATCGGTGTTGCGTAGCGCACGCTAGTGCTTGATGTAGCGCACGCTAGTGGATTGGGCAGTGAGTTAGGAATTTCTGCATGGAAGCAGTTAGCACACGCAACGCTATTGGTAGCGAACGCAACGCTATTGGTAACGCACGCTATCAACACTGGTCAGAGGCTACTGGACTACTGGGTTATCCCGTTAGCACGCGCTATACTCAGGAATTAGCACATGCTAATTAAACCCAGTATATATGTTGGGTCAGCCGCATTCTCCGTCATTTCCTTCTCATTTCTTACTCCTCCGATGAGAGCACGCATTAGAGGCAATCTTGAGGCAATTTGGAACAACTTTTCATCATCCATCACCATCTTTAGTTGGATAACAAGGATTTTACAACATCTAATCCATTCTTTCTCTTTGAATCAAGGTAAATTCCTTAGAACCTTAGTTTGGGGAATTTTTGGGGGGTTTTCTTAGATTCGTCCGATTTATCCATTTAGAAGCTTGAAATCATTGAGATTATGATGTATCTACCCCGTACCCATGTTTTTCTTACGATTATACGAATGATTTTGTGTATTACTTGAAGTGGAGAGGGTTTGGATGATTTCCAACCTCTATAGGAGTATTTTGAAGATTTATGAATCGTATAATTTTGGGCAATAAGAATCATTCATTCATAATTCATCAGTTAACAATCCTCAATCATCATTTTCATTTCGACCAGGACGGTCATGTTAACTCGTTAATCACTCAATTCATTTCATTTCTCAGATGTTGATCAGGAAGATCATACCATTAATCTTGTTAACTTGTTCAAGATAATCATTTCAAGAATTTCATCAGATAATCATGTCACCTCAGTTAATCATTCATATAATCACTGTGTTAGAGCGTGTATGCTCATTTTCATCATTTAATGACATAATCATAACGTGATATTCATGCGGGAGATTTAATTATCATGTGACTTTCCTACTTCAGTATGGAGAGAGCAGGCAGAGGACGTGGAGGACGAGGCCGCGGAGCGGGCCGAATTCCTAGAGCTCGTGTGAATACACATGCGAACGCGAGGAATAATGTTAACTCATCAAGCAGCGACGCTGCTACTCGTTCACCTGGATGTGATCATTCTCTATCGGGGAGTCGTACCCGGGACACCGCTCAGTTAGAAGGTGTTCGGGTTGACCCACTCGCTTTTATGCAGGGCATGATGGCCCAAATGACTCAGATGGCACAACTAATGGAGCGATGCACAACTCAGTTAATCAAAATCAACAGGCTCCTCCACCGCCACCTCAGAGGCAAGAGAGGAGTGTGGGCAGTGTCATCGGCGACATCTCTCGCCAAAGGCCACCTACTTTTGAGGGCTCATCTGAGCCGGTGGATATTGTTCATTGGCTCGAGCATTTCTAGAAGTTATTTGCTATGGTGGAGTGTCCCGAAGGACACAAAGTTTCGGTAGCGGCTTACTATCTGGGTAAGGGCGCTCATTCTTGGTGGTTGTCGTTGAAGCCCACCGACGGATCATGTACTTGGGATCAATTCAAGACCCTCATGATGGAGAGATATTATCCGGCCCCACTCAGAGAGGCCAAACTGTCAGAACTACTCACTCCCGACCCTTCCACAGACGATGATGTTCTCGCCATCGCCGAGAAATTTCAGGAACTTCTCCCTTTTGCCTCATCCATCATTCATTCAGAGGCGGATAAAATCAAGTATTTCACCAAGAGGCTGAAACCCCGTATGAGACTACAGTTGCTTAATCATCATTGCACCACTTTGGCCGAATTTATTGAGAAAGCTCTTACTTATGAGCTTACTGCTAAGGAAATTGCTAAGCAGCAACCTTTGTCTGCTAGCAAGAAATCGAAGAATCGTAATCAGTCTGAAGGCGGTCAGACAACCTTCAAGAAACCTCGTGCGGGCACCACTTTCTCTGAGCGACCTCCGGTGGCACCCAGACCGGCGGAATCGCAGTCCCGAGTGGCCAGTTCGTCCATCACCGGTTTTAACTGTGGGGATCTTGGTCATCTCAGCGCCAAGTGTCCGAGACAGACTATAACGTGTCGTAACTGTGGGATTGCTGGGCATAAGGCCCGTTTTTGCCGTAGGGACTCCAAACCTACTCCGGCGTCATCTCAGGCCCCCGAAACAGTCAGCCGTTCAGAATCAAGCTACTCAGTCAGCGTCGTTTAAGACGATAGGAGCGAACAAGGGTGGAGCCTTTAGTCATCAGATGGGAGCGTCCGATGCCGGGACTAGCAAGCCCCGGATTTATGAGATGAAGAAGACCGACGATCCGGAGGCCCGGATGATCTCAGGTACACTTGATATTCTATCTCAACCTGTGTGTACCCTTTTTGATACTGGTGCATCGCATTCATTCATTTCCGAGTCATGTTCGAGTAGACTGCGTCTGGGTAGTGCTACTAGTTGTGAGCCTTATGTCATTGGTCTACCTGATGGTAGACGAATTATCGGAAATCATGAGATTCAGAATTGTCTGATTCAGCTTCATGGCCGTGTATGGCCAGCGGATTAATCATGGTAGATTTTCCGAGAGACGACGTCATTTTGGTTATTGATTGGATGGATCGTCATGATGCCATCATTAGTGTCCGTAAGCGTATGGTCACTATCATTTCAGACGATGGGGTCGAATCTGTGTTTCAGGGAGGTAATCCCAGCTATTCTGGAAGAGTTATTAATTTGATGAAAGCAGTGAGATTACCCAGTCAGGGATGTGTTGGTTATTGGTGCTATATGACCAAAACCGAGAAATCATCAGTAATGTTGATGGACATTCCGGTAGTGAGGGAATATGCCGATGTTTTTCCGCATTGTTACTCGTTTGCCTCCACAGAGAGATGTGGAATTCACGATTGAGTTGGAGCCCAGACGTCCCCGATATCGAAGGCACCGTCCGGATGGCCCCAACCGAAATGCAGAATTAAAGAACCAACTTGAGGAGTTGTTCGAGAAAGGTTATATCCGTCCGAGTGCATCCCCGTGGGGAGCACCGGTGTTGTTTGTCAAGAAGAAGGATGGTTCGTTCCGCTTGTGTATTGATTACCGGAATCAACCGGTGACGACCAAGAATAAGTATCCTTTACCCCGTATCGATGATCTTTTGGATCAACTTCGGGAGCTTCGATTTTCCAAGATCGACTTAAGATCTGGATATCATCGATGGATTCGAGAGTCGGATATCGCGAGGACGGCATTTCGAACACGCTATGGTCATTATGAGTTTGTGGTTATGCCGTTTGGATTGACTAATGCACCTGCGGTATTCAT